>OX439360.1:13789747-14475162 GCA_949319445.1 Mythimna lalbum
TGATTTGAACCGACTGGTGTTATGGTCTGGAAATGTTTTATGGGATACGTGGAGTGATAACTTCTTTTTTTGTATCGGTTTCCGAATAAATTAGTTTTTTTATAGGTTTATTATCATCATCATCATCATCATCAACTTTCAATAGGAGTCCCATTGTTACTCATCAAAAGGCTTAAAGTCCCAAACCCAAATGGCAATTCAAACCTATGATCAAGCGAAGCAGGAGGAGGAGGCCGACCGCATCAGGCAACGGGGCCCTCGCCGCCGCCGCCGGGATTCCGATCCCGATTTCCGGCCACCGTAGACGCGGGCTCGCGGACGGCGAGCCATGGGTAGCTCGCTGTCCGACCGTCTGGTAACTGTCCGGACCGAGCCCAAGACGTCGACGGCGCGTACTGTTCCCACGCGCCTCAAGGATTTGTCAGCAACAGGAGGCGCCCAGCTGGGTCGAAGCTTACTGGGGCTAGGGTTATCCGAAAGGAAACTCGAGCCCCAGTATGAAGAGGCTCGAAGGAACGGGGTGGATTTTTAGTCAGTAAGAGTCTGACACTATCTCCCGCTCCACCCAAGACAACCCCCGCGGGTTGTCATTAGATGATTTTTGCCCACCGTAAAAAAAACCTATGATCGAAAATTCCGTGCGCATCAGAAATGAAGATATCCGCAGGAGAATCAAGGTTGCCGACAAAGCCCGAAAAATCGCCAAACTTAAGTGGCAATGGCACATTGTTCGCAGAATTTTGATTAAATTTGGTACATGGTCGATACCAGGATAGCACATAGGATACTTTACACCTGAGGATTATGTTTCCTTGGTATTTTAGTTTTTTACTATCACACGGGCGAAACAGCTGGCAGCAGCTGTACGCTTATCGGATTTTATGAAAACTTTACAGTAATGTAATAAAATAATGACAAAATATAGGGAAATTACAGGTGTTTTTGACAGATTGGGAATGCGATGTAAACAAGGGCGAGTTCCGTAATTTTTTTTTTTTAATATTCCACAACTACCACACAACGCCGTTTAGTCCCAAGCTAAGCAGAGCTTGTGTTATGGGTACTAAACAACTGATAAACATACTTATATATTTCTAAATACATACATATTATAGATAAATTACACCTAGACACAGAACAAATGATCATGCTCATCACATAAACATTTGTCCTGGGTGGCAATCGAACCCATGACCTCCAGCATAGCAGTCAGGGCCACTAACCACTAGACCAACAGGCCAGTCGAATTAAATATACAAGAAGTACCTAAGAGTACCTCTCTGTTCATTCAATTGTTATAATGTAATTGTAGCACCGGCGTAGCAGATTCGTAGGCGTCCGTAGCATATCTCGTAGACATTCGTAGCACAGCGTAGACATCTCGTAGAACTCGGCAGCTAGCATGTTGATCGCATTTTATTTATTCACAAGATCAACTTTTCACTTTTGCACTAGTCGAAACTTGTCTTTGTGTTTATCACTGTCTGTTTTACATTATTTTAAATACATTCTGCAAATGTAATAAATAGGAATAATTTTAACAGGCGCATAGGCCATTTTATTTGACTTTGTTTTATATAACCCTAAGCTTTTAAAAAGTTAACTCAATGTGTTAAAGGGTCCTTCTCCACTCACATATCGTAAACATCGAAAATGGTTAAAAAGCTTGTTACTTCATTTAATGCAATCCAACGCGATGTTTGACAAAAAGACAACGCAAAAAAAGAGAGAAGCCAGGAAACTCTGTTAGTATTCGGTAATTCCGAGATTTACTCGAAAATTTCACAAAACTTGCTCCAGGAAATAGCCGTTTTTTTAAACCCTTAAAAGTTTTTGGAAAAAGTTGTCATCATTTAGAATCTTAATAAAATTTGCAAGGTCTCTAGAGGATTACTTTTTTGACTTTTTTTAATTTTTAGGCAAATTATGAAGTGTCAAAGTTCATACAAAATAGGACATTTTCAGAGGTTTTTACTGGATTTGTTTTACACAAATTCAGAAATTGGTTTCTTTAGAAACCTAGATAATATCCACAAGATACTGTGTTTCCAAAATATCTAATGAAAAGTGTGTAATAACGTCATAATCAGTTATGAGCGGTTGTATGAAAAACAGTGAAAATGTGAGTCGTGATGCACCACCTTAAGTGCTGTTTATGCTCACATTACAATTTCAGGTGAGAACTCGTTATTGTTTTGCAACTCAACATCACTTGTATTTTTTAGTCATTTTTTATATGCTGTAAATCTTTCATCCGTAAATAGATTCTCTCAAACTTTAAAAAAATAAATATTCAAAATGGCGTAAACGCCAACTTGCACTTTTCAATAAAAGTTGTAAGCACCTGTATTAATAGTTTTACGACTTGTAAAAAGTAACAAAACTTTCTTAAATTGTTTTCTTACCAAGCAAAACTGGGTCAGAAAAAAAAACGATAGAAATATTAAGACAAAGAAATCAAGACAGTCCGCTACACTGTCCCATACGCGTCCAAAGCTGAAATCTATTCGCATAAAATTTCTAAACAGCCATATTTCACAAAATCCCTTCTCATTTCCAAACTAGCGGCCCAAACTAATTAACTCTCAAACAAACACAAATTAATCTACATTTGCAATTTCTATACAATGTCTACGTACATAAATCACATAGAGCCAAAAGGTTCTAAGTGAAAATTAAAATTTCCTCCATTAATACTGTTCGGGTCATTAGGGGCACGTGAGCAGACTAGTATACAGGGTGTTTATTAAGCGATACAATCTCCGGTGCGCTATGAATATTCAGCGGGCGTAACGCCTCGCCCTAGTGTGTGTACTTTTTTAAATGTGGAACGTTCTGTATTGTGTTGTGTGTATTTTTTAAGTGTAAATTTTTTTGAAGTTTTTTTATTAAAGTGTGTTTTTTTTAATTGGTACACTGTATTTTTTAATTCATTTAATTTATTACCGTCGTCTAGCTTCTATAAAGGTATACATGCCCCAGTCGGTAATGTGCCCCACTTGTAAAACTAACTGTCCCAGCAAATCTCACGGGCCTGAAAAGAACGCCTCCATAAAAAAACGCTAGAAGCAGACACAAAAAAAAGCTAGAAGCCGCCGCAAAAACAGCTGAAGCGCGCGACAGGTTGTGGCCGGAAAAGGTTGAAGCGGCTTCAAGCGTTTTTTGTGACGGCACCGCCGCACGCGAGCCACAAAAAAGGCCGCCTCAAAAAGAAGCTTAAAGCAGCGTTTTTTTTTAAGGTGTCTGGGTGTAATTTATCTATATTATGTATGTATTTAGAAATATATAAGTATGTTTATCAGTTGTCTAGTACCCATAACACAAGCTCTGCTTAGCTTGGGACTGGACGGCGTTGTGTGATAGTTAAAAAAAAATATATATATCTTAACCCTTCAGATACCGTCAATTAGAGACACAATAGTAAGACAATAAATGTGCGGCCACCGGGTGTCGCTTGGGGATTCATGAATTAAGTGATTTTAAATGCATGTCTTAGTTTAGCACGCTACCGATTGGGGCACTTCTTGCTGTTATACCCTTTTTATAGGTATTATAATTATTTTATTTGTTTGCAATGTATAACCTTAAAATCAACTTGATAGTTTTTAAAGACATCTTTCTACGGTTGAAGACTACTCTATCACTTTGTGATATAAGCTATATATATTTTCTATTTTTATGCGGGCATTTTAGTGACGAAAATAAACAATTTATTGTCAAGTAAGTACCTACTACAATTATCGTAAATAACAGTTCTGAAAAGGAAGGAACGCAGACAACAGCCAAATCACTACGTATTAGTTTCACTATGACACGACCCAGGCTCCACTTAGCTAATAAAACCTTACACATTGTTCTAACTTCTAATATTTCCAAGAACTGTAAACCCATACGGTGACATGCCAGACAGGAAAAACTACAATGAGATTAATTTGACATGTTACATTTTACTTTTGTAGCTCTTTCTTAATTATTTATATAACTACTAACTTATTTGACACACGTTTTTCTGCCATAATATAAAAAGATGAGGGTAGGAGGGTAAAAAAAAAACAATGCACAGACCTACCTACCTACCTATTCACAAAAAAAAACATCAAAATCAGTCGAGACAAGATTGTTTTTGTTGGACTACTCCTCGTGTCACAGAGATTTTTATATAATAATAATAATATCCCACAACTTTCACATAAGTCTCAAGCTAAGCAGAGCTTGTGTTATGAGTACTAGACAACTGATAAACATATTTATATATTTCTAAATACATACATATATAGATAAATTACACCCAGACACAAAACAATTGATCATGCTCATCACACAGACATTTGAATCGAACCCACGACCTGCGGCAAAGCAGTCAGAGTCACTAACCACTTGGCATATATTAAATTGTAAAGCTAAAGAATTTGTGTATTTCTTTGAACGTGCAAATATTAGAAATTATAATTCGAAACGTAAAAAATAGTTTTAGTGTTGGATAACCTTTTATTTATTTATTAAAACTTCATTCAACATAAAAGTACAAAGGCGGACTTAAACTTTTATCTTTTACCTTTTTTTTTACCTTTTTATAATAGTAATAATTTAACTTTTATTTCAGACGAAGTCCACTATATTTATCTGGTACAACACCATCCAACCCGAACCTTTAACAATTCCTTGGATAGACAATTATGCTCTCAATAGAAAAGACATTGTTACTGAGGCTTCGGTCTGGTCACATTCCATCGAGGAAGTTTACGTTCCTTATGGGTATCACAGCTTCACCCAATTGTGTAAAATGCGGAATAATCGAGGACGTACAACATATTCCGGTGGAGTGTGAGCGGGGCGAACGCCTCAGGAGAAATATAATTAGCACTCTAAATATGTTAGATGTATTATCAACAACATATTAGCAAAGCCTACTTCAGACGAGGCAAGAGTCTTGTACAAAAATTATCACAACCATTTAGAATAAGCTGTAACTCAAAATTTGGCTACGATGGAGCGACATAGTCTAAATTAAGACAAAGCTCCTTAAAAAAGATTAAAAAAAAAAAGTCCACTATAGAGAAACATTACGACTAATAGGTAACTGTAACCATACTTTTCTACAAAACAGACGATCAAAATAATGACCAGACAACTAGGTACAAGTTAGCTGCACTTTCATATAACCCAGGTCTTCCTAATGGCAACTATCTATTGTCCCTGAAGAGACTTAACAGAGCTGTCATCAGAAGTTTGCACACATTGTAGGAACAAGCTTGAGGCACTTAGTGTCTTGACGATGCGATTAGTGCAGTCGCGGGTTCGATTCCCGCACGGCACAATATGTATGACTCACAGATAGTAGTTTTGAATCGTTTTGGGTTCGGCCACGACTTACGAATCGTTGGTCGCGGGTTCGAACCCAGCCAGGTGCATTACTTTTTGTAATTTATTTCATCACCAAAACGTTAAAGGAAAACGTCGTGAGGAAACCGGCTTGTCCTAAAACCAAAAATTCGAAGACATGTGACAGTGGGCCCGCGTGGTAGATTACGGCTCATTCTCTCTCCTAGAGAGGAGGCCTGAGACCCAGCAGTGGGAACATTAAAAAGACTGAACTCACCCACGGTACAGAAGAAATTCCTAGTGAAGGGCAATGTTTTTTATGAAAGGTTTGTTTTGAAAATACTTAGTACTATTGTAGTTAGGCTCGCATTTGGCTACTATCCCACCTGATGGTGAGCAAAGCAACAATGTAGTTGTCTATCGACCACGCTTGCCTAAATGTAATCTATTTATTTATTTTAAATGTAAACTCGCTTTAAAGAAGACCACAGGAGCCTTTCCATGACGTGTTAAAATATCAACTGTGCGAGCGAAAAAGAGGGATGGCTATACACCCTATATATCTCCATCCCTTCAAAACAGATCCGTTCGTTTGGTTGCGCAACCAATTTGCTTACAAACTATCACAATACATCATTGTTTCTGTAAAATACAAGAAACTAAAGTGATTAACAAAGTCGTATGTTTCTTGCGAACGTCTGCACTATGTCATAGAAGCTGGTGCAATGAATGGTACCCATTAGTGAAGTGGGTCTGTGTAGTGTCATAGACAAGCTGATTTGACACTGTATATTATTTTCGTCGTCTATCTGGTTTCATACTACCACAAAAGAAATAAATATGAAACATACTATTTACGTAATCTTGTCACACGCAAGTAGAGCAGTGGTGGCCGAGTGGGAATGGCCCCCGACTTATGAATTGTAGGTCGCGGTTTCAAACTCAGCCAGGTGTATTACTTTGTTTAATTTATTTCATCACCACTGCTCTCGAAAATGGTGAAGGAAAACATCGCGAGGAAACCGGCAAGTCATAGAACCAAAAATTCGAAGACATGTGACGTTCACCAACCCACACTGGGCCCGCCTGGTTGATTACGGCCCATTATTTTTCTAGAGAAGGCCTGAGTTCCAGCAGTGTGAATATTAAACAAAAAGGCTGATGATGATGACGATATTTCATCCTAATATTATTGACTGGCCGGTTGGTCTAGTGGTTACTGTCTGACTGCTATGCTGAAAGTCGTGAGTTTAATTCCCACCCAAGACAAATGTTTTTGTGATGAGCGCGATCATTATTCCTGCGTCTGGGATAATTATAATTATAGATAAATTACACCCAGAGACAGGACAAAAGAGCTAGTGATATGATTTCTAGATAACTAATAAACGTACTTGTATATAATATGTATGTATTTAGGTCTGCTTGGTTTGGGACTACATAGCCTTGTGTGAATGGTGAAGAATATTATTATTATTTAGCCTCCCAGCCAAGTGCTTGTAAGATTTTAATTATCGATAAAACTCAAGATTTTCAGTGTTATAGGTTTTCTTTCATAAAATAACTTTGATGAATGTTTTTAATTTAAAGTAGGTATGTTTGAATAACAATGAGATACGAATAGTTATATTTTGAGATTGTAATGAGTTTCATTTAGTTTTAAAACAAAATTTCTCTTTGACAGTATAAAAATTAATCATGTTTATTAATTAACTTTTTAGTTTACCAACCCATATGCTATTTATCTTTTATAAAAAAAAATACATAATCATCATTTCAGCCGAAAGATGTCCACTACTGGGCATAGGCATCCCCCAAATGTCACCACAACAAACGGTCGTGTGCGTGTCGTATCCATCGCATTCCTGCGACTTTTACCAAGTTATCGGTCCATCCTGTGTGAGGCTTACCAACGATGCGTCTTCCTGTGCGTAGTCGCGACGCCAGAACCTTAGGCCCCATCGACAATCTCATCTGCTGACAATGTGCCTTACCCACTGCCACTTAAGTTTGGCGATTCTTCGAGCTATATCAGTAACCTTGGTGCTCCCGTGGATATCTTCATTTCTGATGTAATCAGGCAAGGAATATTTAACAATATGTAACCTGAAGGAAAATGACAACAGAATTGTATCGAAACCGAATCTATTTTTATAACAAACGAAAAAATATGATAGGAACCGATCTTTTGTAGCTTCGACTTAGTGTGCTTTGATGTACCTTATTCATTTGTCCTCTTGAGGATATCTTCATCCCTGATGTGATCACGAAAGAGAACTCCAAGTATAGCCTTTATAAAAAATACGCAGAAATCTTTTATATTTTTTATAAACTATCTTATTTAGAGAGCAGTGGTGGCCGAGTGGTAATGGCCCCCGACTTACGAGTTGTAGGTCGTTGGTTCAAACCCTGCCAGGCGCATTATTTTTTGTAGTATATTTCGTCACCACTGCTCTCAAAACGGTGAAGGAAAACATCATGAGGAAATCGGTAAGCCCTAGAACCAAAAATTCGAAGATATGAGACATTCACCAACCCGCACTGGACCGCGTGGTGGATTACGGCCTATTCTGTCTCATAGAGAAGATGCCTGACTCCCAGCAGTGGGAACATTAAAAATACTGATGATGATGATGATGATGACGATTATTTACAAATACAATTTTATACCCAAAAAATACCAAATACATTAATATTTACCAAACCACTTAAGGTCTCAAAAAGGCTGTAAAGTTTACTCTGTGGTCAGTAAATAACCGATAGGCACTGTTATCAGAAGTAGGCAGCGACGGGCGGCTTTTAAAATATGACCCTCTAGCCCAGGGCGGGTCAAAATGACCCCGGTTTATGTACTGTAAAGATAAACACCTACATTGTTCGTGAAAACGTGAAATATGTGAAAATAACTTTTGTAACACATTTTTGGGTTTCTTTGTAACATTTTGTAGTTTGTTTTTGATAGTTGCTGGTTACATGTTTGTATACGTGGTGACACGGTTTTATGTTTAAGCACCGTAATCCGTAGGTGTGGCCGTGGCATAATAGTGGGCCCTAGCAGAATACCAGCGCAGCGTTATTTTTTTTATTTTAATCGCTGCGTATGCTGAGATAGGCGTCTTTTTGGTTTCTGTTATCTTTTTTAATTTTGTAGGTATTTTTATTTTGAATAAATTGTGCGAGGCGCACATTAAGCCATAGCGCGCACTGGTCATTGGAAACTTTGTCACCTTGACATTTGACAAAAACAAAAAAAACAGTTACAAAAAATGGGTAGAAAAATTATTGTCACCGTGACAAAAGTCACCTGTGAGCGCTATGTCTTACATTTCTTTTTTAGTATCTATACTATACAGTTAAAATGTCCACCATTTTAAAAATGTGTTTTATTTTGTCGATCCTCAACATTGATATGTCACAGAAACGTCTAAACCAAGGCCAAGTTTTGTATTATTCATTTCACAGAACACAGGAATCACTACATTCTTTTGTTCTGTGATTTATTTCATCAGAACGATGTAGCTATTTCCCATTTTCTCTCGCTCGTAGCATGGTCTGAACCAGGGCTGGACGCTCATGCGGACACCATCGGGCTCCACTTTATGCTTGAACATGTGATACCGACCATTTCTTCATACCAAATCTGAAACAGATACTTACCGAAATACTCATACATAAACGACTCAGATCGGACTTAATAAATACATAATTTAATAATGGTTAGATAGATAGATAGATAAATTATTTATTGTTTGTTTGTTGTTTTGTTTTTTTGTGTGGTTTTACATAATTTAATTTTTTTGTAGGGGCGCAGTTACAAAAACTGAAAAATGATACTCGTAGTTACAGTACTGATGGCACCACTCTAAATCAAATTAATGTAAGATTTACCTACAAGCAAATTGATCACCAGTGTGCTAATAAGAATGGGAATGTTTCATCCTACATCTCTTGGGACTTACCTCAACCTGACTGAGGTAAAAATAGCCACGATTTTCTGTGACATAAGCCTCCTACGTCCGACTATTGGGTGTCCGATACCCGACATGCGATTGAACAAATACACTAATAAATAATGACGTATGTTTTGGCGTGAAAAGTGACTTGACAGATAATATTAAAGTGTAGGATTATTTTATCTGAGATGAGGTTTGTATTTTGGCGAGGTTTTTCGAGAAAAGTTCATTAAATGCAAAATGTGTATAGTCTACCTAAAAAGTCAAACGATTTGGGAATTTTGTATAGTATTTAATCATTTAAAAGATACTTTTTATAAAGTTGTTCTATTAGTAAACAATGATCTAGATCTCTTAATCAACCTTGATTATTGAACCAGTGTTGACTACATCAGATTTCATTTTACCCTAATAATTACCCAAGTCGTTTGACTTTTTAGACAGATTCTACATCTATAATCTAGTGGTAAACAAATTAATTATTCTTACGAAGACATGGCTTAAAGGGTTTAGTATCCAAGCTAAAAATATTAATAACAGGAACCAGAACTTTTTCGAGTGAAGTGCAGTGGTAAATCAAATTCTAGTTAGGTGTCTAGGATACTGTGATTTAAAATTGGTGTAGTATTTACCAGCGCTCACAACAAGCGTGGTCTCGTTAAAACGGTACCTACTGAGAATTTTATAGCAATATTGATAACCAAGAATAATAAAAAGTCCAGAGACAAACTTAACGCATAAGGCCTTTTATACCATTGGTAATGGAGAAATAAATTAAACAATATTTAGGGTACTAAATCTCACTATTATTACCTACCTTATATGTAGCCCTATGTAAGTAAAGCAAGCGGACTGTATTACCACAAAATAGATAGGTACAGAAGACAACCTCGTGTATGTACTTCACTTTGTATACGCTCGGTGGACGCACACTAATAAGCGTTTGAGCCGGAACTGTTCGACGAGCGGGCCGAGGCGCTCCGAGATATCGTATCTGTGAGCGGTGTCTAAGTGTGCGTTGCTCGAGCGCGCTTTGTATGTAGATTGACTTCTGTACCTATATATTTTGTGCCTTACGTACGTACCCTTTCGAATACCATAATTAGAGTTACAATAGAAAGACAATGAGTGAGCGAACACTGGCGTTCGCTTGGGGTTTAATGAATAAAGGTTTATTAAAGGTGGTTTACAACCATAGCTATCTACGTAGTAGTTTAGTCTAAATTTATGTCCAAGTGCGCTTGTGTCGGGCGATGCAATGCCAATGCTGTTGTCTGCCGGTTTCCGCGCTGTGCTGCGTAGTTTGTAGTTGGATTTGAATGTATAGGTATTAATACTCGACCTAGATACTGTTATTACGTCCGGTTATTATAAAATCATAGGAAGGGTCATTCAGTTCCCTTCTAAATACTTGAGCTGAGTGAGGCGGATTTGACAGTTTATTTTTTTATTGATTGTTTTTTTCTTTAATTATCTACATTGTGCTCACATAATAGAAGCGACATTAATTTATGTAACTCATCATTTTATTTAGAGCAGTGTAAATGGAGTTTCTTGCACGTTCTTCTCTATAGAGGTCTACGCTTTGGAATGTGCAATATACTTTAACTTTTTTTTTGACTGACCGACATTTTGACAATACAAAAGTGCATGTAAATGGCCTATTTGAAATAAACGTTTGTGACTTGAGATAGAAAAAAAATATGGTAATGAGATTATAAACATATTGAAGTTTCTATTCACAACAACTGTTAAGCCACATATGAAAAAAATATTTAAAAAGTACTGTAAAATAGCTATTTCAAAACCAATAAACTATATGGAAGAAACAGTTCCAGTAAAATCGGTACTTTTTCCAGTTTCGCTGGGAGAGTACCGGCTCAGTAATTGAATCTGCATCCGCAAGTACACCAGCTCCTTTAATTTGAGTAAGTGTTGCGGTACCGTCCGCAAACACCGCAACGAACCGCATCCAACCGGTTATAACTTGATGTAACTGCTGTAGGGAAGTTTGAAGTGGTTTCTGGGAATAAAATTAGGCTGTAGAGTAATATTGACTGGCACAGACGGAATAAGGAATCCATTTGTTGTTTTTATTTGTGTGGAAGCAGAATATTTAAAAAACGACCGAATTCAGATAAAATTGTGAAAAGATCAAACTAGTGACTGAAACGATAAAATTACTTACAATATTTCAACAAAATAGAAACCCATTTGTAAAAAAAAAAGATAAGTTTATCATGCATCACTTCACGCAACATATTTGTCGAAAGACATCAATACAACAGAACGCCTACTAAACATCGCCAGACAAAAATAAGACACTTGACTTTCCTCAATCGAACGTCTTATTTTGCTGACCGTAAATAAATTTCGGAGGCCCAGCACGTTTCTTCGGACCGTACTTCAGATAGATTATGCTCCCTTTGTCGTAAATTTTACGACTTCAAAAATTAGTCGCCGTGAGCTGACTAGACCGGCGCTGAACACGTAACACCAAATTGTTTTACGTTGGTTTTGTGGCCGCACTGGATAATTTTACTGGTCTTCTGACGATTTTCGATTACAGCGTTTTTGTGTGTCGTGAATTTTGTTGTAGATTCTAGAAAATATGTGAGGGAAATATTTCAGAGATTTGAGGGACGGATTTTCTGTGTGGAGTAACTTAGATTTATGTACCAAATATGAGATTAATTTTCAGGAACAAAATGTCGATGGTAAGATAAAAATATCTGTAGTAATCTTCTATACTAATATTATAAAAGAGTAAAGTTATTTTATTTGTTTGTAGGAGGTAATCTCTGAAAGTACTGGTCCGAATGCTAAAATTTTTTCACCAATAGAAATAGAGTGACATAGGCTATATTTTATACATAATATACGCAGGCGAAACCGCAGATAAAAGCTAGTATCTAATATTTTGAGTTCAAATCTAAGCAGGCGGTTTACTTTGTGTAATTTATTTCATCACCACTGCTCTCGAAACGGCGAAGGATAACATCGCGAGGAAACCGGCATGTCCTAGAACCAAACATTTTATGACATGTGACATCTACCAACACGCATTGGGCGTTCTTGGTAGAATACTGCCTATCTCCTCTTTTAGACATTTAGACAGTAGGCCTGACTCCCTGCAGTGAGAACATTGTAAGGCTGATTATGATATGCTACGTTATGTAATGTACATTTTAGTAAATTTTATTTAAAAAATTGAGTGTAAATAATATTTACTGAAATATTTACTAAAAATTTTGAACAGTTGCTCAAACTGCTATATATCATAAAAGTAGACTATCATTAAATTAAATTGCACAATTTTTACATACAGCACTAAATCACCCACATTTTCCGCTGAGTAAAAACTGTAGGAAGCTAATCAACATTATTTACACAAGGTACATATAGTTTGTAAATTCTTATTTATGACCAATTTTTGCCGTTACTTAATAATGCAGTAGTAAATTAAGGCTTTAATATAACGCGAAGCCGACGCGGTGGACTGTTCGCTTAGCTTCAGTTCGGCTCCATGCGTGCAAGCTATGAGCGGAGCGGGTGATATATTTTATTTTTTAAGTCTCCTTATGTGCCTACTAGAGTTAGGCAACAACGGAACCCTTATAGGATCACTCTGCTATCCTTCTGAACGTTTCTCAACATAGATGATTTCGGGCTGGCGTATAACTAACTGGCGTAAATTGCGCGTGGAACTTTGATTGCGCGATACTGGAGTAGTTCTTATGTGGCGCCATAGATGTTACACTCCCCTCCGGAGAACGGTGATTGATGGTTCTAATGCTTCTTGTTGCATGCCTGGCGAGTAGTAGGTTGGTTCCAGTGAATCAGGATATTGCCCCATGTGAGTCGGGGTGATGATGTTCCAGTGAGTCGGGTTGGTAATGTCCCAGTGAGTCGGGATGATGCCCCAGTGAGTCGGGGTGATGATGTCCCAGTGAGTCGGGATGATGCTGCAGTCTCCAGTGAGGCGGAGTAGTACTGCTGGCTCCAGTAAGTCAGAGCGGTGCTGTGCGACGTAGGGCTTGACTGCTGGCGCCGACTAGGAGAGGTTCTTGATTGACCTTCATGTGACTGGCCGAAGTTATATCTAGTTCCAGCAATTTCGGCTGTGCGCCGAGTTCTGTTCTTCGGTCAGTCAGTTTCTCATTTCAAGTATGTATAAGTATTTTTTTATATTTGCCTAAAGTTCGTTGCATACCTACTCTACTTAAAACCAGATAAAATGCGAGGGCTAGTTCCATTACAAGTTTAAATAGCAGCTTTGCACCTTCGCTCCCCTGTTTTAAAACTAAACTATTACTCCATTGCGGGTCTTATTCTCATAATTACTTGTTATTATAACTTTTACTGCGCAATATTCCATTTATAAACGTATATTATGGCCATTTTAATTGCCTATACGAGTATGATGATGAGATGATATTAGTATTACTAATGAAATGCGAGTGGGTTAGTTAATTTTGTTAGTTTGAGGTTTATAGCGTAGGACAAATTATAAACGTGTCTGAAAATAATAAACTATTTTAAATATACTTAATCGAAAATCCGCTCTTATGACTACCGCTTTTAAGTGCTCGATTTATTGTTTTCTGCACTATTGCAGAAAAGTGCGCGAGTTCGCTCCCGCCAATGTATTGAATTTATTTAGCTGAACCAAAGTTGTCAGAAAAAGTCTGACCCCCGCCGGTTGATTTCACACTTAAAAAAGCCGAGCAGGCTTAGCCATGTTTCGAACGTTTCGTTTCTAATCTCTTTCTACAGTCGATAACACCTCCAGTCCCATACGTTCAATGACTTCCAACGATTGTACATTATCAACTTGGCTATGCCCTCTAATTTGTACTGCGGCCTTTGTGTTGTTAGACCACTACTATTGTGTACATAAGAAAGAGACACTATCTATCTATCCCGCTCTTCGCTTACGCTTGGGGCCACAAGTACAGTATACATCGCTACGTGATTTATCGTCCGCTACACCACGCTAACTTATTACCAACGTTTATGTTGAGCGAATATGTACGAGATCATGTGTTTTGTGTATAGGTACAGAGTACATGACTTCAGATATATAGCTACAAATGTATATGGCGGCCATTACTTTTATCGTGACGCTTTAGCTAAGAAGACATTTTTTCTATTGCGCAGTGGTTAAGGCTTCTTTTTTTTTAATTCGTATAAACTCGTGCTTGACTGCGATCCCACCTGATGGTGCAATCAAATGCCACCTGGTGAAGCAGTGATGCAATCTCTGATGGTGAAGCGCACTAGTTAATTAATAGCCTATTCACTTTAGCCTTGAAGATACCCAAATTATAATCGGACGGTAGGACCACAGCAGGCAAATTGTTCCATTCCTTCGTAGTATAAACGACGAAGAGAAACCTTTCTACCTCTTATGCATAATATTACAGATTCTTAACTGAGCAAGTACCTACCAATGTGATTTTTTCAAAATATATAATTTTCTAAGTTTATCTAGGACATTACTGACACCCCGTGCCGGAAAGCATGTTAAGCCGTTGATCTGTTGTCATTGTCGTAAATCTGAGACAGTCGTTACAGGTAGTCGGATGCCAGAAAGTCTGACCTTCTGTCTAACCAAGGAATATTGTGTTGCCCAGTAATTGGGTTGTGGCGGTCTGATAGGCAGTCCTTCCATGTCAAACATGGATAGGCCGCATCTGGTTAAACTAGAAACCGACCCCAAGCTAGTTGGGAAAAGCCTAGGGAGATGATGAGATAATATTTATATAGTCATTAAAAATAAATTTCACTTCTTTCTCAATCCCATTTTAAAATTATAATATTTTATAAGATAATCCTGTTTTTAATCGAATCTAATTGAAACGATCGAAAACTGACATAATGCATTAAAAGTTGGTGAGATGTAAAATAGAATATTGTTATCTTTGGTTTTATATTCTTTACTAACAAAATTACACTGGTCAACACTGGTTTTGCCACACGAACTTTGATAGCTAATTTTGTTTTATCAATCTACCCTCATTATTAAATCACAGTTGCCATATGTCAATTAGCCTCCTATTTGTTGTGATACGGTAATACTCATAACTAGTACTACGGCAGTAAATTAACAGAAACGCTTACAAGTAAATCGTTATAAAAATATTAATTGTTGAATTTGAACACTTTTTTGGGATTTATTAACCCTGTGAGCATGTCAAGGAAGTGTATTAATGATCCTAACTCTTTTTGTTATGTCTGCGGAGAACTTACATTCATAAAACAACGACGAAATTTTACAAATCTTGTGATGGAGTGTTATCACCAATGTTTTGGTTTTTCTGTCGCCCATCAAGACAAATCCTGGGCCCCTCATGTCTGTTGCATAACGTGTGTGAAAAATTTAACTGACTGGAAAAAAGGTGCACGACCTATGCCGTTTGCTGTACCCATGATATGGACTGAACAGCGAGATCACGTTTCAGATTGCTATTTTTGTCTCACTGACGTAAAAGGTATAAATTACAAGAAAAAAAACACAGTTATTTACCCTAACTTATCTTCGGCTATAAGACCAGTCTCTCATTGTAAAAAATTGCTAGAACTAATACCAGTTGCAACTACGTCTGTTGAGAACGACAATTCACAACCGTCTACTTCAAGTGTATGTGTTGACGAGGACGATGACTTAGAGTTTGAAGAAATTGCAAAGGAGTCACATTTGATAACTCAAGGAGACCTAAATGGTTTGGTTCGAGATTTAAATTTGTCAAAAAAACAGTCAGAACTATTAGGATCTCGTCTAAAAGAATGGAATTTGCTACATCATAATACAACAGTTAGCTATTTTCGAAACCGTGATCAACACTTCAGAACGTATTTTTCTCAGGATGGAGATTTGGTGTTTTGCAATAACATAAATGAGCTTATGAAAATGTTGGACATAGATTTTGATCTCTCTCAGTGGCGTTTATTCATTGATTCTTCGAAAGCAAGTCTAAAAGCAGTTGTATTGCATAATGGAAATAAGCTTCCGTCTGTACCTGTCAAGGCTCGGATACCGGTTAAATTTTCAAACCGTTATTATGTACTTGACGCAAAACCTTTTACATTAGGTTTCGTTCGCATATACCGGTTTTTTTAAACCGATATTTGGAAGAGTATTTATATAAAGGTTTTTTCGGATTAAACGGTTTAGAGCAATAAAAACCGGTTAATACGGACGCACAATAAAGAAACGACGCGCGCAGTTCAGATTTTATTCATTAGTAAGTATACCGACATGCCGTTCGCCGAATAAACCGGTTAATTTAGGTTAAAATAAAGTTCTTAAAACGTCACGTTCTTATGAAAAGTTCGGAGGAAAACCGAAATAAACCGGTGTTAACCGGTATTTTTTAAACCGGTTCCGAGCCTTGGTACCTGTGGCCCATGCTGCAAATATGAAAGAAACTTATGAAAATATGAAACTTTTACTTGAAAAAATAAATTACAGTACATATTCCTTCAAAATCTGCGGTGATCTTAAAGTTGTTGCACTATTACTTGGACTTTAGCTGGGTTATATAAAGTTTTGCTGCTTTTTATGTGAATGGGATAGCCGAGACATAACTAATCACTATATAAAAAAAAATGGCGTAAGCGTGCATCGTTTGTTCCTGGTCAAAAAAACGTAAAGTATTTACCCCTTGTACAGCCAAATAATGTGCTTCTACCACCATTGCATATCAAATTAGGATTAATAAAAAATTTTGTGAAGGCAATGGATCGCAATGGGAGTGGATTTTTGTATCTAAAAGAAAAATTCCCTAAAATAAGTGATGCAAAGATAAAAGAGGGTATTTTCGTTGGCCCTCAAATTAGGGAGTTAATAAAAGATTCAAGATTTGAAGAAAAATTAAGCGATTTAGAAAAATCAGCATGGAAGTCTTTTAAAAATGTTGTTGCAAATTTTTTGGGTAACCACAAGAGTGACAGCTACAGAGAGTTGGTTAGCGAGCTGTTATTGTCATATCAAGCATTAGGTTGCAACATGTCACTTAAGATTCATTTTTTACACTCGCACCTGGATTTTTTTCCTGACAATTTAGGGGCTGTCAGTGACGAGCACGGCGAGAGGTTCCATCAGGATATTTCTAATATGGAAAAGCGGTACCAGGGCAAATGGAGCCCAAATATGTTAGCAGATTACTGCTGGACAATTAAAAAGGACCAACCAGAAGCTAAATATTCAAGAAAATCTTAGATTTTCTAAGTCATTTATAAAAAAATAAACTTTTGATTTACGAGATCCGTATTTTTTCTTAATATTTTAAATTACTCAATAGAATAAAATCTTTGTCTAGCAAATTTTTTTTAACTGTTTATTTTTTATTACAATCACCAATTAAAGTAAAAAATATCAAAAAAGTCCGTGTGGCACGACAAAGTTGAAATTTTGTTGACCAGTGTTATTAAAGCTGAAGAGTTCATTTGATTAAACGGCTAATCTCAGGAACCACTGGTTCGAATTGATTTTTTTTAGTGAGGCAAGCCCATTTATCAAAACTGTAAGGCTATATACAATTAAACTACAAATTATTTGAAGACATGTGACATCCACCAACTCGCACTGGGCCTGCGTGGTGGATTGCGGCCCATTCCCTCTCTAGAGACGAGGCCTGAGTCCCAGTAGTGGGAACATTAAAAAGGCTGATGATGATGATGATATACAATCACGCTATAATTCCCAGGTTTAATACAGTAACCAGAACTTTAAATGAAACTGCGGGAGACAACTAGTATTGAAATAAAACGCAAAACTGAAGTACTCAATGTGCACACGTAACTCCATCGCAAGATCAAGCTTCATAATATTAATAAACTTCTGAAATAAGCCTTACTTTCCCACCCAGTAACCATTTCTTTTTATACCTAAAGACGCATTCATATACCACGCCTAATCCACTGTTAAACGTGAACCAGGAAATAATAAACAGAAAAAATCGTGATTACTCAGAAAAAGGCAAAGGTACGTATTTTGGAGGCTCAAATAAAAAGATAAAGGTCAACATACACTTCTCCATTTCAATTTGTGTGCGCAACGCCAATGATTAAAGGGCCTTTTCCGACGATTCCTTTCATCATAGTTTCTGAGGTTTTAAAAAAATACATTGAATAGGTTTAACCTGCAAAAGGCTATGTGTTTCTGTTTGTGGACTCAGTTATGTTGGAAGGATCCATGAGTTTGCGAGTCGAGTTATGCTTTGTTGTGTGCTATATTCGGGCTTTTCGGGCATATCGTGCCTTTTTAGTAGATTACAATGCGGTTTACTTACTTCGTTTTGTTCGTTTATTTTTTTTTTCTTTTTAAATTTCGTGGAGTTGCTATGATTTTGTTGTGTTCCACATTTTTATGTAAAAACACTTAACTAATTTTGTCTTTTCTTTTTTTCAGGTAAACATCGAAACTTACTTTTAGATCGAAGACAAATAGTAATTAATGCAAGAACAAGACGCTAGGTTAGGTAAGCCAGAATTTATAATATTGTTTCAGTTTATAAATCCGCAGTTATCTCCACAAATATAGTTAAAAAAGTAACTAATTGATAAATTATGCTAAATTGTCAGTATATTATGTTCGTTTTCTTCTTAGCTAATAATTGACTGAGCTGAAATTTTACAACGACTTACTGTATTTTAGATCAAATTACTCGCTAATCTAAAGAAAAAACTGTAATCTACACATTCAATCATTCGGTGCCTAAACCGAATGGAATCTGTCAATAATAAGTTAGAAGATGGCAAGTGTAACCGTGCCCTAAGGAGAATATTTAATATTCATTTATGCTAACAACAGCGACATCTGTCGGAGAACAAAGAAGCTATTATCTTCAGTACAAATTACTTCCTAGGAGTTATAATGTACCTAAGATTTAAATTATTACAGTGCTTGTAAGTAAATTCAACCAAACCCAACCGTAGATTGCTATAAATTGGAAATAGTAAACTAAGAAATGTTATTTGTTTTTCCTTTATTTCTTTCTGTCAATGAATCCTTTTTATTTTACAAATATTTATAGAAAGAAAGTAAGAAAGAAAGAAAAAAAGTTTCTTTACGATAAACATGGCGCCTAAAAAGTGATAGTTTATGACTACCTATGTATGTCTGTGTGTGTATGTTTGTTCCTTCTTTACGCTTAAAAATCTGACGAAATTTGGCATCGGTAGACCATGTCCTAGAATAGCAGATAGAATACTTTTTATCCCTGGAGCATGTTGGTTTGGGACAAACTACAATCACGCGGATGAAACTGCTGGCAGCAGTCAGGTTCTATTCATTTTTACTTTGAAATAATTGTATAGATTTGTTTTATAAAAGATTACTGTATTTTTAAAATATCAATTGTTTTTCTAAGTACTAAGCCCAAAATCCAAGTATAAGGTAATGATCATAAGCATAAACATAATCAGCCTTTTTTTTCGGTGGGCAAAAATCATCTTATGACAACCCCCGCTCTTGGGTGGAGCGGAAGATAGTGTCAGACTCTTACTGACTAAAAACCCAAGACGTTCCTTCTAGCCTTCAAACCAAGGCTCGAGTTTCCTTTCGGATAACCCTGGCCCCTGTAGGCTTCGACCCAGTTGGGCCCCTTCTGTGGCATAATCAGCCTTATAATGCTCCCATGGCTGGGACTTTAGGCCTCCTCTCTAAGATAGGGAATGTGCCTAAATCGTGATGGCCCATTCTTTATCTGAACCTGTCTTTACACTCTAAAATCTTTGCTAAACTCATACGTACGAGGAATTGTACCCTAGACACAATTAACTAACGATGAAGGAAAACATCGTGAGTAAAGCTGGACTTCCGTCTGAAATCCCCAATCCGCACTTAGCAAGCATAATGATTAAGCTCATAAGAAGTACGCCTTGCATATGACCATAAGAAGAACGTACTAAAAAACAGCACCTCTCCTAAACTCGGAAGTCTACCCTAATTCGACCTGGGGCAACCCTGGCCCCAGGTAAAGTTGTCTGAAAGGAAACTCGAGCCCCGGTATGAAGGCTAGGAGGAACGGGGTGGGGTTTTTAGTCAGTAAGAGTCTGACACTATTTCCCGGTCCACCCAAGAGCGGGGGTTGTCATAAGATGATTTTCCAAAACGAAAAAAAAAAGCCCTAATTCGACTTTTTTAACCGACTTCGAAAAGGAGGAGGTTCTATGTTCGGCTGAATGTGTTTTTTTTTTTTTTTTTGTTTGTATGTTCACCGATATTTCGGTCAATTGTGGACCGATTTTGAAAAATTTTTTTTTGATTGAAAGGTTATGCTTCCAAGTTGGTCCCATAGAAATATTGTTATGATCTGATCATGAACTTCGAAGATATGGAATAGAACTCCTCATAGAATCATAGCAGAATTGTCGTAACAAGTAAAATTGCTTTGTGTAGTCGATGACTGACTGAAAGAAAAGGGGGAGGGGAAAGGGGGAGGGGGTAAATTCATGTAATATAACCGTATTTGGGATTATAAGAATCGTTATGAGATGCACTCTGGCTATAAGGTAATTTATGTTTAGCTGAAGGGTAGGTACTTTTTAGTGGTGTTACCATAACTAAAAAGTGAAAAATAAAAAACTTTTTACAAAAAAAATTAAACCGACTTCAAAAAGTACAAAATAACTTTAATTTCGGTAGTCGGTGTTAAATGACGAAGAGACAAGATTAGGTATCTATTGAAACACCGACTTCCGAAATTAAAGTTATTTTGTACTTTTTGAAGTCGGTTTAATTTTTTTTTGTAAAAAGTTTTATATTAAACTCACGCGTCCTCCAACACATATAAATAGTCGTAATGTATTCTCTAAACTGAAAAGCATAACGAGTAAGCATTACTTTAAGCAGTTATCCATAAAACCCCGGATGTATATACCGGCAGTTTGACGGGATCCACCCCTAAATAATGGGCGGAATTTCGCACCATAGACCAGAACATAAACTATTAAAGAGATGCCAACAACCGGCTATGTACGATTTTATGACCCGCTTTTGCATATTGAACGAAGCGAAGGCACTTCAGTTTGGCAAATAATCGGTTTTTTTTTTTCGTTTTCAGATATAAACGTGTTTATGCTTATATTTGCCAAGAGTTTTGGATTCTGCCTCTTCATGATAACTATCATTTGCAATGTTTGTGACATATTGTCCTTGAGTTTTACGGGCGGTTTTAGGACGATACCTAATCTAAACTTCCACACTAATGTTATATACAGATAGTTTTTTTTGTTTTTTTTTTTTTTTTGTATATGTGAGTTAATCTCTGAAAGTAATTTTTCACTATTAGAAAGCAAAACCTAGTGTAATATATAAAAAAATACTTGTCACAATGTTTGTTATCCAACTCCTCCGAAAGGGCTTAACTAATTTTTATGAAATTTTTCTGCATTTGGTGGGCCTGGCCTAGATCATAGGTTATTTTTACTCTCCTAACCTTACACCCGTTTTTTTTATTTAATAATTAATTTATATGAAAAAACAATGTTTGCCTAATCAGTTAAAGTATAAAAATAGGATCATTTAATTTATCGTGCCCGACTCACATCGTTACCAATCTTAAAAAAATATGTAATTATAAAACTATTTATAGAATAATATTTAATATTTACGTCCTATTGTAGCGATATCAACTATGTTGCCACGTATGAACTAAAAATGAATAATCCTACATCGCGGTATCAAACCTTTTTTACGCCAATAGAACATATTCAACAGACCGAAATCGTCTATCGGGCAATCGACCGGACCAGACAATACACCCATCTGGTCGCAGAAGCCTCCCTTTTCAACGGAAGTCCACGCTGTTCAGCACACCTCTAAATTAAACAGTAGTCTGAATAACAAATAAATAATGCCAGGTTGAAATGTTGCAAATACGAGAAGAAATAAATTTTTACCTAATTAAAATGTAATCGATATTATATTATAATCTATCGAAACAAATAAACATTATAGTAATTAACAAAATGTAAGTATTTACCTTCAACATGTCTATAAATAATAAAAGAACGTACACCAATTCAAAATATTACTGCAACGTACTTTATCTTCCTTCCTTATTTATTTATGTTGCTTCTGCCGCGGCCGGTTCAGCTTCGACAGGTGTGGCATCTTCTGCTACCGCTTCGCCCTCGATGGCACCTTTAGATGCAGTGGGCCCTACGTTCTCAGCTAGTGGTTCACCCTCGCCTGGCGCTTCGCCCTCAGCTGGCGCTTGTTCATCACCTGGTGTTTCACCCTCAGCTGGCTTTCCGTCCTCGGCAGGCTCTCCATCCTCAGTAGGAACTCCATCCTCAGTAGGAACTCCATCTTCGGCAGGGGCACCATCCTCAGCAGGAGCACCGCCCTCGGCAGGCGTTTCGCTTTCAGTTGGTGCTTCACCTTGAGCATCATGTGCTTCCATTTCTCCAGGTGTTTCACCTTCTTTAGCTCCCTGGTCTTCACCGGCCTTTGCAGGAGCTTCTTCAGCCTGAGTTGCCTCTTCAGTAACAGGTGCTTGTTCTCCAGCACCTTCTTTTGACTTTACAGGTCCGGGTGGCATTGCAGAACTTTTCTTTACTTTCTGTTTTTCTGGCTCTACTGACGGTGTTGTTGATACTGCTTGTGCTGGTGCAGTACCTTCGGATGGAGGTTGTACTTCTTTTTTGCCTTTTTTCGGTTTTCGTTCTAATGGCAAATACAGTTTGTACTCCTGTGGCAGCTCATCTTCAGAATAAAGCTTTTCACTGAAGTAAATTCGTCTTAACCTCGCATTAGCATGTACTTGTACTCGTAAGGTTTCCATAAATTGTGTTCCGTATGCCCTTCTCGTGAAATCGGCAAGATTAAATTGTATCTGGTTCCAACCGCCCGCTAAACCGATGGGCATACTTGTACAAAATGGTTTAATTTTTGTAGTAGATTGGAAATTAGAAATCCTGAAGCGTCTCCTTAAATTTTTGTCATCCAGTACAGTTATCTCAAATGAGAAATAACGCTTCAAGTTCTTAACAATCATGACGAGAAAGGGTAGTTTTATGCCTAACACTTGGTTGTTCTTTGGACATGTTATATACGTAGTTGCAACGTTAGTACTCACGATTTCGAGGACTATAGAATTGACTTCACTATCAGTGAGCCGTTTTATATGTCCATTTTTAACTTCCATGTCCCATATTGCCAGAGGGTTGGACCCACAACTGTAGAATATTGACAGCAATCCATTTTGGTATGTGTTTTTGAACATCGTGTATGTCTAGTCGATCAATAGCAATAACGTATATATATGTAATTACAATGATCAGTTTTAGCAGGCAGTTACTATGTAAATATCAAAGAGTTTATTAAATATAGGGGAATATATTTACTGATATTTATGTACATACTCTTTTTGACATACATTGACAGATTTCAATTCATAAAAAGTGACCAATGGTTTTTTTTACAATAAGGTTTTTAAAATAAGTTTTTATCCTTATTTAATCTAAATAAACTTACTTTACTAAATAAAATATCAATATTTCAGTGCAAAAATTGCATCAAGGACTGAAAAAAGTTTTAAGTTGATAAAAATGAAAAAACTATATAGATCTCTGCGCTGCCGTCCACTAACTAAAAGGCCGTTAAGCCACAGTTGGTCGTTTTTCACTTTTTAATGTAGTCTTATACAACTTTCGATGCTCTATCTTTTGGTCTATTTTTCTATGATTGATAGTTTTTGAGATACAGAACATTAAATCACAATGTCTGTGTTTAAATTGTTTAGCTAAAAGTTAGAAAATGAATTTAAATAAAATTTAATGAATATAAATGAATAAAATATATCACATATTGTGCACAAAGACTATACCTACGTATATAACTTGTAACCTTGTTCCTAGGTAGTATACTTTTCAAGATACATCAATTTCCAATTTTTGTGTTTTCTCGAAAAATACTTTTAGCACTTAGCTGCCTTTTAGTTAGTGGACGGCAGTGCGGCAAACATCCAAACGATGCTTATTTACTGTTACGCTGTTTCTTGTCACTTTTGGGCAAGAACTTATCATCTCGGCAACGAAAAATCAGCATACTTGTTTTTACCACGCGTATTTCTCATATGATCTCTTTAAATGTTTATTGATTTCTAGAACATGGAATTTTATGAACAAACTGTTGACGTATGACGCTGGGTCACGTTCTATACGACAGGATAAACTTTATAGAAATGATTGCAAACCACTTGAAGCAGCAGCCAACTAGGCCCCATGATTTGATGACGGACATGGTGACGAACAGACGGCATAACTTTTGTTAGTGTCTTACTAAGCTCTTGCGACCACACAGCAATGATCAGATATGATTTTGGTCCTGTAGTGCGCAGAGGGCCTAAATATCATGACCAAATTCTAAGCACTAATAAATTAAACTCAATAGCTTTAATAATACATTTTAATCAAGATTAATTATTTTACAAAGTCTATAATAATGTAATCAAGTTAAAAAAATCATCGGATTCTGAAAATTATAAACCTATTTAACGTCACGCTATGACCCTCAGAAGACGAGCAAGAAAAAAAATTAAGGATGCTAAGTGAAAACGAAGTAATAACAATAGAAACTTTGGGGCACAGCTATTTTATTAATAATAATAATATATATAATAAATAAGTCTTCGCAAATACTATAAATGAATCTTATAAAATGAAGTGGAACCATAAACGTAACTATAGCTAAAATCTGTTTTGTATCAATTATTTTGAATATGTAGGTACATATTAGTTTAACACTTAAGTTTCAACAAAAACGAATGAAATAATAAAAACTTTTACAACCAAATTATGTATTAAGCAAACATTAGTTATACCTACTATTCAGCATTCATTTATTTTTACTCAGCAATTGGTTCTAAGTTAGAACGACTCTTAGATATTGCATCTTTTTGTGTTTCAGTAGTCATATCCTCATCAGGCACCTTTTCTTGTATTATTACATCGTCCGTTTGTGTTTGCGCTTCTACCGATTTTTCTTTTTCTGGTAGAGTTTCCGTGGCAGCGTTTTCTGTTGTAACCGTAGTATCAGTTACTACATTCTTTTCATCAAGACCGCTTTCTACTTCAGTAGTCGGCTCTTGATCTTGTGCAACTGGTTCTTCAACTCGTGTAACTGATTCTTTAGCTTGAGTAACCGGTTCTTCAGCTTGAGTAACCGGTTCTTCAGCTTGAGTAAGCGGTTCTTCAGCTTGTGTAACCAGTTCTTCAGCTTGATCCATTAGCTCTTCAGGTTGAGCAACCGGTTCTTCAGCCGCGATATTATCTTCTGCTGGAAGTTCAGATGCTGATTTAATAACAACCTCTTCTATAACACGAGATGATGTTTTTTCAAATTCTTTCACTTCAGATACAGCTTTAACAATCGAAGCGGACTTGTTTAATTTTGTTGCTGACATTAATTTAGAATCTTTCTTTTTCAATTCTGCATTTTCTTTTTCTATTTCTCTAACTTTTTCATCTGATTTCTGTTTATTTCCAGCATCATGAGTTCTTTGTTTTAAAGGGATAAACAGTTTGTATTCTGCGGGCAGTTGATCTTCTGGAAAGATTCGATCTGCGAAATATATACGCCTTACTCTTATATTAGCATTTATTTTAAATTTTTGAACTTCTACAAATTGCTTTTTGTACGCCCGTCTACAAAAATCAGACATATTGAACTGGATTTGATTCCAGCCCTCAGAAAGTGCAATTGGCATGACGGTACACAGCGGTAAGATTTGCGTAGTGCTCTGAAAATTCGATACGCGAAATCTTCTTCTAGTTGAAGTGTCATCCAATATAGTAACTTCGAAAGAAAAATACTTCTTTAGGTTTTTGACAACCATGACCAAAAACGGCATCGTTATTCCCAGTACAGCTTTACCTTTAGGACATATCATGTATGTTGTACTTACATTAGTTCCTCCTATCTCTAAAACCGTGGACTTAATGTCCTCGTCCAAATACTTTGTAATATATCCGTTTTGGGTGTATGTGTCCCAAATATTGAGAGGCTTCGAACCGCAGCTATAAAATATTGTAAGCAAACCGCGTTGATATGCTTCTCGATACATATTTAAAATTTATTTTAATATTCTGTTACAGTAAACGTATCCTACCTACAACGTAGATCTGTCACTCGTTTATTCTGTCACACTTAACTATGTCAAAAAGAAGCAACCTTTTCGTTTTTTTTCTGTAAGAAGGTTTCATAGTTTAAAATAACACGTTCAGTACTATTATCACTTGAAAGCTTGAAAGTGTTTCAAAATACAATTTTGCTAGAACTAGTAATTTATTTATACTTGTTTATAGTCTACGCTTCTATCTAAATTGTGAGACATTTCAGCATTGTTATGAAGAGGTGAAAACCCGAATTCAAAGTTTAAACTACTTTAGAAGCGGCGCC
Organism: Mythimna lalbum; assembly: GCA_949319445.1. NCBI lineage: Eukaryota > Metazoa > Arthropoda > Insecta > Lepidoptera > Noctuidae > Mythimna > Mythimna lalbum. Next base: position 13,816,436 of record OX439360.1, read on the forward strand.
GGCGGAAATTAGCGTTTTTGCCAACCCTAGGTACGTTGGCACCCTTATATCATGATTCGTCTATAGGAGGATTTATCGTAAATTCGCGTCGAAGCTCCGTCGCATTGTCAAAACGATTTGAAGGCTGATCTAGGCAGAAAAGGAATATTACCCTAACTATTCGTACATTGTGAATAAAAATATTTTTATATTCCCACGCAAATAACGCTCAATTGCAGCAAATAGGTTACCCTTTGCTGTGGGCGACGATTGACAATTTGTCGCCACTTATGCATTATACCAATCTTGACATCCAATACACAGCCAATCACGGAAGGAAGCCACCAAATCGGCTTGAATTGAGATCATTGCTAGCTTCACTCATTCTTAGAGAAAAAATCTTCACCTATTTGGTACTAAAAATTTTTCTCAACTTTGTGTGGATTGAGAGAGAGTGTGTCAGCTTTACTGACTAAAATTGATCCATTTTTCTCAGCTATCCTTTGCGTTCTAGGGCCTCGGTAACTCATTCAAACGTTTCGCAAGCCTGGATGGCATCAGCCCCAGCGGTTATGTCAATTATGCTGGCATCTCTATGAGGCACGCGTGGAAGACTATGAACCGTCCACCCGAGCCTAGTTCTTATCGGAAGACAAGATACCCATTGCATGATGTTCACAAACCCGCGTCTACGGTGACAGAAAATCACCCTGAGACTCCGTACGCCCAGAGCGTCACCATGTGTTTTGGTCACCTTCAAATAGTGTTAGATTTTGTAATCTCTTTAATTAGGGTTTTAACTAAGGGCTATATTTCACCGAGACACCATGGCGGTGCGACCAGTTGCGGTGGCATGGTGTCCCGATGAGATATAGCCAACTAGATACCACACAAACACCACAGTCACCACACGTTCGAGCTGGTCGCGCCACCAAATTGGTTGCGTAACCAAACGGACACCAGGTGAATAACTCTCTATAGAGTTGTAAACATTTTGCTGGTAGTGGCGACTGGTCGCGCCGCCATGGTGTCTCGGTGAAATATAGCCTATATAGACTGCAAATTTTATAACGTCTACCAAAAGTAAGAACATGTTATTAGCGTAACTTTCAACATCAGACAGATAGATCGTCATAATAAATGAGGCGTTCAGACGTAAACACAAAAACTTGTAACATACGATGAAATAAAAGTTTTAAAAGAAAGCTCGCTCTCTGTGATTTATCTAGCCATTTGTCATCCTCGACACTAAGAAAATATGTCACGCAAAGCCACAAGTAACGCACACAGGCACACTGTGTAACAAAATATAACATTTTTGTCGTCTCTAAATCACATGACTTTTCCACTATGTCGGCTGCCCTTAGAGACAGTCTGCACACTAACAAAAAACACTGAGTAGCGGGAACAAAAGAAAAATGAAAAAGTGCCTTTCGACTGTCACGATAAGGAGTGCATGGGCGTGTTCCTGTTGTCATTGTGACTACACTGATGCTACAAGAGCTGCCTCGCTATTTGCCCCCGGATAACGCGCTCAGAACACTGTGTTTTATGTAAGGGGAACACAGTTAAGATATCATAACCGTTTTTTTTTTCTTTTTTCGAAATTAATGGCGCAGAATACGTGAAGCCGATAGCGTTAACGGATGTCGGAGAGAAATAAATGAATTAGATTTGTTTACGTATTTTCTTTGAGAGGAAACGATTTAATGTGGATCAGGACATGATAGATGGTGTTCTAATCGATATTTAACGTTCGCGATGTAATTCGATGCTTGATTCGGCTCCAATGAGGCCGGGAAGCTTGTGTGTGTGTATATTATATTGTAATGATATTACTTACGCATTTTCATTTTTCTCTAACATAATTCTCGAATTAAGGAAAATGCGTAAGTTTGCTTTGACCTACATAAAGTGATTAAACTATCGACACATCGTCATTATTTCTGCCAAAATACGTCTACTGTTGGACTTTAGCCTCCCCCAAGTATCGCCACAACGACCGGTCCGGTGCAACTTGCATGCATCGCATTCTCGCTTCCCTCAGGTCAGGCCAGGTCATTGATCCATTTTGACATAACTAACAACCATCTACACAATTATGAACTAATCAAAATATTTTTTTAATAAGAAAACAAATCGGAAACAAGACCAATTTGTTTATTTTTCTCACAAGTATAGAACGGCTTATTTTGTTATTAAGCAAACTGCGTAACGCAGCTCTCAACATGGCGCACAATTCGAAAATAAAAACCGAAAAAAAAAAGCCAATAGACGACTTTTTAACTGCACAATGCCGAGAAAATTCTAAATTAGAATATCGAAAACTGCAAAAAAGGAAATAGAAACAAAAAAAAGCAACGATTCAGATGTGCCTGGTATATTTACAGAGCTCATTGCTCGGCGCAACGAAGCGTGGTCTGCATAATGTATCGAACGGTGCGCGATTCCGGCAAAGCTTTGTCTGCGTTATTTACAACCGACCCGTGTATTCACGCGGAAATTGGATTTGTAAAATAAGACACTGTATAAATAATCTTTATCTAAAACATATCTCAGCGGAGCCGTTTGCCGTCCAAGTTTCGCACCGTGAGCTCTGATTTCCAGCGACCGTTTGTCAGATTACGGCACGGGAATATCTGTGACGCTAATAGAGCGAATAAACGCTTCTTTATGTGCGAACTTGTGCTATGCTAAATCCCACCCCGTACCATGAAAAATGCTGCGATTTTTTTGCCGTGTTGTCGACAGTACCGTTACTTCAGGCTAGCCTCTCGTTTGGAAATAATCGCCGTCGCTTCAGTGCCCTGGTAGGGACAATGTATCGAAATTAATATCCGGGGACGAAGCGGGCGAACAATTTGTCCACCCGGAATGCGGATAATTAAACCGGCCTGCAGCCGTTTCCCAGCTTACATGAAGCTGAAAATATATGATGTCGTCTACTCGGTATTTAGTTTGTCTGGAAGAGAGGACAGATATCAGCCAAAAAAAGAAACAGTCATGGTCCAGTTCTCCATATAATGTTGACAATTGCAGCCATGCCATATCATTTTACGAGGAACAATTTAACAAAACACATAATGGTAGATAAATTACGCTTTATATGACATCTGATATCCGCAATCAAAATTAAAATAATAGACCAGGTAACATTATTATCCTCTGCCCTGAAATAAATACTACGCTAAATGTCAGTGAAAACCATTTATTTAAATGAGAGTAGTTAACTTTTATGCTGATAGCTGTAAGAGGCGCTTATATTGAGCATATACATACCTACTCTATGAAGAGTGTAACTAAACCCATCCTCTATAATAAGCTTATCTATATTATGATAAATAGGTATAGTAATCACTTACTTATTGTCAAGTATAAAACAAATAAATCTCGTTGGCCTGAAAATCTTATTAGGAGATTAGATTGGTCCGACAATGGAAAAATACGAGCCAACAGTAATCATTATCTCAAACATTTATCACGATTCCTAATTTGCCAAACATACAAATACTTAGCTCTCTGCTTTGCAAAAGAGCGCATCACATACATTTTCCAAGCGGCCATTTTAATCTGTCGCCCGGAATCGCATCGTAAATCTGTAACGTCGATTAGGCCACTGTTTGTCCGAGCGAAGGCGAATAAATAGCAATAGACATCTTGACTGTGCGCCACTGTGTGCGACGATACAATAATGCGATATAAGCCGCGATTTGCGATCCGTAATAGGCTTAATTTTTTATTAGTGAAGCACTTTTGTTGGCGATAGTAACTGATGATCGATCGGAAAAGTCGACTGGCGCTTGGCTTTTGTTTTTTTTTTCTCGATCGAGTTTGTCGTAACATCGAGAAGTTGGTCTTAGTTTCTGACTGGGACTGGGATTTCTTTATTTGTTTTGGCCATGCAAAAAAGTTTGCGTATAAATAAAATGGCCACAAAATAGGTGTTTATGTTAGATTATACATTATACCTTTCGGCCCCAACGGCCATCTGTTCTGCGAGCAATGTGCCCTGCCCATTGCCACTTAAGTTTGGCGATTCTTCGGGCTATGTCGGCAACCTTGGTTCTCCTGCGGATATCTTCATTTCTGATTCGATCCCGCAAGGAAACTCCGAGCATAGCCCTTTCCATTGCCCTCTGGGTGACTTTGAGCCTTCTGATGAGGCCCATTGTGAGCGTCCACGTTTCGGCACCATATGTCATCACTGGCAACACGCACTGGTCATAGACTTTCGTCTTGAGACGCGCAGGATCGATCATTGTGGTGACACTTAGGGGAGGCCTATGTCCAACAGTGGACGTCTGTCGGCTGAAAATGATGATGATACATTATACACTGATGTAAAGGTATTTTAATAGTAATGCAACCAAATTGTGGAGATAATTTACACAGACGGTTCTCTTAAATATTTTTTTCAGACATTAAAAAGTACCTACTATATGACTAAAAAAACAATTTTTATATTTCCAACACTGAATTTAGTTCACGTATCAGATATTTTATGCAGTGTAAATAAAGATTCTGCCAAGAGGCGGTGCCAAGACTTGCCAGCTAGGCTCTATCGCGTGCCAATGCCAGATATAAACAAAGTACCTCAAAAATATTGCCAAGTTTTAAATTACATTTCAGAATTAAATAGCCTTGCATTTTTTTTCTTTTCATTTTACAAACAGAACTTGTTTCGACTGATACATAAAGATGGAGGATATATTTTTCTTTGTTCTACTTTTCGTCTGATAGTAATTTTCTATGACGGCTTTGTTAGCGCAGTGGTTGAGCGATTGACAGATGCGTTGTGTGTCACGAGTTCAAGTTCCACACAGAACAAATATTTGTAAAGCCAACAAATAGATTGGTATGTTGTGAAAAATGTCGTAGGTTATACATTTATAACTTCTGCTTAATTAAAAAACTTAGTATAAGGTTTTAATGTATAATTGTTATTTCTCCCGAATAAATAAAATAATAAAAAATAGATGTCGGTCTAGGTGTGAATTTACATGATTGTGAACGCACCTTTGATACAGGAGTAAATACTTAATGTGGCGAAAAGTTTATTTTTAAATTCTAAATCACCCAAATGTCCTATTTTTGGTATTGTTCGTCAAGTCGTTAAGCTCCTTAGCAGTCCTAAGTTTGAACTACACGAATAGACAAATGCTTGAACTGACTGACTGGACAGGTCCACTCAAATCTGTGTGGTTCTTTCCTCAAAAGACCATGTGAGACTCTAATCTGCATGGTTCTCATATGATTTGACCATAACATGTTCTTTACTATATGGACTTTAAAAGAGACTTTGACCCCTGAGTTTGTTTCGATGTTTCTTCTCAGGGTAGTCAGCTTGGAAACACCGGCCTCATCTCGTTAAAACTGACTGAAAACAAAATTGACGTGTAAAAGTGTTTTTTGAAAATCTATTTACAAAACAAAGATCATTTATCACTTACGAATAATGAACATATTGTTTTCTTTGGAACCAATTTGTCACCAAAGAATAACCCTTTAATTCTCCAAGTGCACAAAAGGAGTCCACTGACCAGTCCTTAATCTGGAGCGTCTATCATTCGCCAGTGTAAAACAAATTTGTTAGGCGCGTCGCAATGTAAAAAGTTAATGATATGTGAAGAACCCTAGGAAATCCTTCGTTTAATTGTAAGTAAATTAAATGGCTCGTGCAAGGGTCGGCTGTGAAATGAGATAGGACAAATTTTGATGTGATCCGCACCAGTACATCCCCGGGACGATATATCGAGGACTTTATCGTGGGTTGTGTTACTTCAGATATTAATTTTGGATTAGGATACAGTTGATTCTGAAGGTAAATGAATTGGAAAAGGGTAACTCATTTGTATCCTCATTTAAAACCAATAAAAACAAGCCTTTTAAATTAAATTCTTCAAGTACAAAACGGTTCTGAAGTGGCGATTGTTTACCGGAAGACGCAACGTTGGAGGGCCTCCAATAAGTAGGCCGTGCACTCGCCGCTGTGTTTACACGTACCGAGTACTCGGCAAAGAGCACTGTCTCGCCCTTTTACTCGGTACGTGTGATCAGGGCATAACCATGGCCCCAGTAGGCTTCTCAGTTGGACCCCTGCTGTTGCTGACAGGCCAGTTTTACTAGGCCATCATCATCATCATCAGCTTTTTTTAATGTTCCCACTGCTGGGACTCAGGCCTTCTCTCTAGGAGAGGGAATGGGCCGTAATCCACCACGCGAGCCCAGTTCGGGTTGGTGAATGTCACATGTCTGCGAATTTTTGGTTCTAGAACATGCCGGTTTCCTCAAGATGTTTTCCTTCCCCGTTTTGAGAGCAGTGGTGATGAAATAAATTACACAAAGTAATGCGCCTGGCTGGGTTCGAACCCACGACCTACAACTCGTAAGTCGGGACCGTCACGACTCGGCCACCACTGCTCCTCAGTTGCTGCTTACTTGGCCATACTATGATCAGTTTAGATCCAGCCACGATACATACAAAGAGAAGACTCAAATATCTTCTAATGAAACACCTATTAAACTAAGAGGCATCTTTACAATCCCCATACGGCCTCACGCCACCGGCTCCACTTAAAACTGCAGTAAGCAGGCTTTCAATAAACTTAAGTGTGAATATAAAAGCGACTTTATAGTCTCTGGTAGTGTTTACAGCCACCACTTACTATCTCTAATGGGCCATGTGGACTTTATTGTCGAAAATTGCATTTTCCCGGGCGAAAATTCCGACACCTATTTTGTCTTTAGTGCTTGCCTTTGTGACGGTGACTGGGTAGGTAGAAAAAGTTGCCCCCTAATGCCCATTTAGTGTCGTTATGCAGAAATGTGGGCAAAAAGTGGACGATGCGTTGTCGTATTGTATTAGTAGATTGGTTTGTGAAGGAAACGTTTTGGTGCGTAAGTTTTATTAAAGCTGTGAGAGTGAATGGGTTTTTTATATACATTCAAGTTGCATTCATTGCGATTTTATTTTACGGGATTAACATAATCCTCCCTTGTGTCGCACAGTCGGATAAAAATTGAAGTATTGTGGTTAATACTCATACATCACTAACCGACTGCGTTGGCCAACATAAACTACATATTTTTTAAAGATAAAACATTGAAAGTAATTTTTCTTATTTTTTTTTTTTATTTTTTTTTATGCATGTTTTCACTTCACCATCCTTGGTTGACTGGTAGAGAATGACTAAAGCCTTTAATTCCGCCTTTATACCTTTTTATTGCTTTAAGTTAAAAAAAAAGCAACCAAGAGGGAATGTCAGAATTATACTGACCAAAACCCACTTATATTTTTTCATTTCAGGGCGAAGAAATTTTCGAATAATCCTGTAACCTTGGTAATCTTGAAATACAAGTTAAGATCAAAACGAATGATGATGTAATAATAAAAACTGATAATTTTCCATACTGTGTGTAAAAACGGCTTCCAATAACGCAAAATCATATCCTCAATACATTGGAACAAAAAAAAGATAGCGTAATTTTTCTTTCAAACTCAAACGCCTACAGAACCAATCGGCAGTGCTTTCTAAAAGCCTGTTATTGAATAATAAAAGAGAGTGTTTTTCATTCGCTCTAACGGTGATTAAGATATACAATCGGGGTTCGCAAAATGGAAATCTATCGGATTGCTTAGAGCCATCCCTTAGTTCGCGTCCCACTTATCTGCGGATTATCCCTGGTAATGACCATCTCATGTATTTTACTTAGAACTACCGTACCAAGCAATGAATGGTCCGGGTCACTGCCCAAATTAAAGGTTAGTAATACTAATTATACTTTTTATTAATCCCTCCCAAATACCCTTATTTAATCACGGATTGAGAGAATTCGCAAAATTCAGTAGCTTTTATTAATTTGCTCAGAAATTGAGAGAAAGAAAACAATTTTTCATTTAGTCGGCCATTTTGCTTTTTTAAGGGAATAAGAGGAACCGGAAATTTGTTTAATACCCATTGGGTATCAAATTAAGGCAATCTTAAATTAAAAAAATAAAATATATAGGGACAAATAGGTGTACATAATAAAAGAAATCAAACAGAGGAAAAATATGGTGAATTTCTATATGAAAAACGGGGTTTAATTGTAGCTGAGTGCTACAGTTATTTACATACTAGGTACATAAACGGAACAAAATCTTTTTTGCTTTTATATAAAATTTTGGTTATATATAAAAGCAAAAAGAATTTTAAAATATTTTGAGTATATTTGGCAGCTCTGAGAATAGATCGTAGGCTGTTTTTACCCTCCTCTCAAAATGACGATGCCTCATATTTTTTTCTTAATTTATATGGCAGGGCAAAATTTGCTAGATCAAGAGCCTTACCATAATGTGTTACAATGTCTAGCGTGTGAGCGAGAAAGAAGATAAGAGCCTCGAACCTATCTCCAATCCTTTCACAATTCAATTTAAGCCGTCAAATGGAACGCGATAAGAGCTCGTGGTCTCAGCTATTTTTTAACAATAAACACATTCTTAACCTTTTATTACAAAGAAATAAGACAGACATGAGAAAAATTACGCAATGTCGACTCACAGTCATCATTACAAAAAAAAATTGACGGCGCTTCGAACACAAAAAAATAATAAGTTTCTTCCATATAAAAAAGTCACTCCAAATCGGAATGAACACGAAGATTGCTAGATAAAAGAAATTCCATATATCTGGCGGACACGGAAACGAATATAATGATGTCTGAACTAAAAAAGGACGTCGGGGGTCCCTGTAAAAGTCGTCTGTGCAAAATTCCGTTACGCTTTATCATCACTAATGGCTTGCAAATAGCTTCAGCAATCGTCTTACACTCTTATATCATTCGCAGTTCACCCGTTGCATTATTCAGTATTTTGCTTTTTAATATTCAGACGACATATTTGAGTCTCCTTTCAATTTTTTCCCGTGCCTCTCTCGTGTACCGGTGTGCGCGGAATTTTGAAACCCACTTATTGATGTTCCATGCTTAATCCCAACATATCACGCCAAAGACGGGTGGCACAATTTATTTTTTTTATCGATACCACAGCGCCCCTCTTGTTCTCACAAGCCACTCATTTTTTATAACCTATAGATGTTAGATTTATCGTGGTTGATTTTCACCGACATCGATGAAGTCTCTATCGGGGCGGCGCTAGTAATTTATACCGGGAAGGAATGGATTCATAGCCGGACGGATTAAAAAGAAAATGAAAGCAAAATATATGGGTCTGTCGATCGAGCGCTGAAATAGCGAGCTGCAGGTACAGGTAGGTTTAATTATCGACATTCCTGCAGCGGCCGACAAATTGTTTTTGTCGGAAAGCGTACGTTGTACGATATTTCATTATTATAACCGCGATATCGAAGTGGCGTATGATACGACACGTATTCACGACACTATTTATAGCTGAACTATTAATATAGTCGTGGTGATTATAATATTAAATTGGTTTTAATATTACCGCTTATTTGTTATCGTTGCGTGACGAATGCATTACTATGCCGCTAATATATTTATGACATTATATATTCAGGAAGCTCTGTAGGTACTACGAACGTTTTGTTATGCGTTAATTATTATCTAGTGACGGGATATTATATGACTGGCCTGCTGGTCTTGTTGTCAGTGGCCCTAACTGCTATGCCGGAGGTCGTGGGTTTGATTCCCGTACAGAACAAATATTTGTGTAATATACACGACCATTTGTTCTGTATCTGGATGTAATTTATTTATCTATAGTATGTATTTTTTTTTAAATAAGTATGTTTATCAGTTGTCTACTACTAATAGCACAAGCTCTGCTTAGATTGGGACTAGATGGCGTTGGAATAGTGAAATATTTATTCATTTATTTATTATTTGTGGGATAATATTATTATTATGAGCATCACTATAATGTTTAGCCACATAAAAATGTGTTACGAATCAATTACTACAAGTCCAATATCAAAAAGCGAACTTTTTCAATACTAAATCCACTTGACAGCAGTATTGGCCATCGACAAACCCATCGAACTCTTCAAAACTGTAATATCATCGAAACTTATAAAAGTGAAGCACTCAACTTTGCGGTCAGCCGACGCAGCGCTGATGGCCCATAGACAATCGTTGCGCTGGGGTATAGACAGTAAAGCTGGGCGGCTGGACTATAGACAATCATCGGAGCTAATATATCCAGTTACTGGTACTGCAACGCAAGCGCTTTATAAGCTCCACTGTATTGTCTATGATGATACTTGTTTCGATCTGGTTTCCATTTTTTAAAGAAAATTATATTGAACCTGTTGCAGTTTATTTTAGTAATAATATTTCCTTATTTAGGTAATTTACAATTATGGGATTACATTACAACTATGGGGTGTAAATTACCTAAATATTTTAATATTATGCCAATTCCATATAAAATATGAATTAAATAATAAAATAACCAATTAAAATACCATGATTAATTTTAATTGAATATATGAAATATTCAATTAAAATTAATGAAATAATTATATTAAATCAAATTAAAAAAGAATTTTTGAACTAAAATAAATTTAAAATTACAAACTTACAAATAATAACAGATTATTCCTAAAATGTTTTTATCAATCAGTCCACTGTATCTACCAGTTACTGCGCTACTTTTTATGGTTCCCTCTATACTCAGTTCAAAATAACATTAGACATTTAAAAACATTTTTTACTGTCCGTTCAGCCGATTTTGACTTTTATTACGTTGCAGACATGATAAATGGCAACTGCAGCAAAAAGTTGGTTTTGTAACCACTGTTTTTTAATGATATCCTTATGCCTACGGAATAGAAATCAAAATCGGTTGAACAGATAGTCAAAAAGGTTTCTTTAAATAGATTGATAGCTACAACCCGGGAATTTTTAAGTCGCGAGTGAATATGTTTCTTCTAGGTAAGCGCGTTCCATCGTCGACCGCATCGTCGCTTTTCATCAGGTGAGATAGCGGTCACGCGCGAACCTATCAACAATTAAAAAAAAATCTTACCTTACCGCGAATCGAGTATACTACTTACCTAGTAACATTTCTCTAAGTCAGAAAACAGTTGGCAAACAAAAAGTGAGGGTTATCAATCAACATTGAAATCACCATCAATCATTTAGTATAGTTTCCGTGACAGTGCGCAAATAAATGACACGCTCACTAATTATTGTACAGGTAACAGATGTGATCCAGTTGACATATCACGCAACTAAAGATCAATATCACAATGCAGATTTTTCTACCATTTTGGTAATATTTTTAACGACATAGGTTCTACCATTATTGAAGAGATCGAGGAGTTCATAAAGACGAACTACGTCGTTGGTTTCGTGGTTGCAAGTACGACTGCTGAGCGTAGGGTCCTCGGTTCGATTCCTGGCTTAAGAAAAAGTGCTATTGGGTTTTTCCTTTAGGAATTACACTACAAATGTACTCTGGTACGCTTAATCATGAACGGAATGCAAAGGAACACTGTTGGGTTTTAATCAGTAAAACTATGTTCTTCCCTTTCGCTCCAATAAGAGCGTGAGGAGATATTTGATGATCTCCCACTCGAAAAAAAAGTATTTGATACACACAATTCAGTTTCGGTCGTCAAATGGATCTCAGTTCTCATTTACTTCTATTTTTTTATTTAGTCAATATAGAAGTGAACATTTCTCAAATGTAATATCACACAATGTGTCCACAAAATTCAAGCACCGCCCAGCAATAACTTACAAATATCCTAACAAAGGCAACCGGCATCCATTACCCGTTTATAAATCAGTGCTGAGTCCATTCCGGCGGATTGGCTGCAGTAACGGATGCACTTATTGCCGATTCTCCTCTCGGCCCCCGACCTTTGAACACTCCGTCGTCCTGCGACCATGTCCCCTGCCTCCCCTAGCCGCCCTTACCTCACCGTTAACATGGCCACTTCATTTGTTCCAACTTGGCTACTAATAAAGTCCCTTGTAAATGGAATTTCAGATAGTATGAAAACAAAAGATGTTTTTCCTGGAAGGTTGTTTATCGGTTTTTCTGTCCGTGGAAAGTTTTCACCGATAATTTAATCGCATTTTAGCTTCTCTGTATACAACATTATTCTTAGTATATGCGAAACCTGAATATACTTTGTTCAGAATCAGTAACTGAATGGATTCCAATCATCACCACCATCATTTCAGCCGATATACATCCACTGTTGGACATAGCATAGCTGTTGGCATGTTTGTTTGTGTTTCTGTATATTTTTATTCGGTCAATCTATGGGTATCTTACCTGAAATAAATGTCTATTATTATTATAGGCCTCCCCCAAGTATTGCCACAACGAACGATTCTGTGCGGATTCTGTTTCATTCAGTTACTGATACCGAACAAATTAATGTACAGTGCCGGTGGTGTCGAACTTGTGATCTTTTTAAATACTTTTGGGTAAAAATATTTTTTCCAACCACCACCAGCAGGATACCACCGACACTAAGCACAACACAGGTCACGATAGGTCCTAGCAGGCATTAGGCGCCAACAATCAGCTGAATGCAAGTACAAAATAACCCCTCAGTCACCTGAATGGCCCGGTGACTATGTATTTTTGGCGACATATCAAGCTTATAATTTTATGATCATTCTCATGATACAGTTATATACATAGATTCCTTACATAAAAATACTAGACATGTGTTTCGGGTTTTGCATATACTAAAAAAAAAGGGAAAGTTCTTTTAAATTCGATTATTTATAGTTAGAACAGTTTTATAAAGTTGTGGAAAATTTCCATTATTATTTTGGTCTCACCAATATGTAACCTGAAGGAAAATGACAACAGAATTGTATTGAAACCGAATCTATTTTTATAACAGACGAAAAAATATGAAAGCAACCGATCTTTTATGGCTTCGACTTAGTGTACTTTGATGTGCCTTATTAATTTGTGGCAAAACGAGCATCTTCCCCTCCCACCACCCACTTACCCAATTAAACACCAACATAACATTTTCCCGTGTAATTGGCCAATTTTTCCATTCTAGCTGTAGCCACTCAAGTAAATATGACCAATTACGCGAAGCCACCCATTTCACGCTACTTAAGTTTAGATGACGGTTAATTTTAAGAAAATTCCTGTTAAATTGTTTAGTTGATCGATAAGTAATTATGGCGGAGAGTTTAGGGAAGATTACCTGGAATGGCTAGCACAAGATAATTTAGTTACTTAACCCCTCGGGTGCCAATCTCCTTATACATAACGCAAACAAGCTTTTAATGAAAATCGTTTTTTTGTAGCAAGCTTTTATAGCTCGATATACCTACATATATAATTAATACTTGTCAAGACGAACCATACGAGCCCAAACTCGATGGGGTTGTGTTGTTTAACTACCAAGATCCTATATACACCTTCCGATCATCAGATCAGCTCCAAGTCATAATAATTTTGCATCGTCATCTGATTTACACATGCATGCAAAATTTCAGATCAAACGGTAACCGGGAAGTGGATCAAATTTAATTTGCAAGATTTGATGACAGACAAACATTGGGACAGGTGAAACTAAACAAAAGCTTGTAAAAATAAAAATAGAAAGTGCTTTAGACTTACTGTTCATGGAGAGTTTTCTATAATGAACCTTTACAATATTAAAAGTAACATATAATAAATTATCCAAAAAATTTAACATTCCACTGATTGTTTTGCAACATTCAGTTGTTGATTTCAATCGCAAGCTGGTGCAGTGGTTGAGCGATTGGCTGCTGCACTGCGTGTCATGGTTTTGATTCCCGCGCAGAACAATATTTGTATGGTCTACAGATAGTTGTTTTGGGTGCCTACCTAGTGTATGTGAGTTTACATTTTTTTGAACGCGTCTACAGTAGAGTAATCCTAGCCAAGTTGACAATCTGCAATCGTTAACGCTAGTAGAAAACTTCAAATGTACGGGAATGACGTCATCTCAACGCTCAGTCACGTGGTCAGAACAAAAGAATCGGGGGCGTGGCCAACTCGAGGCGTTCGACGCAAACGAAACGGTTGTAACTTGGCTAGAGGGGCTGGAGTAATTCCTAGAGTGAAGTAATGTTTAAAAATACATTATCCAAAAACAGCAAACTACCAACACAAGAATAAACAGAAATCCATTACAAAATCAGTACTCGTAAGTAACGAATTAGTCCTTAACATTTTGGCACCGACTCTAACTGAGACAAATAGCCTAACAGTTTTTATTCGGAGCCTTAACCCGTCGGATTCAGCCGTAGAACTAATTACATTATCATTAGATTCGGCACACTGGGCCGTTCAGTTATGGCAGCCCTTTTGGCCCGGGCGGAATGAAATATTCCGGCCCACGGTGATAGCTCCGCCTCGTTTTGTTAGGGTTGATCGTATTGAAATTGCGGGAGTTATTACAGGGTTAGAGATTAATAAACGAGATTGGATTTAGTGGATGAAGTTTTGAGAAGCAGAATGTCAAATTTTGTGATCTGTAATGACTGTGAGACACGTGTCTATTAGTGTGTCAGAGGGATCATGGACACTACGGTAATTCTAACATATAGTCGACGAACTATAATTTTGTTTCATTAGTAGGCCGTGTTCAAACCAAACTGACTGTCAGCCGCCGAAAGTAAGCAAACATTACGCAGTTCATTGTATTTCCATACATATTCACTTTTTTATTCACATCTAACCGATGATACGTTATTACGCTATAATAATAATAATAATCCTTTATTTTCAGGCATCTAAGGCCCGTAGATAAAATACACAAAAATAATCATTACAGAATAATAAACTAATACATAAAAGATACTATAACTAATTATTATTAAGCTAAACTATTGTACTATGCGTAGACGCTGACATTTGGCGGCCGATTAATATAATAGCGTGTCACTACGCTCCGAGGACTCGTATTGTATATTGTATAGCGTATTGTCAGCATACTGTGAACGAAAAATACAGTTTATTTTCACGTTTACACTGGGGCTCCCAGTGAGCCTACTCACTTTCGGCGGCTGACAGTCAGTTTGGTTTGAACACGGCTTTACAGTAATTTCTTGCTTGTGTTATGAGTACTAGACAACTGATAAAAATACTTATATATTTCTAAATACATACATGCATGTATCAATAAATTACACCCAGACTCAGAACAAATGATCATGCTCATCACACAAACATTTGTCCTGGGTGGGAATCGAACCCACACTAACCACTAGACCAACAGGACAGTCAAAAATATGCTGGTATATATAACCAATATACAGTATTAGTATGCTCATTATATTAATTATTTATGGTATAAATAATAGCACAGTAGTTTAGATACCCATACCAACTAAAATTTATTTTGTACATTTCGTTCAACAAAACGACTTTCTCAATATATGAAAAGTTTGAACAAATCCATAAAGTTTTACGTAAACTACAACTCATTACTATTCAAAAACAATTTACTTCTAAATTACATACGAAGTTTTATGCCCCCATTCCATTTATTGAACACAGATCGGTATGCATCGACTTTTTTCATTACAACGAGATTAGAACGTAGTATTTTGTAACAGTAACGCGGTCTTGCTCAGGCGTACGTGTTTCGAATTACGATACAAGAAACAATTTCCTCCAATACAATTTAGAATCAAATCTGGACTGCTTTTTACTCGTAAATACAAAATTACATTGTACCCAGACCCATAAAATAGGAACGTAAGAGAAATATTGTCTAAGTTTTGGCGACCCTAGTGCTGAAACGAATTGTAAATCTATTTACAGTATTCACTTGTGTCTTTCAGTTTTATAGATGTTATAACAATTTGTTTAAGTTTGTACTACACTATTGGTTTTGTCTTCTAGGTGTATAGAATTTTATTTTCTTATTCCAAAACACACAGCTGTTCGAATATAAATATTGAATTAAGTTCGTTATATTTTCATAATCAAATTCGCCCCTGGGTACAACTAGACAGTTCCTAAACTCGATTCACCAAAACTGGAATTGTTTTTACGAAAATTTCATCAGCTCCACCACGATTTAGACAATCACTTTTCTTCTACTTATTCAATTCAGTGCAAAATCTTACACAAAGTTTGCACAAAATCGTCGGAACAAATTAACTTTTTTATTTCAATTGTTTGTAGCAAACGAGATTGTGCAGTCTGGACGCGCATGTAAACTCAACATCGACGGGTAGACGCAGCAATTTCCTTGCCAAATCGAGTGTGAACGAGAAACCACCAGTTTAAACCGGTTTTCCGGCGCTTTTTTTTCTAATACATGGACCGGTTGTTTACAACTGCCAGGGGAGAAAAACATTAAAAATACACAAGAGCAGCGTATTTTGGTTTTAGCTTGAAAATATTTGTATTCCAATTTTTGCCTGCTCGTTTTTATTTTACCAGTAAATAGTGCATTTTATTTTATGTGAAAACACTCACATAGTCGTATGTATTGTGCAATGCGAGCGTATTGTCAAGTTAGGTACCACTTAACTTTTATAGCATCAGATAAATTAAATGCAATAAAAATATTTTGCAACATAAATTTCACTGAAGTGTGACTGGAAACGCGGGATGAGCATCGGCATACAAAGTCTAAAATAAAATCAAGCCTAAATTCAGTTCAAAATAAAAAGCGGGGTGAAACGCCCAAAATCCCCGCACATGACCGGAGGTTAAAAGACAAGTGGTTGAAGACACGATAACGCCGGCGGCGGGGGGGTTGGAAATCTAATTTGCAAATGCATTTCCTGCCTTTCAAGCTGCAGTGACGGGTTCCCGCTTTACATTTTTAAACAGAACAGACAGATTCGAGCGTTCCAACTGTTTTCGGGTTGATAAAACATTGTATTGGGGGATCTTTTGGACCGACACCGCTTTGGAGGGTTAGAGTTTATGGAGATGGAAATTATGCTGTATCGGTAGAAGCTCTTTTACATTTAGTAATATTGTTTACTTTGATGTTCGTAAAAAGGAATAACAAAAGACTCAATTTCGAAAGTGGACCTGTGATTTAGAAATATTTTTTGTATTCTTTCATATTTTATGTAAATGAAATTGACCCTGACCATTCTCGCAAGCCCTGCACCGCTTAAAGAGAATATATTGAACTTAGCTTTAGTCGACACAAATATTATTATAGACAGTTTAAGCTACTATTTATTACGCCTTCTTCATGTCTTTTTATTTACCATAAAAACTCAAAACATCTTCTATTAATCCTTCTCCTCGAAAAAGTCACTATTTGTAACCATACCAAAAAAAAATGGTTAGTCCATCAGAATGGATCCAGATACAGACCACACTATACATTGGCTTGTAGCTCGCTTTTCTAATAACGATGTGCGACAAAGCTAAGCGGTGCGAGAAGAATAAAAGATACCAATGGGATCACCGCATTTTCCTAGCTTAATACAACTATGGTGGAAAAGAGCTAGAGTAACTTGGGTATATACAAAAATGCGAGATGTGTGTGAGAGATGCGAGCTAGGAATGTGTGCGAGGGATGAGTATGTCTGTAGGATCTAATGATGATTGACCCGCTACATAACCTCGTAACACTGAGCAATACACGGTTACGAACCCAGCAAACTCCTCGCACAACTTTAGTAGAGAAATTTACTCATTTTCGCAGCGCTACCACACATCCTCGCACCATTTAGCTGCCTCTCACTTCTCTATTAAAAAAGTATCCTTAGTACCAACAGACAACTCCATACATCAGGCCGAAGCCCGCGCCCGCGATCCGCTTAATAACGCCGATTGGTGGAATTTCGCCAGAGCTCACGGTCCATTGCCGACGGAAATTACGTTGCGTAGAAAAACCCGACCTTTTAGCGGGCATGTATTGTGTGCGAATCAATGCCATCGCGTTGCTTTTTTTAAAATTTGATTGCTTCGAATTTGCGGGCGGGAAATTATGTTTTCGTATTAATTCATGAATCCCCAAGCGACCACCGGTGGCCGCGCATCTATTGTCTTACTATTGTGTCTCTAATTGACGGTATCTGAAGGGTTAAGTGTTGGTTTCCGATAATTCCAAGAAAAACATCACCAGCTGAATTTGCGTCAAACATATTATTTAATTTCAAATACCCATATAAAATTATTTAGTATTTTAATGTTAAGGTAGTTTCTGTAAGGCCATTTTCACAATAAGCGATAACAATAACCAGACGATATCGTCGGGCTAGTTTTTTCATTTATCCGATAATGATGTTGACTTTAGCCAACAGCTTGTATGCGTTATGCCACTAAGCAGTCTCGAGTATATTGTCATACCAACAACTTACATCTTTTATTAGAAAATGTATGAAACTACCAGTCCGTCAATATCGTGTCACTAGCGTTAAATGTTAAAATGGCAAAGTTAAATCAGATATCATACAATCTTTCATGGATAAAGAACCACGCAATGACTGCATGTCATAGAATATATATAATATTAAATATTAGCCTATACTATCTCACAACTGGACAAAGGCCTCCACTTCTTGCCTATTCCTAAGAAAGACATCTAAGTCATCCCACCAGCTCCTTTTTTGTCTGCCGCGATCCCGTCGTGAAATTTTCGCGTCCACTCGATCGGCATGCGGTATAATGTTAAAGCACGCCAAAAATACCGGGAGAAGGATAATGGAGCCTGCGGAAGTATGTCTGACACTTCCTTTTTACTAACTGCCCGTTCACGACCTTGCCGTTGTGAGCAGAAGTTAAGCGCGGGGCGGCGAGCGGTAAGAACAAAATTACGAAAATGTTTAAAGTACGCCACGTGACACCGCTCATAGCGCCGCGTGCCCGCTTAAGCATGCCGCCCCGCTCCCCGCAACTCGCTGGTAAGACCGAAGTCATGAACCTAAAAAATCCTACCCATGTTTCTTTAACTGCCTCTCACGTAGAGAAACCCTTTGGAAAAATCCCACAACCCGAGAAACTAAAACTTAAGAAAACTTCTTCACCATCTGTCATAACACCTTCGAACAACACCAGTCCGTCAATCAATTACCCTCCAGCAAAACTAGTTCACTAATATATCAAGATATCAACACAACACTTAACTTTTCAATTACAGCCGCGACAAAAGTCCATAAGTTGCTAGATCGGCGCGGTATGGTCGTTGCACGCATCAGAACGGCAACTTCTGACATACCCCGAGGCTCCGAAACTTTTACATTAGCGATGAAGTTGCTCGCGAAGTTGACTCACTACTCGGAGAGTGTTCACGCAACAAACAAATCTTAAGAAGAACTAAATATAGCGGAAACAGCATGTTTTTTTTTTTTATTTGAATGAAATATTTTTGGGTTGCATTTGGTACGGTGTCGTATTGCAAGTATTTACTCTAATTTTTTTTAATACTAGTTTTCTAAATAATATTATCTCTTTTTTTATGCACCTGCCATATTGTCTCTTCACTACCCTAGGTTGACTGGTAGAGAATACCTAAGGCATTAAGTCCGCCTGTGTACTTTTTGTTGCATGAAGACTAAATAAATAAAATAAGTCTTATCTACCTGTCATATTAATATCAAAGGTGAATGCGTGTGTCATTAACACATACAAATTAATTGGTTAGCATTTGGAAACATTGTTGGACCAGGTGATGATTTTAGATAATAGGGTTATGCAAAACAGGGTGTAAAGTATCGCAAACCTCTGTTGAAAACGGATGGTCCTTTGACCAGTCATCGTCACCTACCCTACGGCAAAGTTGCGATTCTGCCGTTTACACAAACAGCCGATTCGCAACTTTACCATACAGAAAATAAAAACAGGTGACAACGTCATGTGCGTGAACGGGCGCCGTCATAGCGTCAGTTCAAACTGGTCAGCTCAGCTACTATGAATTATTTTAATTAGTTGTTCTTTCGAGTTGCTTTTTTTACTTTGGACGCTTTTAAATTAACCATAATTTTGTAACAATTTATAGATTTAAAAAAGTGGAGTTTCTTGCACGTTCTTCTCCATAGATCATATAATTATCTTAGCTTTGGAACGTGTAAATCTGTTATGCGTACAGCCAAGGAGTGGAATTCCCTGCCGGAGTCTGTGTTTCCTGATAGCTACAACTTAGGGGTATTTAAGTCAAGAGTGAATAGGTTACTTCTAGGCAAGTGTGTTCCATCGACGACCACATCGTCGCTTACCATCAGGTGAGATGGTGGTCAAACGCAAGCTTATCAATAATAAAAAAAAAACTGTTTTGACTGACTTGTCAAATAAAAATGTTGAAAAACCTACTTTGAGTTGATTTCAATGGAAACACTCAAGTTAACATACATTTCGAAGCACATTTTCATGTTCCCACCTACAGTTTTCTTTAGGTCCGTACATTTTTCAGTTATTCAGTCCATTCGTAAATATCATTCTTAGACATTTGACTGACATTTCTATTCCTGTACTTATTGTAAATGTCATCTTGTTTTAAAGGTGATATCATTTTGTCTATGTTGTTTTTGCGAATCCAGTATAATTATTTCTCGAGTTCTTAATCTACAATCTTCAGAATAAGTAGCCTACTACTAGTAGTCTGGCTGAATTAGATATGAATAAAATATAACTTGAGTGCCCGTCGGGTATAAACTAAGTAACTTATTAAGTTGTTTTTTGTTAAAACAATTAATTTTAAGTAGGTCGAATGCTTTAATAATGTTTTTTGGACAAAATTCGTTCATAGTAGGAAAGTATTTTTCGTGTAGGTCAGCAGAGTTACCTACCATGAGGTATTAAAATGTCAATCGTGCGAGTGAAAAAGAGGGATGGAACTATTCACCCTATGTAGCTTCATCCCTTTTATACTTTAGTTTATTTCGTAAAATGTATCGCATTAAGAGCTCGTGGTAGCATTGTTTATATTGTCTTTTTTTGAAGTGGGAAATTATCAAATGACTTTTTCCGCTCTTGATAGAGCTAGGGTGAATGTAGAACAGAATAGAATAGAAAACAAAGAATGAATGAATGTAGTTTTCCTTCAACTGCGATTGCGATTTAGTGCCACAGTAGCTCTTTCAATCGATCCTGTAGTCATGGCATATTACCTAGCCCTGATAATTAAGAGATAAACTTGTCGCTGTTGAGGTAATTTGGGACTCTCGGCTTAACGAGCAAGCGACAGTGTGTCAAACTTTTACTGACTAAAAATCCATTTCTGTTCCTTCGTTGCTTTTCATACCATGACCGAGATTTCCTTTCAGAAACAAACTCTTGGCCTCAGTATGCTTCAACCCTAGTAGGCCCCTACTTCCAGAAAAGACGGTAACAGTAACATTTAATGAATTACTCAAAGTACATAGTATTTTTTTTTTTTGGTGGGTAAAAAATCATTCAGATGACATCCCCCGCCCTTGTGCGGAGCGGAAGATAGTGTCAGACTTTTACTGACTTAAAAACACACCCCGTTCCTTCGTTGCCTTTCATACCGGGGCCAAGCCTTCCTTTCTGAAGCAGACCCTTGGCCCCAGTATGTTTCAACCCTGCTGGGCCCCCAACCAGAAAAGGTAACGTTAACATTAAATGATTTACTCAAGTACATAGTTAAAAAACCTATTAAGTATTAACAAACTTTAATAAGAGATACTTAACTAGTTAATTATTTTTAACGACTGCCCAATTACGATCCGTCATCGCAAACGCGGTGTTTCATTGTGAAACGAAAATGAAACGCTACTAAAGGTTAATTATTGAGACGAGTTTAAAATTACTTGACTTGAAATGAGATTGACGCAGATATTTCTTATGTCTTCGGCAGTGTTACGTTCTGTTTGTTTTTTACTTATTGTACTGAGGTGAGGAATGTTAATATCGCTATAGCAACATCACAAAATATGAACGAAATCAACGCACCTAGATAACTCTTATACATTAAAATAGTGTGCAAATTGATATATTACTTAAGCTATGTTTCATCTCAATCAATTGACTGTTAGGTGGTAACAAGTTCCGGTTAGCTAGTCAGGAAATTCAATCGTAATGTTCCGGTTCGGAACATGCAAAAAATTAAAAATGATTACTCAAGAATAACATATCATAGAGAGTTTCTATGGAGATAAGACTATAAGACTTCACAGATTTCCTCGTGCTTGATATCACGAAAGTTTACCTATCTTAATCAGTTGAAAGTCAGAATCAAGAGTATATTCTCAGAAAGCATTAATAGAAAGTAAAGCTAATGTAAATCGCATGCAAAGGAAATGAGGATCAAATTGTTCACGGAACTCATAGAGCTACTGATAATTCAATGGCAAATAAATTACAATTAAATTTTATACTAGTGTGTTATATTTCCGGAAACAAGTTTCATTATTATTTATTATATTCATTATCCATTATTTATTATTCCTTATCTGCTCTGATTCCGATTACTGTATTGGTAACTAATAGCATAATCAGCCATTTAATGTTCCCACTGCTGGGACTCAGGCCTCTTCTCTATGATAGGGAATGGGCCGTAATCCACCACGTATAGTGCAGGTTGTCACGTATTTTCATTGTTTTTTGGTTCTATGACATACCGGTTTCCTCACGATGTTTTTCCTCACCGTTTTGAGAGCAGTGGTGCTGAAATAAATTACACAAAGTAATGCGTCTTGCTGGGTTTGATCCCGCGACCTACAACTTAAGTCGGAGCCGTTACCACTTGGTTATCACTGCTCTAACTAGCAATAACACCACACAAATTAATATCCAGTTATGGAATCTATCAATTCTCTCTAAAAACAAAATAAAATAAATATTTAAGGGGACCTGTCTGCCGCATGTCCAACGAGCTGTGGGCGCGTAAAACGCAAGATTGGTGCCCGGACACAGCAACGCGGGGCCGAGGCAGACCACGAAGGAGATGGCGGGACGACCTGGATGGCTTCCTTAAGAATTGGAATGAGAAGGCGAGGAACCGTGATCGTTGGAAGGAGTGGAGTGAGGCCTTTGCCCAGCAGTGGGACAATATGGGCTAATTATAATTATAATAAATTTAAGCGGAGCTCCCATACAACAAACGCGATTGTTTTTACCAAATCTTCCTAAGCACGGTACGAAACCCTTTGTGTGCGACTCTAACTCACACATAGCCAGTTTTTATAATATTAGTCTGGACAAACTAACAATTTTGCCTCCTTCTAATATTACTGAAGTTACATAATGGAGTCTTTATTCCAAATTAGGCTTCGTATTGATGGGTTCGAAACTTTGATCATAATAAAGGCCTCTGTGCCAAAACTCGGATTGGCAATAACCTTAAAACAACGTGAGATAGGTTTCTTTGGCTCTCTTTGTAATATTTTTGCAAGTTAACGCCGATATTGACTTTAAGTTTTCGGTTTATCTAGATATTTGATTCGGATTTGAAGTTTGTTACAGTGTTTTTATTCGTTATTAATTTTCAAATCATTGTAACTGTTTTATTCTTTGAGTTGCTACCTCAAAGAATAAAAGAGTTACAATGATTTGAAAATTAATAACATGTATTTTTGTAATTATTAAATATTATACAAAGTTCCCAAGTCGTTTGACCTTTTAGACAAACTCTAGTCATGATACTGATGACTTCACTACACCTACTAAAACCTGAATTATTTGTATCTTAAGAGCGTCTATTTCGAGTTACATTTTCATACAACCGCTCTTACGTGATAATGATGTTATTACACATCTATCTCTAAATATTTTGGATACACAGCTATCTTGTGGATATTATTTAGGCTTCTATTGAAATCAAAACATAAAGTATAAAACTAATTTAGTAAAGACCTCTGAAAATCTGCTATTTTACGTGAACTTTGGCTCATAATATTAAAAATACAAGAATAGGGGCCTTGCACATTTAATCGAGATTCTGAATAGCAACCATTTTTCTAAAAAAACTAAGGGTTTAAAAAACACGTATTTCCTGGAACATCACAAACTATTCGAGTAAATCACGGAATTACCGAATGTCGACAGAGTTTTCAGGCGTTATATTTCTTCTTCGCGTTGCCTCTTAATCAAACATCGCGTTAGATTGCGTTAGATTCAGCAGAAGCTTTTAATCCATGCTCGATGTCGACGATAGGCGAGTGGAAAAGGACCCTCTTAACTTCATCAATAACTTTCGAATACTAATGAATTTGTTTGCTCGTTCCAGGTAAGGCTCAGCTCGGCAGTTCCTCAGCACGTAAGTTAAGCCGGCATGATAACGGAGACAATGGAGACATTCTCGTTTGTCTAGACTACACTGTGTTCTCATAAAATAAACGAGTTTAGTATAGAAACTAAGATGTTGACTACATTTCCTTGGGATTAAGAGAAATATAGCAGGCTTTAAGAGCTCATACTGAGTTAATAGGACTGGAAGGTATATTATTATACCTGGTAATACTTAAACAAAAACATCATTTTCTTGTCCTTGTCTCATATTAAAGTTCAGTAAAACAGTGCCTTCAGTATGCTTTTGGGGTTCCCACGTTACTGCAGAGCATCAGGAATGTTTGCGGACCCACATATTGATAGGTTTAAGAGCCGGTTGTAGTCACTGAGTATTTTGTATGAAATCCGCCCGGGTCTATGTCGATTTCGTAGCCACGTAACAGAGTTAACATTTTTAAAAAGAAAATAAAACAATAACTATTCCACAATTTTAGATAAATCTTCTTATTTTATTTCTGTTTTGTGGTGGTAACTGTCCCCAAATTTTTTCTTTAGAACCTAACCTCTAACAAATTCAACTCAATCTCTTGAAATAAGTACTACTTCTAATCGCCCAGAACTTACTTCTTTGTGTCTCACCCCTACTAGCTATCCTCAGCAATAAAGGCCCACGACTTTCATCTCACAAATACACAGACAGGTCATTATAGCCCTCTATGTTACGAAATCCGTTTTATCGATACAATAAAACATCCTTAGCGGTGAGGCGGGCACTCGACTTATATTAATGTACTGGGAATCGATACCGAGGCCTCTCATCTCGATACTCGATGGACCCTTGAATTCGTCAACAAGTTTCGAAAGCTGGATCCACGCGTGCGGACTGGCGAGCAGTGCAAGCTATTTGTGGATCTTGTGTACGTGTCTACCTCGTGTACTTGGCATTTACGTGTTTGTTTTGTATCGATATAATAGAAGGGCACTTAATGTTCGCGTTGAACCACACTATAGGTACTCGTGTATCACACTAATATCATATTAATATTATAAGGGTGAAGGTTTGCGAGTGTGTATATTTGTTACTTCTTCACGCCTGAATGGCGGAACGGATTTCTATGGCTTATAAGACCGGGACTCCACCAAAGTAGAGATGTGTGTGGTGTGCTGTGTGCTGTGTGAGAAGAGATGTTTTTCAGCTCCGGGGACTCCACCAAAGGGGAGCATGTAAAGGGTGTGCGTTTTCGTGGTTCGCGCACATGTCGTCAGCGCACAGCTCACATCTCCGCTTCCATCGCGCCATACAAATATTACACATCTCCGCACAGTGATCTCTACTGAAGCAGAGCGGAGAGGAGATGTGTCAATAGCACAATTCTATTGGTTGTTTAAAAAACATCTCCTCAACGCTCGTCCCATCTCCGCTTTAGTGGAGCCCCGGCCTTAGGCACTTATATCCGCCTACGCTTACTTAAAGACCGCCCATTGTGTCACCCTGTCAATTTTAAGTTCCTTAAGTAATTTTATTTTTGGTATACCTACAATAAAAAATACATCTATCTATCCATCAATATATCCAAAAACTTACACTACTCCACTTATCTATCTTCTAAACATGTCTAGATAATCATCGCGTGTCACTTCCTTTAATGCCATTTGCAACGCTGTCATTGATCACGGGGCCCCCCAATAACCGTAATAGCATCCGTGCTGGCTCCTTATCGGTCAAGATTATACTTTATACCATCCCCATGGGTCCCCCTAATGTGGTTTGATATATTACTTTATTTGTCAAATATCAATAACGTTGGATCTAGGCCCACTTTGTGGAGCGATCCCGCTGAATATAAAATGTATGACTATGGACGACTTAAGTCGCTGTTTGTGGACTTATGTATATTATTGTGTTGCTGTTTTGTGGTAGGTTTTATGAGGTTGTTTGGGTTGCGAGAAATAGTACAGATGTGATAATAAAATTTGCTAAAAGCAATTGAGTCATACACATCTTTCTACGACCTAGTTATTATTAGTAACTAGTAAAAATAAAAAATAAAACATTTATTTTGACCCGCACTATAAATCTCCATCGAATGATCTAAAAACAAAAATACAACAATTAAAAAGAAAAAACGTATGCGCGGCTAAAAAGGCTCGTCCATCAGCATAAGCTGCGATATTTAAAAAATAACGCAGCGCTGGTGTTCTGATAGGGCCTGGTGATATCACGAGTAGATAGATCGTCAAAATAACATACAAAAAGCATTTTAAATTTAATAGGAGGCATTGTGCGTTGTTTACGTGGAAAATCACTTGTGAAGTATCAGACTTTCACCGACTAGAACCCATATGTGTTCCTTTCAGGGCCGCGGTAATACTTTCGGACCAAACCGCAGCCTTGGATAAATACCTTTGCTTAAATAAAGTAACCAAATAGGACGTATGCAGCACATAAACTCTCCTAGCTTAAAATAAGCGAACGAAATAATAAATTCAAAGATTTAAATTTAATAGGAAGCATTGTGCATTATTTGGAGTGGGTTATCATCAAATGACTCCTCACTCTGGGTGGAACGAAAGAGGAGAGTCAGACTATAACTGACTAAAACTCATCTGTGCGCCTTTAGTTGCCCGTTGCGGAGCAAGGCCATAGCTACTCTTTC
Source organism: Mythimna lalbum (assembly GCA_949319445.1). Classification (NCBI taxonomy): domain Eukaryota; kingdom Metazoa; phylum Arthropoda; class Insecta; order Lepidoptera; family Noctuidae; genus Mythimna; species Mythimna lalbum. Next base: position 13,843,154 of record OX439360.1, read on the forward strand.
AGATACTCTCGCTGCCCTGTACCTGAGATTAGTTTACAAACAACACATCAGTTTTATTAACAAAATATACTGAAAATTAAGCATCTTTAGCGACACATAATAACGCTACTGAAACTAGAAACAACTAGCTGCATTTGACTGCTTAATTTTAAGCACAATAGAACCAGAAATTACAATCTGTGGACTTGAATATAACTAGCACTACTACGCACTAGTTAACCAAATTGGATCAGCAGCCATTTATATTATGTATTCCGTGAATCGCCATTATATAGGTAAAGCTTAGTTTATAACTAGGGCTGTACTTTTATCGTAACACTGAAAGCACAAAATAGATAAGTAAAAATAATGAGGTTTCATTATTTGTGGAGATACGATTAAACAAGTTTTTGATGAAAATATATTTTTTCATAAGAAGCTTTTATAGCACGGTATAATCCCTACTAATATTATAAATGCGAAAGTAACTCTGTCTGTCTGTCTGTTACGCTTTCACGCAAAAACTAATGAACGGATTTAGATCAAATTTGGCAGGTAGGTAGAAGAGACACTGGAATAACACATAGGCTACCTATAATTCCACTGCTGAGCACGGGTCTCTGCCCGCGCGTTATAAACTGTAGTCCACGCGGGCGAAGCCGCGGGCGGAAAGCTAGTTACTTATAAAGACGAATCATACGAGCCCAAACTAGATGGGTTGTGTCGTTTAACTACCAAGCTTCTATAGCCACTTTCCGGTTCCATCATCAGATCAGCTCTATGTCATAATAATTTTGCATTTTCATTTGATTTACACATGCATGCAAAATTTCAGCTCAACCGGTAACCGGAATTTACACGATTTGATTTCAGACAAACATAGGAACAAGTGAAACTAAATAAAATGTTGTAAAATTATTATTTTGCGCTTAAAAGGTGACAAGTTTTAATTATTATTTTTATTTAATATCTACATTGTGCTCACATACTAGAAGCATCAAGAAATATGTAACCAAACATGTAACACATAATATGATTTAAAAGAGTGTCCATGGAGTTTCTTGCACGTTCTTCTCCATAGAGATCTACGCTTTGGAACGTGCAAATTAGCTTCACTTTTCTTGGACTGACCGACATTTGACTATTCAAAAGTGCCTGCAAATGGTCTATTTGAAATAAATGCTTTGATTTTGATTTTGAAAGCCGTAACTATTGTTGTTATCAAATGAACCTGTAATTAAAATAACGTTTAGTTAGATTCCTATTTTAACTGTTTCCGTCTACGCGTCCTTCTAGGCTAAAATAGCCTCCATAATATCCTTAGTTGAAACGATAGATAATCTAATATCCGAATTTCAAAGTTCTACGTGAACTAGAAACTGGATCTGTTATCTTAATTCTCGTCTCATTATAACTAGCCGAGATAGTTTGACGTCTTCATTTAGAAAAGCAGCTGTTCTAAGATGATTGCTATTTATTTTTGCAAGTTTCTAGGCCGTGGTCAACGCTATATTCTGAACTAGTTAACTAGTCCTAAACCAATAATGGTAAGAGGTACTGTAATTGTAGTAAAAAATATTAAAAACTAGCTTTTGCTTTTAGTGCATAAAATATAGCCTATGTCACTCAAAAATAAAGCAGCTTTCTATCGGTCCTAAAACTTTTGCAATCGGACTAGTAGTTTCAGGGATTACTTCCTACAAACAAACAAAAAACAATCTTTTCCTCTTTATTATATTAGTGTAGTTTTTTTATTATGTATAGGTTCGCATTAGACCACTATCACACCTCATGGTAAGCGATTATGTGGCTGGCCGACGATAGAGCTTGGGTGTTACAAATCTTTGAAATTCTCGGTTTTTTTCTATAAAAATTCCTTATGAATCACTTTGTCCGTAGATGAAAACCTCATGCAAATCTGATTAGTCATTTTTGAATTGATTCATCATCATCATTTCAGCCGACAGACGTCCACTGTTGGACATAGGCCTCCCCTAAGTGTCGCCACAATGATCGATCCTGTACGTCTCGCATCCATCGGTTTCCCGCAACCCTCACCAGGTCATCGGTCCACCTTGTAGGAGGCCTTCCGACGCTGCGTCTTTCAGTACGAGGTCGCCACTCCAGAACCTTTCGGCTCCAACGGCCATCTGTTCTGCGAGCAATGTGCCCTGCCCATGAATTGAATTGATTGCTAAAAGACAAACAGTGCGAAATAAAAAAAAATAAGTATATCATAATCTTCTTTACCCCTGATGGAAAAGAGGGGTGTTATAAGGTTGACGAGTATGTCTGTGTGTCTGTCCTTGGTTTCGTAGCACCCAAACGAATTAAAAAAAAAATTGGGCCGTAATCACAGTCAACCCATTAAACTAAGCCCCAAAGAGCTGCCTAATACACAACATACTTTGTCATACGGAACCCATTCCGCGGCTAATGCGGTTCCCCTAGTTCAGCACCTACTCAGTAACCCAGTCCTCAGGGCTGCATTGTACTGGCAGCACTCGATTGACGGGTTAGCGTGGTAGTTGCGACGTCGCGTGATGTTATCAATGTAATTGAATGCAGGACACTAGTGTCCCGCTTTTCGGTGTAGGGTTGTCGCTAGTTAGATTTTTTTTTATTTTTGGTAACGAGTGTCTGTCGGTGGGAACAAGTTTTATTTTTATTTTTTCAATTTTTTTATTTCTATCTTTGTTTTTTTTTTTTTAATCTGGCTTTTCTGGCTACTTGACTCCCTTATCTTGTGCTTCGGAGTCTGTGTATTTTTTTGGAAAAGAAGCTTTAATACCGGTCGCACTTTTTTAATATTTATAGTTTTGGTTTCTTCTTGTACCATTAAACCAGAATTGGTTTGTATTAAATTACTTGGCATTATCTCTTCGAAACTAACCCAGTACCACTGAATCAAGATGATGACGGTCATATCGCCCAGCCAGCCTTAGCCCCGCCATAGAGTAATTCTATTTAAGTTTTAAATTTTATTGCTGTGATGATGGTTTAACCAGCAAACATAAATTAATCTATTTTCTTTCTTTTTGGCGGCAGTGCAGCTTATATTAGTAAAATAATTCTCGTAATCGTATCAGTACCTATTTTCAAAGAACACTATTCAAAACAAACCAACAATTTTACGTCTCAATCATAAAAATTCAACTAAGGCATCTGTTAGTTGAGCTCTGTTATTTTGTAAGAAAAATCTGACTAACGAACCGCAGCGACGAAACCCTTGCAACAAAAATACCATTTCCATTACAAAACATGATTGATAACATCGAAGCCCAATCAATATTATTTTTCCTCTATAACTTATCAACAACCAATGACTTTATCCAACGTAACAATACAGAATCTTTCTGAATACCACCGACCTTCGCTGGAACTTGTCAGAAATTGTTTTGCGAAAAAATAAATTGCGTGTATTTTTCCTGTAACAATTTATCTGTACGGTTTTCCCGCTTCTTACGACTAACTTTATATGGCTAAATTATTATGTTGCTAATGTTAGAATAATTTTTGTTAGAAACTTTCTTAGAAGTAATATGTTTTGTAATTTCATCACTTATCCTGTAATAACTAATTTTTGTGATTCGTAACTTAATTTATTTGAAATTTTTTAAGCATAATAGACGCTTTATATTTTCGTAAAAATGCTTTAAAAAAATTCAAACACAGGATTATTATGTTAGTAACGTACTAAGTTTATTTATCTTCAATACAAATTATATAATATGACTACTTATAAACAACTAAATAAAAAAAAACTACCACGCTAATTACAATTAACTAAATTCAAACTAAAATATGGCGTCAAAAAACTCTTCCACATCGCTGTCGACTGGTAATGTGCCCAAAAAATTGGCGGCATTGTCTCGCTGTATGGCAATGCTTATCTTCTGTCCAAGATAAAAACCAGCCCTTTAAAAAAATATTATTATTATATCAAGCCTGTACTGTCCTACTGCTGGGCAAAGGCCTACCTCCATTCCTTTCATTGCTCTCGGTTCTAAGCCACTTCTTGCCAATTGTTAAGAAAGACATAAACAGTCCTGTCATCTCCTCTTTGGTCTGCTACGACCCCGTCGTGCGATTTCAGCATCAATTTGAAAAAAATATGATAAAATCAAAGGACTCAAATATAGCCTCGACTATTTCCATGAATGCAAACACAATTTAATAAAAAAAAAATTACATGCACGATATGCTAAATTGATTATCAACCCTCGCTTAAAATACCATAGAAACGCCCAAATAAAACGATAATTTAATACCATTACATTATTCCAATATTTCCCGTACCTGTCACAAATGATTAATGGGTTTATTTAAAAACGGAACTGGCAACCCTGCCCAAGGTGGGCCACTTCGGTCCCTCTAATACCCGAGGCCATTGATTCATTATGACATTACATATGACGGGGCCAATGACAGAATTGTGGTATTAATTGCTCAATTCACAGAGGAAGAGCAAATAGCTAATGTCGTATTTGTGTTAGATCGATCATAACTGGATCGGTAATCACGTGATATTTGGCTGGAATTTAGCTGTGAATTTTCAAGTAGCTATCTTGTTATTTTAAAGTGGTTGTGGAAAATGGTTGTTATTTTAAGGGTTGGCTTTGCGAACCAGAATGCTTATGAACTGTTTTCTACTGTTACAAGTTTCTCTGTTAATATTTTTGGCTTGGATACTGAAGGGTTAAAGGACTTAACCCTTCAGATACCGTCAATTAGAGACACAATAGTAAGACAATAGATGCGCGGCCACCGGTGGTCGCTTGGGGATTCATGAATTAAGCCATGCCAGCATGTAAGTTAAAAAAAAACCTTTTCTTCGGTAGTAAGATAATATTAGATCATCATCATTTCAGCCGCTAGACGTTCATTGTTGGACATAGGCCTCCCCCAAGTATCGCCATAACGACCGGTCCTATGCGTCTAGCCGCCCCTTGTTACACCCTATTAATTTTAAGCTCCTATTGTATTTTTACAATCTATAATAAAGATTATATCTATACTTACTACATTAGTTTTAGTATTTGCGAAACCCGAAACACGTGTCTAGTATAAATATTTTAAAGAATCTATGTACAAAGTTTCATGGCTGTATTACGAAAAATTACAAAGTTATAAGCGTTTTATGTTAACTGGTTGTCCGCACAAATGCATGGTCACCCGGCCATTCGGCGACTGAGAGTTTGTTATGCTCCTCCAACCATCTGTGCGCTGGCGCCTAATGCGACCTGTGTTTTACTTAGTGCGGTGGTGTCCAACTTGTGACCTTTTTAAATATTTTTGGGAAACATTTTAGGAATCGATTCAGTTACTAATTCTGGTTTCGCATCATCATCTTCCTGCCCTTGAGTCCTGTTCCCGTTTTATTTGGGGTCGGCGCAACACGTTTTTTTCTTCCATTCTGTCCTGTCACCCGTCACGCTATCGCTAACTCCCTTTTCTTTCATATCAATTCTCATACAAACCATCCATCTTTTCTTTGGCTCCCTCTCCCTCTACCACCATTCACTTGTAAACTCATAACTCTTTTAGCAATATTCGGGTTTCGTATATACTTAAAAATATTCATGTAGTATATATCTAACAATCCGTAATCAATCATACACGACCATTTAAGTGTCAAAATTCCAACCAAACTAATCACAGGCCAGACACTAATGCCATCGGACATAACGTTAAGAGAATTTTCACCTGACGCGCACTAGACAGGGGGGATGCGCGGATTTGCATAATTTCCTATGTGACATTAATTTAGCCAGACCCAATATCATGGCGTCACCTGCGACCAACAAAATGATATTACCTATGCTCATAGGTACGTGTATGTGAGACTACATACACGCGAAAGTTTGGAATGTAAAATAGGTCATCACCAAGTCTATTAAAAAGTTTACTTGTTTTTTTTTTTTTAAAGACAGTTTTTAAATTAAGAATGTACTAATCAGAAGCCAATGGTTTTTATACGTAAGGGCGTAAAGAACGTACCTATACCTATATATATACCAACTTCTGCCAGAAACTAGGTATCTCCATACAAACTTTGGACCCCGTTTCATCCCCTTAGGGGGTGAAAATCGAAATTAGGTACTCTCTTAGCGCAATACAACATTTCACGTTTCTAGTTTCAGTAGTTTCGCCTGTACGATGTCAGTCAGTTAGTTTCTTCTTTTCTTTTCGTGGATTCTTGACGCATAAAGAACTCAGTAAAATAAATAGTCTGGTGTTACATGTTCATTTTAGAATAAGAAGTTTAAACCCTTGAACTGCGGGATTGTTCGAAAGAATCACCACAGTGCAACAAGCGTAAGTTTCAGTCAGTAAAAATCTGACACTATCTCTCACTCCACCCAAAGTACGTAATTTGATGGGTAGCTACCTCAAATAAATGAGTAAAAAATTCATTGGTTACATACTTGACTAACGGCTTCGACTGTTATGGTTAAACAAAGAAAATAATGTTCAACACAACAAAAAAACACGTGAAATAACCTACATCTACACATAGTTTCTATAACGTTCTCAAATTCAGCTTCTAATTCAACTTATCTAAACCACACATTGTCTTTCTACATAGCTGGTTATGTCTCCAACATCAAAAACCACTACCCGCGACTTAGTCCGCGTACTTAAAATATAGCCTATGTCACTCAAGAATAAAGCAGCTTTCTATCGGTGAAAAAGTTTTAGCAATCGGATTAATACTTCCAGAGATTACCTCCTACAAAAAGTCTCATTTTAATACTGAATAATGTAAAAATTTACATATGTACAAAAAAAAAACTTAAACTACTTACTTATACTACACCCTAAAAAAAGCAAGAAAACAAATAGAAAAACAAACTTTACCTCTTTATTATATTAGTGTACATTATGCAATTATCTAAGCAAGCACTCGCAAACTGCCACTTAAAACAAGAAAAGCTAGCCTGAGCGTCGAACAGTTGCATCTTGTAAAAATAATCCAATCTTCGACCACGGTGTCATTGCGAAGTAACAAACTAGAAATTTTCAAGTCGATATTGCCGACCTGATTCCCGCTGCGGGTAAAACGAACGGAGGAAAATTTTCAGACTTGTAACTCTCGTGGTCTTATTGTGCAAACTTGGAAGACTCGACTGTCGAGACCATGCCACTGTGACACTTACGACCGGTTTTTTTCTTACACACTTTCTGCTTTGCAACTGCACTTGAGTATTTTATCGACTCTCGTTTACCGATGCGATTACTGTGAAAAATTGAAGGCAGTTTATGTCACATCCATATTTCGAAAATGAACTCTGGTAACGATTGACGAGTGAAAACCATTGGCATTTCATTGAATTAAATTGTTTATCCCTCACAATATTAAGATTATTTTTTTAATTAAGAAAACAGTCGAACCGCTAAGAAGCCCAATGACGACCTTTCATCCATATTTTATTTATATTTACATACAAAAAAGAATCACTATTTCTTTAGTTGACTTGACAACGAATTATCTACCAATTTTATTTGTCTGATTTTTTTGTTTAAGTGTATTTATTAAAAAGACTTGCCTTGGAATCCAAACAGCAATTGAAGGACACGGGTAAATTTTTAGTCAGTAAAAATTTAACACGATCACCCACTTCACCCCATCAATATAATTATATGAACGTACCACGCATCTTCAACCTAAAACAGGAGAAATCATTGGTTTCTTAATTTAAAAAAATGTCAGCAATTTCAACACATATTAACAGAAAATTAAACAACCCATAAAAGAAATCAACAATACGCAAAATACACAAATGTAAAAACTGTACTGTAAATGTCCGTATCCTCACATCTCAGACAGCGGTACATTTGCTCATTATTCAGCAAATCGTCTCATTATTTCTGTGCCGCTTAATCCTTGGCTTACATTTCGCTTTTTAATTGTACCTCCATGTCTGACCCTCATCGGGGTCGCTTGTTTTTCAGAATTTGCCGTCTCGTTAAACCTCGGCTTGAGTTAGTTTGTATGGTACAAATTATAAGCAGTCGCGGTAAAGAAATATTTGTGTCTCAGTCATACATTTTGTTTTGGCTTATGAGTTCCATATTTTTTTGCAAGCCAAGTTTAATAAATATTTTATTTATTTTTTGTTTTGTAGTAATGAATTTACTGAGCTTTTTTTATGATAAGCAAGTAAGTCGCAAATGCTACGGGCATCAGATCCCACCTGATGGTAAGCAGTGATGCAATAGTTGATGGTTAAACGCACTAGTTTATTAAGAGCCTATTCACTCTAACCGGACAGTCTAGCCTTGAAAACACCCAAATTATAATTGTATGGGAACGTACACAGATTTATGATGGCATTTGCTACAGGCCCCAAGGTGGCTTGATCCAGCACTGCCGATCAAGTCTAGCCGAAAGCTATAGATGAGGTCTAAGATGAAATTAATCCATATTTGCTTGACCACTCTTACTATGAAAGCTGACAGACTGTATAGGTAGTAGAGAATACAGACGCTGGGAGAGAATTCTAGATTTGATGAGTAAACAAAGACAACTTATGTATTACATATAAGACAAAAGCATGCCAAGTCATGATTATTATAATATAGATCATCTAAATTCTATAATCAAATCAAGTAAAACTGTTCACCGTCATTGTATTTCCATTTATGTTAAAAAAAGCAAAACTTTCAAGGCCACAAAAATATCTATTTTCTCCCAAAACCAAACCCTAATTATCCTCACAAAAATAAAACCGCCACTCATTAGGATACCGATTTTTCTCCATCAACAACAGACCAAAGACCAATTAAGTGGGTCTTCTACAGTTTGCACCGTCACGGTGGCCCGCTATCAAGACTGCGCATCCCTGCCCCGACCCTTTCGCTACATAATATTGTGATTAATTAAATCCAGAGATGGTGGTATATTGCTACGATGGACACTCTAATTTGTTATGCTGCTTCTATCATAATTCTTTGGGGATTAATATTTGCATAACATGTTTCACATGAAACCTACGGAAAACTTGAATTTTTTTTAACGAATTCGTAAAATATCAAGTATAAAATCGTTTTGTTTTTGTAGGAATTTTTCAGTTTTTCAAAACCTCAGATACATTAGGGGACATAATGTCCCCCAACATGACGCGCAACGCTCAATCTACGTGACGCTGCAACGTTGCCCAGTGTTCCACAAGTTATTCCTCAATATTTTACAACACATTCACGTGACGTGAAACATGATGTTGGACAAATAAAACTAAGGGACAAAATGTCCTACAACATAATGAGCAACGTTGTCAAATTGTCACAAAAATGCATCGTTAAATATTCGAGGGCAAGTTGCGGGACACTGGGCAACGTTGCAGCGTTACGTAGATTGAGCGCTGCGCGTCATGTTGGAGGACATTTTGTCCCCTAATGTATCTGAGGCTTTAGTTCCATCAATATCATCTGTGCAGCCTTTTTCCAAAAACTACTAAAACAATCAAACCTATATTAAATTATAGAAACATCACTTTTACACCTTTCTCTCCATCCCATTTCCACCAACTCAAATAAATGTGCCTACATTAAAATATCTAGTTACACAGAGAAACGCGGCCGCAGCGAGATATATCGTGTAATCCACATCAGGGTCAAAACGTCCGGTTGTGACAGGTCATAATCCCGCATTCAATTGTGGACGTGGGCCAGGCTGGCGGCCCTACGAGGCGGCGATATTACGCCTGTTAGGCAGATCGACCACTTCAGGCCACCTGATCAACGTCTTACTTTAAAATGGGGACCATTTTTCTAAATGTAAAGGTGTAATCATTTTTATATCGGTGAAAATATTACAAGAAATGTTGAGTTATTGACAGCTTTACTGCGTGTAGTCGATTCTCACACGTAACAGATATTTGTATGGTTTGCAGATAGTCGTTAAGGGTTTGGGTATCTTGTGTACGTGAGTTTAGATGTTTGTGAACCCACGATACAGGAGTAACTTCTACTGCCGGACAACATAAAAAAATAACTTAACTTCAATGTGGTAGGTACAGTACTATAAAAAAATATGGATCTTGTGTCTGAAATAAATAAATAAAAATAATCTTTTGCAAACTGTAGGTACTGTTTTATCAAAGTGCTAAAACTCTCTTCCCTTTGTAAATATTATTTAATGTGGGCGTTCGGTAGCAATCAAGACCGTCCCGTCATCTTCATTTTAATACCAACTTCTGCCAGCAGCTCCACCCCGTGTCTAAGTAGAAAATTGTCCCAAGGACTCCCACAATAAAATCCTATGAGCTATAGGACATCGTTTACGCGTATGCCAAATTTTTATCGCAATTTGCTCAGCCATTTGATCATAAAAGTATTAGTGTATTTTTGTATGTAAGTACTTAAACACAAAAAGGACTGATTGATTGTGTTTTTTTTTTATTAATTGATTGATTTTTGACTGACCTGTTTGTATAGTGGTCAGAAGCACTGACTGCTATGCTGGATCTCGTATGTTCGATTTCCACCCAGGACAAATGTATATGTAGTGAGTATGATCATTTGTTCTGTGTATGGGTTTAATCATCTATAAAATGAATGTATTTTGAAACATACAACTAAATGTTTATTAGTTGTGTGGTACTCAAAACACAAGCGCTGCTTAGCTTGGGACTAAATAGCGTTGTGTGATAGTTGTGGAATATTATTATTTCGCCTTTATCATATTAGTGTGATTTTTTGGCATGAACAGTACTTATTTTATTTTGTAGATTTTCATTGAAGCTGCAGCGATATTCTTTTTTTTCTAACTCTGTAAATAGTCAAACTGTAAATGTGCCTTTACCTATCAAATGAAAGAAAGAAAAAATACAAATAAAGCAATATGATCTGAACTGCAATAAATATCAAAGTTTTAATAGAGAACCTTCAGCAAGTGTTGAGAGTTCCACAAACAATACAAGTAACATTTCAGTATTAACTTAGGATGGCAAACAGAAACTTACTACAAGTTCTATGGAATCAAGATTATACGGGCCACCTAATATAACATTTGAAGAATTGTTAGTCAGTTTAGTTGTGTACGTAAACGCGTAATAAACTAGAGCCATAAAATAGATAGGTATTTCGCTGAGAAATTTAAATAATATGGGTAAATAATAATAATATTGCCTAAATAAACTCGTGAGAAACTCTGGAATAGCCATCACGCACCGGAAGACGTAGCGTTGGTGGAAGGCGTCCTACAAGGTGGACGATGACCTGGTAAAGGTTGCGGGAATCCGATAGATGCGAGACGCCGAGGACCGTTCATTGAGGCGACGCTTGGGGGAGGCCTATGTCCAACAGTGGACGTCTATCGGCTGAAATGATGATGATGATTAAACTTGTGAGGAAATCGGCTTGTTCTAAAACCAAACATTTATAGACAGACACCAATCCGCACTGGACCTGCGTGGTGGATAGCCTATTGGAAAAAAGGCCATGAGTCTCAGCAGTGGGAAGATTATAAGGCTGATCATGCTATGTTATGCTTATTTAAATTCACTTTAGAGCGCAAGGCACAAGTAGGTCCTGGGTGTAATAAAATTTCAATAGCCATCAAAGTTTTGCCCACACTGTTCCAATCGTACAAAACGTAGACCTACTACTACCAGCAAAATGTGTTAGGAATCCACTTTCGAACATTTTGCGTAAAGCAATAAGAAGAACAGAGAAATCAAAGTTTCCAAAGCTAATATATATTGAATCGTAGTTGGATGGGCAATGCAGTCCGCGTACCGTCCCGATAGAGAAACTTTCCCCAATGTATTACTTTGTGACGCTTCGTCCGTACTTCTAGTTTGCAACAAATGCTGCTTACGGCGTGTGAATTGGATATTGCGGCCGTTTGATCAAACTTCATTCGGAAACTGTATAATAATAGCCTTTGTCGATGTATACAGTGCGTCTGACATTTCCATTGTGTCATCATCGTCTTTCTGCCCTTGTCTCGTGTCATTTGGGGTCGTCGTAATATGTTTCTTTCTTCAATTCTGTCCTATCACCCGTCACGCTATCACTAACTTTCTTTTCTTTCAAACCACGTCTCACAATCCATCCATCTTTTCTTTAGCTTTCCCCTCTCTTCCTATCTATCCACGTGTATACTTATTACTCTTTTAGTAACATGCGTCTTGTCCATTTTCAACTTTTCAGTCATTCGTGCTACTTTAAGTTTACTCTAATGTACATATCCATTTCTCATTTTATCCATTCTCGTCACACCACTTATCCATCTCAACATTCTCATAACTGCTACCATGCAATTTTTGATTTTCTTATGTAATTGGGTAACAGATTCTTTTCATCTTAGATTTTTATCTTAGACCAGCGGTCCCTCGCGTCTTTGGCTATTGCTCCACTTCCGTGGACCGTAGAGTAACGTAACTTTATATAGCCTTTACCGTCATGAACTTGGTTATCCCATGCAGATTTTTTTTTCCAATCCGACTCGTAGTACCAAAAATCAGTGCGTTTATACATTGTCGAAGTTAACCAGAGAGAATCGTGGAATGAAAGTCTGAATTGACACAGTTAAAATTGTTTAGCTATAATTATAAACTGTAACTATTATAAATATAGTAATCATCTCCTTATATTATTCCTACGCACAAACAAATTAACACAAGAACATGCCAGACACACCATTGACATACTTTATCTTAATGAAATTGCCATCAAATCCATTGGCAACGTATACTCAATGAGGACATGGAACAGCTTAGCATTAAAAAACAGAACTGGAAGGACCTTATCAACGCCACCTCATTTGCCAAGCCTGATATTAATGGAGCCATAAGGCTTTATCTGATGAAGACATGTCAACGTAAGCCCACTTAGCCTCTCCGACTGTCCGTAATATCAAAGCTTTCAAATCTAGAACCTGTCTTCATAAAAGCTATTTATATAGATAGGCTGTTAACCTATTGAATGCTAATCAGCGAAACTGACTGAATGACATATCAACGTACAGGTGAAACTACTGGGACTAGAAACGTGAAATTTTGCACAAAGGGTCCTTTTATGATGTAGGTGAGCACTAAGAAAGGCTTTTTGAAAATTTTATTTATTTAATACTTTATGCACAAATGTACAGAGGTGAACTTAATGCCTTAGGCATTTTCTTCCAGTCGAGTCCAGTGGGTGATGCAGAGAAAAGGTAAAAATAAATATACTAATAGACCATAGAATAGATTATATATCAAAAAACTAAATAAAAAAATAAAAATAAAAAACCTCTAAGGGGGTGAAAAGGGTTTTTAGTTGTGAGCAAGGGGAGTAACTAAAGTTGTATGGGAAAATATAATTTCTTGGGTTTATAAACTTGAAACTCGACAAAATTCTAACCAAAATGAATATCAAAGACCTGTCGTTATTAGTTTTATCAAAAGTGGGGTATTTTTATTTCGGTGGTAAAAAATCATCCAATGACACCCCCGCCCTTGAGCGGAGCGGGAGATAGTGTCAGTATTTTACTGACTAAAACCCCACCCCTTTCCTTCGCGCCGTTGACGACTTGGGCTCGGTCCGGACGGTTATCGGACGGTCGGACATATTTAAGTTTTTATAAAAACAATCTCGAATTCTTTCAAAGTGCCAGTCTTAGATAAAGCTAGATATAAACTTTCCTTGCTACATTCCATTTTACAAGACAAGTAATACATTGGATTCATTCATTTCATTAACTGGACATAAGCATCCAGGCAATGAAATGGGCCTAGACCACTAACAACCCGATAATCTGACGTTTGTTGGACAATAAAGTTCCCCGTAATGTCTTGTAAGGAAGGCCTAATTACCTATTTGCTTGGTGAAAGTAGTTTTAGGGAATGATACGCACTGTTCTGAATAGGTTTTCTTCGATCGATTCGACTTCTTAATTAAGGCGCGGTAAGCAGCAAATCTTTAGGTATTTCCGGAGGTGAAGCAGGGACGCGGCGCGCGGCGCATAGCTCCGCCCACTACGACCCAGCTGACGGACGCTAGTATCGGCAAGCGTGTGGCTTTATTTCGGCGCGGCGCCGCGGCATCCGTATTCTGAATTCCGGGATTTTCAAAATAAATTTTGCTTTTTGATTAAAAAACCTGCGATACCGGGATCGATAAATTTAATGCTCTGTTAAATAAAATCATAATTTTACCTACAATGCAAAAATCAATGCAACTTTTCGTTGTAATTTTGTAACTCCAGAACGGGCTTACCTATCCAAACCAAATGTTTAGGCTTTGTTTGGACTATTTAGCAGATGGTTTATGTGAAGTTTGGTAGGGTAGAATAGGGTAGAGTAGGGTATAGTAAGGCGGATTAGGGAAGAGCGGAAGCGAAGCCGCGCGGGCAAAAGCTAGTATATTATTAAAAATTTTCCTACCTAGTTTTAGAGTACGATCAAAAAATGTTGTTTTCCTTATTATGAGAAGAAGGTTCTTACCAAAAAAAAAGATGTAAAGTAGGGTTGTGTAGGGTAGAGTAAGGTAGAGAAGGGCAGACTCAGAGTAGGGTAGAATAGAATAGAGTAAGATATAGTAGGGTGGAGTAGGGTAGATCGGGAGCGAAGCCGCGGGCAAAAGCTAGTCTATAATACAAAAATTAATCGCTAAATGTGTTGCTAAGCGCAAATTTCAAAAACAGCTCCACCGATTTCGCTAATTCTTATTTTGTTGCAGGGTAGTGTAGGTTCGAGTAGGGTAGAATAGGATATAGTAATAAAATCAAGAAAACAATTTATAATGATTTTACTATAACTTCACATAGGTAAACGTTACAAGAGGGAAATAGTGTACAGCGGCAGTTTCGAACAGTAATACCCTAATAATTATAATTTTCTATTTTACAATAACTTTGCCGGTCTCACGTATTTGTTACATTTCATCATAACTTAGCTGTTTGCTACAACACGGCATGTTTTCTTTATTAGGATGGGAATCAATTGCAGTAGAAAGGATTGTCGACGACCCTTCAAAAGTTAGGCGTCTCTTACGACACAGATAATTTTCTTTACTATCGTCACTTGAAGAAGAAAGAACTGTTGGTGATCCCTCAAAAGTCAGTCTTCTCTTACGACATGGATTATTTTCTTGAGGATCGAGCTTGGGCGATTCTTTTTCTCTAAGTGGCATTCCTCGAGCATGACGAGAATCTACTATTTCAGGCAAGAGCCAGTCCATGTAAAATGACAATAATTTTGATTTCATTTTCGTCTCCCAGAATACATCATCTTTTTCTATAATTTCTGTTTTGATCTTATGGGTTTCACCACTCCACACAGCAAACAAGCATTTCTTTTTACGTGTCACATGAAGCTGCCCCTGAACTTGATAAAACCAATTACTGTTTTTATTCAGTTTGATCACATCACTTCTTTTGTTGTATCTCCAAATCTGTATCTTGTTTTCCTTTATAGCATTTTCCAGACCGTTTTTGAAAGCCAATAGAGGACATTTGATTTCCACTATTGTATCTTGGCCTATCAAACCGTCTGGGGTGGCGCCAATAAACGGGTATTCATGGTCCACAAACAACCCACATGGATTAATTGTAACATCCTCTTGAATAGCGAGTTGCTGCAAAGCAAGTTGTTCACTATCCACGCCATGTGCAATTGCCGTTACATTGCTGAGGTTGGATTTATATAAAATATTTTGCACTAATTTGGCTTTACTACTGCTTTCTCTTCTTTTCACCACCACTCCAAAATTAGACGCAGTTAGCATATTCTTTCTAAGATCTAACCAGTCACTGCTTTCTCTCTGATCTATAGTGGATTGTTGTATATTATCTTTGTCCAAAGTTATTTTTTTTAAATTTTCAAGAAATAGTTCTTTGGCTCTAACTAATTCATCTGATACCATATCAGGAGTAGTACTTTGAGTACCATAATCATGTTGAACGACCATATTTTCTTTATTTCGTGTTCTATTCTTCCTATGAGGTTTTGCTTTGTTTGTTGTTCTTTTCTTCAATCGTCTTTCTTCGAACTTTTTCAACATACTTCTGGGGCTTTGCCCTAAAATTTTCTTATGAAGTGTATGTCTTGGATGAGGGTTATTGAATGACAAAACTGCAGCAGAACATCGTGCATGATAACCTCTTCGAAGTGAGAAATTTATTCTTTTGCCCCCCACCATCTTTGCCACTACACTATTAAAGCACTCTACTGCATTCGTATCTACATCCTCAAGCATACTTCTTGATTTAGATGAAACTGATTGAATAATCATCTTTATTCTAAACCAAAACATAGTGTTCTCTATTTCGATGTTGCTCTGTAAAGTTTTGTCTTTCGAACAGTAATAGTCTTTACATTTTTCATGATTACCGAAAGCATGGTAAATGGAATTTTGTACTTCGTTCCTAAAACTAGTTATTGTTTCTGGTTTCTCCTTTTCCGATTTGTATTTTAGTATTGAGGCAATCACAACTTTACGAATAGTCATAATCTTGACTTCTGATAATAATTTTCTATATGCTAATGGATATTTAGCTTCTTTGGTGACAGCTCTCAATTTGTTGCACATATTACGTAGCAAGTGGTTTCTGCATTCTATCTTTTGAACGGTATGGTTTGGGTAAGGATTACGCGCTAGAATTTTCGCGTAGGTAGCAGAATCTCCGTCTGCAATTAACCTGCCATAAATAATGTTATACATCGCTATAGATGTCTCAAATCCTTGGCAAATAATTTCCGCTTCCATACCACTAGAAGATCCTGTATAATTTTTAAAACACTTATGTTCTGGAGTTGAAAGGTGTTTTTTCTCTGCTCGAGCACATACGAGACAGTATTTGTTTCTAATGCCTATAAATAGGACTTCACCAAATCTGCGACCCACAATTGCTGCGGCACCTGACAATGCCTTATAGTTATTGCCGTAGGAACGCGACGACCAAACACCATCGGCATATACGTCAACTATAGGAATACCATCGTTGCTCAATTTCCCTTCAGCTATAGCTGCATCACGCTCACGCATGGCGGCTATTTCCATAGATTCGTTTGCTGTTTCCTCCCATTTTTCATAAACGAAGTCTTGAATTTTTAAATAAGTAAATTCTGTAAAAATAGGTAAATCCATACACGCTGTGATTTCTTGAAACTGCGAATAGCCGACACCCGCAGAAATGATTCCAGTAACCGCAGCCAAATTAGCGTTGATATTATGTTCACCAGCTGGCTCTTCATTCGTGATTATAAAATCTTTTTTACACATAATACATCTAAATTTATATTTACAAATCAAACCATTTCTGCTTTCTCCTATCAGGGACATATCTTTGAAATTACAATCAAATAAGGAACTATGACTGGATATTTTCTGAAGTTGCTGAATGAAGTACATCATATTTACAACTCTTCGACCGTGTATTGGTAGGTATGATTTTTCTTGAGAATCTGTTTCAACAAGGTATGGCTCATCTTCGGTGGTTTCTCTAAAAAAAAATGATAAATGAATTATCTTAGTAAAAGGCTGAACTGATGGTACGAAGGTAAACCATGTCATTATATGATACATACCCATAATTTCGTTCTTGTGTAGTTCCGGTATCTGTTGAGGTTGGATTAACTGCAGTAAGAGGTGTTAGTAATGTTGCAGAGTCCCTGGATTCTCTGTAATATAACAAAAAGAATGTTACTATCGGATCAAACAGAATTTTCTAGTTGATATTTATTTCATTATTTTTTATATTATATACAAGGTACGATGTACCTTTTCCCGAAAGAACCGGGATATGAACATCCCGCTTTCCAAAACGAGTTACGAGATTTTACTGGACTATTCACTAGTTTCGATAGATATAACAAGAAACACATATTTTCTCAACTCGTACATAATTCAAAAGTATTCGTTGACCTCAAAAAACATAATCAAATATATATTTTTTAGACATCGATACATCATCATCATTACATCTGCAGAGTTCCGCTATCTAAATTGATTTATCGATGTATATTATATTATTTACCCACATTCTATTATATTATCACTAGCTTTTGCCCGCGCCGCTTCGCTCCCGCTCTTTCCTACTCCACCCTACTATACCCAACTCAACCCTACACCACCCTAATTTTTTTTCCATAAGAACTTTTTCCTCACAATAACAATTACAACAAAAAAAGAATTAGCGAAATCGGTTCAGGCGTTGTTGAGTTATGCGCTTACCAACACATTTTGCGATTCATTTTTTTATATTATAGATAGAAGTCAATCTACATACGAAGCACGCTCGAGCAACGCACACACAGACAACGCACACACAGACACCGCTCACAGACACCGCTCACAGACACCGCTCACAGACACGATGTCTCAGCTCATGCCGCAACGCGCGGTCGTGTGCGCGATCGCCGAGCGTAGGTATAAAAAGTGAAGTACTTACAATAAATGAGATTGACTTCTGTACCTATCTATTTCGTGCCAGTACTCTTTAGGTAGGTAAAAAATTGAATTTGCATACTATTCTAGGCAAATAATTTGATTCTATTCAAAAATCGACAACTTTTGTAAGTGTCGAAAAATCCAGTGATTCTGTTGCAACAGAATCACTGGATTTTTCGACACTTACACACTTACTTTTGTACAACAGTGTACATTATGATCACAATATGCAAGTGCTTATCCGATCTCTGATAAAACCCAGACAATTATTTAGGAAGTTAGTAGGTACCTACCTACCTAACTTTATATCTGTTTTGGAATTTATTACTTTAGTTTTGGTCTATTTCTCTGTACCTACCTACTGTAGCGCAGCCGTAGCGGCAAGCGAACATAGTGATATCAATCATAATATTATTGTCTTTGTCTATGTCCCTACTTATTACGTTCAATCTAGAGATAAACTATATATTTCAGATTTTGAGAAAATATAACCACTTAGCACCATGATAATAATTTGTAGGTAATTCATAGAATACGGTAAATGGTGATGAATTTATATGTACTTACACACGTCAACACATTCCAGTATAAGCTAATCTCGCGTTGTATAGGCTTGTCGTACAATCAGAGGTCAGCTTATACTGGAAATGTCTAGTTTGAAAGTGCCGCTTTGAGTACATAACTAAATACATAATTATAGTAATTCAATTTTTTTATACTTACTCAGAAGCAGTATTTTTTTCCCGTTGATTTCTCCGTTTTCTTGTACAAATACGTCGTAGCACTTTATTTCTCTTATTTCCCATTATTTTGTTCTTTATTGTTATTATCACACACAACACAGAATCTAAACAAAACAAAGTATCCAACTCAAAAACCTTATAAAAGTAATAACCTAAAAAGTGTCAATTTCACGAAATAATTTATTTTCATAAACGAATTTACGTAATACTGGAGCGTCGCATGCGTAACGTGACCTATCTCCATAAGAGTTAGCTGCAGACTGGGCGTGTCGCTACGAAGCGCGCGACAGTAGTGCATCGCAGTAAACAAATAAGGTTGAAAATGGCTATGCGTTTGATTTTAGTTGAATCTCGTGTCCGCTAATATGAAGGATATTTGGCAGTTTTTTAATATTTAAATTAAAATTACAACGATATGTTTAAATATTTTTACATATGTCTTTAGTTACTTAAATTTCCATTTTGATAGTTACAAAAAAAGTAATAGTTATCACTCAAAATATTGAGCATTTCGAGACGAAAAATTATTTTCGTGTACTTTTATGCGATTTTTTTTTTCAGAATTGTGGATGATTTTTTAGCAAATGTTTTTGCATAAGTCTTTTACTTATACATTAGACTATATACTGTATTTTTTTTGAGCTTGTACTATGTACCGATACGGCTAACTTTGCAACGAAAAAGATGACGTTTTTACGATGGCCCTGTATGGGTAGCGCCTTAAAGAGACAGCCAAATATAGATATAAACCGTTATTTGTTACTAGCTTTTGCCCGCGATTTCACCTGTGTACATAAAGTAGTCTAAATCACTCAGGAATAAAGCAGCTATCTATCGGTGAAAACATTTTAGCAATCGGACTAGTACTTCCAGAGATTACCTCGTACAAACAAAAAACAAACTTTACCTCTTTATATATTTGTGTAGATAACACAAAACATACACCAAAGCACAATTAAACACTATAACAAGTGACAGATACCAAAATAACTAACAAATAGTCAAGACGAATCCTACAAGCCCAAACTGGATGGGGTTGTGTCGTTTAACTACAGTATTCCTATAGCCACCTTCCAGTTCCATCATCAGATCAGCTCCATATCATAATAATTTAGCATTGTCATCTGATTTACACATGCATGCAAAATTTCAGCTCAATCGGTAACCGGGAAGTGGGTCAAATTTAATTTACAAGATTTAGTGACGGACTAACATCGGGACAGGTGAAACTAAATAAAAGCTTTTATTTGGTAAAAAAAAGGAGCAGTGGTGGCCGAGTGGTAATGGTCCCGACTTACGAGTTGTAGGTCGCAGGTTCGAACCCAGCCAGGCGCATTACTTTGTGTAATTTATTTCATTACCACTGCTCTCAAAACGGTGAAGGAAAACATCGTGAGGAAACCGGCATGTCCTAGAACCAAAAATTCGAAGACATGTGACATCCACCAACACGCACTGGGCCCGCGTGGTGGATTACGGCCCATTCCCTCTCCTAGATCCGAGTCCCAGCAGTGGGAACATTAAAAATGCTGATGATGATGATGATGATGATTTAGTAAAAAGAAGAAAAATACAGCAGAACAGCCATAGTGCGATGTGCATCTCTATGTTCACTATATGGGAGTCTATCTCAGCATGTGTCAGACAAATATATAGATATACAATTTTTTTTGAGATGGAAAATCATCAATTTACGAGTACTTTTCCCACTCTAGGGTTGAGCGAGAGAAAGTGTCAGACTTTTACTGAATAAAGCCTACAGTGTTACTACAGTTGCCCTTTAGGCCGAGGGTCACGGTTACTCCTTCGCCCTGTCGCAGCCCTAATTGGCCCCGTCAATATAGCTGTCATCTATTTGAGGCGCATGTAGAACAGTACAAACCTTTGACTCGGGATTGGTCCTCACTGAACAGACGGACGGCGAACTACCTAATGCTCACCGTCCGCAAGCTCACCCTTACGGTCATTGGCAATGGCTCTGCAACTCTCGACGCCTGGGGCACGAAGCTTGTAAAATGTAAACCAAACTCAACCCAATTCACCATTAATCCCACACAAATAGTTCGCACAAATCTAAGCACAAACGGCGTCTATAATCTGAGTTCCAGCATCCTTCACTGGCGATACCAATACAGGATCATAACAAACCATTTAACAAAGACCCCTGATAATTCAAATCATCTTTAGCTTGTATCGGCGTTTGGAGCACAAAGCCTTCAGGTGAAGGTGAGACGGGGGGGTGGAGGGATCATCTTGCTCTAGCCGCTCGTATCTTGTATCGTTCGTGGGAGCTTCGCAGCGTTTGAGATAAGGCAACAATGCAGCGTTCACTTCAGAACCATTTGTTCGATAGTGTTACCTGTATACAAAGGTTCTAGGTTTACACAGAGTGTAGCGTAATGTAATGGTACGGCTTTCGAATGCCGCCTCTTTAGAAATGAAACGCGCAACTTAATCCTTTGCTCTCTCCGATAACGGGATACTTGCTTTATTTATCGCTTTCGTAACACGTTACAGGATGTTCTGGAATTCTAAGTAATGGTTGTTAGATACTTATTTATTTACTCACACAAAGAAACTGTAACGAATAATACCTACATCTATACTAATATCTACACTAATATAATAAAGAGGTTTTATTTCCGGTGGGAAATAGCATCGGAGCGGGAGATAGCATCAGACTTTTACTGAGTAAAAACCCACTCCTGTTCCTTCGTTGCCTTTCGTACCGGGGCTGAACTATCTTTTGAAACTAACTATGACCCCAGTAAGATTAAAGAGGCAAAGTTTTTTTTTTTTTTGTTTATAGGAGATAACCTCTGAAACTACTGGTCCGATTGCTAAAATTTTTTCACTGATAGAAAGCTGCTTTATTTCTGAGTGACATAGGCTATATTTAATGTACGTGGGCGAAGCCGCGCGCTAAAGTCAGCTACTTTTAAAGAGGAAAGATGCGTTTTTTATATTAGTACATTTTCTACAAGTTACCTACAATTTTGTATAAGTTACAACATTTTTAACTCAAGAACTGCTTGACAGATGTAAACGATCTTTGCTTTGTTAATTCGTATCTGCTCTTTGAAGCATTATAACTATAAAAATATCGGAAAAAAATCACTTAAAAAAATTATCCAAATACATCGAAGATAGCAACAGTCTCATTGACATTAATTTTTGTGATATTGGTCTCAATCATTCGGTCAATAAGTTTACCTAAAAGGAAATCACTAACTTTGACGGTATAATGTTTGCCGGATCGAGTCAAATGGTTTAATTATGAGAAACCAAATAGGTACATTGATTCTTCATCATAAAATTTATCGAAATAAAACTCAAAACCTGCCGCTCTCAGATCAATTAAAAACTAATTAAAATATTTAGCTCTATTAGAAAAGTAATTCACATACTGTCAAATAAATCCAAAAAAACAAATCTCTTAAAGTAATTTGTACCTCATTGGTATTCATGAGAACATTTTTAATCGGACATGGTAGCATCTTTCCGTTACACGCTATGGCTTCTAATATCGTGATTAGTTTCCATAACTAATACAAAACAATTTATAGTTCTTAATGAGTTTTAAACTGTCATAAATAATATTAATGACAGTAAATTAAGCGCTAATAGGCACATTTATTATATGAGCTGTTGAATTTTGACAAGCTATTAAGTTGTACGTATTTATATGAATTTCATTTAATTTATAAAAATAATATTAAATAATATATCAGGCATTTTAGACTATCGACGGCCCTCAAGGAGTTGTCAGCAACAGCAGGGACCCAGCTGGGTCGAAGCCTACTAGGGCCAGGGCTATCTAAAAGGGAGCTCAAGCCCCGGTATGAAAGCTAGAAGGAACGGGGTGGGTTTTTAGTCAATAAGAGTCTGACACTATCTCCCGTTGTCATTGGATGATTTTTGCCCACAAAAAAAGCCATTTTAGACCATAAATATAATTTACTAACCTCAGTATGTCGTGGCCAGATCATTTAAACGTTAACATTTGATGGTATGTCAGTCCTCGTTTGACCATATAATTGATGTAAGATTTCTATGATAATAAAAGGTCTAAAGAAAGTAGGCTAAATGAAGATTGAAATATTATCAAACTTTAACGTTTAAAACGATCTGGCCAGTTTTACTTGGCCGTAACATGAAGTGATCAATTTCTAAGATCTGGCCACAATACATATAAAAGGCAAAGTCCTGACTAACTCACTGACTTATCAACGTCCAACCCATGGAACTAGAACAATGAAATTTTGCACATAGGTTCCTTTTATGATTTATACAAAGAATAAGAAAGGATTTGCCAAAATTTACCCCCCAAAGGGATGAAAATTGGAGTCTAAAGTTTGTTTGTTTGTTTGTCAAGTACTAGTTTATATAAGATAAAAAAAAAATCTCCACGCCACGACCCAGTTACTGAGCAAAGCGATACTCTTTGGATAGACTGATGGTCTGACTATCTGTAACAACTTTCAAAGATCTAGGGAAGACCAACGGGACTTACAACTTTCGTGCTGTCTGAGGCACAGGATGTAAGTAATGTCATAGATAATCTTATAAAAGTACATTATGAATTGAAAGATTCACATTGTTACTTGCCCAGTTTCGAACCCATCGAACTGAGAATCATAAAATCTATCGATCAAGATAAACTCTCCTTCAATACTCATAAGCAGCCCCATTAACAGAACTGTTGATTGACCAAAAATCAATCGTGTGTAAGAGGCTTAACAGACGTTACTGAGTAGTGGAAAAGTGGCATAAATCTCAATCATAATTTGTGTGCCGTCAAGCGTAGGCCGGCGAGGCCCAATGATTGATGGGGTACCGCGCGCTCATTCCGAATTCAAACGAACCAACCAGCACCCGCCACGTTGCAAAATGGCCGACACGATACTAAATTGATTAAAAATCTATTGGACTAGTTGATTTCCGGTTTATGTCTCTTTTGATACTGATAGTCACTCACTGAGCCTACTCTGAGCCTCACTTATCCTACACTTCAAAACAAAAGAGAGCTTTATACGATCATATGTGTATACTAGTTTCAGCCAGCGACTTCGTCCCATTTCATCGAGGCGAGCATTAAGAGAGAATTTTCCAAAATGGGGGTTTTCCAAAATTTGGAAAAAAAAAACCAAATTTTGGGAAATCCTCTCTTACTGTTCGTCTGCGTCCTAAGACGATACCTTATGCAAAAATTTAGGCTACTAGTTCCGGTAGTTTCAACTATGCGTTGTTATGTGTCAGTTAGTTTCTCCTTTTATTACAAGCTTTTATTTAGTTTCACCTGTCCCGATGTCTATCTGTAATCAAATCTTGTAAATTTTTGACCCACTTCCCGGTTACCGATTGTGCTGAAATTTTGCATGCATGTGTAAATCAGATGACAATACAAAATTATTATGACAAGGAGCTGATCTGATGATGAAACCGGAAAGTGGCTATAGGAACTTGGTAGTTAAACGACACAACCGCATCGAATTCGGGCTCGTATGATTCGTCTTGACGATTATTAATTACTAGCTTTCCGCCCGCGGTTTCGCCCGCGTGAACTACAGTTTATATCGCGCGGGCAAAGACCCGTGTTCAGCCCGTGGAATTATAGGTAGCCTATGTGTTATTCCAGTGTCTCTTCTACCTACCTACCAAATTTGATCTAAATCCGTTCAGTAGTTTTTGCGTGAAAGCGTAACAGACAGACAGACAGGGTTACTTTCGCATTTATAATATTAGTAGGGATATAGGTATACCAAGCTATGAACCTTGCTATGATAAAATGATTATCATTAAAAGCTTGTGTATAAATTGATATGTAGATAAATTAGTGACAGTTTATGTCAAAACAAATGCTCCATTCCATTTTCGATGTCTTAGAATCTGAAGTGTACTTACAGTACCCCAATACACGTATACATTATGTTGTTCTGAGTATTTGGTTACTCACGAGTGGGTTATGTATGGGACACTGATTGAATTCCACACAAAGCACATTAGTTGTACTTGGAACTGACTGTCACATAATTTGGAAAGCAATCACAGTTTGTAAACTCTACACCTTGCTTTATAATTCAAATAGCTGACATGCATTCAAAGGTTATATACTCCATTCAAAATGATTAGACATTTAAACAAATGTTTTTTACTGTCCGTTCAACCGATTTTGGCTTCTATTGCGTAGACTTAAGGATATCATTGCAAGCAAAAACCTGGTTACGCCACTGTTTGTTTAGTGGATAAAATTTAATACTTTCGATCAATATACCAAAGGAAAAATTTTAGAGGTTCGTTTTACCTATTTGATTTAATGTATTTTTAAAAAGTCTTTCATAATCATCGGTCCACAATTGCCCAAGAAATTGGTGAACATACATAAAAAAACTACATTCAGCCAAACATAGAAACTCCTTCTTTTGAAGTCGGTTAAAAAACCTGTAAGCTGTCATATAAACATCTATAAATTGTATAAAACACATTCTAAAGGCCTTGTTGACAGTTCGCGTGACCCAAGGGCTGGCTTTTACCTTGGACGGAGGATAAGTCTTTTGGGGACATAACAGTTGACAGCGATGCGGAGGAATTATTCGACGCCATATTGTAGATTGTTTTTAGTTGATATTAAATACTTAAGGGTGTTTATTATTTTGTTTGTTTTATTTTAAATAATTATGTAAGTGTTTTTGATATGTAAATTGCAAGTAGCATTAAATGAATAGAAATTGAAAATCTACAAATTACTAAAGTATAGTACCTTCTTATACTCCATTCGCAATAACATTAAACATTTAGACAAACCTTTTTCACTGTTTGTTCAACCGATTTTGACTTCTTTAAACATAAGGATGGCATTAAAAGTAAAAAAAAAGTTATTACAATACAAACTTTTTGGTTTTGAATACCATCTTCATGTCTACAGAATACAAGTCAAAAGTTTAATCTTAATCGGAATGGAGTATAATTATACTAAGAAATAAAAATATGAAGTAATAATGAAGAGTAATTACTAAAAAAACTATTTATTAAGAACTACTTACTACTACAAAAAAAAAATCAAAGTCAGTCCACAATTGACCGAAATATCGGTGAACATACATACAAAAAAAAACATACATTCAGCCGAACATAGAACCTCCTCCTTTTCGAAGTTGGTTAAAAAGAACCTAAACGAACAACAAACAAATCTATTCAGCCACACTAGAGACTTGACAACATAAAGGCTACGTTTGTCTCAGAACTTGATCCTATTACCGGCAAAGAAAGGGTCTGACCAATTTCGCCAACGAATTCAACCATCAATTTGCCTAAGAAAACTCCATAATATATTAACAGACCCTTCCTGCAACGAATAGTTTGGATCTATAATATTTGTGGCACGTTCGCCGATCCCAGCGCGGGACGACCTTAATTTATTAATAGATTGTTTATAGCTTCGCCAGGGGTCGTCTAATAAATAGATCACCCTTAAAATAATAATGCTCTTTCGTTACACCCTGTACAGACGCATAAATTTTATGAGATTAAAGGGTGAGTTGGCGACTGTCGTTATTTACGAGCTGTTGAAATTTTTGTTAGTTCTAGACGGGTGCCAATTTATTGGTTCCTGTTTTATGGCTGGTACACACGGTTGTCGTTAAGTGTGCGGACAAACAGAGAGCTGGCTATGCGCGAGGATTGCCATTGATATTGTTTGCGTAACTACTTAGCGACCAAGACATGCTTAAACGAGGCAGACCACCCGCACTGCACACATACTACCTTTTTTTTATGTGGGAATTTATCAAGTAACTTCTTTCAGCCTTTTTTTGTTTCGGTGTGAAAATCATCCAATGTCATCCCCCGCTATTGGGCGGAGCCAATTGTGTCAGACTTTTACTGACTAAAAACCCACTCAGGAACAGTTTTTACATTTCGTATCTTCCTTTCAAACAAAACCTTGGCCGCAGTAGGCTTCGACCCTGTACTTCTTCCAGTCTGAATGAAGCGAGAAGGCGTGTCAGACTTTTACTGCCTAGAACCCACCTGTACTCTTTCAGTTATCCTTTGCGTTACGGTAACTCTTTCGCAGGTTCCTCGCACACGCCCTACCCAGTACCCAGTGTTCAATTTGATTAAGTTACTTCATTCATTTTTCTATTTTTGAAGCATATTTTTCAATTTTTGAAGCATATGTCTTTTATCGTAACCTAACGTTTATAAATATCCCCGCAGAAGTATGTATACATTAATTTTTTACGATTAAAATGACGTTAACATTATTTTGCTGGATTATGTTTATTTGTCCATGTGGACGTCTCCACAGTGATACCCAGCAATAAATTCAACCAAAGCTGTATTTTTAAATCTAAGATATGGTTTAATCTGTGGCGTGCATAGACAGAATATTCTCAACCGAACCTAACCTCTCGGTTTACCTCTCAATACATCCCAACCACTGAACATGGAACAATCCCTTAAGATTAGCAGCCTGCATGAGTTCACACGTGAACCTGTGTGGAACATTTTAGCTGATAACTCCCTATGCTTTGCCAAATCCCGAGTGATCACGATTTATCCCGAATAGAGCCGATTGGCCGGAACCGCAGAGATGCGATCTTCTACCGTCTGTGCAGGACGATCACTACGGAAACGCTTAATTTAACTGAATGAGACATAGTGCATATACAACCTTATTGTATAAACTAACAATCGAGCGAATCCTGAATATAGTTTGTTCAAAATCTGTAACTGTTTTGACATTCCAATAATTTTTACACCATGTTATATCTTGACAGCGCGCACTGTGCCCGCGCGCCTCAAGGAGTTGTCAGCAACAGGAGGGGCCCAGCTGAGTCGAAGTCTACTGAGGCCAGGGTTAGTTTCGAAAGATAGCTGTAGCCCCGGTATGAAAGGCTTGAAGGAACGGGGTGGGTTTTTAGGCAGTAAAAGTCTGACACTATCTCTCGCTCTATCCAAGAGCGAGGGTTGTCATTAGATGATGTTCCCACCATAAAAATACCATGTTACGTCTTTTCCCAAAAATATTTATAAAGGCCACAAGTTGGACACCGCCGACACTAAGTACAAAATAGGTCACAGCAGGTCATAGCTGGCATAAGGCGCTTACGCAAAATAAGGTTGTAAATAGATGATTGAATAGCACTTGTAATACCAAACAAGAAGTGGTTGATTGCACGTCCTAGAAGGCTGTAATATCAGCCTGCGATCATCTGTCTCCCGCAGCTTGTGCAAGTTAAAACCATTCATTATGCACACTGTAATTTTCTCCATCGCAGTAGAAAATAATTTCCTTGCATAATCTAAAGAAAAGCAAAGTAGTAGGATGGGGTGCATTTTGTAAAGATCTGATACTGTTAGGTAAGGAATCTGGAAAGTAGGGAAATTGCCGTGAAACTGACCGTTATTGGAGTGCAATGTTGCGTCACTTACTATCAGGCGAGATAGCAGCCAAGCACTAGTTTATATATCAATAAAAAAATATGTATAATAAGTAAGAATTTTAAAGATTTGTAACACTCGTCCGAAACTGGGGTGGGCCTCAGTTTTCAACTCTTTCTAGAAACATTTTATTTTAATTGGGAAAATCATCTAATGACATACCCCGCTCTTAGGCGGAGCTAGACATAGTGTTAGACTTTTAGTGACTAAAAATCCACTCCTGTTCCTTAGTTTCTTTTCGTATCGGGGCCGAACCTCCCTTTTAGAAATAAATCCTCGGTCCCAGTAGGCTTCGACCTTTTTTTTTGTTTTCGAGGGGAAACCTTCAAAAGGCGCCCGAACTTCGGGAATAAGTCCGGGGAGTGTGGGATTTTTACCTCACTAAAATCACCCCGGTGATCACCATCAGCACGTAGAAGGGGCCTCGTTACCTCTCAAAAGACCATTCCAGAACCCCCACAGTGCAACGCCTGTTACGGCACAACCCTGAAGAGACTATTACGGTCTCCTCTGAGCCTCTTTGTGCACGGCAGCACGTGACCACTGTGCTACCGTCTTCCCTGAAATCCCTCGATGAGCGAGTAGAGTCCCCACTCTGAGCGCTCGTGGTTCCAAAGTCCCACTTGTATTGAATGCTGGGCCCCTACGGTTGCTGACAACTCCTTGAGGCGCGCGTGGTTCACTACGCGCCGTCGACGACTTGGGCTCGGTCCGGATGGTGACCAGACGGTCGGAGAGCAAGCTACCCATTGCTCGCCGTCTGCGAGCCCGCGTCTACGGTTGCCGGAAGGCGGGATTTTTTATTTTTTTTTATTTTTTTTTTCTCGACGGGGAAAATCATCTTTGACGAAACCCGCTCTTGGGTGGAGCGGGAGACAGTGTCAGACTCTTACTGACTAAAAACCCCGCGCCGTTCCTTCTAGCCTTCATACCGGGAGCACGAGCTCCCTTTCGGACAACCCTGTCCCCAGTAGGCTTCGACCCAGCTGGGCCCCTCCTGCTGCTGACAACTCCTTGAGGCGCGCGGGAACAGTGCGCGCCGTCGACGTCTTAGACTCGGTCCATTACCGGACCATCGGACAGCGAGCTACCCATAGCTCGCCGTCCGCGAGCCTGCGTCTACGGTGGCCGGAAATCGGGATCGGAATCCCGGCGACGGCGGCGAGGGCGCCGTTGCCTGATGCGGTCGGCCTCCTCCTTTGCAAGCATTACTGCTTCGCAGAAGGAGGCGACCGCCTGCCATTCCTCCTCGCTCCGGACCATGGCCTCGACCAGGGCCCGGCGTGAGAGGTCTCCGCCGCCGATCGCCCCCACGAGGGCACGGCGATGCTCCGCCCAGGCAGGGCACACCTCGACGGTGTGCTCCACCGTGTCCTCCGGGCGTTGCGCACAGTGGCGACACCCGGGCGTCTCTTCCGCCTGAATCCGATGCAGGAACCTCCCGAACTTGCCATGTCCGGTGAGGACCTGCGTCATGCGGAAGGTAAGGACGCCGTGAGGTCTTTCCAGCCACGCCTCAAAGAGGGGACTTACCGCCATAATCGTGGCGTGCCCAGCACTGGGTTGCGATAGCCGTTGACGCCATTTCACCATGAGATCCCGCCGGAGCTCTGTCCGCCATGCCTTGACATGTTGCGGCAGTGGACTTTCACCCCGGCGTTGCATCTCCACGCGCATGTCGTGCATGTGTGCAAGGACTGTTGCCTCCAGATCCCACGGTGGTAGGCCAGCCAGAAGGCTCGCCGCTTCGCGGGAGAGCCGGAAGGCGGGATCGTAATCTCGGCGCTAAGGGCGCGAGGGCCATTGCCTCGCACGTGCGGCCGCCTCCTTTAGCATTACTGCTTCGCCGAAGGAGGCGACCGCCTGCCACTCCTCCTCGGTCCGGACCATGGCCTGCACTAAGGCCCAGCGTTCTAGAGACATATAACAGACACTGTTCTTGAGTATTATCTCTAGTAGGACATAATCTTGAAAATGATTTATCATCTTTAGCTTCAATAATCTCCATTAAGTCTAATCAATAATTTAGTTAGGCTTTAAATTAGATCAATTCGTCATTATCACCCACTCTGATATATTGCATTAGTTAACACGGAACGCTGTTTCAACTTGTACATTATCTCATTTGCCTACAGAGTAACTGTATTCCTTTACTAATGTTGTTATACTGGTGTGTAGCATATGCAAATGTAGCGTTGAACACTTTAAATAGAAATATTCCTTACTAATATAATAATAAAAAAGAAAATTAATTTCAATTCAGAACAATTTCAATGTCCATTTGTCCCTATTACTGTTAGTGAATGAACTTAAAACTACTTTAATACAATATATTACTTAGTCAATTAGATCATAATAAAAATAAATTGAACACAAAACCGAAAAAAAAATCAGTAAAATCAGTCATAAAAAAAACAATAACTAATGTGCAGTTTTATAAGCCTATTTCAAACTGGCAAATCTCGGCTTTCAGCGATCATTTTTATTATATAATTATTCTTATAATTTTCCGACTGCTGGGACTCAGGCCTAAGAGACCAAATGGGCCCTAATCCACCACGCGTTGATGGGTCACGTGTTTTTAATTGTTTTGGTTCTAGGACATGCCGGTTTCATCTCTATGTTTTCCTTCACCATTTTGAGAGCTGTGGTGATGAAATAAATTACACAAAGTAGTTATTTATTTATTTAATCTTCATGCAACAAAAAAACACACCACCCTGGCTGGGTTTGAACCCGCAATCTACAATATAAAAAATATGCAATGGACATCCAATCAAATTTTGGAAGAATTAAAATTTATTCTACAGATATTTCGAAATAAAAATAGAATTATTCGGTTCCATTATTTCAATTACAAAAAACCAATCGAATTCGACCACACCGACCACTGCACCATTGAAATAGTGAGATAAATCGCATATTGATTCAATATCTTGCTAGTACAGGAGCCAGCGTGCTA
The DNA here is from genome assembly GCA_949319445.1 of Mythimna lalbum. Classification (NCBI taxonomy): domain Eukaryota; kingdom Metazoa; phylum Arthropoda; class Insecta; order Lepidoptera; family Noctuidae; genus Mythimna; species Mythimna lalbum. The sequence continues at coordinate 13,874,660 of OX439360.1, forward strand.
CCATTACTGCCCCAAGCGTCAGACATACGAATAAATATTCATGGGAATAATTCGACAGATTCCCTTAACGATGGCACGTCAAAAAGCGAGCAGGGCCGAGTATAGCCGAACGAAGCCGAATGGCACCGATTGCAGTCGAGCAGCGACGAAACTATCCGATTATGTATCGCTGAAATGTTTTTACACGGTGTCGTTAAAGTTGCATTGACACGTTGTGGCGTTTTGTTTTCATATCAAAGGCGTGAAAGGCTTTTGCTTTGTAATTAGGATTTTTTGTTTGATATGGAAGTTGTATTTTATAGGAAGCTAATAAACAGTATAGTCTCACAAACGACACAAATCTCACAAACTTTAAAATGAAAAGTGATATTAAACATGATTCTTTGTTTTATTAATATTATTATATTAATAATATAATAATAATAATATTCCACAACTATCACACAACGCCGTCTAGTCCCAAGCTAAGCAGAGCTTGTGTTATGGGTACTAGCAGCTGTTAAACATACTTATATATTTCTAAATACATACATATTATAGATAAATTACACCCAGACACAGAACAAATGATCATGCTCATCACATAAACATTTGTCCTGAAACTCGAACCCACGACCTCCGGCATAGCAATCAGGGCCACTAACCACTAGACCAACAGGCCAGTACGCGGGCGGAGCTGCAGACAAAAGCTAGTATTTTATACTAGCGAACCTAAAATAAGTATTTACTCGACACGAGAAGTACTGAAGCTCTTAAATGATTCGAACATTGATGTAAAAATTGTCGCTGAAAAAAAACCTTTTTATAAAAAAAAATTAACCGACTTCACTAAAAATTTAATTGAATTTGAGGATTTCCCTCGATTTCGCCGAGATTCCATTATCAGATCCCAATTTGGTGACTATGGGACCATTCCAACAAAAACATAATTTTTCAAATCGGTTGGCAAGCGACGAAGTTATGCACGAACAAACATAAAAAAAAACATACAAACATCCGAATTGAGAACCTCCTCCTTTTTTAGAAGTCGGTTAATAACGAAGCATCTTCATGAAACCCGAACACTTGTAATCAAAGTGGTAGTGTCATTCCATCTGCGCAGACATTAATCACCCCTCCCACATTTATTGCGAATAAAATGTCGCGAAAAAACGCAAGGCATTACGCACACAGCGCTTTCCTCGAATGAGGGAGGAAAGAAAAAAATCGTTGATTGCCCCCGTGAAAAATTACACATCATCGTATGCGTCTAAAAGCCTCGACATTCTCGTATGTGTAATATAATGTCGCATATTAGGCTTGAAACAAATTGCTACAGTTGAGTGTATTCCTAGCTTTATTTTGTTTTTTTTTTTTTTTTGAAGGCGTATGGCAATTGTTTCGTTGTCAAAGGTTGCCAGTTTCTTTCTACTAGCTTTTACCCGCGGCTTTGCCCGCGTTTTTAATGTTTTTTACTCTTTCTACCCCTTTTCTCAATGTCCGACCAGGATCCCAACTAGAGATGTGCCGTTGCCGGCAAAATTGCCGAAAAGTGGGAATATTGCCGGGAATATTGCCCGATGTATGAATATTGGTGGCAATATTACCAGCAAAATTCTCAGATTGCCGGCAACGGCACATACCTAGTCCCAACTATCTCTGTCCCAAAATTCATCAAAATCGGTTTTGCCATTTAGGCGTGAAGACGTAACAAACAAACAAACTCACTTTTGCTTTTATAATATTAGTAAGGATTTCAACATATCTACCTAAGAAGCTTTGTAGATTTGGCAGACAAAGCATTCCAGTACCTGGGCTCCTTATCTTTATTTTCTTCCATGTTTTATGAGCGTTCTAAATTAGCTTTTTTTAAGAGTATATTACGAAGAATTTATAAGATAACAAACCTTTACACGAGGCCCTTGTAGCTGTAGATAAGACGTGTTGGTACTTTTTTTTTCTCTCGAAGGGGAAAATCATAATTGACGAAACCCGCTCTTGGGTGGAGCGGGAGACAGTGTCAGACTCTTACTGACTAAAAACCCCGCGCCGTTCCTTCTAGCCTTCATACCGGGGCTCTAGTTTCCTTTCGGATAACCCCGACCCCGGTAGGCTTCGACCCTAGGTACTTGGTACCACAAACAAAGTACCTACTAAATCCATGCTAAAAATAACTTTCAGCGAACTTACATCAAGTTTAATATGATAAGTCTTATGAAACTCGATACTTATAAGTTAGGTACTTTAAGCTGTAAGTTATTTCATAAGTGTTTTTTTTTTCGGGTAACTTCTTGAGCTGGTATTTTTGCTTTTCTGTTTCTAAATAGTATAATGATTTTAGGTTTTAGAGCTTCTTAAAGATAAACCATTTCCAATGGTCTATGGTTTTCATGTGAAGAAATAAATAGCCTGAAATTTCTTAATCAATATTTTTTATTTCCGTTCAATCAATCTTTTATCATACAGGGGCCAACTAGGCCCGATGTCCCCTAGAATCACGGCAATTCCCAAAGAAATAACGTGATCCAGAAACAGAAAGGGCAACTGAAAAATACAGATGAATATTAATCAGTAAAAGTCTGAAATTACCTGTCCCTCCACCCTAGAGCGGGAGAAATCACTTAACTGACTATAGTTATTAACTAGCTACAAATATTTATAACCTAACTACGTATATCATCATATAATAATATGCTCAAGTGTAGGTATTTGCTTTTGCATATACGTACATTAACCTATATGCAAACACAAATACACTCAGGCTTCGAAATACAAAATTCTTAATCCATTCACAGAAAGCAACATCCAAGCACAAAAAACACAAACAAAGAAAACATTCCTAGCCAGGAAAACCGCCGAAAAAGCTAGCTTTATACAAATATACATAGCAAATAGTACATAACTTGGCCGTATATACTTGATCCGGCAGTAAATGGGGCATAACTAGGCATTAGACAAATTGGCACAGCGCCCGGGCCATGGCGGCGGGCCGTGTAGCAGTGTAGCCAACCTTCATACAGTATGCCGCTGACTTATTATATTTATGGTACAGCTGAATGCGGTATCATTATATGTGGTTTTCGTACGCCTTTTTGAAATTTGGGCAATGTAGACTTCTTTTTGAATCGATGGCAAACTCGATAAACGGTTTGAGATCAGTGGCGTAGCTAGATGACTAACGGTCCTGGGGCAAACAAAAAAACTGGAGCCCCCTTTTTTTGCGCGGGTATTCATCAAATGGTTATGAATGTGATGATAAATGTCTGTGTTAAATTTTTTAGTTGGTAATTTGTTGGTGTGTTGTTTTGCTATACGCTTTGGTGCATACTGTAAGTATAGCAAGCAATTGATAAATAAAAAATAAATAACTTAATTTGCTCTCAGTGTCAGAATTTTACTGAATAGTTGCCATAATTAGTATTAATATACATTTTGAAGATAAAAAAACTTTTCGCTAATTCAATAAGAGACGTGAATGAGATCTGGGACCCGAGCTTGTGAACACCGCCTAGCTCTTTGGTAGCTACGATTCTTTTTGAGTCTAGTTAGTGACTAAGTTAACTACAGCATCGATGGCACTATCAAAGTCTACTTTCACAAGTCTGCAGGAAAAAAAAACTTAAGAAATAAGCAGGTCCTTTGTGCTCATAAGTATATTTATATTGCCAATGAATAATAATGCCATTTTTCAACCGTATCATTTATTACTGTTTCCATACGTATACCTTCATCAGTAATGAAATAAAACTTTGTCACTAACAAAAAAGAAAGAGATAATATACACAAAGAAATAAATCAAATTATTTTGTAAGAGTACCTAGTTCGAACTCAAAATTACTCAATTCGTAATATAATTTACGTGGTAACAAAAAACCAAGAATTAAAGTAATAAATAACATTTAAATGATATCGCAGAAAAAGCGCACATTAAGTTTTCATAACACTTAATTAAAACAAAGTAATTACTTACTGTAATCAAAGAACTGCCAACATTTCATTACCAAATTTTTCAAAATGGCCTCCCATACCTGCTGACTAAGACTTAATAATAATAATTAATTAGTCAAAAGCATCGAAACGGATCATTAAACTACATTAAATAACTCGAAACGTGAACTGGGTCACACTAATAAAGTTACCATAATATCGTGATCGTTTACGCGATTAGCGACTGTATATTAATGAGTTTAGAGGTTGTATTTGGTTGTGGAGTTTCGACAAAGGCTTTGTACGCGCGCGTTGCACGATGCAGTCCCAAAAGCGGGGCTGAAGTCGTTAATCTTCATGCAAATTCGTGCCGAGCGTCCCTAATGGTTCCGTATTTACTATTTACATGTCTTATTCTTCACGCCGACTTCCACAGTTGGGTACGTGGTGCAAATCGCGTGGAATCTTCGTACCCTTGGATTTAAGCAAAAGCATTCACGCTCGTTGAATTTCGAAGAACATCTCTAAGGAGTACCGTTTTGCTGTAGGTCGTATTCAAGAGTCGAGACTGATTAAAATTCTTTATTAAGGATCTGTTCAGGAAGCGGTGGAATTTTGTCTTATTAGTAACTGCGAAGAAGATTTGGTTTTGCTAGAATATTTTGCAAAGCGTTGAAATTTTGTTATGGTTTCGTTCATGGCTTCTTAATGTTGGTACCGTGTTAAAGTTATACCTACTATTTATTCATTTTTTGATAGTGAGAAATCATGTTTGCCGTAGTTGCCACGCTTGGCAAGCATGTCGGCGACCGCAGTGTGGTTGTTGCAATGCACAGAGAATGCTGCTGTCCATTCTCTGGTATGTCTCTTAGTCGCTTCTTACGACACCCACGGCAAGAGATGAGATGGTACTATTCTGTACGTCCGGAAACCATCTGGTGAGTGTTGCGAGACTCCGCATCTATATGCGAAAGGCAGACACTTGATGAGGCTTATTTGCAACAGTGGACGTCTTTTGATTGAAATTATGATGATGGTGCTGATGAGAAATCATCAAGTAACATCTACTGCTCTAAGTGGAGCGAGAGGAAGTATCAGACTTTTACTCACTGAAACGCACAAGTGTTCCTTCACTTGACCTTAGTGCTCTACGTGTGACTATTTCGAACAATCACCCAATAATCTGGCATGAGGAGGAGAATAGATAGCATCGAAACTATAATAATTTAATTTATATATAAAGCAGACTGTATACTCAAAAATCAGTGTACTAGGATATCCTGTATCACAAGAGCCAGACCTCTCAAAATACAGAGCGATTAATAAAACGAAGCGTGATAGAAAAACTCTTCGAAATAATTGCTTCTCTTCAGAAACATTAGCTTAAAGCCTTTTACGCTTCAATAGCCAAAAACCTAACAAAAACATTAGACTCCAACAATGATAGAAATAACAGTTATCTCTTCTACATTCAAATAACAATAAGTATTTGTACAAGCGACAGGCGTTGTGCCAACTCTATTTAGCGTACGTCTCTATAATATCTAACAATATAATCGTGTTATTCCAACCATTGCGTCCTCCTGATAATGCCCTCATTAGTTATTTGTGTTTTTTAATGGCTAACACGAAATGGATGTTATTTCGGCTCCCCGAAAATGGCTTTACTAAACTAAAATCTGAATATGGTGGTGGAAAGCTAAATATAATATAATATATTTATTTTATTATGCGTTAGGCTCGCGTTTGGCCACTATATCACCGTAAGATAGTAAGCGATAATGTGGTGACGATGAAGCACGCCTGCCTAAAAGTAACCTGTTCGACGAATCACACGAGCCCAAACTCAATGGGGTTGTGTCGTTTAACTACCGAGTACCTGAAGACACCTTCCATTGCCAACATCAGATCATCTCTTTATGTCATAATAATTTTGCATTGTCATCTGATTTACACATGCATGCAAAATTTCAGCTCAATCGGTAACCGGGAAGTGGATCACATTTAAAAGTGTAATTTTGATTACAGAAAAAACATCGAGACAGGTGAAACTAAATAAAAGCTTTTAAAAAGAACTTTGAGCACTTCGTCCCGAGGGGAAGCACTGCCAATTCTCTTCTTCTTCGTACTCCATTTCACACTTCCAGCCGTTATGATGGCTCCTTCTCTGTCACTGCAGTGCGTCTATGGAACTCTTCCGCACTCCTCGAGTAACAGCCCTTCTCTGGATGTCTTCAAGAGGAAACTTAAAGAGCATTTCCTTTCACAATGATATAGTACGTATAAGTATTTATGTATGTAAGTATGTTTAGATATGTATTATTTTGTTCATATTATTTGTAAGTTTAAAATTGTGCGCTGGATCTTACCCTCTACTCTGATCTCTTTCTATCACTCAATGGTTTGCTGGAAGAAAACTCAACTTTGAGTTAAGCTCGCACATGAACTCTGATTCCACATATTTTGTTATTTATCATAGGAGTACAATAAAGAATTAAAGAACGATGCAACAAAGACCATTTTAATGAATAAATTGTACCAAAAATAGCCGATCCAATTTCAAAAGTCTCTCCCTACAAATAAACCGCATTTTCCTCCTGACTGTTATTAGTATGACACTCGCGCAGCCATATTGCTTTGGAAAACACACAAATACCGCGTACACATGGCCTTATTCTGACGTGACGCGACGTGACGCAGCATGAACGCGTGACATTCCCCTCTTTTTGTAAAACAAAGGACACGACACTCCGAGCGCATCCCATCTCCTAATTACAATACAAAGACTCAAAAAACTTTGACGCATTTTGCCAGAGCTTTTAGAGATGATACCAAAATACGTCATCTTACTCTCCTATCATACTAATAAACTATGCAATAGCTTAATAAACAACGTGCAACCCTTTTTCGAATTAAACCTCAATGGCAAAACGGATTTGGGCAAAACTCAGCAAACGGGTAGACTGTGATGAGGACCACTTAGCTTTCGTGGACCTCTTGTGGTAAAATTAGACTATATTTTGGCTAAAGATCTAAAAGTTCAAAGTTTCCAACTGAAAATTTGCATTGACGTGAACTGATTTTAAGTTTCTATCAGAAATGTGTTTACTTTTTTTTTAGTTGATGTAAATTAGTGCTTGACTGCAATCCCACCTGATGGTAAGCAGCAACGATTGCAAGTTGATTGTGAGGCGCGCTAGTTTATTAAGAGTTTATTACTACGATTATGTTAGTTGCTTTTGATTTTAAAGAATAGGCATACCCGTGGATATACCTCAAGTTCTAAATTTATAATATTATATAAGATTTGTTTTTTCATTAACATGGACGCGAGTTGCAGAGGACCGGTCGTTTAGTGACAGCTGGGAGAAGCCTATATCCAACAGTAACGTCGTTCTGCTGAATTAAACATAATGAAGTTTAATTTTTGTTTAACATAGTCAAGTTTTCTTCTGGTCTCTGCTAACAAAAAAGAAACTAAAGTGATGCCCGTACAAAAAAAAAATTAGTAACCGCTGACAAAGACTATAGCGACGTTTGAATAATTTCCGACTATTATGCGGACAAAGCCGCTAACAAAAGCTAGTAAACTAATAATTTACTCAAACACGAAGTTTATTCGGAGCACGTGATCAGTTAATTAGATCATACGGATATGAAAGCTGGTCTAAAAATCATGAAAACAGTGTTTTTAGAGGCGTGTAGAACATGGTTATTGAATTAGTCTTCGCTCGGCGCAATGCAGTCTTTTGACTCGCTGGTAAGAGTCGCTGCATTGAACAAATTTAATGTTTTCCTCTCTATGTGAATTAGTTTTTGAATTCTAACAAGAGGGTTTGAATTCAGAAGTAGGTCAACATTTTAGTGAAGTTCCTTTTGTAACAATTTCTTTTAGAACTATTTTAAACGAACAGATCTTACGAATTGAAAGGTACTGTTTCAAAACAATCAGTACTTATAATACAAAAATTAAAAAAAAAACCGTTTAATGTAAATTTTAAAATAATAAGTATTATTACCGCCACACAGCCACAAAAAGGCCGCCTCAAAAGGAAGCTTGAAGCGGCTTTTTTCGTATGCGAGAACTGAAAAAATACTTAAACATTGCATGTCTCACGGCTGCGCAAAATAGGTTCGGTTCTGTTCAGTATAATACTACGTAACAGCCTGACGCTGGTTTTCAACTGAACCTTGCTATGAGTCCCACCACTTACTATTTCACCTGATGAACACGCTTGTCTTTTGTAGCAATATGATCCTTGAAAATCTAACAAGGAGAATGTATTACGTTCCTCTTAAGAAGAGACTCATCTGTGACTGTTATAATCTTCTTAGTCAGACTATTATTATTAGGGCCTGCGCAAACATGAGACACGACGTCATCTATGACGCCACATAAGAACTACGAAGAAAATGCGAAATCCTGCATCATGCAATCAAAGTTCTCCGCGCGATTTGAACATATACGACAGCCCGACGTCAACTATCGGGCAGTCGCCCACCAGACTATAACCACTGTCTGGTCGGAGGATCCTCCCTTTTCAACGGGGGTTTGTGGGACTTTACTCTCTGTTCCGCATACCTCCAAACGTCTTAGACAGAACTGTCAGTATCTAAGACGTCTCAGACCTTTTAAGTTTTGTCTAAGATGTCACAGAACTGTCTGAGACATCTTAGACAAAACTGTTTTGTCTACGACACGGGGCGCAGTTCTCTCTAAAACGTCTTGTCTCAAATGAGCGCAGGCCCTTAGACCTTCACTAAAAGCAATTTCACAACAGGAATTTCATATCTACATACAAATGTTCCCTTTGAATTGTGTGTTAATAGAATCTTCTATTACGTATCTTGTTTACTATGTATATATATTATAAATTACACTAATTAACTCGATATCAATGTCTTTGACAATCGATTAATTTGTTTGTCAATCTAGAATCAAATCTCAATAATTAACACCACATTGAATATTAAGATAACTTTAAAAAAAAAAACTGGGCAAGTGCGAGTCGGACTCGCGCACTGAGGGTTCCGTGCAAACTACAATTCTCGAATGGAGGCTCGAAGCTTTTTCCAAATCGCAATTTTTTTTTTTAATTTTTTTTTTTTTTTTGGTTGAGTATTTATTGTAGTAAAATTTACATAAGTATGTACATAAGAAAACTTAAACTACTTACTTACACTAAAACCTAAATAAATACATAACGTACATAAATAAAATACAAAAACATTTTTGTATTGGTCATTCTGTGTCACAAAATAGAGTATTTACTAGCTTCTGCCTTCCCCATGTGCGTCTCGCATCCATCGGATTCCAGCGACTCTTGCCAGGTCCACCTTGTGGGAAGCCTTTTTTTGTTTCGTAGGTAACAACAAATTTACTGTTTTCAGATTTATTCCTATAACTGTGCTATAAGACCTTGCTTTGTGCCAAATTTCAGGATTCTGGGTCAACGTGAAGTCAATATGATCGGTCAATATGAATTTCGATCTTTGACAGTATTTCAACTCGATTCCTCTTCGCGTTCTCGAGATAAAGGGTCTTAACAGACAGACAGACAGACGGACGGACGGACAACAAAGTGATCCTATAAGGGTTCCGTTTTTTCCTTTTTATGTACACTCATCAATCACAAAGTCATCCAATCCATCAAGACACTAGTCTATTGATGAGGATGAGTTTGAGGGGTAATCATATGATCACCCTTAGTTTCCTTGTGGGATTATTCGAAAAAGTCACAACGGCCCAAAAAAATAACGGCGTAAATAAATAACGGTCCAAACGCAAAAAACATCTGAAGGAACTATGTATTAGTCAGTAAAAGTCTAATACTCCCTCTCACTCCATCCAGAGCGGGAGATATCATTTCATGATTTCCTATAAAAAAAAACCCTATTGTCTCATGGGACTTATAAAACAGCTCTAGCACATAGACAATTCGTCGATGCGTTTCTAATACATGCATGGAGGATGCAGAAGCTAATAGATAATAAACTCTATTTTGTGACACAGAACGATCAATTTCAAATGCACTACATACGACAAAATATTGCCACATGGCTCCATCCTCCATTTTAATACTACCTAATGCTACTAACTCACGTAGAACAATCGGCAACAAAAGCTATAAATAATTAAAAAAGTCTATTCGACTGTACACGGCTATTCATACCATCCTCCAATGACCTTATTAGGGTGTAATAACCCCGTTGTGCCCTAAAGCCGACAAGTGCGACAGATGTGAGAATTAAAAATACTGGCCTTTAAATTTATTTACATCACGACATTCGACTATTAATCCGGTACAGGGGCATAATCTGCTAATGTTCACTTTATTTGATCGCTGACTAAATGCAATGTGCAAGCGAATATCATTCTTAATACAATGCATTTCATATCACATTCCAATGGCATTGATACATCAGCTGTTTTCATAAAAAAGTTGGCACAAATATTTTGACCCTTATTACGTATGGGTAAGGTTGAAGTTTGTATTTATGGTGGTCATATTTTTAACGAATATTTTTAACTAAATTACAGGGGAGGTCGGGGAACATTGTATGGGCGTAATTGTAATTTTTGAAGTAACTGCCATAAATGTCCGGTTTGTTAATGTTTATTTCAAATGTAGTGCCACAATAACGGTCGTTAGGTAGAACTGGTGTTTTGTTCATTTTAATTATGTTATACTTGATTACTTTGGTCCCTTCACACATTTTGATATTAAATCATTTTTATTCCTCCCTGAATTAATTACCTAAACCAAAAATTATTTAACATGATACCGGTCTGGTTTATTTTTATCTGACCCTTAATCAGTACAAAAATATGTTAGACCTAATTGTTTACAGTTTTACACATTTTTTACCCTTACTTCTATACAAAAGTCATAACGCAACGAAACCAGAAGATCTACAGCAGATGTGGGCTTGTGGATGACGAGCAATGGATAGATCACCGTTCGGACCGAGGCCAAGTCATCAGCGGCGCGTGGTGTTCCGCGCGCCTCATAGAGATGTCAGCAAACAGTAGGGACCCAGCAGGTCTGAATCCTACTAAAGTCATGGGTTGGCTTCCGAATGTGAAACCCGGAGTCCTGAAACGCAAGGCAAAGAAGGAACACAGGATTTGGTTTTTATGCCCTGCCACTCCACCCTAGACAGAAGAAGTTGTTTGATGATTTCCCGCCTAAAAAAACCTAACCAGAAGATAAACATCAAAGTGTTCCATGAATTTCATAAAACAAAGACAGAGAAGAAGTTATTTGATGATTTCCCACCTAAAAAAAACCTAACCAGAAGATAAACATCAAAGTGTTCCATGAATGTCATACTCAGAGGTCTCTTCGCCTTAAAACATGATACATACTACATAGGTATACCTTCATAAGAAACCATAATAAAGAAAAATGTTCATCAAAATTTTCTTCATTACGACGTTTTACAAAGGGGAAGCGCGGCAAATTCCTTGCATATCGGGTTACCCGGCACTTAAGGCGAGCCCCACCCGTGTAAGTGACGTCTTGCTAAAAGGTGCTCGTTTTTACTACTTATAACTTCCGCAAGCTTTTTTAAAGACATTTATTTTATACCCTGTCATTTTAATGGAACAAGGGCTTTTGGACTTTTGGTGTCGAATTTTTCCGCGTGTTTTTTTTTTGGGACTCTGTATTGAAATGGCTGTCTAGTGTCTAGTTTTTTTTAAATAATGTTCACCACATAGGGCTATTTTTTTTTTTAAAGTACTCTCTAGGAAAGACTCCTGTACCATGGGTATGTTCTCAAACACAAAAACTCATATACACAAGACACCAGACCCCGGAACATTTATCTGTAGCCCATACAAATATTTGTTCTGTACGAGAATCAAATCAGCGATACACAGCGTCGTAGTCAATCGCTCAACTACTGCGCCAACCCTGCCACCTTTTCATCGTTACAATGTAAAAACGTAAAATTTTTCTTAACTAAATTGTAGCAGGATGTCAGGTTTTTACTGACTAAAACCACACCTGTGTCCTTCAGTTGCCCTTTGCATTCTAAGACCACAGTTTCCTTACTAATATCATCGCGGCAAGTAGATATCATTAGTAAATGATTACTTCAAGTTCTCTTTTGTTCTGTTCAAATAACATTCAGTTTAATATCGAAAACAATACTTAAGTACTTCAATATCTCCAAAAAAACCTCCCCAATCTAAAAACTCAATTCTCAATAAAAGAGTAAAATTGCTTTTTAAATACGCGACCACTTCATTTGGCATCATCCCAACAAATTAATATTTTTTTCCAAATATTCAGCGATAAAGTCAGCGACGAAGCAGAGGGGCCGATTATTTTCAATCGGAGTTTTTCCATAGAGGGAAATATTCCCGTTCAATCTCTCCCTCTTGCTCCGTCTTGTTCCCTCAGTTGTCGGTTACCGCATTGCAGCCCACGATGTTATGAGAAATATTTGGATCGGTTTGCAGAACAAAAAATGTGCTCGCCATATTTCCAACAAGATGGGATTGCACGCGGACAGGTTATTTTAAAGAAGATAGAAATTTATTCGCACTTGCTTATCTTTGTATTATACCAACAAACAAGAATAAATGTTTTCCATTTCAAAAATAAATGCCCAAAATAATGTAATTTTTCTTTTGTTCCAGGTATTACATCGCTCCTCAAAAGATTTCTCTAAAGGATTTCAAGACTAAATCTTAATTTAGTTTTCAAATTTACATAACTCTCAAAGTTAAAACTTCGCAAATAGACAAGAAATTACAAGTGAAAGAGTTCTCGCTAAAGAATAAACCTAATTAGACGTTGTATTTGAGAATTTAAAGATGATTGTACAGTTTTTCTCTTTAAAGTCACGTTTGCGAGTCATTCATTTACAAACTTGGAGTTATTTTTCATTGTTTAATTAATGTACGGCAAGAGTTTTCTGTTATCTTATTCGCCAGTTGGTTTGTGTTTATTTTTTCGCAACTCCTTAATTTTTTCGCCGGCAATTTTTTCCGTCGCTAACGATGGAGAATTTGGAATTGCAAATGTCGTTAATTGCCCGATGGAAGTTAGCTCTCGCACTTAGACGAACGCGGCGCGACTGATTGTTGAAATATTTAACGCTCCCAAAAGCCAAATAATTCAACGAAATGCTTTTGCTGTCAAATAATCACGCCCTTATTGTCGGACTAATCTGAATTTCTTATTTTGTTTGTAAATCTTTTGACTTTAATTAAAGAACGGGGTACGTGTTTCGGAGACATTATTTCGTTGACATAAGAGTATGAATTCATCCCTCTTGGTGGACAATTGTGAATCTGAATAAACAACTGTACTTGAGAATTCGAAGTAAATCTAAATAATCTCAACTTTCCGTTAAGAGGTCTGCCGAAATCATTAGTATTATTTGTTCTGAAATATTGCCAAATTGGTGCCCTCTTACATTAAGAGCTTCGACTTTTGGGATAAAATCCATGTAAACGAGTTCTTACGAAATATTCTGAAAGGTTTTGCTATATACACTCACGTTTAGTACCTACTTTAAATATTTGTTCATTATAAATATTAGGAATGTACATTTTATAAAATTTATTTGTAAAATAAGATCCTATTCTGTTAGCAGTAAATCTTTATCTCAAAATACATAAAATAACGACAAATATCAAAGAAACTTCTCTTAAGAAAATAAAGTAATATTAGCTATGGATAAAAGATTTCTCTTCATACGGATACATAACTTTATTAGAATCACAATCAGAAGATATATTCTTTCTCTACTCGAACTCAATCCCATTATCCTTTCCGCAAATAGAAAACATTTCGATAAATCTGGATATTAAAATCACTGTTGCTGTAATAGAACAAACAGAATTATGATGTGAACATTTTCAAAATTCTGTATTTATTGAAATGTTCCAAACCATTTTTGTTGAATAAAAAAATGTGTGCCAAAAGGCCCCAGCCCACTCAAACAAGACTGGACTAAATAAAGCATTTTTCCTAAATTCTTCAGTTACTCGCCGAAATTGTTCACAAAAATGTTAAACGACCGAGATCGGGTTCACGATTAGCCATTCACTCAGTCATAAATTATATTGTTTTCATATTTATAACTTTTTTCTCTATTCACGCTAAATGTTCTTAATATTTTTTTAAAAGCCTGTGTCGTCCATAAAACGTTATCTTGAACCCTCATCATCCGCGTTCCACTTACTGGGGGTAAGTTGGGGCTAAAAGTGTACGCCGCATGGTAATGCAGCGAAGTAGAGGATATAGGTAACGGAACCCGAGTGGAATGGGAATGTTTAGTAAATATTTAAGGAAATGAATTGGATATGTATAGCTTTACTAGGATAATGTGGAGTATCTTTCGAAAATAATGTATCGATTACTTTAATAACTAAACTTTCGTATTCATATTAAACGTTTAGGCTTTTGCCTATAACTTTCTTTCGCGAGTTCAAGAAGAGATAAAACAAAAGTAGTAAAAGTCACCAATAAATCTCAAAAACAGACAAAGTCCCTTTGATAACTGAAATGAATTAAAAATTTACTCTACCCTCCAAACTTCACAATTAAAACTAAGGCGACTTAGTTGAAATATCTGCAAATAACGACCAGAGAATAAATTAAAAAGACAATAACTCGCAGACACAAGTAATCTCCGAATAAGTGCACTTACATTTCAAAATTAACGGTCGCCCGTCGATAGTATTCTTACAATCATCGTCCTAAACCGGTTTAATCCAGTTTGATTTATATCTCGGCGGCCATGACGGCTTCGCAGACTGATTACTTCCTATGCATTAGCACTGATGAATGTATTTGCATTAGAAATCCGTGGATTAGCTACAGATCAGCTTGGATGTTTGATACAGATGTTGTATCGTGAGACGGAAACTATTGAGGGGTAGCTTGTTGTTTACAATTGCAAGACTTTGTGCGTTAAAGCTGCACTCTCTTTGATTGAATTACTAATAGCATTCTTTTAATAATAGTTTTAAAGTCTTTTATTATTAAACTCGTTCAAATATTCTAGAATCATCTCATCTACACAAACTAACAGTTTCCTCCTCTTCACAATCATCAATCAAAATCGTTTTACGTAACAAGCTCTCAAACTGACAATAATTCACACCATGACGAATGTTCCGGCAATGATTTGCAGTTTGGTGCAACATTTGGCCACAATATCGTCAGACTTTCAAGTAACTTTCTATATTCAAAGCAAAGTGTGACGTCATCGAAAACGACAATGGCGGCGACAGATGGCGACCCAGTATTGGCTAACTTAATCAATTGTTATTGACTATTGACACATATGAGCCAATCAAGTGGAATGGATCGAGTGTCAGCAGTCTAGTGGTTTCTGATAATGACATTCAATTTTGTAATCGGCATGTCCCCCTTTGGCCCGATAGGGGTACTGAAGACCCCGATGTGGTCGTGACAAGTGCATTTGGTAATTAAACGCAGTGTAGGATATCAAAATTCATTATAAAATTTTATTATTATCTTTGAAAATCTGTCCATTTACAGGAAATTGTGAAATGTTAGTGTATTGTATTGTAAATTAGTTGGATATAATATTTCTTGCAACATTCGATCACGAAAACATGTTAAATAAGCTAAGGAAGGAAAATTCCATTCCAAAAATAATAACATACTCCGAGGCTTATATTCTGATCATACTTAGATAAAAATGTTAATCCAATAAAGCTGAAATGCTTATCTTTATATTTTGTGAACTCACTTAGCATAAAGCACTTTTACTTGTTAAAATATAATAAGATTTTCACCAAAGATATGCGGCGCGAGCAATTTAGGAATCTGGATTTTAACTATTACTTATTTGGAGGCCCTAGAGAAGACCAGTATTTTTGAAGCTAATTTTTTTCTCAAATTATAGGTATTTCTTGTTATACCAGCCTAACTTGTTTTTTTTTTTAACTTGGTGATTAATAAATCCCTAAAGCTAACTAAAAATGTTGATGCTGAAAACATAATTTCAACAGAGATAAGACAAAGGACTACTTCACTAAAACAATTGACCTAATCTTAACCGCAATTTGAACAAAATTAAAAACAAACAAGAAATGTAAAATTAGGGTCAATTAAGGCCCATTTCACCCCCCGCAAACGTTAAAATCCTACCTATACTAAATACAGTAAAACAAATGGATAAATACAAACATAAGAAAGCAACTTCGTTTGCTATACAACCCGCCCTCTCCAGATTTGTAAGTAAAATTCGGAGTCAACCGACTAAAATAAATTGCTTGCGAAAACATGAGGCGGGAAAAAGTACTGTTATAGAATCAGCAGTCGCAATTAATGCAGACAGCCAAAAGAAAGATAACGAATGGCCTAACGTTTGTCCTGTGACGTCACTAAGTAAACTCAGCGATCTGCGCGTCTATTTTTAACGAACATCAAATGGTTTCCATTGATCCTTTTATTTTCTTCTTTGTCTTTCATTCAATTGCTTCCAGAAATTGTGGGAATGTGATGAATTTTTAAAGTGTGCACGATAAAATTCTTTGCTTTCTATTCTTTGTTCTATCTTTCTGAAATAAAAACGTCAGTGTTTAAAATTACTACGATTAATACAAGCCATAGTACAATTATAATGTTTAAATAATGACATTCCAATAACTCAATACTGAATTTCAAATATAGATTTGAAACCAAATTCACGGGATCCAAACCACATAAATTATTATCTGCAACTAATACACCTCGAATCTCATTTCGCTTAATGGAGACCTCCGGGGTCGAAATTGTACCAGTTAAATTAGTAATAACAGTACCAGTATGAGCGTTTGGCTGGAAACAATCCAGAGCCACGTGAAATAATAGTGTTAGTAATAACATCTAACTACGGTCTCCATATAAAGCAACTAAGAATGTAAGTAGTTAATGCTGTAAAACTTGCCTGGAAATGGAAAGAAAATATCAGTTCAGTTTTGACAGCTTATTTGAGAAAATTAGACATTACCCAGAAAAAAATATGGTTAAGGAAGATTGTTGAAGTTGTAACTACAAACAAATGCAGAGAAAACAATCAATACTATATTAGACTGAAAACCCATATCAAGAAAAACTAAGAAACGAAATAAAACAAAACAAGTATGCTATCGCAATGTAACTCTCGATACCAAATATTTCATTATCAAAGACCAGCAAATTACAGTATATGCAGTGCAAACTAGATCAAAGTAAGATCCCAACGAATTTAAGATCGCAATACCCTACAAAGTGCGATCATATAATCTGGGAGTCTATAATCAGACTGAATTATTTACTTCACGGCAAGCGTGCTCCATCGTCAAACACATCATCGTTTTCCGAGATAAAGTGGTCGAACAAGAGCCTATCGATAAAGATAAAAATAAAAGGATATTTCATAAAATAATTGCTAGCACACCATAAATCATCAAAAAGTTGCTAGTAAATCTTCCTTTAAGTTTAAAATTGGAGCCGCACTTTCAGAATTAGTGTAGTCTCTATTTTTATTGGTCTTAATTGTAATGTTTTAATATTTATCACAGTATTTATTAGTTTATTAATTTAGCATATAATTTATATATTTATTAATACTTAATTAGGTCTTTAATATGTTTATTAGTTGATATAAATAACCCTCCAAATAGGACTGGTAGAGAATACCTTGTTACAGTAAATATTCTATTCAACAATATTGTACATAAGGTTCAAATAAATAAATTGATCGATCCAAACAATACGTAAACTAGCAAGAGTGACTTTTCCAACCACAGCAGATTGCAAAATCGCGTGCAGTGATTGCCAAGCCACAGTGATGCGCCAATTAATACCGAATCAATAATACCGATTAATCGGGACCGGTTGATTATACCACCGCTGACCAGGCTACACGCGTTGGTAATCCAATTCGGTACCACTCGGCGACCGGGACTCAACTTAGATTAAACGGGGCCCTACTGCATATATTTATTTTCTTTTTGTTCAAGAGAAAAGGTATCCTTTTAGTAGCGTGTCTGATGGTAATAGATTTAATTGAATCAAGTGCCTACAAAATAAAGTTTTTGTGTCAAAAATTCTTAGTTTTACGTATATAAGTTACTGTGTAAAAAAAAATCTTAGTTTTACGTAAGTAGCCAACTCTCACAGTTCAAGTAACATCTCTGCCAGAATCGTCCAACTCATATTCCAAATGTTATGTACAAGTTTCTTCTGATGAAATATGACTAGAATATCTCGTGACAGCACCCGACGTAGAAAAAAAAACATTAATTTCGACACATCCGTAACCCGGGTTTGCGTCTCGCAATATCCATCAAGCGTCTATTTGCATAGAGGGTGATAAATCTAGGAAAGAAATCTTATATGGAGACGATATTGGCGACGGAGATGGCAATGTATCATCGCGGATTCATTTGTTGACTTATTGCCCTATATTCCAGTAGCGAGTTTGAATCTTCCGATTTGATATCAAGAGGGTGCTAGTGCTTCCCTGTTTTGAAAAATAAATTGCATTGCATATGCTAGACAGACTTGAGAAGCTATCATTTTAATGTTAGGTTTACTTTTAAATCAAAACTTATGGCTCATGATATTTTGCCAGCATTCACGAATAATATATCAGTAAGTATACTTGGGTGAAACATAAAAAACTGTACTTCAATATACTTATAAATTTTTCCTTTATTATAATTAGGTAACTAGATCAATATACAATTTATCATCAAACCATATTTCATTTTGCAAATTTCAGTTTTTATTTTTACTACATATTTTGTTCCTTCATTTCTATATTATTATTTCTCTCAGTTGGGTTTCGTATGCTAATAAATGTTCCTGCATAGAAACTTAATAGTTTAATGCAGTTAAAGGTAACTCTAACTTTCTGCTAACTTTATGTGCGAAAGCTGCTATTAGCCATACTACCGAAAATGTTCGAATTACCTTCCTTGTACAATTTACTACTGCATTTGAATATACAAAGTGTAACGAAATTTATGGTCATATTTGAGATACTGCTCCTGGTTATGGAATTGCATCACTTTCTTCAAGGAGGACTTTTTAGTCAATTCCGGACTCTCCATACATATCTATCATCAGCTGATCAAAAGTATTGGTGGTTCCTATTTTTTGTTGGAGTTGATTATGGATTTGTTGAAAAAGTTTTTGCATTTCTATGAGCAGACACAGCATTTAAAATATGTCTTTTAATTTTCGTTGCGCAATATTTAACGGCATTGAGAATAACTGTTGCAAAATCTTAAACATGATTTTGTTTAAAGTTACTGTTTATAGTAAATTTAGCTCTATGTACTGTTCGGGCTTGTCCGACTAATTTCGGGCTTGCAGAACTACGAGTATATCCTCAAGTATACAAGCAATGGAGTCAAGTTCGAAATTAGTCGCAATCCAAATCTTAACGGGAATTGTCTCCATAGTGGTCTCGCGTTCACTTCCATAAATATTGTTCACAATAATCGATTACGATACATTTCAGCATTATTGCCGTTTTCTTCAAGATTGCTTAATAATACATTTCTTTAGTTTCAGGTGAGTCTAGCCTCTAGTCGAGGGACTCGTAAGGTACACAAGTGTCACTATAGGAATGATTGTTGTATTAATTAATTTCCAAAGTTATTTTCAGTTCTCAATTGGCTGATAAATATTATTGCGTGTAAGTAAGGTGTGTTGGATTTCATTGAACCTTCAAAAGATAAAAATAAAGATAATGAAATCACAGTTCAATAGACTTTGGACGATGCTTTCATCGGAAGTTAAAGTATATTTAAAAATAGCAAAAGTTTTGGTATTTTAAAATGAAATCCAACTGTCGATAGCCTTAATTGAAACGATTCAGACGAAACGAGCTTAGCTCACTTCTCCGAAAGCAAAGATTCATCGAAATTAAATTCACTTTTGTTTCATTTCTGTCTTTTCATTTGCTGTTGTTGTTTTATTTTTAATAAAGACGCATTCACATTCGCACCGTCTCCTAAAACTTTGGATTTGGTTTAATTATTTTTATTTCGGCCTTTAATGTTTCACATTACATGATAACTGTCTGACTTCATTACTTTATCACTGTTAGCTCGTTTCTCTCTGTCTGCTTTATGTTTGTATGTCATTGTAGTAATTCTGTCATTGTCTGCAGTGTTTTTAGTTGTTTTTTTACCCTTTTTGTTTCATTTTATATGAAATGCAGTTGTTTGCATCTAAGTGTTACAGTAGTTATTGGGTATTTAGATAAATGTGTAATGAAGTAGTATTTATTTTATCAATATTTAGTATTTAAACTTACAAAGTTGAAGATGGTAAGACACACTTAAACATACAACACAACTGCATAGACGTGCTTGATTCGTTCATTGTTACTCCCGCATCCTGAAACTTCTTCTTCAAATCACTTTTGCACTAAATCATAAAGTTTAAAGAATAATTATATACGGCTCTTGCATAATTGTCGAATCGTGACTCGAGTTAATTTAATTACACGACAAAACCGAAGCATCATGGAACTACTAAAAATTTCATAAGTTCCTGAGCTTGCAGACCTCAAAATATTGATCGTGGCTCTCTCTCATTCATGCTAACGTGTGACAAAGCCCGCTTTGGCTCACTGCTGGGTAAGCCACGCACACATACACACAATAGTCCAACACATACGTGCTATTAAAACCATTTCAGCGGGCGTCAGCTGACTGGGGGCGGCGAGAGGGGGAGGAGGGCGTTATGAACAACGCATGCGCTGTGGCGAGTAAAGCGGCTGCAGCGCTTTATTTCCGAGCCAAGTGTTAGAGTAACAAGCTGCGGTTAAAGCTAGCCGCGCTTGCTGGAGTTAAATCGACACCCATTCAGAAAACAAACTGCGTATCAAGGCCGTTACGTCGTTTGACGTAATTAGTTCCATGGAATCCGTATGAACACTTACTTGTCAGCTTTGAGATGACAGATACACGATACAGGGTTATTATAAACAGCTGTTCCTCATACTCTTTCTTAAAAATTACGAGATAAGTGACACAAGCAGACTTAAATGTTTCTCAATTTAAAGAAATAAAATCTCTAACCTAATTAAAAGCAGAAAAATGTTTTTAGAAAGTTTCGTAACACAGTCGAATACTAGATAAAGTACTTTCGGCCTCAGCTAAAACTTCTGGTCGTATCTTAAATCAGAGAAACATAAACAAAAAAAAACAATTAACAATCTGATTGTCGGAGAAATACGTGAACCTATAAATGAGGTGCAACGCCAGTAAAATATTTCGTAAAATACAGTCGTACGCAAAAATTCCGATGCAAAACGTATTTCACGTTCGCAATTCCATCTGATTTTTAATTCGGCGCGCATATTCTCGTCACGTCCGGTAGCAATAAACAATTATTAATGCGTTGTTCGAGGCGCATGTTCACAGTACTCGAGTGTGGCGGACTTTTTAAGTGTTCGTTAATTTCGAGTGGACTGGAAAAGTCCAGTCCGGGAATGAGGCAATCGCTTTAACGTTCCAACCACTTTCGTTTCTATCGAAAAATCGGGTCCGCACATGATAAATTTGGCCGACTGTATCTAGATAAAACGCGGCCATTTTCGCTCGATTTACTACGGGATTTTGGTTAGAAAGGCTAAAATAATTTGAACGTTTGTTAGACTCGGATTTATTGGAGCTACTAAGGTTCCTAAATGTTTGATTTATAGTCTTTTAAGATGCTTTTCTACCCTCAACATAAAAAATAGGGGATCTGACAAAGTGTGCAAATCAAATGTGAAGAAATGCGGGCTTCACTCTTTTTACTTCGTGATAGAGAGAGCGACCTTTATTGTAATGATGCGCACTCGAAATTTCTCAATTTGTATCATTCTCCAATTAATTATTGGAATTCTTATCAAGGGCACTCAAGTGGTGTTTGATTAAGGGGAGGTCCTTCGCAAAGGCGTCCTTCAATACAAAAGTTATCCAAATCTTTTCCTTGTCTCAACCGACTGCCAGCCTATTTTGTCTATTGTGTTCTTCTTTACAAATTAAAACTTCTCCATTGGAGTTATCTAAACAGATTTTATCTTTAGAATCCATTATTCTGAAATCCTTGTGATTGAAAATGTTGGATTAATAAATATATTTTGTCGTTAGCGCTGTTGTAAAAATGTCAATCGGTATTAGGGCGAATAAGGGCGCGAAACATCGACTCGATGATCCGTGATAGGGTTTAAACATTCGTTTAATTTAAAAGGCCAGGATTTAATTGGAAAAGTATACATTTACATAGTCTTTTGTTTGTTCCTGTTGTGATTTATATTCGGTGACGTGAGGTGAGCTCAGTCGGTAGGAACGAGGAGGGCGCGACTTTTTTGCTCCATTACCCGGGATTTTATTTTGACACGTTGGTTTTTTGTTACGCAAAGATAATAGAATGTGTTATTGGAATAATTTGAATAAACAAACGGGTTTGCCGTAATATCGTTGTTGTTATGGCGCCGTTTTTGACACCTATTCGCAAAGTTCTACAGCTGTATGTATGCTTTTATGTATTTATTTAAGACTAGCTTCTGCCAGTGGCTTCGCCCACGAGAAAGAAGAAAGTTAACCCAAGAGTATTCCTTTGAGTCAACTTTCTACACCCATTAAAAAATATGTATTATTCTAGGACATATTCTACTCATGGGCCAAAGTTCATTCGATTCCGTTCAGCTGTTTATGCGTTAAAGAGTAACAAACATACACACTCTCAGACACATAAACTTTGGGCATTATAATATTACTGTGTTTAAAACCTCTAATTCATCGTTATACATCAATATACTTACAGTTTACAGGTTTTCGCTTGTATATCTATATTCTAGGGATGTAACGGAGGTAGTTTTATCGGAACCGAAGTCGGAGTCGGAGTTTTTAAATTTGATTTATCGGAATCGGAATCGGAGTCGGAATCGGAGTCGGAGGCAGGGTCAGAAGTGGTGGCATGAGAAAGAATTTTTATTTACTTACAAATAAAACATTCTTTAATCAAACTTTTTAAATTATAAAATAAAACACAAACAATGAAAAAAAATTAGCATATTATTTCCAAATAAACAAGAACACACATTATATTAAATCTATGAACCTATTCATAACAGTCGACACAGGCCGCCGTCGCCGGTATGTTATGCTTCGACCTCCGATTAAAACCTCCGATTTAAAAGTGTCGGAGCCGAAGTCGGAACCGAAGGTGTAATAATAATCGGAAGTTCCGACTTAACGGAACCGGAGTCGAAGCTCCGTAACATCCCTGTATATTCTGTAAAGCCGTTTTAATTCCTATTGCCTCATTGCGATTTAAATCCTTCTCTAGGCTCCCTTTCTGATAGGGATTAATCTTTAGAAAAATACAAAAGATAAAGATACACCCACTACACTTTGGAGCTTATATTGTAACTACGTATTTAAAAGACGTGCCGGTTTTGAATTAATTTTCTCGTACACGTAATCTCCTATTTCGCGTTATTAATTCCGGCCTCCCTCGGCCCTTTCTATGAAGGTTCACCGCCCTTATCCTTAGCAATAAAGTCAAAAATCTATTGATATCAGTTTCTGTCATCGACACTCTTGGCCGATCATAACATCCCATATTTTATCTCTAACTTCGATTCTCTCCCATATTCTTTATTTTCTTTGTCAAAATTTTGCGATCGTGTTTGCTAGATATTTTTCATGTTACACCTCAATGCACTGTTACCCTATGATTCGGAAAGTACTTTGCATATCTGCAAGCTATTTATTTATGACATGGTAAGCAGAAACGGTTTGTACATAAAACGTTAATAACTGCAATGCTTACTTTATATTCTTTGATATGCTTGTGGCTTTTGAAAACATATCCTTTCTTTCTTCAAAAACCGTTTCTAGATACCAAGAAGTTGTATCATGGTAAAATCTGTCGAGTAAAACTATCCTATTAGATCCCATCTTCAACCTCATAGCTCTTTACGTGACCATACCAAGACAAACGGTGTCCTTTCAACTTTTCAGTCACTGGTGCCACTTTCAAACTTCCCCTAATATACTCATTTCTCACTTTATCCATTCTCATCTCAGGAAAAAAAAATACAAATGTTTTATTTATCAAAAAATCAGGCTGGTAGTATGTTACTCCGATTGATATTGCCACAAACGGATATAACATACATATACAATCCGAAAACAGAGCTTTACTTACCACAAAGAACACCACAAACCACCTTTTAATTATATTCTGTAGTAAACAGTTTGTAATTACATTCTATACTAGCTGTTGCCCGCGACTTTGCCCGCGTCGAGTTCTTAAAACTGCACAAATGTGCAAACTATTAATTCTATGCTTTTTGTATCATGGTAGAAATGATCTAATGACTTCTCCCGATCTTGGGCGTAACGGGAGAGCGTGTCAGACTTTTACTGACTAAAACCCCCTTCTGTTTCTTCTTTGCCTTTGTGCCAGGGCCGCAGGGTTCACTTTTTGATTCCATGCTTGAGATTAATTTCGAAAGCAAATAATTCATTTATTTTACGTTCACATAAAAGGCACAAATCACCTTCAGTAAATATGTTATATCTATCATGTACGAAAAGGTACATAGTACTATGTCTATATGTACAAATGTCATTCTAGGTATATAAAACCAGTTACTAGGCACCTTCAAACATACCACAATATTTCGTTGCTCTGATTAAGTGATTACTGCTACAGAGATTATGAACACAATCCCAAAACAGCGCCATCCTCACCACAAAGGACACCACAAAAAGTAATTGTTCAAGTGAAAATAAACAAAAACCATTGTACATTACAGCTAAGGATAGATTTAGCTGTAATTATGGGGGAAATAAAAGGAAGGATAAGATAAGGAAAACCCTTGTGGGACATTCAAAAAACTTGTAATGATGCTCGCTTGTATCGGCTTCACGGAAAAAATGTCGAGGGATGTCCATTAGCAGTGCAAATTGCGATATTTTCGGGTACTACAACACAGACGTTTTAAATATGGAATTCATTTTACAAGTTGATAAAATGGGAATGGAGGCAGAAGGAGAATTGGGTTAAATAAATAATCAATGAGATCCAGGAAAAGTGTGATTCTGGAAACTTTGAAGTATAATACACATATAGAGCAGTGATGGCCGAGTGGTTACGGCCTAGACCCACAATTCACGAGTACGAGTTCAAACCCAACCAGGCGCATTACTTTGTGTAATTTGTTTCATCACCACTGCTCTCAAAACGGTGAAGAAAAACATCGTGAGGAAACCGGCATATGCCAGAACCAAAAATTCAAAGACATGTGACATTCACCAACCCGCACTGGACCCGCGTGGTAGATTACGGATCATTCCCCTTCTTCACTCTGCAAGAGAGAGAAGGCCAGAGTCCCAGCAGTGGTAACATTAAAAGCCCAATATCAATCTAATAAATAAAATACACCAGCTTCACTGTTCATCTCATATAGACACTGAGCTGCCAAGCCCAAAGACGTGAAGCGTTTATTCTGCCTTCATTTGCAACACAAACTTTCAAAATCTAAACTCAGGATCAAATAAAAGCCCCACGGAGTTAGTATAGAAGAAGCCCACATACAAGTACATCACTACCTCCACCTACATCCCACCTCTAGCACTTACCACATGACCCTGAAACCACTATTCACTATGTATGCAAACCGAACGCGGCCTAAAAGTAATAAATAAGACTTCAACCGCGCCGTATTTCAGAAGTCGCTTCCGACTTCCGACGGCGACAAAATATCTGCAAGTCTAATTCCGCAAGTTGCAGCGGAGAGGCCATGCATTACAAATGCAGGAGTGAGTACAAGTCGCAGACGCATGCCATTATCGCCCGTCTGGCTTATACCGCCCGGGCTAAAATTTTGCCTTTGTGCATAAACAGGGACAGTAATAACATGATTGGGACAGCTATGCTTGTTTGTTGTACATGTTGTTCCTTGTTTAAGGGTTTCAAAATAGGACTTGATGAGTGTGAAAATTATCACTTTATGGAATACAAAGAGTGTGCAGGGAGGCTTAATTATCTTGCCATCTTTCATAAGATGAACGTACTGCTGGATATGAAAAACGTTATCTATGAGCCTCTTTGAAATCATTATCAATTCAATCGAAAGACATCCACTGTTGATCATAAGCTTCCCCCAAATGTCGCCATAATGACCAGTTCTGTGCGTCTCGCATCCATCGGATTGCCGCGACCCTCACCAGTTGAAAAGCTGTCCTGACCGATAGGTCCACCTTGTGGGAGACTTTCCAACGCTTTAGTCACAAAACTTTTCGGTCCCATCGTCCATCTGTTCAGCGAGAAATATGCCCCCTGCCAGGTAAGTTTGGTGATTCTTCGGGCTATGTCGATAATCGGTAAGTCTCCCATACTCTAATGCCAAAACTTGGCATCGGTGTCCATAAATTGAACGACACAAACAGAGAAATTATGACTTTTTTACTACAGAAGACAATATTAAGTTTTCAGTCAGCTAAGTAATAAAACTGTTGAACACAACAAAAGCATTATTAATGTCTGCGTTCACTATTAATCTTAATCTCATAAGTACATAGTTATGGGGATCATAAAAACTGGTATAAAGCAGTTTTCTTATACCCAGACTGATCCATATTGTAGTCTAGACATCTACAAAGTATTGTCCAATTAAACGCGAACTTAGATCCTCTACAAGGTTACACAATAACGTGTACCTCTAAGCTCTTTAAGGACGATCACTAACGACTGTCCAATATTTTGGCAAAAAAATAGTAAGGCTTATCTAGAAATTACAATAAATCTATGATATATCTGTGCCCCTAGCCAAATTGATAATCTGCAATCGTTAACGCTAGCAAAATTCAAATGTACAGGAATGACGTCATCTCAACGTTCAGTCACGTGGTCAGAACAAAATATTCGGGGGCGTGGCCAACTCGAGGCGTTCGACACAAGAGAAACGGTTGTAACTTGGCTAGGGGGGCTGTAATAAAAGGAGAAACTGACGGATACATCACTACACAGCCGAAACTACTGGAACTAGGAGCGTGAAATTTTGCACAAAGTTTCTTTTATGACGTAAGCGAGCACTAAGGGCTCGTCTCCATCACCACGGCGGGCGCGGCACCGCCACCGTCGCACGTTGGGCGGTTCGTTGGGAATGAGATATTTTTTGAATATTTTAGAATTACTGGACGTGCCTCCATTGACGAAACAAAGAAGTCTGTATCGATATTTTCCACCATTTTGTTTTACACACGTTCGCGCACGCCAACTGCAAAATATAGACTGAGAAATTTGAGAATACATGCGTATGTGGCGGCGCCCCGCCGTGGTGATGGGGTGAATTTTCCAAAATTCACCCTTTAGGGAACAAACTGGTTTCCAAAGTTTGTATGAAGAAACCTACTTTCACACGGACGAAGCCATTGGCAGAATCTTGTGTACTAACACTGTCTTTTCAAAGTTTATCTAGAACATTACTGACACCTTGTGCCTCGGAAACGGAAAGCACTTGAAACCGTTAGTCCTGGTTGTAATTCGAAGATTTTTGAAAGTCGTTACAGGTAGTCAGATGCCAGAAAATCTGTACGTCAGTCTATCCAAGGAGCATCATGACGAGTGTGGATTAGGATGAGTTGTGGAGGTCCGATTGGCAGTCGCTTTACGGATATTCAATCGCATCAATTAGACCAAATGCAGATCCCAAGCTAGTTGGGAAAAGGCTAGTAGGTGAATTGTCGTGAAATATTAGATACAAGTGCCACTACCACAATATTTTTTGTGCATAACCTAAAGTTAACAATCCTAGCGCGACCGCCGAGCATAGATTTGAGAAGTGACCTACATACATCAGATTCACTTCTGTACGTATGTGTTTTGTGCTCTTTCGAACAAACCATCAATCTTGCTGATATCTTTTTGAGCCGCGCTTGGAATATACCGCGCCGTTGACTCAAACCTGGTCCTTATTTGACGGTGAGCTGCCTATTGCTCGCCGTCTGCAAGCCCGTGCTTACACTGGGAGTCACACTGCGACTCCCGAAGTTCGAAGTATCTCCAAGACGTAAGGCCTATCTCCTGATGTGGAGACAGGTCTCACGTCTTGGAGACACTTAACACACGGAGACACGAAGGCGGTTAGCACCATCTAATTAATGGACACTACTGACAATGTATGCAATGTCTGGACTGATCTTGCTAGTTGATTTCGGCTCAGAAGATTAGGCCTATTTCCTACTTGTAATCAAGTAAAAAAATATTAATTACTTGATTGTCATGTGCTATAACTAAGTAAAAAGACACAATCGGTGTAGAATAAATCCAAAAAACAATGGTCTTGAAATTCGCGGGTCTGTAGGCAGCCTTAAAAACTTCATATTGTTCAGAATTAAAATGATTGACGGCCCTATTATGTTTCGTCTAGAAAATATTCTTTTATAATAACCCAATTAAAATACGATTGCGAAGTTTGAACCAGATTAGTTTCAGAAACATTGTAAATGGTTTTACTACAAATTTAATTCGAAACAATTGCAATTCAGAATACACCTGTACTATGTACTTTAGGACGTGTAGAGGGCAAACGTTCTTGATATAATAGAAAAATAATTAGTTTATTGCATCAATTACAGTCCTAAAGTTTTAATGCGAACGTAACCCTCGAGCGCCTATCTCTTTATATCAAACGCAAAAAAAGGAAAATAATGTATTTGTAACCTGGCCTAGCCCGTAGCCAAGTTACAACTGTTTCGTTTCGATTCTCTTGCGTCGAACGCCTCGAGTTGGCCACGCCTACGATTCCTTTGTTCTGACCACGTGACCGAGCGTTGGGATGACGTCAGTACAAAGGAATCGGTTCGGCTGACATTTCGAGCGTTGTTTCTTATGAACCAAGAAGCGGTTCATGCGACATTCGAAGGGTTCTTCTCGCCGCCGTACCTAACATCACGTGTATTTTATGGAAAAAATTATCTTAATATTTAGCGAGAAAATCGTTGCATGAAAATAGCTAGTCAAGGTCACACTCCGACTTTTAGTTTAGAAATCACGCGCTCAACGAAAAATATAATATATTTGATATCTGACACCCCTCGCACCTCTTTTTGACATTTAGAGATTTTTCCATACCCCATTCGAGCTATACGTGATTAATAGACGATGTGCTAAAGTACGAATCATACAAACTAAATCAAATGGCAAAACCAAGGTCAATAACCAAAAATGTGGTGTGACAATGAACAAGAATTCAGTCCATCTTCCTACCAAAGCTTGGACAGTTTAATTCCCGCGCTAAACCTATATCTAAAATCTTACCACGTCTTATAAAGGGCGAGAAGGGGGTTAAATGTGGACGATCCCATATTGCAAGTGACAAGCGGCAAGTTATTCTGAGACACAGTCACAGCAACACGCATTCTAGGAACTTTACATCATCATCATCATAATTTCAGCCGACAGACGTCCACTGCTGGACATAGGACTCCCCCAAGCTTCGCCACAACGAACGATCCAACTCTAGGAACTCATGCTATCTACGAAAGCATCTATCGCCTCGAACTTCACCGAGAACCCATAATAATTTTCCCCAAATATTTCCTCTTCTAAACTTCACGAACAGTTACAAAACCGCCCGCAGCGCACTTTGTCCGGACGCTGGCCACAAGTCGGACAAGGCACAAGCCTGGACAAGGCACGACCCGGACAAGGCGCTAGACACTAGGCACTATGAGGCACTAGGAAATACGTGCATGCCTCGGGCGCTCTAACGCTTTGAGTGAAAACTCGTGTATGGCAAACTACAGGGTTGCATAAATATGCCAGCTGTGATACAAAATGGATGGATATTGGATAGTGTGGTGCGAAGTGTGTTTTTGTAAGCAAAGAAATAATATCTACTCTTGAGTATACATACCCATTATAAAACTAACTCCCCCACTGCGTCAAAATAACATAATCAGCATTGTAATGTGTCCCACTGCTGGGACTCGTGCCTCCTCTCTAGGAAAGGGACTTTAATCCAGGACCGTCCCAAAACGTTTTGTGCGTATGAGTTAGAGCATCGCCATACGTCTAGTGGTCCGCTAATGATCTTCCTACTCATATAGGATACATGTCATAATGCATTGATGAATAAAATATACTTCGATCATAATCAACAATTTTGACCAAAATAATATTGCGTTTGTGGTTTCACATTAACCAATTAAAATCTGGTATATTAAGCCTGGCATCACAAAGATTCCTTTAAAACATAAATTCTATTAATAATAAAACATCGGCATAACGAACCGCAGACAGAAAATAAACAATGGAACCCAAAATAATAATTGTTAAACTTCCCCGTCTAACTATGTAAATCAATTAGTCGGTCGGGAGGTCTTCAAAATAATTGGATCAAATGAAAAGCTCTCATTTCAATAAACAATCCGTAGACGTCACGACTTAGGGCTGTCACTTAGTTATCGGGATCAGATAAGAATTAAAAAAAATTGCCGCCTCAAGGTGGACCGACGACCTGGTGATAGTCGTAGGAATCCGGTGGATGTAAGACGCACGGGATCGGTCGTTGTGGCGACGCTTGGAGGAGGCGTATGTCAAGCGGTGGACGTCTTTCGGCTAAAATGATGATGATGATAATCAGAATTATAACTGAACTCTGAAGTTCCTTTTTTCGTTTTAGTTTCGAGTATTGCAGGGTTAAATCTAAAAAAGGACATGCCGGTTTCCTCACAATGTTTTCCTTCACCGTTTTGAGAGCAGTGGTAATGAAATAAACTACACAAAGTATTACGCCTGGCAGGGTTTGAACCCGTGACCTACAACTCGTAAGTCGGAGCCATTACCACTCGGCCACCACTACTCTAATACCACTACACAATATCTTGATAAGTCGTTTCTATTCTTATTGGGAGACGGTATGATGATAATCCCCACCACAAAAAATAACATGCTTCAAAAACTGTTATCGTAGCTGTGATAGCCCTGCTTGTTCTGATGTGAATAGATTTTGAGACTCAATTGATAGGAACAATATTATAGAAATATGAAAAGAAATCAATACCTCTTAATTAGAACATTTCTAAGAATTTCCTTGAAAGAAATAGTTGGAAACGATTAATTAATTTTCTTGCCCCAAATCGAACTTCTATTCATTTTGAATAAGGCTATTATCAATATCATTTTCATAGAACAAGGACCCCAAGGTCACAACGTTACATGCGTAGATTAAATCAAAACAGCGGAAGATAGGTGACTTGCCTCTAGCGCGTGGACCGCTGAAATCAAGCCCCCGTGGCTTAATTTCACTCAGTAACATAAATGGTCGTGTTACACCAAAATATTATTATTTTGTTTTAAGTCGGTAAACGTTATCAAAATGCCTTCGTGTTTTTTTTTATGGTAGGGATAGTCATCCGATGACAACCCGCGCTCTTGGGCGGAACGGGAAATAGTGTCAGACTCATACTGACTAAAAACCCACCCTGTTCCTTCTAGCTTTCATACCGGGGCTCGAGCTCCCTTTCGGATAACCCTGGCCCCAGTAGGCTTTGACCCGGCTGGGCTCCTGCTGTTGCTGACAACTCCTTGAGACAGTGCGCGCCGTCGACGTATTGTGCTCGGTCCGGACAGTTACGGGACGGTCAGACCGCGAGCTACCCATAGCTCGCCGTTCGCAAGGCCGCGCCTACGGTGGCTGGAAATCGGGATCGGAATCCCGGCGGTGGCGAGGGCGCCGTTACCTGATGCGGTCGGCCTCCTCCTTTGCTAGCATTACTGCTTCGCGAAGGAAAAATGCTTTCGTGTGCTTTTATGCGTTTTACAAATCATACGAAAACAAGATCGAAATTACGTGGAATCACATTTCACTCGTGCATGTAGTTGTGCACAGAGCCCAAGTTTTCTGATTGCAATGTTAGCGCGTAACGCATCTTTTCTTATATTATATCAATGGATAAATGTCATTTACATGTCATAAAAATTGTACATTTTGATACAAGTTCAGAAAGTTTGTCATTGCGACCGAGGTGGAATTAGCACGAGCCGTAGGCGAGTGTGTTATGAACCAGAGGGCTGCAGTGACAAATTTGCACGTGTATCAAACGACTTTTTTCAATGCACTTGCGAATTAAATAAACGGGGTTGACCAGCGACTCGTGGGGATTGACACGCACTCTGCCTGATACGATAAAAAAATAAAATTGTGGTGGGGAGCACGAGCACTTTTCTGCACTAGTGCGGAAAACCGTCTATTGCGTGCCTAAATGCGGTGAAATAACAGCGGGTTTTCGAGCAAGTGTCATCATCATCATCATCATATCAGCCGAAAGACGTCCACTGTTGGACATAGGCCTCCCCCAACGTCGAAACAACGACCGGTCCTGTGCGTCACGTATCCATCGGAGTAAGTGCAAATTTATTGAAAATTAATTTTCTCGATTTCTATTACGCAAAATCTCATAACAATCCCTTTATTCACACTAACACAAAGTGCCCATATACAAATATCGGATATTCATCATCTCCACAAGGAGCATCCCATAGCCCTCTCCTCCATGGCTTGAGAAACAACAGCTGCGTACATTAAAATATCTTCGGCTAAAAACGTTTCTTTTGTACGCCTATGTCTAACCTGCGGCGTTGGTTGCTTTATTTCTCTGATAGTTTAAGTGCACTGTCATCGTGAGGATGTATGTGGGATTGTGGAATATGAATTGTTAGAATCCTTGGTTTTGTATGCGGAAAAATATGAGGTTTTTTTAACAAAGATCTCTTCATAATGTTGCACTGTTTTCGTGTTTCTTGACGCTTATTGATTACTAGCTTTTGCCCGCGGCTTCACCCGCGTACATAATCCCAGTATATAAAGTATCCTATGTGTTATTCTGGGATATGGTCTACTCGTGTACCAAGTTTCAGTAGTTTTTGCGTGAAAGAGTAACAAACATCCATACATCCATCCATATATACAAACTTTCGCATTTATAATATTAGTAGGATATGTAACACATAATATGATTTAAAAGAATGTCCATGGAGTTTCTTGCACGTTCTTCTCCATTGAGATCTACGCTTTGGAACGTGCAATTTAGCTTCCTTTTCTTGGACTGACCGATATTTGACTATTCAAAAGTGCCTGCAAATGGTCTATTTGAAATAAATATTAGAAAGGTATAGGTCCGATTATAATTTGGATGTCTTCAAAGCTAGAGTGAATAGGCTTTTAATAAACTAGTGTACCTCACCATAAACGATTTCAGCACTGCTTACCATCAGGTGGGATCGCAGTCAAGCACTAGTTTATATCAGATTAAAAACGGCGTTTCAGGTTTCACATATACTAAAAACAAGCTTTTAATGAAAATAATTTTTTCATAGCAAGCTTTTATAGCTCGGTATTCCTATATTATTAATACTCGTCAAGACGAATCATACGAGCCCAAACTCGATTGGGTTGTGCCGTTTAACTACCAAGTTCCTATAGCCACCTTCCGGTTCCATCATCAGATCAGCTCCATGTCATAATAAGTTTACATTGTCATCTGATTTACTCACGTATGCAAAATTTCAGCTCAATCGGTAACCGGGAAGTGGGTCAAATTTAATTTACAAGATTTGATGACAGACAAACATCGGGACAGGTGAAACTAAATAAAAGCTTGCAATAATAAGATTGTATACCTACTATTCTAACGGCCCCGACTTACGAGTTGTAGGTCGCGGGTTCAAACCCAGCCAGGCGCATTACTTTGTGTAAATTATTTCATCACCACTGCTCTCAAAACGGTGAAGGAAAACACCGTGAGGAAACCGGCATGTCCTAGAACCAAAAATTCGAAGACATGTGACATTCACCAACCCGCACTGGGCCCGCGTGGTGGATTACGGCCCATTCCCTCTTCTAGAGAGGAGGCCTGAGTCCCAGCAGTGGGAACATTAAAAAGGCTGATGATGATGATGACCTACTATTCTTTCACAGTACTCAGAAAGCAATATTCAAGTTCGGTTTCGGCGAAACAGTTACAAAGACAATGCCGTGCCCAACGAAGATTGATACCGGCGGGGTCGTCCATCACGTGATAGTGGCAACAACACACTCGCTCCACAACCCACCGCCTTTCATTAGTAAACAAAAACTTGTCAGCAAACACGATATTAATGACTTGAGGGGAATTAAAGAAAGATTTGAAGGCGAAATTAAAATTTTGGAGGACGACTCGGTTGTTGTTATAAAGTAATTTCACGTAGATACCTTTTCAAGCAAATTAACTTTTTTTTAGGTGGGAAATCATCCAATACCAAACAAACTCAAACCTACTCCTATGTTCCTTCTTTCCAGGGGTAGTGTGAAAGTGAAACCCGGGGCCCTAGGACGAAGGCAAAGAAAGAACAGGGGTAGGTTTTTAGTCAGTAAAAGTCTGACACACCCTGGGAGCTCCGCCTAAGAGCGGGGGATGTAATTGGATGACTTTCACACTAAAAAACAGTTTTTTCTTTACTTTGAGTTCCAGGGTTTTTCTTTTCAGAAGTAAAGTTTCGACCCTGCTGGGCCCCTTCGGCTTTGCTGACATTTTCTTGAGGCGCACTACTCACCTTCGACTACTCTTATATGAACCTCTACCGTCGACCACATCATTACTTACAATCAAATCAAAACGTACTGAAACAGTGGTCAATTGCGATCCTACCCCACTGGCTGTCTGTTCGAATGCGATAAACTCAAAAACTACTGAACGTATTTTCATGCAGTTTTCACCAATAGGAAGAGTGTTTCATGACGAAGATTTAAGTGTTAATACATGCATATTGTAGTAGAAAAAGCCGAGAATTTCAAAGATTTCTATCTGTGCGAAAGTGGATATATATTTCACTATATTATTTTCAAACTTTCTGTCTGTAAGGACTAGATCATATAAAAATATACATACCTTATCAATATATACATCTATATTAACTGAGTCTTGAATAAAATATGCTTTTCCAATGACATACCCAAAAGGATACATGGTAACATACGACCAAATTACACTGACCTCGATACACTAACGACTTAAGTACCAACAGAGGTCGAATAAAACTGGACAGTACATAATGTCCGTTATGGCCAAAGTTAAAATAACATAAAAAATATTATGGAGGTCACACATGCCGCCCTTTAGACGTCCATAATATCGTGCGGTCAGAGGCATAAATTCTCTTATGTAAACCGTGGCCTATTTAATATTAAGATGATCTTATACTTTAACTCTTGCTTCTATTGTGGAATAAAAATACACATTAATAAATCGCCAGTAAATTCTGTAAAATACGTATATCTTTATAGGTATACTAGCTTTACCCGCGTAAGAGTCTACGCACACTTGAGACAAGACGTTTTAGACAGATTTGTCTACGATGTCTACGACATGACTGTTTTGTCTACGACACGAGGCGGTAGGACTGTTGATGAAATATAGACGGACGACAAGTTGACGTCGTAGACAAATCTGTCTAAGACAGTCTTTTTTCAAGTGAGCGCAGGCCCTTGAAGTAGAAAATTATACCAAGGGAACATGCTCCCAAGATAAAAAAAACACTCTATGTCCTAATCCAAGGCATGGCCTAACTGCCAATCCGTTCAGCCGTTTAATTTTGAAGAATTAGCAGATACATAGTGTACATACATACCTACAAAATTTTGCAAATTAACTTTTTTGAAAAGTAATAGTGTGATGATCATCTTTTTTATTGAAGAGGCAATTACTCTTGAAGTTTTTTAAAAGTATTAAACTCAGACTGAATCTATTTATATTTATTTAAGTACTAGTAAAACCAGAAAATCAACTGAATGACCTTTTGAATCACTAAACTTGTTCAACAAAATTGTCATGAAAAGAATTGTTTTTATTTTTCTCAAAAAACACAATATACACAGATACAATACCAATATTTTAAATATGAAAGTAACTCCGTCTATTTCACTTTCAAAATTAACCTACTGAACTAATTATGATGAAATTTGCTGCGGATTATGGTTAAACCCCAAGGAAAAACATAGGCTACTTATTATCTGCATTTATCTTCGCGTCTGCAATAACCGACATTCATACGATCGAAGTAGCAGGCCAAAGCTAGTTCTCCTATAATACCACTATAGTGATTAATATACGTGTTTTATTTTGAAATTGTCGCAATTATTTCGTCTAGAATCTTCTCCATAGTGCCATCACAAAGTAGCGAGTTTCGAATTAAACATAATTTTCATCTCGCATCGCACAAACTTCTCTCAAGAAAGAAATAAGTTTCGCACTCAGAAATTAGATTTAAGAAACTAATTTAGCCACAAATAGAATTACTGTATAACTACTTAGAGAAAATTCTAATATATAACTTGTTGTATAAATGATTGAAAATTTAATGAAATCTTAAGTAGATGAGAAGCAAAGTTAAAATTTCGGACGGCCTTACTGTTATATATTTTTATATTCGTTTTTCAAGGTGCTACACAAATATAAGTATATAAGAGTGACCTATACAAGTTTTTTTAGGTGGGAAATCATCCAATGACTTCTTTGCGCTCTAAGCTCGAGCGGTAGGACGGTTCAAAGTTTCACTGACTAAGACCCACTTCTACGATTTTTTTTTGCTTTGCGGTTCCGGTCCTGGGTTCGCTTCCGAAAGGGAAACCCAGGTTCCTGGATCGCAAGGCATAGAAGGAACAAAGGATTAGGTTTCAGTCAGTAAAAGTCTTACACGCCCTCGCGATCCCTATTAGAGCGCGAGAAGTCATTAAATACAAAAAAAGCGCAATAATCCGATTAAATGTTGTATTTATAAAATCAAATAAAACCCTCCCCCAAAAACAAACCCTGGTTACCACCAATTTCAAAACAAAACAACAAAAACCCGACCAATGTCGAGATCAAACACGCAGATATGTCGCCTTTCAATCAACCCTCGAACGCAAACCTAACATTAAAAACACTACCTAGAATTTTGAGCAAATTTTACCTAGTCCTATCTCTCTGACACCCCCATTGATCGTGAAATAAAAAGGCAGTGTTCACAAGGGGCGGAGAGACGCATTAGGCTGCGTTCAGACAGCAGACTGCGTCGCCCGCGGGTGGTGCCGTAATCAACGGAGCTTTGTACCAAGAGATGGGAATTACAGATACGCAACGGCCCTAGGCGGTGCGGGCCCGTTGTGATTGCGGCGCGCGGCGGGCGAGTCGCGGTCTTATATTTATGCCCTGGTGGTGCATGCGAACGAAACTTTACTGGAGATAGGGTAGCGGTAGGATGCAATTGGTTATTGCTGTTAAGTTTTGTGTTTTTATGTTAGGAAGCTATGGTTGTGACAAAAGGACCATGTACCATGCTCGGTGTTAGGCCACCGGCACATGGTGAACATCCCACCCATACGTACAAAGCGTTTTGGGAACACATTTGTTGTGCGTACAGCTAAAGAGTGGAATTCCCTGCCGGAGTCTGTGTTTCCTGAAAGCCAAAACATAGGGGTCTTTAAGTCAAGAATGAATAGGTCACTTCTATGTAAGCGTGCTCCATCGTTGGCCACATTATCGCCTACCCTCTGTTGAGATAAGGGTCAAACGCAAGTCTATCCATAATTAAAAGAAACTAAAGAGATTTTTCGTTAAGGCTCAAAATTCCAGCAATATTAAACTCAAAAATTTTCAAATCATCGCTTTAGCTATCTTTTATAACACAGATCCAATAAAAAAATGGGCCATCAACATTCAAAAGAAAAAATCTCACAAGTTTCCCAGTCAAGTAACTCTCCAATGCAAACGACGCACCCCACATGTGTTTGAACACATTTTGTTCACACGCCTTTGCCGCCCACGTCAACGGAGAGGCTTTTGTTCTTTCCATTAGCCCCGAACGCTAACTGTGTCTGAACACACCCTTGTCGAAAACTTGCCTGATGGACATTTGGCAAGAAATCACTATCGAAGTTGAAGACGGACAATATTATAATGGTTATACGTGTGTATATCGAAAGTCTATTTGTATTAAGGGTCGTTTTTCGTCGAAGATATTTGGATCTTTGTTTCTGTGACCTTGGTGCTTGTACAATTACTGTTTTTTTTTTTCGGTTGGAAAATCATCCAATGACATCCCCCGCTTATGCGCGGAACGGGAGATAGTGTCAGACTTTTACTGACTAAAAACCCACCCTGTTCCTTCGTGCCTTCATACCGGAACGGGGCCGCCTATCAGAGCTAACCCTGGCCTCAATAGGCTTCGACCCAGCTGGGCCCCTGCTGTTGCTGACAACTCCTTGAGGTGCGGGAACAGTGCGCGCTGTCGACGACTTGGGCTTGTCCGGACAGTTACCGGACGTTCGGACAGGTTTCATACAATTGCGTCTTTTTTTAAGTGAGAAATTATAAAATGACTTCTTTCGCTCTAGATTGGAGCGGGAATGTCAGACTTTTGCAGACTATAATCCTTCCTGATTATAATCCTTGACTTATCTTTTGCGTTCATGATCATGAATTATCTTATTAGAAATTTCCCGTAGCCTAATCGGGCATCGGCCCGTCTAGGCCCGTTTTACTGACTTCTGTTTGAGGCGTGCGTGGAACATTACATGCCGTGGACAACTAAGTCCCGATATGGACGGTTATCGGATGGCCAGACGACGAGATGCCCATTGCTCGTCGTCCACATCGCTTACGGTGGCCGGGATCGCCCTAAGACTCTCGACGCCCGGGGCGTCTGCCTGTCGCGGCACTTGGGCGTGACAATGTCCGCTATTTCACTCGTGCACTGTAAGAAGTGTACTGTAGGTACAAAGGCGACCCCTTTGTACCTACAGTACACTTCTGAGGATTAACGTAATTTTACAAACGGATCACAGTGAAAATCTATCAAAGGCACTTCTAATATTCCTACATTGTTAAAACTTTACAAACGTCCTCATAGTTTTTTTTTAATATAATATCTTTGCCCTATACTAGGAATTACTGCTAAATTGTGGGTTCGTCCAGAACATGTAAACTCTCATACATAAAATACCCAGTCTGGAGCCAATTGCTGTAGGCCATACAAATATGATAGATGGATGAATAAATTTGATAAAATATATTTAAGATCGAAACGAAAATTGGCTTTCAGTTCGTACACCACAAAATACGATTACATTCAGCGAAAATACTTTACTTCGACGAAAAAATCTTGTAGCTCTTGGAGTAAGTTTTTCATCTGCTTACTTACGCAAAAAGTTAAGTACCCGACATCATAATCCATATCGTCAGAAATCCGAAACACTTATTTCAAATAGACCAATTACAACTAAAGGAATTGTCAAAATGTCGGTCAGTCAAAAAAAGTGAAACTGTATTGCACGTTCCGAAGCGTAGATCTCTATGAAGAAGAACGTGCAAGAAACTCGATGGACGTTCCTTATTATATCACCATCATTTTAAACCTGTCTTTGCTACCTGTCCTCTTCTTAATCAATAGATAGAAAACTTATTTATAATATACACAAAGAGACAGTTAATTACATTGCCCAACGTTAAGAATTGCTCCTGTATCGTGGGTGCGTTCACAAACATGTAAACACACACACAAAAGACACGCAGACCTGGAACAACTACCTATTTGTAGGCAATACAAATAATTGCTCCGTTTGAAAATCGATTCCGAGACACACAGCGATACAGCCAATCGCTCAGCCACAGCGCCAAGCGTCTCGGCAGGACTTAAATATGAACTTAAAATAAATATTTTTAACCTATGTACATATATATGCAAATACAAATACACTGAAGCGCAAAAGTACTCCTCCACATTGCTGTCATCCGTGTATGACAGAAACATGCTGACAAGACAGCATCTTTCTTTCTTTCAAATATAATAAACTTTATTATAGAAAGAAAAAAAAGGAAAATTAATTTATTTGACACAAGTCAAGGCACACAAACAGTAGTTAGTAAAGATGAAACAAAAAAAGAAGGCAAAAAAAAAACAATTGTTCCTTTCAAGGCTACGATAAAATAGGTCCAGGTAACATATTACTTTTTATACTAACTCAAATCTATGAATCACACAAGATCTATACTTCATTCGCGTTAAGATTAGACAGCTAAACCAACCTTTTCTACTGTCCATTCAACCGATTTTGACTTCTATTCTGTTGGCATAAGGCCATCCTTAATGCCAACAAAAAAAGTGGTTACAATACTATTTACTGCAGCCGCCATTTATCATGCCAGTAATGCAATAAAAGTCAAAATCAGTTGAACGGACAGTATAAAAAGTTTGTTTATATTACTAATCTTAACACGACTAGAGTATACAGTCAAATATCTCTGACAAGACCTCACCTGCCGAGAAAACTAATAGCTAGTCACAGAACCCGTCGCCAACTGATTCAATACACGTCGAGCCTTCTCATAAGTCAAACGACAATTTTAGTTATTTATAGGATACATTGACGCTTATTGGTATTGTCAAGTAAGAGGCATGTTTACGGAGCCGGTGATGGATGGCGCAGCATCACAGCCAAATCAATCTTCGTTCGCTCGGAACGTTATCAAACAGTTAAGTCGAAAGCCATACAATGTTTGGAGAGGACATTAAAAGTTATTTTGTAATGTTGTCGCTGTAACGTTTAGAGTAAAACTTGTTTTTAGTTCGGCTGGGAATATAAAAGAGACGGGTTTTTCAAAGTAAACTATTTTAACTTGATAAAGCGAAGTGGACTTTTTATGTAGAACACAAAATTATGGCTACCATGGAGTTATATGAGAAGCTATTGTGCCCTGACTGAGAACCATACAGATACTGATACAGATATTTAACCAGATAAGAAAATAAGTATTTAAGTGTTTTTAGAGCTTGCGGATATACGAAGGCAATATTATCTGTACTTTTATGTAAGGCTTGAAACCTAGCATTATTTAGATAATAATACATAACATGCTTTTTTTATTATTTATACACTTTATTGTACAAGCTTTTGCCTGTGACTTCGTCTATGTGAATTCCAACTATTGCGGTTAAATCGAAGTCGAGGCCAGATAAAAACCAGCATATGTTCTTCCTTGGGGTTAATGCTTACTCCGTACCGTAATTCTATCAAAATTAGTTTAGTAGTTTAATTGTAGAAGCATAACAGACAGACTGAGTTAATTTAACATTTATAATATGAGTAATAGTATGGATTATATAGGTATGTCACTAGTTGCTGCCAGCGACTTCACTGGCATGATAGTAGAAAATTATGCCTAGGAAACATACTCACTCACGGAATAAAAATATCCTATGTGCTATTCCAGGACTTGGGCTACTCGTGTGTCAAGTGTCATCGAAATCTATTCAGCCGTTCGAGCGTCTGTACAATACATGCATAATATAACAGTGGAAGAAAGCCGAGAATTTCAAAGATTTGTAACACCCTTGCAAAACTGAGGCGGTTGTGCATAATAAATCTAAGTCAATCTTACAAACTAAAATAGTTCTCATTCTAACCACTACCCAAATCACATGCACACTCACTGACATTGAAGCCTACAACTCAACA
The DNA here is from genome assembly GCA_949319445.1 of Mythimna lalbum. Taxonomy (NCBI): domain Eukaryota; kingdom Metazoa; phylum Arthropoda; class Insecta; order Lepidoptera; family Noctuidae; genus Mythimna; species Mythimna lalbum. The sequence goes on from OX439360.1 coordinate 13,916,087, forward strand.
AGCGCCCATACAGATACCAATCTATGGAGTTTCCATACCCCTGTAACGGCCCGAAGCCAAACTAAACGCCCCTAAAAAGTTATTTCATCGCCCATTGTAGCAGTATAACTAGACATAAAAGCTGAAACCACGAAAAAGCCCGAAGTATCGAAGTACCGAAATGCCGGCGTAGGGCGGGCATTTTCCACCCGGAAGTTCGCTGGGCGGATTCGAACAGCGGATTTATGGCGCCACATCCGCTTCCGCCCCCCGCGACATACACATTATATCGATTTTCGATTCATTCATATTTTTTGTTAGTGCGACTACTCGACTGTACGATGTTTTTTGGAGTGACCATTGTATCATATGTCATATAGATATTTTTGTGGCTACGTAACGTAATATGGTCTGCAAAATTGTTCAAAGACACAGTGGCTCTGAAACGTTAAGGGAAAATCATCATCATCATCATCATTTCAGCCGATAGACGTCCACTGTTGGACATAGACCTCCCCCAAGTGTCGCCACAATGAACGATCCTATGCGCCCCGCATCCATCGGATTCCCTTCCTTTATCAGTTACTAAAAGTATTTTTATTATTATGGATAATATGGTGTGAAGTGTGTTTTTGTTGATAAAGGAATAATATCTACTGCTGAGTATACATTTATAAAAGAAAGTCCCCTAATGCGGCTGTCTATCTGTATGTTCACGATAAATTAAAAATCTACTAACGAGATTTTCACGTAGTTTTCATCAATTAAAAAAAAAATGAGAACAATGAAAAAATAAAAAAAAAAATGCGTCATGAAGACAGTGAAGTTTACAGTTTCAAGACGTATGACATTCATCAACCTGCACTGGGCCCGCGTGGTGGATTACGGCCCATTCCCTCTACTAGAAAGGAGGCCTGAGTCCCAGCAGTAGGAACATTAAAAAGGCTAATGATGATGATGATGATGACATAATTTGAAATCACCAAATAAAATTTCCTGCGCTAAGTGAAGCGAGAGGGAGTGTCAGACTTTTACTGACTAAAACCTACCTGTATTTCTTTAGTTGCCCTTTGCGCCCCAGGACCACGAGTAAGCTAGAACTATATTAGACACACACACGTGTAACACGTGGGATTTGTACGTAGAACGAACGTCGCGTGGCGTGAATCAAGTGTAGCTCTACAAGTCTAGTTTCCATATAAAATGTATGGAGACCGACGCGCCCAGATGTGCACACGTGTGCGCAGTGTAGTTCTACATTTACTCCTTGGAACGATCTCACAGCCTTGACAAAAGGTTCCATCTCATTAGCATTTTTCTCATTCACGTGGCCTCTTATCATGGCATGCATACACAAAGGAAACACAACCATAGCTAATGCTATATTTAGTAAAAGCACATTACGCTAACCCCCAAACGCCATAACGGGCTGTTTCCCCCATATAACCCCGAAAATCAATACACACTTAATTTTGGTTCAGATTTTCGTTGCTTATCTTCTTACGTTTAGAAGTTTTAGAACATAGAATAATAATATAATAATAATCCACAACTATCACACAACGCCGTCTAGTCCCAAACTAAGCAGAGCTTGTGTTATGAGTACTAGACAACTGGTAAATGTACACAAATATTTCTAAATACAAATTCACTTTTAATTATAGGTAAATTACACCCAGACACAGAACAAATGATCGTGTTTATCACACAAACATTTGTCCTGGGTGGGAATCGAACCCACGACCTCCGCAATATCTGTCAGGGATACAAACCAATAGACCAACAGTCAGCTAGACAAAATGAGCAAGAATAATATAATAGGCTTAACAATAGGCTAAAATTTTGAAAATATATACTGACATTTTTTTTAAGCCATTTCAAAAGCGATGAAGCGATGGCCTGGTAAGGGTTGCGGCAATCCGAAAGATACAAGATGCACAGGACCGTTCGTTGTTGAGACACTTGGGGGAGACCTTTGTCCAACAGTGGACGTCTTCCCACTGAAATGATGATGATGATTTCAAAAGTACCTAAGTAACACAATCAATAACATCATATGCAATCATGATCCTGCAATCATTTCGTGAATATTCAGGTAACATAAATAAATATTTTTTTTATGTGGAAAATCATCCAATGACTTCTCCCGCTCTAGGAGTGAGAGTGCGTGCCAGACTTTTACTGACTAAAACCCAAACCGATGCTCCTTCTTTGCCTTCGTTCTAGGAGGCCGGGGTTCTCTTTCCCACAACCCATGGCCCCAGTAGGCTTCGCTTCTAGGCCCGTACAGTAACTTAAATAAACACAGCCAACGCAATAACCATTTCTTTAGCCAATCAACTAAACACATCAAGCATACCGTAATACACCTACATCCACCCACTTTACAAACACACCATGACTACCCTTAAAATCCTACAAACACAAAGGCATACTAATTAACAATTGAATAACGCCACAAAAGCCAACCAGTCCTACCAAACGACCGCATTAAGAATAATAAATACGTATTAATATCCGTAATTATTCGAGTTTATTCGAAACGGATATTAAAATAACTGTCTAAATATCGAGCAAGGGATTCACTGACAACCCTCTATTTCCCTTGGCAGTGTTTAAGAGTAAATTGTGGCAATATTTTCAATAGTAATCGGTGGTTTGCACCTGAGGTGCCTCCTCAGTTTAGAGTCGATTTTATTTTAATATAATTCCGTTCAACCGAATGAGATAGATACTTTATAAGATACTGGGGTTTAACGACAATGATTTGAAAATTTTATTCGATAATATTTTATTGTTAGTAAAGTTGCTTGTTTTTCGGAACCCTATAGGATACTGTAACCTACAAATATAATATATCTTCCCGTCCGATTAAAATTTAGGTGTCTGCAAAGCTTGAGTGTAGCTTTTAACAAACTACTGCGCTACACTATCAACGATTGCATGACTGCTTACCATCAGATGAGACCCCAGTCAAACACTGGTTTATATTATTAAAAAAGTCAATCGATAAAATGACTTCTAAACAGCAGTAAACTGCAGTAAACCAAGGATATACTAACTCTCTTCTTTCTCCAAGAATGTGGTGACTAGTCCATTCTCTTCCGTGACCTTATTTTCAACTGAATACGAATTTGCACAACGGCGTTGTGCAATAAACGCCAAAATATTTTTTATGTGGCAAATCAGCAAGTGACTCTTCTCGCTTTGAGGGAAACGAAAGGGAGAGTAAGAATTTAACTGACTAAAACCCATCTGCGTTTCTTTCGTTGCCCTTTGCGGACCAGGTCCACGGCTACTCTTTTTACAAACTTCTCCAAAAAACAACCCTATTACAAGGTCTTAACGCGATCCATTTTAAGACCTGAAAAGAACCGTTAAAGGGATAGCGCTATATAGAGTATAAAGCTCCATCCTTCTTACTCGCTCACTCGACTGAAATCTTAACACATCATGGTGAGGCCCTTTGTCATTTTACGAACAAAAAAAAACGCATAAAAAAATGGCGTCGCAGAACGATTGCCAGATAGTTTATAAATATACTGGTTTTTACCCTCGGCTCCGCCCGCATACATAAAATATAGCCTTTATCACTCAGGAATAAAGCAGGTTTCTATCGGTGAAAAAAGTTTTGCAATCAGACCAGTACTTTCAGAAATTATCCCCTACAAACAAAAAAACAAACTTTAACTCTTTATTATATTAGTGTAGACAACCAGCGAATATTAAATTATCATGAAGATATTATCATCATCATCATCATATCAGCCGTAAGACGTCCACTGCTGGACATAGGCCTCACCCAAGCGTCTCCATAACGATCGGCCCTGTGCGTCACGCATCCATCGGATCCCTGCGACCCTGACCAGGTCATCGGTCCACCTTGTTGAAGATATTATGTCACCTGAAAAATACCTGTAATTCATAGTCCGTTGTTGTGTGGGCGAATCAAAGTGGCAGCCGCTTTACTGTAACCGGCCGCTTCGCAATCCGGTCGATTTTCTATTTTTAGCTCACCTGGTTTCGTTTTAAACCGGTTATATTTATAGCAGTAGCTTAAAAACATACTTAAAATAAATTCTAAACGTACTTATTTAAGTTAAATTACTTTAGCCATAAAATCCGAATCGTTACGGTGGTGCCATGGAAATTAGAGATTGCTAGATTAACTTGCATTTCAAACCAGACTTTTGCGGTCAAAACCAGAGTTGCAGTATGACTTTCAAGGATGCCTTCGGAAGGTTACAACATCTATAGAAACACACGAAAGAGTTTTGCAGTGTGTTACAAATCAGAGTCAACGTTGATAATCATCATCATTATTTTACTGTTATACCTACTAATAAGCGCGGGTTTGCGGACGAGGAGCAATGTATAGCTTGCCGTCACATTGTCGCGTCTTTTAGGCGCGATGGAAGTGCCACTATAGAACCTTTCGGCCCCATCGACCATCCGTTCTACGAGCAATATGCCCTGCCCATTGCCACTTTAGTTTGGCGATTCTTCGGGCTATGGTGCTTCGGGCTTCGGTGACCTAGGTTCTCCTGCGGATATTTTCATTCCTGACGCGATCACGCAAGGAAACTCCTTCCAAAAAAGGCCCTTTTTATTGCCCTTTGGGTAACTGTAAGCTTTCTGATTCGGGTGCTAAATTGTTGCAAATAAGTCACGCGATCATATTTTGCTGAGAATACCCATAATCCTATATAACTGAGCACCTAAAATACAGAACAACGCCAAAAATAAAATGCATTAAACCCTCCACTGCAAGATCAGAGCACTCACAGCTCAGTCACTTAAAAACCGTTCCCGCATCCATCTGCTTTATATCGCTTATATCGCGTCGCGATGCGATCGGTCACATTGACCTAAATGAGCCCGGCATTTGGCGACGCGCCCGCCACACATGTCGCCCGAACCGCGAGGGTTATGCGATACTTTCGTGTGGAGTGCCATCCATAGACGGGTATGATAGCTGTTTCGATAGTAATTGGAGTTGCGGTGGAGCAATGGATTGCGATATGGGGCAATTGGTGTGTGTGTTTTTCTGTTGGTAATGTTTTAAGGTACGGTGTTGTGGGGTAGCTGTTTTAGTATGTAAGTATTTTGTATTGGTAGATTCGAAGAGAGTGAAGAATATGATATAACAGAGGTCACAAAAAAATTAACTTTTGTAGTGTTTTCAAAGAGAATTTCGGTGTAGTCAATAACAAAGCTCTTTTCCAGGCCCAAGACAGGCCGAGGCTTCTGAAAACAAAGGTAAAATTAAACATTAATAAGCAAGTTCATACAACGGACGAAGTTAGACACTAGATCTCCTACTAAATTTTGTTCGTCCAATATAAGAAAATAAGAAGTACCTACATTTTTACGAGATAGCCTAGGCTGGCCTAAAACGATAAATTTTGTTGTAATGTGCTCACCAGTTTATTTAGTACGAGACACTTACAACGCGCTACACGTTTTAAACTAGAGCTTATCACGCGGTTGCACTCACACTTTAAATAAAGCAAGTTTTGCTAAAATTCATTCAGTTGCAATCTGCACACTGCATACACATTAAATCCCTTTAAAATACACCAGCAAAATAATTTCTAGAAATTATGCTTGCAAAGAATCTAATCTAGTGGGGACAGTTGGTTGCTCTACGCTTTACATTCAGTCAAGTTTTGCATTTTACACTGTAGAAACTATTATATTAAAACCAACAACGATACTTGGGTTGAGGAGAAAAACAGAAGAGATTTGGGTGTGAAAAAATCTCGTAGCCAAGTTTCGTAGCAAAGACTTCGTAGCGCTACGGCGTAGGCGAGCTGTCGTAGAAATTCAGTGCCAACAAAATGTCATCGACGAGACATCACAAACACATTTCGAAACGAAGCTAGCGTAATTCTATATACAATGTGAATTTGATGAGATATCAAGTTATCGTGGAATCTTTCCACAAAAACTTCACGTATGAATGAGTACGAAACTAATATTGCTTCCGACAGGTTATGAACTTGGCAAGTAAATTAAATTTTCATGAGAACACGAAAGGAAATACAACATGAATCAGCACACTACCTACACGTATCATAAACACGTAACGACAGCCAAAGGAATACATAATTAAATTCATTAAATCACTGGCAGGCACAGAATGCGTAATGAAAAACACTGGACCATCGGAACGGCGATCACGTCACATAAATCGAACTATTTTTATTGGCAACTGGCTAGCGTTGGCAAAAAAAACGGGTATGCCGACGATTTGATTGCTGAAGTATGTCCATATTTTTTGGCAGCGCTAGCGTTTTATGTTTTGCAGCGCCATCTGTCGGCCGACGTATAAGTCGCGCGCAGATGTCGCCCACCGACCCCAAACTAATAAATGAGAAGGCCCTGCGGGAAATTAAAAATAGTTTGGCGCAAATCAACGCTGCAGGGCTGAATATTGAACTATAACTTTGGCGGCTCTCATTGTTTTTATGATCGGACTCCTATCAGAAGGGTTTCAATTAAATTCCTTACGTCTGGTCTGTTGCCATCCCACTATATGAGTATACTCGTATTGCGGATTATTAAATTTCTATCTAAATGTGATTTTACCCCGAAACGGGGAGTGATCTCCCAAATTGACATAAAATTACATGATTTGAATAGCAAATGAGATAATATCGATTGGTTGTTTCTGGTTTACATAAACAGTGTGCAGGTTCTACGATAGACATATTTATTTATTTAGATGGAGAGACTTACAAATGAATAAATTCAATTTAATTTGCACGCACGGTTTGTGCAGTAGTTGAGCGATTGACTGCTGCGCTACGTGTCGTGGGTTCGATTCTCGCACGTAATAAATATTTTTATAGCCTACAGAATTACAGATAGATCTTCGGTCTGGGTTTCGCAACACTCGCAACCACGATACTGATGTCATTCCTAGTCTCGGAAAAAAAAAATTACGTTTTTTTTATGATTGAGTAAAAAAGAACTAAAATTGTTTTAATGAATATGGTTTTATTTTCAGTTAAATCGGTACGTTTATTCCATCGTCTCGATACATATTTTATTACGCCGGTACAGTCGCAAGAGTGTCGAACAGCAAATTCGTTCCATGTATTGCTACTTCCAATCAACTTTCGTCGCGTTCACCTGTACAAGTTGCGAACAACAGAGAGTTCACAGAAAACTTACGTTCCCATACAAAACCGAATATTTTCGTCGCAACATTTTTCAAAAATAGTACAAAGTGAACATAAATGAAAAGTTGCACAACTTGAAACATTTTTGAGCGCTTGTTCTGATTTACAGGACTATATTTCTTCAAGTTTTAGTCAAAGGCAAAGAAGGTGGTGGCCATATTTTTATGGGTATTTTTATATCTCGTGCCAGAGGCAAACAATGGAGATTTTAATACCAGCTTTGGCAATCAGTTAGCTTTATAAGAGCATTTTAAAGGTTACCAATTTTTATATTAAATCTATGAAGAACTGAAATAACTTATTCGAAAATGATATCGCAGTTTGGTAGTTAGTTGAAATATTTGAAAAGTTTTGCATGATGGTAACATTTTACTGCCTTCGATAAATCCTTTTGGTTATTTTATGGCTTTGTAATCGGCCAATTGTTCTATAGTCAGTTTTTATTGTTGGATATTATGCCATCTTTTTTTCTTAAATTTTCTTATTATTTTCAATAACTAACCTGACAGAATGAGCACTGGTGGTCCAGTGGTAACGATCCCAACTTACGAGTTGTAGGTCGCGGTTCAAACTCAGCCAGCCGTATTACTTTGTCATCTATTTCATCACCACTACTCTCTAAACGGTAAAAGAAATCATCATGACGAAACGGCATGTCCTAGAATGAAAACGTCAACAACATATCACAAATACGTGTGACATTCACCAATCAGCACTGGGCCCGCTGATGGATGGCCTATTCTCTCTTATAAAAAGGAGGTCTTCCAGCAGTGGTAACATTTTAAGGCTAATTATTCGTAGACTTTTACCTCACATAATGACTCGTATAATTATTATCTACACTAATATTATAAAGAGGTAACGTTTGTCTGAAAGTACTGGTATGATTGCTAAAATGTTTTCACCAATAGAAAGTAGCTTTATTCCTGAGTAACCTATGCTATATTTTATGTACGCGGATGAAGCCGCGGGCAAATGCTAGTAAATATTTTAAAACAAAGTCCCCCACCTGTCCCCTGTTCGTCAGTCTGCGGTAAACTCAAAAACTACTGAACAGTTTGAAGCGTTTTCATGAACACACAGAGTGACTCATGAGGAAGATTTAGGTGTCCATGAATATCATTGTAAAAAAATGCCGACAGTTAAATTAGATTTGTAACACTCCTGCAAAAATTAGACCTTGTCGCTAGGCAATAATGAAGTACACGTACCAGAAAGACATCTTACCAAAACACTCCAAACATCTTTATAAAAAAAAAATCAATAATAACAAGTAATAGAAGCATTCACAGAGAGTTTATTTCAAAAGGCTAAAAATAACCTCGCAACGGAAGGTTATTTAGCCTTTTAAATAAACTGTCCAGGAAGTTTCCACGGAAATACTGTTTTCGCTGACATTATCGAGACCGACTTCCCAGTTCCCAGTTATCGGACTTCACAATCAAAATATGAATATTTATTCGATGGCGAAATTAACTCGATCGCCATTCGTTTCGTTCATTTTCGTTCATTCGATGCTTATTGCCACAGAGATCAATAGAATGGAAATTATTGGGAAAATATACCGTTTTTAATTGGTATTTTTATTAAGTTTTTGGGTCATGTTTTGTTATACTATTTCATCTAAAATTTAAATTAAGAAAAACTGTTAGCAATCTACTAATTTATATTTGAAATTGGTATTTTGTTATTACTGCTTTTTCTTGTTTCTAGATTTTTAACTATCATCTAATAAAAAAAAAATGTAGGTACGTAGTAAGATAATAACACTAATACAATAAAGGCGAAAGTTTGTGAGTTTGTGTGTGAAAGTTGGCTACTTAACGCTCGAACGGCTGAACGAAGCTCAGTGAAACTTAGTACGCAACTAGACCATGTCTTGGAATAGCACATAAGATACTGCCGAAAGTATGTTCCCTTGGGATAATGTTCTTTTATCATGTGAGCGAAGCCGCATATAGCAGCTAGTTTTGTTATAAAAACAAGGCGTTTTTCAACAATGGATGTTGAAAAACGCCCCTGACATAAACATTAATGCTTATTATCTTCAAAAAATCCAATATGTTTCTGCTATACCGAGGCATTACATTTTCCTTAATATTTCCGTGTAGGATAAACATATTTGATACAGAAGTTAAACATTATTTAACACTTTTACGACCGGCATTTAGAAGTTGAGTAAACTGCTTCGTAAACCTTCTGTGTGTTGTTAAGATTATCCTTTATATACACAATATTATTTGGATATTCTTAGCTATTGTTGACTTAGTAATAAACAACAAATATACCAAGATCTTATAAGAAACTTGCTACCCGCCCGGGTTTTCAACAAACCCTTCTCGTTTATTGCTCTTTGTAATGTTGAAAACCGCATCAGAATCCATTGTGTAGTTTAGGAGAAGTTAGCAGATAAACTACATATGACAGACAGACGTAGATAGGGAATTTTACACTTAAAACATATTTATTTGCCACACACAGTGTAGAAACAAAAAGATATTGTAATAAAACCGTTTTCTTTAGTATAAATTAATATATTTATGATTCTATCAATCGCCGAAGTCAGTCAGAAAAAACTGTTTTGCTAGTTCTACATTTCAAAGCGTAGGAGAAAAATGTTATGAATTATATCAATATCTCCGTTACATATATCTTGTCGCTACAAAAATGCAAGAGAAATGGTGTCCGATCTCAACAATCGCCAATTGAACAAAAGAGTCCTGTGTCACTTTACTATATGTAACCTATAATCATAAATACGTTTCTGTGTTGCCAGTACAATTTTCGATTGCAATGAATATAATCAAATACAAAATAAATTAAATATATTCTTGATTACAAAAAAAAAAAAACAGAATAAAAAATAAACTAACGAAAAAGTATAAAAAATAACCACTTTTGCCGTGTCGATCAATTTCTATCTCTGCTTTTTTATATAAATCTACTCTAAATAAAAAAAAAACATATTTTTTTCAGATTTGACAACCATTTTTCATTAAATCAAATCTACACAAATACGTTATCAATCTTATTCTTACTCGACATAAATATCCATATCTAAAATACGTACACACCCTGTGTAATCCACACCTTTCCAAGCAACACCCCTTGTATCGCAGCTACGTATAGGTACTCAAGTACGCTGTGCTTAAGAGTGGCGGATAATATTTATTTACACAAATAAATCGCGTCGTCAAGCAGCGCGGCGTCTGCGAAGATCGTGTGGAGGAAATTAAAATCAGCGGCAGGTGCGAATAATGAGATTCCCATTACTCACACCCCGGTCGCCTACACAAGTTTTCTTGCTAAATTAACGCTATAATCTAGGATCTTGGGAAAACTCTGTGAGCGAATTTTTTGCAGTTTTTAGTGAAAGTTTTGATGGGGAATATTATTTTTTGGGGTGACGTTTTTACCTTGATGCTGATGGATCTTCTTTGGCTTAAGGTTTATAGTCATTGAGCGGTTTTACGAATATAAAGTGCTGACTGATGATGTGTCAGCCCACTCAGGAAAGTTACAGTTCACGAATGATGCTGATTTAAGACTTTTTAAATGCGTTTCCTTCTGAATCTTATCATTACTACATCCTAAGTATATTTAGGTACACAAAAGGGGTTTTTATAGTATGAACGTTGTTTAGATTTCAATTCCAATCATCTCTATTTAATTTATAAAACTTATGTGAACAATATTCACTGTTTGGTTTCTAACACGCTAAAACAGTCCCAAAAAGTAAAGTGTCTAGTTATTTTTACCTTATTAAGTCTTCTTTCGTCACTCACAAAACGCTTGACACACTTGTTAGCTTTGCAATAGATACGCATACGCGATAAACTCCAATATTAAGATTTGCGATTACAAGAGCAATATTATCGCCACTGCAACAAATCTGTTACTTACAGATATAAAACCATATTAGACTTTCAATCCGATTCCAAGACATTTTATTAAAATATACACGTTAATGCGACAATTTGAAACGCTTAAGAGGCGCTTACCTGCGTAATTTCTCAGAATAAATGTCAAGTGAGTCGTTGCGACCGACTCGCTCAACTCGCTCGCTGCGCTCGTTTCGCTCACGGAGCTCGATGCGCTCGCTGTGCTCGTGATAATTCTCGGCCGAGTTGCAGAAATCCTGCGTTTCGGTACGTGCATAATGTCGTGCTAGCAATATATTTAGCTTACGTTGCATGGCGGCTATTAGGTGACGGCTTTGCAATATTAAGGCCGTTTGTTGGAGTTAAGTTTGACCTGTTCGAAATGAAGTTGGTCTGTTCGTGTCTCGACGCAAAGCTAAACTCTTGTTCATGAGTTGGTGAGTTATTAAAACGTTGCACCTCACTTTTCATATATTAGAAATTCTAATGTCTAAATAATATGTAATATCTTCCTGATAGACTGATTTTATAAATTTTATAGTTCTACGAAAAATTTACAAAAGTGACGAAAGATGAAAATTGGGGACACCCCCTATTTTCAACTATCGTCACTTTAGGTATACCACGAAGATCGTTAGGCTCGTGGTGGCAAACGCGGCAGCTGAACATGGGCTCCGATTTGATAGCCGGGTAGAGCAAAAAGTGGCATTAGGTTATTCCATTAAAGATTAAGTACTATGTAGCAGCCTGAAGTCTGGATATTAGCGGTGTGATACTCCCGTAGGTATTGTGTGCTCTCCAAGGCACAAGCTGTCAGTAATTTTCTAGATAAACTTAAGAAGTAGGTATAAATTAAAAAATGCGCTTTAGTACTTGCCCGATTTCGGACCTGCAACTTCATGTTTGAGACGCGGTTGCCTTAAAAGGGTCATTCTCCACTCGCTTATCGTAAACATCGAAGATGGTTTAAAAGCTTGTTACTTCATTTAATGCAATCCAACGCGATGTTTGACGAAAAGGCAACGCAAAAAAAGAGAGATAACGCCTGGAAACTCTGTTAGTATTCGGTAATTCCGAGATTTACTCGAAAATTTCACAAAACTTGCTCCAGGAAATAGCTGTTTTTTTTTAAACCCTTAAAAGTTTTTGTCAAAAGTTGTAGTCATTTAGAATCTTAATAAAATTTGCAAGGTCTCTAGAGGATTACTTTTTTGACTTTTTTAATTTTTAGGCAAATTATGAAGTGTCAAAGTTCATACAAAATAGGACATTTTCAGAGGTCTTTACTGGATTAGTTTTACACAAATTTAGAAATCGGTTTCTTTAGAAACCTAGATAATATCCACAAGATACTGTTTCCAAAATATTTAATGAAAAGTGTTTAATAACGTCATAATCAGTTATGAGCGGTTGTATGAAAAACAGTGAAAATGTGAGTCGTGATGCACCACCTTAACCACTGGACCATCATAACAAAAGCATCTAGCGTTGAAAATCTGCGCTGTTGCTCTGTTCAATACATGAACCCCAGCATTTTGCTGAGCGCTGGCCGTTTTACGCGGATGTGTCGCATAACTCACACTATTGTGCAGAATTGTTATTTTTTATTTTTTTTAGGTATGCGCCATGTTTGTTGTAAATCAACTCTTTTTCTTGCTTTCTTTTTCTTTTAAGAACATCATAGCATAGCATAGTCGGCCTTATAATGTTCCCACTGTTGGGACTCTGGCCTCCTAACTAAAAGAGGGAATGGGCCGTAATCCACCACGCGGGCCCAGTGCGGGTTTGTGGATGTCACATGTCTTCGAATTTTTTGGTTCTAGGACATGCCGGTTTCCTCGCGATGTTTTCCTTGAGAGCAGTGGTGATTAAATAAATTACAGAAAGTAATGTGCCTTGCTGTGTTTGAACCCGCGACCTACAACTCGAAAGTCGGAGCCGTTACCACTCGGCCACCACTTCTCTTTTTCAAGAACATCGTACCTACGAAAACTCACTCTTATACAAACTCCTCAGGTCCCAGCACACGCTAAAGGTGTCGCCACATAACAGCATTACTCGCGGCACTAACGCCAGGAGCAGCGTCACGTCGCGCGTCACCTTCGCGTTTTCTAACAACGTTACTTTAATCTATCGCGTTAAGCTGACTGATGGGGTTAGGCCTTAGAGAGTATGCATAGATTGCTACCTGCTGAGGTGTGAACTTTGTTTTGATTCTTGTGTGCAATAAATAGCAACTCTTTTGACAGGCCTGTTGGTTTAGTGGTTAGTGGCCCTGACTGCTATGCCGGAGGTCGTGGGTTCGATTCCCACCCAGGACTAATGTTTATGTGATGAGCATGATCATTTGTTCTGTGTCTGGGTGTAATTTATCTATAATATGTATGTATTTAGAAATATATGAGTATGTTTATCAGTTGTATAGTACCCATAACACAAGCTCTGCTTAGCTTGGGACTAGACGGCGTTGTGTGATAGTTGTGGAATATTATTATTATTATTAACTTGAGGCGACATTCTTGTCAGGATTGTGGAATTTTTCGAATGTTACTGCGACTCTAAAACGCTAAGGGTAATTGAAGCAACACAGGCGAGTTTAAGTCAGTAAAAGTGATTGACCTGACCTTTTCGTTACTTTGTTCGCGAGGACGTTTTTATAAAAACTTTAACGCCGCTTAATCCGTATTTAATGAGTACTTTTGAAAAAAAGTAATATAGTAATATTAATCTTTATGTAGTTTATTAACCCAAGAATTAAGAATCTTCCATGCAAACTTTTAAACCCAGTAATTGTTCTATTGGGGGTAGTTTTGAAAAAAGCTTGTTATTTTTTCAAAACTACCCCCAATAACCAACAATTTGTCGGTTTCAATCTACATGTGGGTTTTTACAAAATGATGCTTCACTACATAGTATAAAACAAAGTCGCTTTTTCTGTCCCTATATCCCTATGTGCGCTTAAATCTTTAATACTACGCAACGGATTTTGATGCGGTTTTTTTAATAGATAGAGTGATTCAAGAGGAAGGTTTATATGTATAATATTGCACCCGAGCGAAGCCGGGGCGGGTCGCTAGTATTATATAAAATCGTCTAGCTATGCGTTTCACCGTAAATTCTATACCATAAAGACAAACAACTATACAGACTTTCCAATACCGACAACATTCGTCAATGAAGTCAACATTTCAATGCTTTTGAATGGCTATAGATCACTCTCGGCATTTACTGGCTCGCGAGCCTATATCCTACCAATAGACATGCGTCCGACGCCGACGTACAGAACTGACTGACACATAGTGACGGATCTGACGTATGAGGTAGACAACGGTTCCCATATTCAGATTATGCATTCGATTCCTGGGAAAATTAGGTGTGGTGGACTTTAGCTGATTCGGAGTAATGTCTATCCAAGTCAATTGTTGTTTTCAAATGAGATATGTATATAGGTTTATTTCGGGTAAAAATCATATCATATCATCATATAATCATATCATCGATCTTCCTCTCTGGGTGGGGCCGAGAGGGAGTGTCACACTTTTACTGACTAAAACCAACACGTGTTCTTTAAGTAAACCTTGGCGTTTTGGACCGCAGTGAGTTTTCGAGCCATGCCTGCGTGATTGAGGAGCGTTGGCAAAGAAAGAAAGAAAAGAGTTTACGCGTCAAATATGGCGCATATCTTAAAAAAAGAAACTTAGACAGCTACGGCTTGATTTTTAATGAAAATAAGAAGTAAGATAAGATTCTTTTTTTTTCAAATATTAATAAAAAATAACAAATACATAATTATGCATATAAATCCATACAATGTACAAATTCAGTTCAGCAAAATGCCAGAAAACAAGAAAGTAGTCTGCCGTAATCTGACGCTGGTTTGCAACTGTATCTTACTTATTGCAATCAGCTTTAATTGGTTAACTGACAATGACAAAAAGGTCGTGACGAAGGTAACTATGGTTACAAGACGACTGAAACAATTACAGTGCGTTTCACTTAAGAAGTTCCTTTGTCGTAATGTTGGCAAAACGGAAAAACAGTGTTGCAATATTTTTAGCAATAAAATTACTTAATATTAGGGAGATTAGCTTATATTTCGTTACTTTTAACAATTGCGTTTTTTTTTGGTTTTTATTAAGACTATTTTTGAATAAAGTATATGGCGCTGGGCTCCATTCCGATTGTCCTGCAATTCTTACAAATACCGAAAACGCCACGCCACAATATCGTTCCTCTCTATAACAACGTCCTTTTAGACCTGTTTTTTTTTTTAAAATAAAATCCCATTTCTCTCATAATTCTCTAAAAAGTACTGCAACTACCATTAAAATCAATTTCGTTGCGCATTTCGGGGAACAATTTTGGTAGAGTAGGCAACTCTTTCCTTTTTTCCCTTCTTTTTTGTATAGAAAGACAGGGGAGCCAACATTACGCCAAAGGAACGTCTTAAGTGAAACGCACTGTAGTTGGTGGCATTGCCATCTACGCTAATATTACAGATTAATAATATTAAAATAATATTAAATAATATTAAAGAGGTAAAGTTATTTTTTTTTTTTTTGGTTTTTTATTCGTAGGAGGTAATCTGTGAAAGTGGTGAGCCGATTGCTAAGTTTTTTTTCATCGATAGATAGCTGCTTTATTCTTGAGTGACATAGGCATAGACATATTTTATGTACGCGGGCGAAACCACGGATTTTGCCCGTGTTAGTATAGAATATACTCGTAATTTCAGCTCAAAATGGTACCAGAAATCCTGTACCGTAACAGCTAACTGCAAAGCCTCAGTCGCTTAACCCCAGCTCCTTGAACTACGCTGTCTAACATGCAACATTACCATAAGCGGTGTGCTATCGTAAAAATATGCAAACGCCAGAATTACACATTAAATATTCGTCTCCGACTGTACTTGGGAGATAGTGGGCCATAGTGGAGAGGCTTGCGTTTACACTAGTGTAAAATATTACAGGCTCAAGCCTTGTCTCATGGATTATGCAGTACTGCACGTTAATAAAGCAAGATAACAGGTGAATGCGACACGGTTCTAAGTGCGCTGTTGTTGTACCCTGCATCTGGGGTTATGGTACTTTGTCGAATTTCAAATTCGAGCGTGAGGGGAAGATTTTAGTGTAGTGTACTAAGCGTTTTACATTAACGCATTAGGAACTTGAATTGAATTCAAGAAATTGTCGTAAAACAGTTAGAGACGAGTTGCTGGAGATTTTATTACTTCCGAACTTAATATGTATGTAGGTACCATAGCGATCAAAAACTGTGAAAGAACAGATATCTATGAAATACTATTTTTCATTTTCACTAACACCAGAGTCTAAATTACCGTTGGTCAGGGTTCCTGAGAGCCTCGCCCTGGAGTACTGCCTTCTAGATCAAGGCCTTGATCTAATTGCCCAACGAGAGCATACTCAGACGTTTGTTGGCCGAGGCTTTTTGCTATTGACCTTTTTAGGGTTCCAAAAGTAGGCAAAACGGAACCCTTATAGGAACACTTTGTTGTCGGTCTGTCAAGAACCTTTTCCTCAAGAACGTGTGAAGGTATGCTAAAGCTCAAATTAATATCAAATACTTGTGTCTACCCCAAACTGTAGTGGAAAAATCAAACTTCTAGATCACCGCAATCTCCTAAGGCCGCCCGTGATGCCCCGTTGAGGTGTATATTTTGAAACTCGCT
This sequence comes from Mythimna lalbum, assembly GCA_949319445.1. Classification (NCBI taxonomy): domain Eukaryota; kingdom Metazoa; phylum Arthropoda; class Insecta; order Lepidoptera; family Noctuidae; genus Mythimna; species Mythimna lalbum. The sequence continues at coordinate 13,932,823 of OX439360.1, forward strand.
CGGAAATCAAAACCTTTACCTATAATTTTTACGTTGACCTAGAATACTGAAACTTGGCATGAAGCAAGGTCTCATAGCATAACTAAGTATAAGATAAAGTCTGAAAATTGTGTACAAAAAAATATATTTTTGTTTTTGCTTTCGGAAAATGTTTGATACTCGATTAAGTAATTAAGATTAAGAAAAAACCCTCGGTGCGCAAGTCCGACTCGCACTTGACCGGTTTTTCTTTTCTTACAAACCAGTTAATTTTATCCTGCCATCGACCTACCTGTACAAAACCTGGACGGAATCACAGAGCAACAATCAGGGAACAAAACAAAGCTTGCAACGCTACGGTACGCTGTTGCTGCAACAGCCACCGATACAAAATGAGTCTAGGAACGAATTAGAGGAGGTATTCCGTATACGTTCGAGGGAAACTCGAAACATACAGACTAGTTAGAATCGTTAGTGACTTGGAAGAAATTCGATGACCTTATTTGGCGTTGATTGTAGCCAGTACTGAGACGCAAGCAGATGATTATCGAGTGATACGATTTATATTTTACATTAAAGAATTTACTAAAGGAGTCAAAATGGTAACAGACCGAAGATTTTCAAGGGTAAGCAACGCTTGCCGAGGTTACTGTGTGGATGACCATCCATCGTAGTGGCCTGACATTATGCCGAACTGGACCTATTTGGCAGCTATGAGATACACAATATTTTAAGGTTCTATACTATAACTGTTATCTCAATGTGTGTACCTGCGTGCCAAGTAAACGTGTTTTCTTTCTTTCTTTCTTTCCCATCTTAATATTCCAAGTTGTCTCCGTGTCTCAGAAAGCATGTTGAGCTATTGGCCCCAGCTGTCATTTGAGGACCTTTGATTTATCGTGTTATCCAATTTCCTGGATAGTGGAGATCAGATAGACAGTCGATCCATATAAAATACTGGTTAGACTGAAAGCTGACTCCAACATAGTTGGGAAAGTTCGGAAAAGGCTAGGTAGATGGTATGATAGAGTCAATGAAGTATATAGTGGAGGATTAGGTACTTAAAAAATACTTATTTGATATAATATTACATAATACTAATAATACTTATACTAATTGCTGCCAGCGGCTTCGCTTGCGCAATAGTATAAAATTATCTCAAGAGAACATATTTTCGGGATTAAAAGTATGTTATGGTCTACCCGTGTAACAAGTTTTATCGAAATCCATTCAGTAGTTTTTGTGTGAAAGAAACATCCACACTATACATACAAACTAGTTATAGCGTTGACGACTGGCTGTCACCAAAATCATTTCAATTGGTCAATAATTTGACACATCATAAGCTGTGCATCCACGAAGTAATACAAATACGCAACGTGTGTGTATAATACTGTCTTAACTTTGTGACCTATTTCAAGTCACAAAGCTAAGATTAGATCACAATTTAAACAACCAAGTAAAATCAGCAACTACACAATTCTACTTTAAAAAATCTCCCCACAGCAGTTGCGAACGTAGCGATACGTCCACTTAAACTATTCCCATAATAGGTCTGCAGGCCAGGCCGGTGGCCGGAACAAAATAAGTAAGTACACAAGATTAATTGTCCCTGGCGGACAGCAACGGAAGCGCATCCCCCGTGCAGCCGCCATTTTGTGCGATAACACCGGTGTACACTGTCCAAATGTACTGCCTGTCGATGCGGCTAACGTCTTTGTGCAACTAGCCTTGTTTAGAACGCGGGTATTTGTGATTTAGTGTTTATTTTGCTTTGTTTAAAGACTCCTTATAGAACAAAAAACCGGGCAAGTGCGATTGAGACTCGCGCGCGCACTGAGGGTTCCATACAAACGAGTACCTATGAATATGAAAACAGTTCAATTCCCGAATTGAATTGATTTTACCGAATCGCAAAAAAAGTTTTTGTGATATTATTTACAGTTTCCAGCTTTTATCTTATACTTATGCAATCCGACCTTGCTTCATGCTCAATTTCAGGATTTTAGGTCAACGAGAAGTACCCTATGAAGTTTGAATCCCTTGAGAGTGTAATAGAATTTTTTGTGACATAAACCATGTCTTTTAACACATAAACACAACATGTTAAAATTAAACAAAACTAAAATAGATGATTAAACAAATTACTTATGTGATAAAAAATGTGTATAGGAGACCTAAGTTATAAAGAGTACTAACAACCTTTGATTATGCGCTATTCACTTCTTCTTTCGTATTGATTTAACTCAAATTTTCAACAAAACAAGCTTTTAATGAAAATCATTTTTTCATAGCAAGCTTTTATAGTTCGGTATACCATACGAATTATACGAGCCCAAACTCGATGCGGTTGTGTCATTTGACTACCAAGTTCCTATAGCCACCCTCAGGTTCCATCATCAGATCAGCTCCATTTCATAATAATTTTGCATTGTCATCTGACTGACACATGCATGCAAAATTTTTGCTCAATTGGTAACCGGTAAGTGAGTCAAAATTAATTTGCAAGATTTGATGACAGACAAACATTGGAACAGGTGAAACTAAATAAAAACTTGTAAAAAAAAGAGTCAGTATATCTATCTATCTAGGTATCTTTTCCGACCAATATGTAGTTACCTAGATAGCTCTGCCGTTGGCCTCGTTTAAGTCGTGAATGGTACGGGTAATACAGGAAAGGATATGCGTCACACGCATATCCTGTGAAGGGACTCCACAATGCCACTATGTTAGCGATGGGTCAAGGATACTCCATTTGAGCAGATTGTTTCTGCAGTCGCCACCCAGAGTGCGTATTAGGTTCAGAGATTTCAAGATTGGCCACTGCAGTTTGTATCCAGATGGCAGATGCCAAAAAGATATAGTTTAGAGAAGTGGGATTTATGTTCCTCCACAGTTCGCGTAATGCACTACTCACTCAATTATGATGTTTCAATTCAATTCAAAATGGTATTATATGTCACACGGGCACACGCAAGTACTAATAAAACACTAAAAGCAACGCTATAATTGGTCGATTTCTATAGAGAAGTACCGGTAAGAAACTTCGTTTATTAAAAAAGAATATACACTCTAGTACAAAATACAAAATATAATCTCACAAAAGCTTGCCTGAGCTAATCTCATAAACGGTTCAAACAAAGCCGACCACCGCTCGTCTATAATCACTTCGATCTCAATCAATCCCTTGCCGAACAAAATGCATCGTCATTCTTTGCATCTAACTTATCCCTTAAAGTAGTCAAGTTTATCGCCAACCGAACTTAGTCCACATATCACACCCGGACTTACAGGGGATCAGGGCTAATCAGAATCCCCGCTTCGAAAGCTTATTCCTCGCCTCAGTATAAGCAGTGTAAAAAGATCGCTAAAACAAGATAAAGCTTGGTGACAACTTGTGTAACTCGGCAACCCTGCATGTGACGGCCCTGCGAATGACAGCCCCCCTCCCGCGACTCGGCTCGCCTCACAATCCCCCCCCCCCTTCCACCCCCTTCTCAGCCTCGCAAACCACTTTGCACCGTCCGATACTATCTTTTACAATGCATTTTCCTTAGAATATAAATTTATTCGCATCCCATTGAGATATCGAGAAGTCTCCGAGTTTAAAATCCGTCCGATTTCAAAGTTTATCCTTTGAAGTCTTGGATGGAATTATTTTCATTCAGAAACTTATATATAGGAGTTTGAGTAGCCTGTGAACTTGAAAATTTTTGAATGTCTTACTTTATGGCTGTGTGAGATCTGTAAGATATATCGAAAAGATATTTGGAAAATCCCTTTACGAAGTTTAAGTCTCTAGACTTAATTCTATTTAATTCGTTAATAGCCAACTTTCTCTGAATTAATTTTAATCTGAGAACAGTTTTAAACCCGTAAAAAGATTATAAAACTAAAGAATTATATAGATTTCTTCATTGAAGCATCTAAGCGAAAATAAGCTCCGGTGTTACCCAGAAATTACATATTATATTAAATTGTATGTATGAAAATGTTAGAAATTACATATATAAGTGGAGCAGGCTAAAATCCTTGCTAACGTGGAGTTTCCACGAAATGCAAGTCATCTGTCAGGGCTAATTATACGTACTTAGTGCAATCCCCGTAGAACCGTGCTCGTTGCATATTTTTGCACACATTTGCTGACTTGACAAAATAAATTAAAGCATAGTTATACTTCTTTTCCTTTTTGATGTTTTTTTTATTTATTTTTTATGGTGGGGAAAATCATCCAATGACAACCTAAGCTCTTGGGCGGAGGTGGAGATAGTGTCAGATTCTTCCTAACTAAAAACCCACCTCGTTCCTTCGTGCCTTCTTACCGGAGCTCAAGCTACCTTTCGGACTGGTCGACACCTAATATTCTTCCGATGGATCTCATAACACTAATTTCATTGGTTACTTTTCTGTTTTGCATTTTTATCAGCCCATTTATATTGAACCGGGCTTTGACATCAGAACGACTTTTTTCCTGCTGCAAGGTCCGCATATATATTTAAGCATTATGTTCTCCTTTATATGCAAGGTGTACTGCTTATTTGTAATCAATTCTATTCTACATGGGCCTCTACAAAATCGGTGCAACAATACTTGTTTCTTTGTCTTCCAAATTCAGTACTTAATCATCAACATGTGCATCATACTACATCCTTACTATGACATTCATATTCTCATCATTCGTGTTCTTATGCACGTATGCCTTGAGTCGCTAATGCTATTGACTCTACACCTAAATCTTTAGTGATCTCAATGTTCACTAACTGCAATTTAGCTTCACTTTTTTTTTACTGACCGACATTTTGACAATTCAAAAGTTCCTGTAACTGGTATTATATTTCAAATAAACCTTTCTATTTTCTCACTCCACTTCGAGACGTATCGTTTTGATGAAAATCTCCAAATATGTTTACGAGGTTTATTATACTTAAACTTTGCTCGAGTACACTTTCTGTCGGTACGTCGAAATCTGTATAAATCAGTTGTATTTGTGTTCTCTTAAATACGTTTAACGAATGTTGTTCGTTGTTTCAAACAAACATTTCCCTTAACAGAATTACTGAAGCCTGAAGTTGAAATTGGCACATTGCTGAGAAGACTTTTATTTTGAATCCTGCTTCAAACAAAAACTTTTGAAGTCGACTGTAGTTTTAACGCAATACAATTTTGGTTTCAAAAGAAGAAGTTTTAAGAGTATTAGTGAAATTTTCTGATAATCTTTAAACAGAAAACCAGTTTCAATTTAAAGAAGCAGTTCATTCACATTTTACCAAACTATAAAAGCTAAAATAATAAACTAAAAATGACACACGAGCAGGAAATAAAGTAATAATTAGTCATACACAAAAAAATCAAAACATAATGCCACTGTCTTTTGTTTCACTCACAATATACTATATTTCATCGAGTAAGAAAGAGACAAATGGAACATCGCAGCTCTCATGTTCGGTGTAATTATTCATGAAGACTCCGACAGCGTATGCTTTTTTATATACTTTTCAACACTCGCCCTAGTGAATGGGTTAATCAAGTCATGCTCGTATTGTATGCTCTTTTCAGGATATGTTCATTGCTGGAACTCGTTTTTCTGTTTTCCGTAATTATGTTGTGCATTTTGTCAAAAAAATTCTTTGCTTTCATCTGATTGTAGGAATAATTTCATAGGAAATGTTGACATGCTTTGATGTGGACGTTCTCTTTAAGAGCAGATAGACATGAAAATCGGAGTCAATAATTTTTACTAATAATTGAAATAGGCACCTGTATAATATCGTAAAATGGTACGTCTATTTCTTCCTATTAATACTTACAAGAATTACTTTCGTCCTGACGTCTGTAGACGTTTCTCATCGCTGTTCCCAATGAAAACAATGATAATAGCACCCAACATTCTAAATCTCATAATCGCATGGCTACACAAAAGAGATTCTTTCTTTGTAGAAGCCACCGTAATCCCTTAAGTAGAAAAATATAAAAAAAAATATATATAAATCATGGTCCAGCTTCCCTTCAGTCTCTCCGTTTAATCTCTGTCACAAAGTACAGGAATATCGTAAATCATGCCGCTATCGAAGCCGGTTATAAAATATTGAAAATGTTCAGTTTTCAGTCATTCATCTTTGGTATTATGTACATCGCTTAATGGACTTGAGAGCCAAATATTTGAAGAGTTCGAATTGATGTATGGGGCGAAGTGCCGGGCGCTGGAGTAGTTGTGTAAAGTATTGGGAACATTTCTGGTTTAAATGATGCATCGTTCTTGTTGTTGTCAACAGGACTGTTCTTAATGTAAAAGGTAATAAATACCTAAGTGTCGTATCAAAGATGCAGCTGATCTTAACAAAGGTTTCCAAACGGTCGGTTCTTACAAAAGCCGATGTAATTTCTTTTTTTTATCTCATTGAAAGTTTTAATGATTTTGTCTTCAAGGCATCGTCGTATATAATTGACTTTTAACCGTCGGTAAATTGACTCTTAATAAACTAGTGCGCTTCACTATCAACAATTACGTCACTGCTTACCATCTGGTGGGCTCGCAGCCATGCACTACTTTAGATCGTTAAAAAAAAGAAACATATAGATATAAAGACATGCACACATGCTTCGGTAAAGTAAATACTCACAAAGAAAACACTGGGTAGTATTATAGGCACACACAGTAACAGCCCACAAACTATCACAAAACTAATCAGTTCCCAAGGCAAACCCATCGACTACATTTCTAATGAGACTTGCTCGCAAAACCTATCTATCTGTCCCTAACGTCGAAACTTACGAGGTTCTCCTACCCACTACTTCTACCTAGGTAAGGATAGGTGTGCAAGATTAATCGCCAGTGCCTCTCAGAATGGTACGGAAACGCATCCATATCTGTCCAGTGAGGACCATTCACCATTCCACGTTTCCTTTAGTCAAGTAAATATGTATTCAGTTTGTGTGCCAAGCAACCACTTAGGAGTAGTGTTACCAAAGCATTTGGAAATTCGATGGCATTTCAATAGATTTTGACATGTTTAAAGTTTGTATGTCCTAGATGTTTGAGCTATGGAATAAGTGAATTCCTGTTGTTTTGTTTTTAAGATGGAAAAGTCTTAAGCTTTCGAGGGTTAGGAGTACTGATGTTTTTATGTAAATACTCTGAAAAATTTTAAAGATTGGGTCTCTACGTTTTTGACTTAAACAGTTAACAATAGAAAAAAAAATAAAAAAATTGACACACTTTCGTTAAAAAGACCACAATTGTAATTATTGATTATAGGAGGCCCATTAAAAGACTTTTTATCGTTCAGAATGGTTGTAGCTCAGCATTTCCTACATAACTTATAAGTTATGCTACTCTCTATGAAATAAACCGATCCATGTCCTGAAAGTCCAGTGTTTGGAATCAATTGTTAGTATATGTCTCGAGCCGGATAAGTCCGGCTTTTGATTCATATTCTAATATATAAAAATCTCATGTGACAGTGTTTGTAATCCAACTCCTCCGAAACGCCTTCACCAATTTTTATTATATTTTTGACCTATTCTCAGATCTACTGAGAATAGGTCGTAGACTATTTATTTCCGTCTTACTCGCACGCCCTATTTTTCTCTTTAATAAATTGTATGACAGAACAATATTTGCCCGGTCAGCAAGTATAATTTAATTCTTCTTACCAGCCTATTTATAAACGGGACAACAAACTCATTCACACACATACCAAAACATACTCCTTCTCTCCCAGTTTTACAACAGCAATTAATAACGCATTTATAATTCGAACAACAAACTCACACAACACGAACTCGCTAGACAAAACACAGAAAACTTTCCCGACTGCTGACAAAAATAATACCTACTTACTTAACGAACTTGGAACACAGTCAACTCAGAGATGCTCCCGAACACCGATTAACGAACCCCATTAGATCATCTTAGGGTGATTATTATTTAAACGCGGTTCACGTTGGCAACTTCTTGAATCACCTGCACCCCTAAGACATTTGTAAGCACTTCAGGAATACTCCCCCCCCCCTCTCCCACTCCAACGTCTTCTGATCGAAGAATTAAAGTAGCTCGTTCCTCCTGGAAGAGATTGTAATGTTTTTATGAAAAGGAAATTGCATTATTGAGAAAGTTGTCCGGAGAATATTAATTTCCGATTAGTGATCTGAATATGATTATGTTTTTTGATTTTGTATCTACTTTTGCGAATCAAGGCTTGTGGAAGTCTAATGAAACGTTGTGATATGCATTATATTTTAATAATTGGTCATATATCTGGCCCAAAGTTTGTTGGTAATGCGGCAGTCATGCCCTACGAACTGTGCCGAAGTTTTTGCCCTAAAACAGTGCGACGGGATCACGGCAGACCACGAAAAAGCTAGCGTGATGAACTAGACAGATTCCGCTAGACCTGGCAAGAGGAAGCGCGGGCCTGCGAAAGATGGAATGGAGGCCCTTTGCCCAAGAGTGGGACTGAATAGGCAATCAACAAAAAAAATCTTTAGATAAACGTAGATACACATTTAAATAATAAAAAATTACTAAAAACATATCAACGATTGAAAGGCAAAATGATCTAAATGACATTGACTAACTTTACAGGAGAGTGATTTAAAGTTCAAATTATATCTAATAAAAATGCAATTTTATTAAACAATTTATACTTGTTTCACACGTGTACCTTATACCATTGCGTAGAATTTGTTCACGTTTACCATTTTCTCGAAACATTTCCGTCTTTAAACACATCTGGAACGTTGATAACACATTCTAGGTTGCGACTTCCAGTTTCTTAATGCTTGCGGGGAGACGGGAGCCGAGCGGCACGGTGCTAGTGCACAGGAAATTAAATCAGTGCCACCTTACTTATATAATCGTGTGCCACTCGCAATTTTACCGCTTTAAGAAAATACGGGTCAAGTATAACCTAAAATTTTATACGGTTACACCAGATCGAACGCTGTGTTTTATAGGTGGAGGTGAACGAATATCGCTGGTGGTTATATGAGACAGTAATGTAGGTACAAATTCCGAATACCCTCTTTTCATAAACACCTCCTGGAATTGAGATGGTAGACGTATGTACTTTCAGTTTACATCGAGGAAATAAATACCAAATATAAAAGCGATATTCCGTCTTTATTCGCACACAAAATTTTGATTAACCTCACCTTTTCAACATCCCGAAGACACTAAAACGGAAGCCTTTAAAGGATGCTCATTAAATCCTTACAAGTAAGTCTTATTTACGCACAAATGATTTATTTCCAATCCCTAATTTCATCAAAATTCCTCTTTAGAAGACGCTCCTCTGAACTGGAAGACCTTCGAATGTATATTTTAAGATTAATTTATCCTCAACGATCGCTCCTTTTGTGTGTTTATGGGGACGGGTGGTCCGTTTTTCCCTTACCTCCTCTTATTTGAGAGCAGGACCAACTGAGCAACAAAAGGTTGTTGGTTTATTTTGTGACATCATCCATAATAGAAGGAGGATGTAGTTCAGTAACATAGTGATTCAAAGACATAATGTATAATAATGCGGCAGGTACCTACGAAGGAAGGAACATAGGAGTGGGTTTTATTCAGTGAAATTCTGACACGCCCTCTCGCTCCACCCCGGAATGGGAGAAGTCATTGAATGATTTCCCACTTACAAATAAAGGTACGGATTACATAAAATAAAAATCTTTCTTCTTCAAAAACAAATAAAGAGTTATTATATGAAACTTATGATGGCCCACTAGTTAAGGCCTCCCTCTCCTTGTGCACTAGATTACGGGCTCGAAATCGGTTTATGAGCTATTATGCTATGCTAATGGCTAATGAGAAATTTTCAATTCACGTGTACTTTTCTAAGTTTATCAAGGACATTAGTGACACCGTGGTTCGGAAAGAACTTAGGTACGTCCAGACAGTCGGTACAGGTAATCAGACGCCAGAAAGGCCTACCGACAGTCTGTCCAAGGAGTATCGTGTTGCCCAGTAACTGGGTTGTGGAGGTCAGATAGGCAATCACACCATATAAAACACAGGTATTCAGTCGCATTCAGTTAGACTGAAAATTGACCCCAAGGGACCAAAAGGGACGTAGCCTTTTCGCAACTTGCTTGGATTTGTACAAAATACTATGTATTTAGGAAGACTTAAGATAAGATGAGACTGTTTTTACTAATCAGTAGAGTGGCAGTCGACTTTTGACTGATATAGTACCTATCTACCATGGTTGTGATAGCAACTAAAAGCAGCTCAAACTGGACTATCAACTAATCCAAAACTTTCTCAGTACTCTCAATTATACTCCTGACTAAAATAAATAAACTCTAGTTACCCAAAACCTCTCAATTTAAATTAAACAAGAAAACCAGCGCTTAGCCTGCAGTAATAGACTCAAATAGAGCATAAACTTGAAACTAAGCTTTAGTTAACTTGAATAATTGCCGCTGTTGTCCAAACTTAAGCTAACTAAAGCCGGCTAGTGTGTCTACAGGTTTACTCAGGTATTATGCCTGACATACGGACAGACGGACCGGTTAGATTTAGACGAATTATGTCCCTTGACCAGCGTTTTGCTAGGACTACAATGCTAACAATAAAACATGTCGGATTTTAAAGCGAGAGTGAACCAACATCTGCTAGGTTTAGTCTTTATTGTAAACTTCATCCATCGCTTTTATTTTGTTTATTAAAAGCATATTAACTATCACATCACATACAAGTTACATTGAAAAAAAAACCAATTGCTTCACAAGAGGTCCAATGTAAAGTCAGGGTCAAAAGTGCAGTTACACGTTCCCATTTGTAAAGTATCTAAAATTTATTTATAACAGAAGTTTAGTGGACCACAACCACATGGGTAAATTACGGTTTAGTTACTCATGTGCCACAACTACAGATTTTTCAATTAAAAAAAAAACTGCTGGGAGTCCTAACTCCGTTGTAAGAGAGGGATGGGCCACAATCCACCACTCGAGCGCAATACAGATTGAAAGGCAACATATCTTTGATTTTAGGACATGCTGATTTCCTCAGAATGTTTTCTTTCATCATTTTTAGAAAATGGTGATGAAATTAAAAAATATACACGAAGTAAAACGCCTCCCTTTGAGCCCACAACTTACAACTCGTAAGTCGTGGCCCATGCTACAAGCCACCGCTATATGCTACCATTATTAGCAACACTATACAGCAAAGATTTACAACATAACTACACACACAACACACAAATGAAATACGTCCCGGCAATTCGAAGCAATATTAACTACCACCATCGAACTATACCATTATTGCGATTGTCATTGACACATACACTACTACGAACACGTAATCAAATAAACGTCTACCATGCAATTTACTTAATCACTTGCTGACTCAGATACAAGGAGATATGTGTGAATGACTGAATGTACATATACGTATGTATACGTAATGATAGAGGACAAATGTGTCACAATCACAATACATCACATTATTAATGTTATAAAGGATAAAGTTTGTGATTGTGTATGTTTGTTACTTCTTCTCGCTTGAATAGCTTAACGGATTTGGATCAAATTTGGCTCACGGGTAGACCATGTCCTGGAACACACATAGAAAACTTTTTTCCTGGAAGTATGTTAGTTGGGAGGCATGTGGAACAGCCCCAACATAGCTCCGTTAAAAAAGAAGAATCCTCGCGTGTTATGTCTGGCTTGGGCAATTGCCCGAGATATGATTTCGGGCAGTTATATATGTCAAAATCGCGTACATAACTCTAATTTCATAGTTTAGTGCATATGTGGCAACATAAATGTCGCTACATTACATTGGGACAATTTTCTATTTTCTCCTGGATAAAGCCAGTAGTAGGCAGTAGATTTTTACTTTATTCATAATTTAAAATAGTTCTATTGAATAAATGACTGAAAGCAGAGTTTGTAGCTGAGCAATATCAACCGCTCAGATCAATCGTCAAGGTTAGACCATGCTTACCGAGGTCGATATGTGGGTGTGTGAACATACCTAGATTCTTCCCTGCCGTGGAAAGCACTCTCATTAGTAGATCTTTGACCGTCGTTACAGACACTCAGAATCCAGGAAATTTGGCACTAGTCTTGCCAATTATCATGTTACCCAGTTACTGGTTGTGGAGGCCAGATAATCAGTCGCTTCATCTACATCTACAGTTCTACACTAATATAATAAAGAGGTAAAGTTTTTTTTTTTGTTTTGTTTGTAGAAGGTAATCTCTGAAAGTACAGGTAAAATTTTTTCACCGATGGAAAGCTGCTTTATTTCTGATATGTACGCGGGAAAAGCTGCAGGCAAAAGCTAGTGTTAAATATTTGTGTCCGGCTGAATCCAATTTGACTAGAAGTAAAAGTGAAGTGAAGAATGAGTGGCCGAAAATAGAGCTCAGTTAATCCAATTTAATATATTTCATCTTTATTTTGGAAGATTCAAAGACCATTTTTCTATCGTAAATTAATATTTGTTTGAAGAATAAACATGACGGCTTGAAATATTTGTTCTTTTATGCAAAGGCTCTATATACTGAGGGTGCAGTTGCTGGAGTCGCACCGTAACGTCAACTTCAAGGCGTTCGTGGTGCGAGTCCCGAACACTTTTCTGCCCCTCGTGTTGAAGGAAGACTTTTGGCCGCAGGGCGTGGTGTTCCGTCGCTTCCGCGGACAGGTGCCACAGAACAGCACGAAGTGAACTGAGTGCAATGTGAAGTGTTACTAACATAGATTTAAGTCTTATTTACTAACGACAACTTGTACTTATTCTATATGTATGTTAGTCTGTAAGGTATATATCTATGGGCCAAGATGCCTGATAATAAATGATTTATTATTATTATAAATGTGGTCCAAATAATCGGTCAAACAAAGAGCTACAAGATTGTATGTGACAGCCGACTTCTCCTATATACTACACTTTATTATGGTGGGGGACGTCATCCAATGACTTCTCGAGAGAGCGTGTCAGACTTTTAGTGTTCCGGCACACAGGTCACAAAAAAAGCCGCTTCTAGCTTCTTTTTGTGGCGGCCTGTGCGGTTGTGCCGCCACATAAAAAGCTAAAAGCCACTTATAGCTTCGCCGGCCACAAGCTGTTGCGCCCTTTAGGTTTTTTTGTGGCTGCTTCTAGCTTTTTTGTGGCGGCTTTTTTTTTGAGGCCCATGTTGGACACTTACTACCTAAGATCTATCTGTTTGGCCACAGTCACTCTTTCTAAAGTTCCCGCAGCCCTAGCTAAAATCACACACGTAACCAGAACACACACACGCACCCTCAAGTAAAGAACAAAACTTAAGTATTGCCAGGATCACTTTGAAGTTCCCACGACACCATGCATACAAAAAAGCTAGCTTACTAGGCGGTCCTGACGCAGAATAGAACACTGTATAGGTATCTTCCTGTACAAAATGAGGGTGGCATAAAGGGCATATATGGATGAAGAGCATGCATAGCTACGTGTGTATTACAATGTAAAAATACTGGTCAAGTGTGAGCCGGACTCAGGAACCGGGGGTTCCGCAAAAACTTAAGCTTATAATCACGTTATTTGGTGATGTTACTTTACGGTTTTCAGATTTTGACATTGTATAATTTCTAGACTTTTAAGATTCTATGTCAACGGAAAGTCTAGGTTAGATTCCAATTAGTGAGCGTCCAAAACATGCCCCAGCAAAGAAGTATTTAAACGGACTTATCATTAGATTTCCTTGATGTAGAAGTTTGATTTTTCCACTGATCTTACATATTACTGACATACTTGAATATTTGATTTTAATTTCAGCTTGATATCTCTTATCGCGTTATTTACAATAAGCGTCTTGACAGACGGACAAATAAGTGATTCTATAAAAGTACGGTTTTACCGACTGAGGAACGGAACCCTAAAAACCTAACTTAAAATCTTTTTTTTTTAATAATTAGTAAAAAAAAAATCCATAAAGTTGAATGAACCCCGAGCATTTCCGAAGCTCTCCGAACGAGAGTGCAGTGTGTGTCCCAAAAGTCTAGGGTTAATAGCAGGCAGTCTAAACTGAATTAACCCAGTCCAGAGCACTGGCAACTTTGAGCACCTGAGTACCTCTTGCTATCAAGTTTCGTGAAAGACTCGCCAGTATTCGCGGAAAAGCATTCACTTTAAGTAAAGTCGGTCAATATAATTCCGGGATGCTGTTGTTGTTTATAGAACTTTTACGAAAGAGATAGCGTGATCCTGTACCGCAAAAGGCAACTGGAGGAACACAGGTGGGTTTCAATCTGTACAGCAGGGCGCAAACGTGGACACTTTAGTGTTTTGTGTCAGATACAAAACTACAGCTAAAGAATATTTGATTTCTATAGCACCAGTATGAAATAATCCACTCTCTGCGTATACGTAAAATTTTTGTCTCCAGTCGCACTTAACACATACTCAAGAAAATCAAAAAGTGTTCGGTGTCGGTAACTGGAACAATAAGTGTCTCCGTTTGCGCATTACCTAATAATTTGACAAGTCCTCTCACTACACACAGAGCGGGAGAAGTTATTTGATGACTTCTAACGTCAAAAAGTGGAGCTTATTACAATTTTCATGTAGAAAATCGAATAGCGATTTAGTAATACCCCAAAGTCATCATCATCATCATTTCAGCCGAAAAACGTCCACTGTTGAACATAGGTCCAGCGTCGCCACAACGACCGATCCTGTGCTTCTTGCATCCACCGCAATCCCGCGACTCTCACCATTTCGTCGGCCCACCATGTGGGAGGCCTTCCAACGCTGCGTTTTTCCGTGCGCATTGTCTCACACACTCCAAAGTATGCGAGACAATTTTTTCGAAGCTTGGAGAACTCCAATATAACGACGAACTAATTAGGCAAATGAAAATCATATTAGTAGAGTCATATTAGCTTAACCTTGAACCAATAATGACAGGTACCTAAGTTACTTTCACACAACAGTGTCTGCCTACACAACTTTCAAAATAAGGGCCCGTTTCAAAAGCCATTGTAGCCAGGCTAAGGAATGGAATTCCCTGCCGGGCTCTATGTTCCCTGATAGCCTATTTTTTTTTAGGTTGACTGCTAGGGGTCTTTAAGATAGGTAGATAGACATATTCTTTATTATACACCAAAAACAAAAATGAAAATAAAAACTTAAAATTAAGTGTGTTACAATGAACGGTCTTATCGCTAAAAGCGATTTTTCAGAGAACCTTTAAATCAAGAGTGAATAAGTGGCTTTTAGGCAAGCGTGTTCCATCGTTGGCCATATCATCGCTTACCATCAGGTGAGATAGTAGTCAAACGCTATTATAAATAGGCTCTATTTATAATAACAAAAACTTCATCCTAAAATTCTGCCACATTTATCGCTTACAAGTATTATTTTCCGCAGCTTAACCTAACAAAGGAAACAACACAAGTGACGTTGATTTTTTTCCACTGGCAACACCAACAAATAATAATTTACACGGCAACATTTCAATGATAAAGCGAAGATTTTTCGTAGCATTGTCCGGTAAAAATAGAAGGCGATAACATACGAGCGTTGTTAGTCGTTACCATGGCAGGCTCGACCATTAAACCTAACGAGCCAAGCTCGAGAGGACAAAATGTCCTGCCTGCCAACAATGACCGGTAGGGATGCGACACTGTTAGTCGATACCATCGGTGAACGTAAAACCAATTTGGTGACTTGACTTATGTCGAAAATTTTATTTTTATCTTCTTTGTCTTTTTTTAAAAACTTTGCCTGTATCGTGCGTTCATTCATAAACATCTAAAGTTACATACACAAGGCATACTGAACAACTATCGGCAGGCCATACTGTCTTGACTTTGACTGACCTGTTGGTCTAGTGGTTAGTGGCCCTGACTGCTCTGCCGGAGGTCGTGGGTTCGATTCCAACCCAGGACAAATGTTTGTGTGATGAGCATGATCATTTGTTCTGTGTCTGGGTGTAATTTATCTATAATATGTATATATTTAGAAATATACAAGTAAGTTTATCAGTTGTCTAGTACCCATAACACAAGCTCTGCTTAGCTTGGGACTAGAGGCATTGTGTGATAGTTGTGGAGTATTATTATTATTATACAAATATTTATTCCATGCGAGAATTGAACTCGTAACACGCAGTCCAGCAACCATCGCTCAACCATGACAGCTGCTCCAACTGTGCTGCCATGGATAACATAGACTTGTATTCCGGTAGGTTGATAAGCAGTGCCTTACTGAACATGACCAAAACACATTACGCTTTTCATAACATATTATCACTAAAACATATTAGCTATCATATATATTTTACAAACGAATCTACACAAATAATTGAGCTCTTTACTAGTAATCACTGTATTATTTATTATACTTGCACGTTACATGTATTCAGATTATCAGAAATACCAGTTCCGATATACCTGACACTAGTATTTTCTCTTGTTGTAGTCACAGTCAGTTTACATGCAAACCAATTACACTTTACACAGGAAACGTACATTTTCCAATTATGCATAAATTCCGCTTACTTTACCCACCTTGTTTCTACAATGGTGCCAACGCGATTTTTCCAAATAATCGACAGTTTATACCGTACTCGAATAACAGTATCCCATCACTAAGTAACCTTTACCTTACAATATGTAAGTGACGCATGTTCCGTAGTTGTTAGAGAAAGACCTTTTCACTTGGATAATTCATCGTGTCTCCACTTCAGTCGAAAAAAACCGTTACGATACAATACTGCCGACATAGGGATTGTTTGGTGAAAAATTCAGACTATATTTTTCCTCATCTTTATGCCTTTTCCTTCCTTTGTCAGTTGTTATAAAATACTGTTCCATGCTTCAAAGTTTGCTTCAATAGGCGGGTAACCTACTACGATATATTCCGTACCAAATTATTAAGCTGACTAACTCCTGTTATCCCAAAAGTATATCGTTTTCTGATTGACAAAAACCAGATCAGTAAAACTGTCTTTCATATCTATATATAAAATAATAAGAGAAACTGACTGACTGACATATCAACGCACAGCCGAAACTACAGGAACTAGGAGCGTGAAATTTTCAACAAAGTTTCCTTTTATGACGAAAACGAGCAGTAAGTGAGGGTTTCCCAAAATTCACTCCCTAAAGGGATGAACCGGGAGTCCAAAGTTTGTATCAAGAAAGCCACAAAAACACGGGCCAAGCTGCTGGCAGAAGCTACCTAGTCAGCCATAATGTTATTGTTTATTTGTGTATTTATTTTACAGTTCATTTACACACTTAACTTATAAACGAAAACAGAAAATAGGTACATAAGTGATGCTTATTTCTAAATAATCAAAGCAGTTTTTTTTTAGGTTGACTGGTAAAGACTACCTTATTGCATTAAGTCCGCCTATGAACCACTACTGTACATGAAGTTTAAATAAATAAATCTCTTCCAGCATACTTAATCAAACTAATATTGACTACTGGTTTGTGTTATCGTCTGACAAACATTGCCACCCAAAAACCGCAGATGACAACATAACAAAAGAACGACAAAAAAATTTGGCGTTCCACGATCCATTTCTTTGCCCATCACTAAAAACCAGTACAGTACACCACAAAAGTTTCACGTTATTACAAGTAAAGTACGATTTATATCGTGAGCCACTTGTGGTGCCGACTGTAACAGCGGTCGCCGCTAATGATGACGGATACCAACATCTGAGGGCTGCGGTTTTTATATCCCTCAGAGAGTCACAGAGAATAGCCGATACAACAGTATTCCTACAAAATAATAGGACAAACATCTTTGGAAAATTGTTGTAAATAAGCCTGAGATTTTTTCAATGGAAACGATCAACGTTTATAAAGCTGTTACCCTATAAAATACTTCTTGTAAGTACCTGCCCACCACTACGTCGTCGTTGATATCATTATACAGCAGATTTTGAGAGAAATATCAATTTTATGAGTGTTTAAAAAAGGAATAGTCGCCAGAATTATGAAGAAGTATAATTCTCCAGATTCTGTAATTCACACAAAGGTCGCCGACAAACCAAATATACATTTTCAAACTGATGATATTTATTAGTATCATTAACATCTTCATGATTTACTGGTCTCCTGGTAGTTTACCATCGACTTCACCCGCGTAAATATAGAAAATACCGCTCAACCACACCCATATCTGAATTTCTACTCCGCCTTTATGTCCGCTAATGCTTGTCATTTGCCGTGATAATGAATAGCTTATAATTATGTTAATCCCATCAAAAACATTTCATGTAAAATGTTGCCAAGACGACCAGGTTTGCCCTGTGAAAAAGATATCAGATCTCATGTAGAGCCAAGCTTCCGAATCTACACGGCCTGACTCTACTGGCCCTAACTTCACAAATTCTACATATCAGTAAAAATGTATTCCAGATTCTGGTAGAATGATGCAAACACATACAAACTTAGACAAAATTATAAAAACTTCAGCATTAATATAAGGGTTCCAACCTCAAAACCAAGAACCAAGGGATTACGAGGGATTACGAGCTGGCAACACCGGCAATTGTTTACAAAAAAGTTCTCCGTATTTTAAAATTTTTAATTCTAAGTAAAACCTTCTAAAAGGATCAAAATTTAGTGTATCTCAGTGCAACAACTACAATTTGCATGTGATATTATTTGTGACTATTATCAACATGTGAATAACCAACTTAAGTCCGTATTGTGTTCCAATTGAAAACGCTTCACAAACAGTAACTAAGTGATAATAATACCAATTTACCCTAATGTTACTCTAGTTAACATTAAACAGTGAACATAAATGCAGTTTTTATAATAGCAATAGTGAAAAAATTGCGAAATACAATAATGTAAACACCGTTACGACAAGTTTCTTTGAAAATTGACCTTTGGACTGTTATCAATGTTCGACAACTAGCGCCAGCACGTAACCAAGCGGTGAATAGATCAACCAATATAGTACCGCTACCTGCTACCAGAGGCGCAAAACTGACAGCTAGGGATACCAGTGCAAAGAAATATTTTAGTATTTGGTAGAAAAATATTGCAATTCTGATGACATCGAACGAGCATAGAAATGTCACTTTTCGAACAGCACGCAGACATTCGGAACCTGATACCAGTGCTATAAGCTCGCAAACGTTGGATTGTACCTCTAATTCCTTGCCAGGTATGTCTGAAGATGAAGATGAAAATCAAATCAACATTTATAAGAAAGAGTTAGAAGAGCTTAAAACTCAACTACAAAGTGCACACACGGAAATAGAATTATTATCATTAGAAAATAGCAACCTTAAGAAAATGAATGCCGACTTGATAGAAAAAAATAAAAAGTACAAAGTAATAGCGTGTAGTCCCCTTAAGACTAAAATCCAAACACCGAAGAAGAAAGCAGCTGTTTGTACAAAGACAACACAGACGAAGACACCAGAAAATATAAAAACTACACACGGTGTACGACAAGTAGATATAAAACCTGGAGCGTCTCAAGGCGTCGACGCCTCGCAGCATAATATTAACGCAAATACACCACATCCTTTGCCCCCACGTGTAAAAAGTAACATATGTGTACTGAGCAGTGAAACGTCAAACAGAATATACGCAATGAGTGAGGAAACTCATTTAAAGAACTATAACATGTGTCATTATCATACACCTAAATGTGGAATAAAATATTTATTAAACAATATCAATCGAAAAGTTCAAAATTTCACTAGTGCAGACTATTGCATTATTTTTATTGGTGAAGAGGATTTCAGGAAAACCCATAATTACATAAAATTAGTAACCTATATTCGTGAGATTTTAATAGCACTAAATCATACTAATTTTGTAATATGTCTGCCTACATTTAAGTACATGGATAATACCAATATTATGTTTAACAGCCGAGTAGATACTTTTAATAATTTAATTTATATGGATATTGAGACATACAATTACGCGTATATTTTGGACTCGAATTTAAATCTTCCATACACATGGGATACATATAATCAGCGATATGGGCACCTGAATGACTTTGGCTTTATGCAAATTATTTCGGATTTGCAAGACTTCATCCTAGTCTTGGAGGCAGAAAATACTTATAACTCGCGACTTTTAAATAATACAATTTCTGACGATGACAGTAATTCACTACTACTCATTAATAAGACAAAGGACTCGTCCCACTCAAATTGTTTTTTTCGCCCATAATAGCATAAATATCTTGCACCAAAATATTGCTGGTCTTTTAAATAAGGTTGACCTACTCACAGTTCATCTTTTTGAACTTTCAGAGCAAAATGTTAATGTGGATATAATATGCATTTCAGAGCATTTTATGATGGCTGGCTGTGAGAATCAGCTACATCTACCTAATTATAGTTTAGCGGCTTGTTACAGTAGACAGATAAGTAAACGAGGCGGTGCATGTATACTTGTTAAGCATGGTATTCAATGGAAGGGATTGATCAATGTAGCAAGTATGTCCTCGCTAGGTATATTCGAGTGTTGTGCAATTAAATTGACGGACTATAACATTATAATAGTGTGTATTTATAGAGTACCTAACTCAAATAATATCAATGAGTTTTTTGATAAATTGGAAACTCTTTTAAAAGATTTATCTAACAGACATTGCCAATGCGTTTAATGATCACTTTATAGATAAAATACATCCAACGATTAATGCGAAAACAAACTCAACCTCATTTAACATAGACTCCACTTTGCAGTCTATGTTTATGGCCCCTTCTACGCCCTATGACATATTAAATATTATTATGAAGCTAAAAAACACGAACAGCGTTGGCTACGATGGTATTGCCACAAAAATATTGAAAGCAGTTGCATCTGAAATATGTACTCATTTGAGTTTCATTATTAATCTTTGCATAAGTGCAGGTATATTTCCTGATGCATTAAAGATGTCTATAGTGAAACCGTTGTATAAGAAGGACAATCACGAATTAATGATGAATTACAGACCGATCGCGATTATACCAATTTTGTCTAAAGTGTTCGAAAAATATATATATAGGGAAATGAATACTTATTTAGAAAAATATAATATACTATGTGACGAACAAAAGGGATTTCGAAAAAATAAAAGTATTAATTTGGCTATTTATGAGTTTTTACATAATGTCATGCTAAATGTCGATAAGAGAACACCAGTCTGTGCCATATTTTGCGATATGACACAGGCCTTTGACTGTGTCCATTATGACACCCTAGCAGAAAAACTTGAAGCCTATGGTTTTAGAGGCAATGTTTTAGAATTAATTAAGTCCTATCTTCATAATCGTAAACAAGTTACAGAAATATGTAAAATAAATAAAATTAGTAATCGTGAAGAAATTTCAAGATCAGAGGAACGCGAAGTTATATATGGAGTACCTCAAGGCAGTGTATTGGGGCCTCCACTTTTCACATTGTATATTAATGACTTGCCTAAAGTAACTGAACAACCGATGACACTTTTTGCTGACGATTGCACTATGACAATAGCTTGTAATGACATTAATACATATGAACTTGACATTAATAATTCACTAATATCTATTATAAATTGGTTAAATGATAATAATTTAATAATTAATTTAAAAAAGACTAACGTTATGCACTTTAGACAACGTATGCAAACAGTCAACAATCCTGATATTAAATTTAATAATGTAAATATCAATGAAAGTGACACAACAAAATTTCTAGGGCTAATTATAGATTCTAAATTAAATTGGAAACCCCAAATAGAGGCACTAAGTAAAAAATTGAGCAGTGCAGCCTACGCTTTGCAACAGCTTGCTGCGGTTCTCAGCACGGATGCACTGATTACTGCATACTATGGATTAGCCGAATCAATTATTAGATATGGAGTCATCTTTTGGGGGAACAGTACAGACAATGAAATAGCGTTTCGAGCACAAAAAAGGTGCATTAGATCGATGTTTAGACTGCAAACGACGGACAGCTGTAAACCTTATTTTATAGAACGGAAGATATTGACATTACCCTCATTATACATCCTCGAAGCAGTGATGTTCATTAAATGTAATCCTCATTTATTTCAGTATTTGTCTAATGCTTTCCCAAGAAATAGACGTGATAATTTCAAACTCTGTGTTCCGGCCGCTAAAACGGCTCTTATGCGCAAGAGCATCTTTTGCATGGCTCCGACCATTTTTAACAAATTGCCTAAATTATGGAAAACTTTAAATAAATCTGCTCTTAAAAGTAAATTGAAGAGCTTTCTAACTAAAAGAGCATATTACAGTGTAGCAGAGTTTATGAAAGAGGACAATTTTCTTCGTTTTTGAGATGACAATATTACATTTTTAATATTGTTTTGTATAATTTTTTTTTTTTTTTTTGTTTGAATAATTGATACTAAATAATTGTAATTTTAATAATGACAGTAATTCGTAATTTTATTGACTGCTTCGACATTGAATTTAATTTAAAATGCTGTCGACATGTATTGTATTGTTTTACTATTATTATACTTTTTTTTTTTTTTATCTAGAATAATTGTAATTTTAATGACAGCAAATTATGATCTTATTGACTACTTTTGACATTCAAATTTATTTAAAATTATGCTGTTGACATGTGTATTGTATTATTATTATTATTATTTTTTTGTTATTTTATTTTTTTATTTGAAAAAAAAAAAAAATTGACATTTTAATGATAATTGTACTATCTAATTTGTATAATGACTATTTGAAATTGAATTATATCTAGAACTATGCTATTGAAATGTAATCATACCTAAAATAAATTTAACAAGTACCTATGAAATTTTGATGATCACGGTTTATGCACCATCTCTTCCTAAATATTTGTACGCCACGATATGCGGCTGAACATGCTAGAACTTATACTTCATTACCTACTATCTTGCATGCAATGTATCATGTACACCATGTTTAAACAAATAAAGTTTTACTTACTTACTTACTTACTTACAAGGTTGCCGACATAGCCCGAAGAATTGCCAAACTTAAGTGGCAATGGGCAGGGCACATTGCTCGCAGAACAGATGGCCGTTGGGGCCGAAAGGTTCTAGAGTGGCGACCTCGTACTGGAAGACGCAGCGTCGAAAGGCCTCCTACAAGGTGGACCGATGACCTGGTGAGGGTTGCGGGAAACCGATGGATGCGAGACGCACAGGATCGATCATTGTGGCGACACTTAGGGGAGGCCTATGTCGAACAGTGGACGTCTGTCGGCTGAAATGATGATGATGATGAACCTCAAAACAGACTATGACAAAAATCTGTGAAAAGATTTATGATGCGTGAAACTGAAAAGTAATTAGGCTAGACAACATAGCCTTATTATTATTTTATAGCTAAGTAAGTGACACTAATATGTAATGGGAACCAGCAGTTGTCTTTGAATAAATAAATTATTATATTAAACCATAAACCATATTAATATACACGAGCTGTAAATAAATAAGGCAATACTCCACGTTATAAGGTGAAGTAATCACAGGGCCACATATACAGTATACGTACGTAATATTACGTAGTATCCAGGAAAAGGAGTTATTTACAGGCATTCCCCTGATGTAAACATTTAGCACTTTACAGCGCCCATGGGAAATGTGGGGGTTTATTCATAGTCCCAACTTTACACAAAACCCCACTTAGTTTATAGGCTTTTGAATTCTGCATTTATAAATGCGATTTTTTTGTAACTAAATTTTTTTTCTCCACAAACTGTTCTGTGTAAGAGACAAAGAATTGTACTTCAGTTGATTGATAACAGTTTCGTGAATAAAAAGATATTATTTTTCACTTTTATCTCTTTTATTTTCAGGCTGATTAATTGTCTCGAGATCTTCGTTTTTCACAACGCTTTTCTCTCGATGACAGTTTTATTTTATTTAGGACCAAATTTTATAACGAATTGCGCTAAGTTGACTATTTTGTAATAACCTAATAAATTTGCCACGTGTATTTTTACAACATTGATAGGAAAAATTTACAAAGATGGCATACTTTACCTGTCCTTTCATAGAAAATAAGGTAGGTTTAAAGTTGGCTTTCTAAACATTTTTATCTGTAAATGAACGTTAAAATAATATATTTTCTTTTAGAGTACCTATTTCCATAGCTAAAAACCGCGCAAGATAAGGCGATTTTCAGCCAATACAAGAAAAAGCCACAAAGCCAGCACTCGGCAGGTGGGCGAGACGAAACACATCGGATATCATTGTCGTAAAACGTTATCTCGCTCGTTATGCCGACAAAACGCTAAGTGTGACTCTCATTCAGTACAGAATTCTGTATTTTTTAATCTGGAAATTGTTGAAGAGAATCCGCAAATGTACTGAATTTGTACTTGTTAAAATGTGCTAGTAAGCTAGCACATACTTTTTTTAACTATAAATAAATACAGTACCATCATCGTACTGTGAAAGATAAAAAACAAACAAATGTTTGACCACAATTCCCTTGCCTTGAGGACTGGGTGATTGTGACCCATATTACGATATTCACATGTAAATATCGCTTTAACATATATTCCACATTTACGAACAAACAAATAAGCAGAAAACCTCGTAACATTTTGGCACACGGTACCCTAAATATAATGTCTTTGGCAAAGTTGAGCTGGGTCATAAAACCTTGCCTATGAATAGGAGTTGTAAAGATGATGTTACACGCCATGACGCGTGTTCGACGATAAAAACTTTAACTTTTACCATGGGAAATGGCCGCTTTGAGTTTTGGCTCTATTGTGTAGGTTGATGTACATAGTTTAAAAAATGTTTTTATGTTTATCCATATTTATAAACGTCTTTTTCTTGTCACCTTTTTGCCATTACTAGGTAGTAAGTCTCTCATCCACAAACATCCAAATCCAGAACACCAAACTGTGGCCCATAGACTAAAAAAAATCTCAAGCGAATTCTCTACCTATGTATCAAATAATTGCCAAACCACCTGAATCAAGCAGTATAGATCAAAATCGTTGATATTCAGTCCCATATAGAATACCGGGTGAATTGTTCCCACTTGGTTGAGAAGAATAAGACTAAGTAAGACAGAGTCTGAAAAAGACTTCACCTTAACTTAGAACTCATTACAAAAACCAATTTAAACGGTCATAAACATCTTCGAAATTCACTCACTCTCCTCCGCCCCTCTCATAAAATCCCCCCGTCCACTAATTAATACCGTCTCTCATAAGTCACAACTTCACAGCACAACCTGCATACAGCATACATTTAATTTCCGCACATGAACGTAGCTAGCTCGGAAAGGAAACCGAAACTATCTCGAATCTAATTTAGGACATCTCTAGCACGCATACTTGCACCCTGAACTAAATTAGCTCTGTGCTGAAAAATTTGATATAACTCGGCTAAACTCGGCGATGCTCGGCCAAACTCGGCAAGCTCAAAGCGGTAACAGTTTTTTTTTATTTTCAAAAATAGAATTGTATTTCAGTAAGTTAAGCCTCTGTGTGTTTAAATGTTCTTTGTGGCCAAATTGTCGTAATTTCGTTTTTGGAATCTTTGTTTTGAGTACCTTTAAAAATTCATATGCTTTACCTTTTTGGTCGAGGAAAAATTTACCTTGAGTAGTAGTTTTATGGTGTTTTAGGGTTCTGTACCTCAATAAGGAAAAATAGAACCCTTATTAGGATCACTTTGTTGTCCGTCTGTCTGTCAAGGCCCTTTATCTCAGAAACGTGTGCATGTGGTATCTGTAGTTAAAATTAAAAGCATATTATTATACTCAGGTCTGCGATTCCTTGCAGCGCTCCAACAGAGTACCTTTTTCATACGCTTTTTCGTAACTTCTGCAAAATACTATGAAATGTATATGAATATAACAAATGGATATAAATATAATAATCTTGGTTGATCATAATCCTCTTCACTTATTGCATGAAATTCATTTGCTGTAAGAAAACAACAACGCAAGATAGCTAATAATGCCTTAAGGGAAAATAAAAAAGATATAATTCACAACAAAGGAACATCGCATGCTACCTTATCTTTCTTTATCTTATCTAATGAAAAAGGAAAACCATTACGTTTTTCTTTCAGTTATCGTCGCGTTAAAGTTTAACAAGGTCTCTTCGACCTTTCATTATTTTAAAACTAATTAAAAAGTCCCGTTTCGGCACAAGGCGGTGATGGGACGCGTGAAAAAGCTTTGAACATGTCGGCCAAGGCACAAAATAGATAGGTACAGAAGACAATCTCATGTATGTACTTCACTTTTTACACCTACGCTAGGCGATTGCACACACGTCAGCGCATTGCTCTGAACCACAAGATAGATAGGTACGTAAGATAATCTCATGTATGTACTTCACTTTTTCTACCTACACTCAGCGGACGCACACTAATGAGCGTTGGAGCCGGAACTGTTCGACGAGTGAGTGAGAGGCGCTCTGAGACATCGTGTCCGTGAGCGGTGTCTATGTGTGCGTTGCTCGAGCGTGCTTTGTATGTAGATTGTCTTCTGTAGCTATCTATTTTGTGGCCAAGGACGCCATTTTGTTGCTGACAGGGTCCACAAATAAAAAAGTTTATACGCCCCTTGTTAGTCGGCTTAGACTAAATGTCCCAAAAGTTAGACATTCAGATCGGATCAAAAGAGAAATATTTAGACCGAGACTAACGATGTCAGACATTCGTGAATTTATATATTCGTATATTTTTTACAGATTTTCCGATCCTTCGGAAAACGACAGAAGGGGGAGCGCAAACGATCGCGGAGGCTAATATCCCATGATCGACACTCCCACTCAGTAGTGAATGGCGTGTATGGAAAAAAATTTCACCCCAATACCATATACGGGCACCCAATTTATTTTTTTACCTATTTAGTTGACACGCTTCAGTACTGTAAGCCACAACTGGTTTTATCACTAACGATGTAAATGAAAACAAATGAAATCAAATAACACGAGGCATTTATTTTAATGATATTTAGCTCTGGTTTCTAAGAGCTTATTCTATTTATACCGTTGTCAAATTAGTTGCCAAGTAATTTAGTAAGATGACTGAAAAGATAATCTTTTTGTTGTTTATAAACTAGACTTTTATTGAAGCATCTGTTGAAGTAAGAGGTTGCTACGGAAAAGTTTGAAGTAGTTACCGTGGCCCTGGAATGCAAAGGGCAAAGAATGAACAGGAGTGGGTTTTATTCAGTAAAAGTTTGACACGCCGTCACGCTCCACCCAAAAACCGGGACATGTAATTCGATGATTTTTCACCTAAAAAAAAAAGTTGGCTATAACTAGTGTACCTACTATTTTAAAAATAGCGCCTATTTAGGTACTATTACCATAGTGTCCGAACTGAGTAGTTTTTAAGAATACCTAAATCATTTGACAAACTTAAAACTCCCATAAACCAGCTCGTTCACTTTAAAACTTTGGAACTTACTCAATTTGTTTTTATTACAACCTTTTTTTTAAAGATTAAAAAGATTTTTTGTGGCCTATGAAATTACGATCGTGGCCTAAACGTCAAATCTGAATATTCCAACACCCAGAATAATTTTTTAAACTTACCCTTCTTTACATAACTTAACATTCCACAACTATCACACAACGCCGTCTAGTCCCAAGCTAAGCAGAGCTTGTGTTATGAGTACTAGACAATACTGATAAGCATACTACTTATATATTTCTAAATACATACACACATATATAGGTAAATCACACCCAGACAGAACAAATGATCATGCTCATCACACAAACGTTTGTCCTGGGTTGTTATTTAGTAACATTACTATGGATTCAGTCTGAAATCACCAATTGTTTTCAAAAATAAAACTAAAATGTAAATATTATAGTTTCTACAATCACAACTTGGCTATGACATTATTTTCGTATACAAACTCCCATAAAAATTTACATACAAACTATCTACAGAAAAAGCGCGGAAAAAGCTCTTTTGTATTAAAAATTTAGATTTTATACAAACACGAGTAACAAATAGGCGGAAAAATGATACGCGGGCGAACACGCGTGCTGAAAAGAGCAGGATACATGTTTTAATTCCCACGAGCTACATGAGCTTTAATTACAGTTTTTGGGTATGTGCTTATGACTGTGTCAAGCACATTTTTCGGTTTTGATAAAACTTGGCCAACAGTGAAGAAAAATCACAATGAAGGAAATCTTTATGAACGTACATAATTAAACTCATGTTTCTCTTTTCTATGGGGATAGGTTGAAAACACAGCTACGAACCTTACATACTGCTCACCCCATTTTTCTTATGGCTGAGTCAGAACCAAGGTTACCGACATATCCGAAGAATCGCCAAACTTAAAAGTGGCAGTGAGCAGGGAATGTGCCCTGCTCACTGCCACTTTTAAGTTTCAGTGCTCGCAGAACTGAAGGTTGTTAGGGTTGAAAGGTTCTGTAGTGGTGACCGCGTACCGGAAGACTAGATTCATTGGTCCACTTTGTGGGTGGCCTTTCAACCTCAGAGTCGTTTTGAAATTTGAAAAAAACCTTAGAATATAACTAAAATAAACAATAACATAATAATTAGGGGTCCAGTGTCCCAAGACGTCGACGGCGCCCACTGAAAGAAAGAAAGAAAGATAAGAAAGAAACAATAAAGAATTAAAGATGACTAATCACTTAAAACGTTTGAAATGTAAGCTTTGAAAGAAATATGGAATAAATGGCTATTATTATTTTTATTATACCAGAATGTCAAAGTAGTGATTGAATGTGTCTATGCGCGTGTTCCCAGAAACCAAGTGGTTCCCACCACCAAGCAATCTATTAGTGTTTTTTAAACGTTTTTCCATTTGATTGACGTCGCGTTGAACCCTCTCGTGAACCTAACCGGTATAAAAACTCACTTTCAAGTAATCGCCGATTTTATCGCTGTGATGGGACAGAACTGTCTACTCGAATCAATTTCGATTAAGTTTCAGTTCCGCGTAGTTTTTTTGTTATTGAAACTACATTTTAAGCGATAATCTTGACCCGTGAAGATAGTTCTACAAATCACGTGATTGATGATTGATAACTTATCTTCTATATATATAAAAGGAGAAACTGACTGACTAACTTATCGATGCACATCCGAAACTATTGGGACTAGGAGCGTGAAAAAAAATCCCTTCGAAATTTATTTTTCAACTTTAAGGGGGTGAAACGAAGGTCTAAAGTTTGCTGGAGAAACCTATTCTCTTGCGAGCAAGCCGCTGTAAGAAGCTTTTTTTTTTTTTTTTTTTTGTCGACGGGGAAAATCATCTTTGACGAAACCCGCTCTTGGGTGGAGCGGGAGACAGTGTCAGACTCTTACTGACTAAAAACCCCGCGCCGTTCCTTCTAGCCTTCATACCGGGGCACGAGCTCCCTTTCGGACAACCCTGTCCCCAGTAGGCTTCGACCCAGCTGGGCCCCTCCTGGTGCTGACAACTCCTTGAGGCGCGCGGGAACAGTGCGCGCCGTCGACGTCTTGGACTCGGTCCATTACCGGACAATCGGACAGCAAGCTACCCATAGTTCGCCGTCCGCGAGCCCGCGTCTACGGTGGCCGGAAATCGGGATCGGAATCCCGGCGACGGCGGCGAGGGCGCCTTTGCCTGATGCGGTCGGCCTCCTCCTTTGCAAGCATTACTGCTTCGCAGAAGGAGGCGACCGCCTGCCATTCCTCCTCGCTCCGGACCATGGCCTCGACCAGGGCCCGGCGCGAGAGGTCTCCGCCGCCGATCGCCCCCACGAGGGCACGGCGATGCTCCGCCCAGGCAGGGCACACCTCGATGGTGTGCTCCACCGTGTCCTCCGGGCGTTGCGCACAGTGGCGACACCCGGGCGTCTCTTCCGCTTGAATCCGATGCAGGAACCTCCCGAACTTGCCATGTCCGGTGAGGACCTGCGTCATGCGGAAGGTAAGGACGCCGTGAGGTCTTTCCAGCCACGCCTCAAAGAGGGGGCTTACCGCAGCCGCTGTAAGAAGCTAATAACTTATATGGTCATAATTTTTATTTCATAACAAGTTTTGTTTTTCAACGAATCAAATAAAAGCATATTTGAAAAACAAAAGCATGTCGTGTATTTTGATCGCGGGTTGTCACATTTGTTAAACAATTAAAAATCAGTACTCATTATTTCAATGAATACATTTGTCAGTTTCACGCCAATTATTCGATTAGCGTTCGCAATTAAAATCGAATAATTCGAATTCAAAAGTTTATTCGAGTGACATTACGATTTTATCGCGTGTGCTGTTATGGGGGATGCTTCAAAGTATTTTCTTAACTTTCTCCTATTGAATGACTTTTTCATGAAATAGCTATTTAATAGGGTTAGTTAGGGACTGAAAGGTTTGTATCGCTGATTTTAATGATAATTTCTTATTATTATAATCATATTTTAATCAATATACTACACAACTTGGTTCTAACCCGCAGAATGCCAAAAACTTACGAAAATTTGAATTTCACGGGCTATCCAGTACCCTGTAGCCAAGTTGCTAATCTGCAATCGTTAACGCACAGGACCGGTCGTTGTGGAGACGCTTGGGGGAAGCCTATGTCCAGCAGTGGACGTCTTTCGGCTAATATGATGATGATGATGAATCGTTAACGCTAGTAGAAAACCTAAAATTTACGTTGAGGGTAGTATAAAATTATTTTACCCTTGATTTTATCCACTGCCTAGCCCGCGTACATTAAATATAGAGTTTGTCACTGAGGAATGAATAGATAGCTGCTATCTATTCTATCGGTGAAAATAGGTTAGCAATCGGACCAGTGCTTTCAGAGATTACCTCTTACAAACAAACAAAAACAACTTTACCTTTTAATAATATTAGTGTAGAAGAGCAGAATAAACGAATAACCAGACTTTCATTTTCACAGTCAAAATATTGGAACTTTGTCAACCAATTTAAAAAAATAGAATGTCTTTTTTATTGTTTCCTTCTCAGTTTCAACATCTAGGTTATTCAGCAATATTTCAAAACCCTTTTCAATTTTTCACATCACATTTTGAAGCTCACAGATTACGACAAAGCTGAAGTGGCAATGCAGACGTGTTCTTGAGTGGAAACCGCGAATTGGCAAACGTAGGATGCCCTCGACCTAGGTGGAGCGACGTCTTTGTAACGTGGCTGGTTGTAGATGGATGATACTGGCCCAGGATTGAACACAGTGCCTTGCAATTTCAAAAGCCTTTTATTGATTTGTGAACTGGCAAGCATAAGTTACAAGATATATAGTATACTAGCTTTTGCCTCCGAATTCGTCTGAGTGAATGTCGGTTATTGCAAACGCAAAGTCGAAGCCGGATAAAAAATAGCCTATTATGTTTTTTTTTCGCGGTGTGAATATCATTAAATGACATCCCCCTCATGGGCGGAGCTAGAGATAGTGTCAAACTTTTACTGACTAAAAACCCACTTCTGTTCCTTCTTGCCTTTTACACTGGGTCCGAGCTTCCCTTTCGTATAACCCTGGCCCCAGTAGGTTTCGACCCGGCTGGGCTCCTCTCCTGCTGCTGACGGCTCCTTGAGGCGCGCGGGAACAGTGCGCGCCGTCGACGACTTATGTTCAAATCGTTTAAAATGGATAGTTTAATATCAGTAGTTTAATCGTAAAATCTTAACAGAACGATTAAGTTACGTTCACTTTTATAATATTAGTATGGATATGGATAAGTAAATTAAAAGGAACATGTCGATATTGTTTCGGTCTTTTCCGTAGAACTTTAAGCTGTTCAAGAAAAAGCTGTAAATGATAAAAAATAACTAAACACTTTAAGTTTGGGTTACGATGATGGCCAGTATAGTTTAAAAACAAAAACCCTTTCTACTGTATCCATGAAGCACCCAATAAACAAAAACAGTGGCGTGACTTTGAAAAAACTACCAAGGTTATCTCATCTCATGAATGTTTTCTTCGAAACATCTTTCCTTTACAAGACAAAGGGTGCTTTATCACAAAGGAATAAAGTGGAGAATCGTTTAGAAATTCCAAATGGGAATCAGATGTCAAAAGACTAACTTCGGATCTCGACAAAAGGAGTTTAATGAGGGCCACACCCATTATCTCAGACCTAATTTAGACCGGAGTTTAAGCCTCGGCTCGTATTAGAGGCATCTTCATGAAGTGTGCCATGAATTTTAATGTCCCTTTCAAAGAGATTATTAGTAGCTAACTAGTAACAATGTTATAGATTTTTGTAGAAAATTGTAACACTGTTTGTAACTCTCAAGGAGACGGAAACTTTAGTAGCAACCTAGAAATCGTGATCAGAACTTTCTAACACTTTAACCGCTAACGTCTGGTTGGTCTGACGAGTTTTTTCGTGTCCTTTTCGTCAGGGTCGTGTGATTGCGAGTGGGTGGTCTCATTTAGCTCTTCAATCCCCAAAGGTAACAGAGGAGCTGATGAGATGGAGTATTTGGTTGTGGATGTGACACTGGCGGAGTGAACGCGAGAGTGTTTGTCATATACATCCGAAGTCGGCAGTTAAAAGGAAAGGAAGTTAAGGGGAAATACTAAAATCTTTAGTACTGGCGGCTTCGCCCGCGTGATAGCAAAAAATTATCCCCAGGGAATATACTTCCGGGATAAAAAGTATCCTATGTCCTATTCCAGGACGTGGTCTATCCGTGTACCAAGTTTTATCAAAATCAGTTTTGCCATTGAGGGGTGAAGACGTAACAAACAAACAAACTCACTTTCGCATTTATAATATTAGTAAGAATTAATGCCTAGTGGACATTGTGATTCCGTCCTCACCCGACGCCTTGTTGTTTTTCAGCTGCTTCAGAGCCATCCTAATCTCGTACAGGCTGACGTCCGGGATATCTTCGGTGTAGTGTCGAGTCAATCTAGCTCTTGGACTCGGTCTCGGCTGGGCAGCGTTTGGGAAGTTGCGCGGTGTCTTCTCGTCTAATATACCACAGTGTCTCAAGACGAAAGTCTATGACCAGTGCGTGTTGCCAGTGATGACTTATGGCTCCGAAACGTGGTCGCTTACAATGGGCCTTATAAGAAGACTCAAAGTCACCCAAAGGGCGATGGAAAGGGCTATGCTCGGAGTTTCCCTGCGTGATCGCATCAGAAATGAAGATATCCGCAGGAGAACCAAGGTTGCCGACGTGGCTCGAAGAGTCGCCAAACTTAAGTGGCAATGGGCAGGGCACATTGCACGCAGAACAGATGGTCGATGGGGACGAAAGGTTCTGGAGTGGCGACCTCGTACCGGAAGACGCAGCGTTGGAAGGCCTCCAACAAGGTGGACCGACGACCTGGTCAGGGTCGCGGGAATCCGATGGATGCGTGACGCACAGGACCGGTCGTTGTGGCGACGCTTGGGGGAGGCCTATGTCCAGCAGTGGACGTCTTTCGGCTGATATGATGATGATGATGATGGACATTGTGATATAAAATTGGTGTAGTCTTGTATCTCAAGTGTCTACACAACTGAACAATTGGTATGTGGTCATTAAAACAGGCAAGATCTCGACAAAATTGAGGTTTCTATTGTACTATTGATTGCCTCAATGAAGCTTACCGAGAAAGCTGACTCGATCCATTTGCTACTAAATATAGCAAAAAGATTAAAAAGTTTTTATATTATCGTCAAAACATGCGCTTCCAAAGTATTTACGAATTTTGTTATCACTATGTGATACAATTTATGTAGGTCACTTTGTCTAAGACCTCTGAATAAACACAGCTTTTCAACTGTGTGTGCACAGATGGAAACGCCGTTTTATTACGAAAGCTGAAAAAAAACCTGCCAAGTGTGAATCAGGCTCGCGCACAAAGGGGTCCGTACCATCTTCTATATATATAAAAATGACCCCCGTTTTCCGTTGTCACGACTTGGCATGAAAACGGCTTGACCGATTTGGCTGATTTTTTTTTTTTGTTGTGATTGTTATTGTGAGGAGAAGGTTCTTATGGAAAAAAAAATTAGGGTAGTGTAGGGTAGAGTAGGGTAGAGTAGGGAAGAGCGGGAGCGAAGCCGCGCGGGCAAAAGCTAGTTATCTATAAAAACGGCAAATAAAACACGTCAGTGGTTTTGGAGCCCCCCTTTATTTTATACTGTTTTTAATATTTGTTTATTTATTCATTCATGTACACACATACCTACACTTAAAAAATTAAATTAACAAACACAGAAAGAAGAGTACAAAGGTACTGCTTATTTCAAATGAAATTTCTTCCGGCAAACCTGCGACAGGAGAGTTGGATGATAGCGACAAAAAAAATACATCGTCTGTAAAAATTGTAATTGCCTAACTATCACAGTTCATGAGATACAGCCTAGTGACAGACGGAGAGACAAAAATACAGATAAATGGACAGTTGAGTCTTAGTAATAGGGCCCCGTTTTATCATTTGGGTATAGAACCCTAAAAAAGTGCAATCACTCAACGCAGACAATCTCTAAAGTTGTATAGTAGTATCTGGTGACCATTCATAGGATGTTATAGTGCCGTTATCCAATTAAAACAAGTCAGGTGACAAATACCTATCCCTGCTAATGGCTATGCAAATTCCTATAGAACCCTACGATATCGTGACCTTAAGCTAATAAGATAAAAACGTGCCTAACCTTTACCTGCTTTTAACGTAATTGGATTTAGATAGACGAGGACACCCATGGTTCGAAACAAGGTCAACGAGAGCTCCTGTATTCTCTGGACATTCTTTTTTTATCGACTTTATCGATAATTCCTAACGTCACTATGAGTTATCATCGAGACAGACGGTAGAGTTTTAAGCCAAGTTAAAGCCAAAAAAGGAGAACTTGCGTACATCCGTGTGTAATTAATTACAAGAACCATAGGGAGCCACTGCATACCTTTGGCTAGTTTTCACATACTATTGGTTTTATATTTATTGCCTATCAATTTATCATCTTTATGTTACACATCATCATCATCGTCATCATATCAGCCCTCCCCCAAGCGTCGCCACAACGACCGGTCCTGTGTGTCACGCATCCATCGGATTCCCGCGACCAGGGCATCGGTGTTCATATTATAATATTGAACTTGGCTCCCATTTTCACATTTAGACTTTTGGTGGGATTAAGTTTTCAGTGGCCGTATAAAATCTAAATACCTACAATAAATGTCAAATGTCTAAGTAATGGCACCGTCTTCTTCAAATTTTTGACGTGGCTTAGGTTATGTAACAATATTATTTATATCTGATAATTATGTTATAGAACAAAGATATTTTAATAGTATATATTTAGTCACGTCGTGTCGTCGTAGTCACAAAATAGATAGGTACAGAAGACAATCTTATGTATGTACTTCACTTTTTATACCTACACTCAGTGGACGCACGGTTTGAGCCGGAACTGTTCGACGAGTGGGCCGAGACGCTATCGAGATATCGTGTCCGTGAGCGGTGTCTATGTGTGCGTTGCTCGAGCGCGCTTTCTATGTAGATTGACTTCTGTACTTATATATATTGTGTCGTAGTAAATGTATAGTATAGTATAGCATAGATTCATTTTCAGATATGATTTTTTATTTATTTTTATTTACGTAGAAAACGATACTGTTTTAGACAATCCTATACATATATACATACCTACTTATACTTCAAGCAATGTGTACTAATTACGAGTATAATTAACTAATTAAGCTGTTTCGTCTTGTTTCAGGAGTCGATGACACGCACAAATTTCTTGGAAACGACACACATACAGATTACTTCAGATTGTTATTAAGAGATGGAAATTATCTTCTTGTTGGCGGCAGGTGAGTCATTTTTATTTTTTTATTGTTGATACGTTCGCGCTTGACCACTATCTCACCTGATGGAAAGTGACGATGTGGTGGACGATGAAGCGCGCTTGCATAGAAGTAACCCCTCTTGACCTTAAGATCTCTAGGTTGAAGCTATCAGTACCCCTAGCCAAGTTGATAATCTGCAATCGTTAACGCTAGTAGAAAACTTCAAATGTACGGGAATGACGTCATTTCAACGCTCAGTCGCGTGATTAGAACAAAAGAATCGGAGGCGTGGCCATACCGAGGCGTTCGATGCAAGCGAAACGGTTAACGGTTAACGGTTTGTAACTTGGCTAGGGGGGCTGATGCAAAATGACGATGTGGTGAACGATGGAACGCGCTTGCATAGAAGTAACCTATTCACTCTTGACCTAAAGACCCCTAGGTGGTAGCTATCAGGAAACAGATTCCAGCAACGAATTCCAGTCTTTAGCTGTACGCACAATAAATGTGTTCCCAAAACGTTTTGTGCGTGTATGTGGAATATCCCCCATGTACTTATAACCATAGCTAGCTGTCCCACGCGGTTTTACCCGCGTCATTAATTACTGAGTGTCTCCTATTGGCCGTAGCGTGGTGATACATAGTTTTTTATTCTTTCTCACTATCACAACACTAAACATTTTAATTCGAACCAGTAGTTGTTGAGATACAACAAACAAACTAACTCTTCAGCATTAAAATATTAGTATACAATTTACAGAGCCCCAAACATCCCGCTCTTACAAGTATTACAAATTAAAATAATAAAATTAGGAAAAATCCTATAAAGACGCTAGTCGCTTAAATATACAACGTCACTCCTAAATTATACCTAACGGAAATTATGAAATGTTCAAGCATTTTCTACATTTGTAAACTTTTTTCTAGAAAAACGGTAATATAATGAAAACATAACTCACCTAAATCGCCTTAATTACACTTCGAAGAATCGCTCGTTATGCAAAATTGTACCTTGGATTTAATTCGACCGTCTATGTACTATTAAACTGAAGCACGTGTCAAAAACATAAACACTCCCGTCGCCATTCGCTTAGCAACACCTATTTCGTTTTAAAGACTCAAGTAATACATTCAAATGAGATACTTAGTTATTTGTTTTTCCCAACTCCACTCCAATTCGTTGCAAAGTTGGGGTACCCTTAACCGCAGCGACTCAAGCGGTAAGAACGTGCTGTATCTACCCGCAACCACAGAGCTAACTCAGATGCACCTGACGCCGTCCCTCTCGCACCCACATACATCTAGATAATACCGTCTCGTTTGCATTTATAAAGATTTTTGGCTTGTGTTTGGATGGAGGCAAGACGACTTAAAAACACCCGCCCGCCCGCCGCCTACAGTCGCCATTTTATTACGATTTTGTGAGGAGCGACTGTCGATAAGTTATCTAAAATGTATTAAGCACTTGATATTGAAGTGTGCTCAAATATATCCGACTGATCTTCGAGAAGGGATAATCTTCACTGTAGCCAGCTGAAACGTTTCATGAAAATATATAACTCTGTTGTTTTTATATGCCGATAATATCATAATTTTTTTTTCATATATGCAAGACCAGTAAGCAATTTTGTTGGAGAACATCTCCTGGAAACATTTATCTCGTCATACCTTGATGAATTAACTTCAAAAACTCCTGAACATATTCCAACGCTCTAGATAAAAGTTTATGTTAATTAAGACTTTGCGAAATTATATTAGGTATAAAACGGAAGCTTTTCATCTTTACAAAAGTTCTAAAACACTCCCATTTAAGATCTTACTTTAAAGTTAAAAATATTAACATCTTTTACACATTTGACAAAAAGAAATTCGGCCCTTTTAAAAAGTCTTACTTTAACTCAACTCTTCTAAGAAAGCTGTAAAACAAAACATAAGCTATCCAAAATGACAATAGTTTTGTCATTTTATCGACACGCTACCCTCTCTAAGGCCAGGCAGAGCCGCGGGACACATCTGCCTCGCTCGTGGCCGCAAGCGACTGTTTACATTCCACCGAATATAATTCTTTGTTTTTATGTAAATACTGCCCGCGTGCCTCCCACTTCTGTAAACCCTTTGTTAAATAAATAACAACAATTGTAGCCTGTAATTTTCCCCAGTAATCGTAGGGGCGCGTAAGAATGCTCTTCAGTTTAGAAAAAAAGCCTCGTGTAAAGAACTGGGAAAAATCTTTACATTCCTATTCAGTGAGAAAGTAGTTGTGTTTACATAAGCAAATGTAATAAATGGTAAACATTCTGTTTTGTCTAACATTTTGTTTGTGATTTTATCTTTTTGCTCGCAATTGTAGCGTCTCATTTCAAATGTTTCTGATGTTTGCGTAAAATGTTTTGATAAATGTTTTCAACTGAAATGAAACGTGTTTTACAACTCGTTTTATATTCGTAGAACCTAATAGCCCAATTTAAAATGAAATGAAATGTCACACGTCAACAAGTAAATCGTGACAAACTGCGAAAAGGTTAAAGTATGAAATTCATTTGAGAACGATGGGGTAGTCCGCGATTATTATATAAAACAAACGTGGCGTCCCAGAATAAGTTCATAAAACAGCAGATATGTAGCAAATTGGACAATATTTTCCACAACGAACGACGACTGTGTCCGTATAATTTGAAATATTCATTCGTTCTAGCAAAGTTTGCATTTCTTTCCAAATCAGATTTACATGACAATGGTCACGTCGTCGCCGATGAAATTCTCATCGCTGGAACTTGGCTGTGTGGGATTTATTAAAGGGAGCAAAAAGGTTTGTAATAAAACCGATGTCGAGGCGGTTCCTGACAGGCTGAGGACTCAGGACTGAGGACCGAGGATCCAGAACCGAGCCTAGTGGAGGACACTTTTGTTGATAATTTACTTGTAACCATTATCTGTGAAGATGATGATGATGATGTTATGTTTATAAGTATGATTATAATGATGATATCGAAGCGTTATCGTAAGCTTTTGATTCTTTGGTAAAACTCGTCTTTTATTTAGGAAAGCTTGATAGATACATTGCTATCACAACAAGTAATAAAATTAAAATAAAGTAAAAAATCATAGGCTGTTTCCATACAGGAAACGTTATTTTGTCCGGAACCTTTAATGTGCAAGTCCGATTCGCACTTAGCCAGTTTTTTTTACTAACTTACCTTGACAATATAAAAGTTCTTGGTTTAGATAGTTCTTGTAACCGTTTTAGTTAAAATACATGCTTTGAGTTTAGCGTACTCCAGTCCGACGAGGAAAGCTGGTCCTATTACGCAAAGAGAAAATGAAGAGCACAGGTGTGGTTTTAGTTAGTAAAAGTCTGACGCGCCCACTCACTCCACCATAGAGCGAGAGAAGTCATTGTATAATTAACCACTTCAAAAAAAATTACTGCAGTCAAATAAGTAGATAAATAATATCTGTGAGTGTCTTCTCTGATCGTGATCTGTCGTATGAAATATTAATTCTTTAAACTACAAAAACTCATTATACAGTAGACATTGATCTAAATAACTAATTCTAAATCTAGTATTAGACTAAAGTCATTTGTCTAAAGTCAGAATCTAAAATTAAACACCACTAAAATAAAAATGATATGTAGAATAAAATATTACATAGACTTTATCGTAGGACAAATCAAGGGTGTCTACATTTTAACATAAATACTTAATGAAGAAAAGTGTAACTAAGAAATCTAGACAATGGTTTTGCTTTGCTTCATCTTCTACTAGAAAGAAAGTCTGCCGCGTGTCTGTTTGTCTGTGTGTGCTGTGTGTCTATCTGTCTGTCTGCTGCGCGTCTGTCTGTCTGTCGGCTGTCTGTTTGTCTCTGTGTGTGTACTACACAACACGTGTAGTATTCTTCTTATATTAGATACTAGCGGCCCGTCCCGGCTTCGCACGGGCAATAAATATAGCCTATGTTAGTCAGGGTGAATGTAGGTTTCCAATGGTGAAATCGGCATAGTAGTTTTTGAGTTTAACCATTACAAACATACACACAAATATACAAATTTTCCCTCTTTATAATATTAGTGTAGATTATGTTTGATAATTGACTAAATAGTGACACTCACACTACATCCAGTAACACTCATACTTTTTTTTTTTTTTTTTTTTTTTTCGACGGGGAAAATCATCTTTGACGAAACGCGCTCTTGGGTGGAGCGGGAGACAGTGTCAGACTCTTACTGACTAAAAACCCCGCGCCGTTCCTTCTAGCCTTCATACCGGGGCACGAGCTCCCTTTCGGACAACCCTGTCCCCAGTAGGCTTCGACCCAGCTGGGCCCCTCCTGCTGCTGACAACTCCTTGAGGCGCGCGGGAACAGTGCGCGCCGTCGACGTCTTGGACTCGGTCCATTACCGGACGATCGGACAGTGAGCTACCCATGGCTCGCCGTCCGCGAGCCCGCGTCTACGGTGGCCGGAAATCGGGATCGGAATCCCGGCGACGGCGGGGAGGGCGCCGTTGCCTGATGCGGTCGGCCTCCTCCTTTGCAAGCATTACTGCTTCGCAGAAGGAGGCGACCGCCTGCCATTCCTCCTCACTCCGGACCATGGCCTCGACCAGGGCCCGGCGCGAGAGGTCTCCGCCGCCGATCGCCCCCACGAGGACACGGCGATGCTCCGCCCAGGCAGGGCACACCTCGACGGTGTGCTCCACCGTGTCCTCCGGGCGTTGCGCACAGTGGCGACACCCGGGCGTCTCTTCCGCTTGAATCCGATGCAGGAACCTCCCGAACTTGCCATGTCCGGTGAGGACCTGCGTCATGCGGAAGGTAAGGACGCCGTGAGGTCTTTCCAGCCACGCCTCAAAGAGGGGACTTACCGGGTAACACTCATACTTATACACTCAGTAAAAAAATATCATCTTTTACAACTAATATATTATAGAGTACCTACGTAAATCCAAGGTAAAATATAAGTAGGAGGAAAATAACCAACCAAAAAGTAACACTCATACATTCAACCAAAAATTAACACTCAACCAAATAACATCTTTCACAAT
Organism: Mythimna lalbum; assembly: GCA_949319445.1. Lineage (NCBI taxonomy): Eukaryota > Metazoa > Arthropoda > Insecta > Lepidoptera > Noctuidae > Mythimna > Mythimna lalbum. Next base: position 13,973,506 of record OX439360.1, read on the forward strand.
ACTAAGTAAATCCAAGGTAAAAAGCCAAACAGTGGCAGGGAAGTAACCAATTAACCTATTGAACGCCAATCACTTGTAATTAATATACTTATGTCGCACTGTGGAACTTAAAGCATTTAAAGCATTTTTTAAGCATTTTTTTTTTAAGGTAACGCTCATACACATTCATACATCCAATCAACAATTAACACTCAAACAAATAACATCTTTCACGATCAACATACACAACAACACCTGAATAAATCGAAGGTAGGAAAAGCCTTCAAGGAGTTGTCAGCAGCAGGAGGGGCCCAGCTGGGTCGAAGCTTACTGGGGCCAGGGTTATCTGAAAAGAAGCTCGAGCCCCGGTATGAAGAGGCTAAAGGAACAGGGTGGGTTTTTTGGTTTAGTCAGTAAGAGTCTGACACTATCTCCCGCTCCACCCAAGAGCGGGGGTTGCCATAAGATGATTTTTGCCCACCGCAAAAAAAAGGTAGGAAAAACCAGATGATAGAAACAATTTAGGTAATCTTAAAAAGAATGACAATTTTCTACCTTTAGCCCTTTTTAAAGTTTCCCAGTCGAAATGTAGCTAAAATTGGGTTTATGTAAACTTACAAGTCCTTATTTTTCCGCCCGCAGCCGATCTAATCTCCATTGGGCTAATGAAATTCTAATACTATGTATGATAATATCTGCGGAACATACTGTTTTGTATAACACATGTCGTTATGGTGTGGCCTCGACGTTCGCGGGTATAAACGGTGTATACAACTGTAGCTGCTCCCTGCGGCTTCGCCCGTGTGATAGCAAAAATTATCCTAAGGGAACATATTTCCGGGATAAAAAGTATACTATGTCCTATTTCAGGACATGGTCTATCCGTATACCAAGTTTCATCAAAATCGGTTTTGCGATTTAGGCGTGAAGACGTAACAAACAAACTCACTTTCGCTTTTATAATAATAAAAATAAAATAAGTAAGGATTATTTTTAGTATATACGAAACCTGAATTTAGTTTGTTCAGAATCAGCAAATTAATCGATTCCATTCGTTTTTACACCATGTTATATATTTTTTTCCCAAAAATATTTAAAAAGGTCACAAGTTGGATACCACCGACACTAAGTACAACACAGGTCACGGTAGTTATCTAATAGTGGATATTAGGCACCGGCAAACAACTGGGTGCCAGTGCAAAACAACCCCTCAGTCGCTTGGATGGCCCGGTGACTATGTATTTTTGCTGATATAACAAGCTTATAACTTCACGATTTTTTTCATTCATTTTTTTCAATTTTTTCATTTATGGGATTTAATTCAATTTTAAAGCTCTGTTTTAATCTCATATTATAATTTAATGTAATAATTTGAATCTAATATCATAATAATTTAATTTTAATTTAATTCTTATCTGTACGAGTTGTAATCTGAACTTCCTATTACTGTAATGAATACTCCAACTTTGGCTTTTTATAATGTTTTTAAGATTAGGAGACCAGGAGACCCATAGCACAGGTTTCACCTAGTATGGGCTCCTGTCTCCCGTCTGTAAATTGTTTCTTGTAAATTGTACAAATCTTACGTATGGGAGAAAATAAATAAATATATTATATTATATATATTATATTATATATATTATATATATTATATATATTATATATTATATTTTTCGTGACACAGTTATGAAATTTTGTTTTTTTTTTTATTATTGATAGGCTCGCGTTTGACGACCATCTCACCTGATGGTAAGCGATGTTTTACATCGATTCTTTACATAAAAATACTAGACACGTGTTTCGCATAGGTTTCACTATACTAAAACTAATGAAATATATCTACTTATGTTACAAAATGTAGATGAGACTAATCGAGCCGAAATTGGCACAATGAAGGAACTTTATAGAGGAGTGGGTTTTGATTATGACATTATTATTTAATCGTCAACTAAAATTACGTCCGGTTACTTAATTGGAATTTTGAAGTTAAATGCCAAAGCCTACTTTAATGACAAACCTTAACAAGTTTTCAGATTTGCGTTTGGTAAATAGTCAACTACAAATATTTTAAATTTAGAAACAGAGTTGTCTATGGTTTTTAAAGTTGTCAAATAATAAAAGGCCCGTTTTGACATTTATATTTTGACTAACTAGCGGATTGCCCGATATAGTGTAGCTACTACTACACCGGACCCTATTATTATTTCATTGTTTCTTTCAGTGTCGTTCCAAGTTACATTCTAGAGTTTTTCACAAATGTCAAAACGGGCCTTTTATTTTTTAACGAGTTTAAATATCAAAAAACTTCTCTCACTCTGGATGGAGCGAGAGGTAGTATCAGATTTTTACTGACTAAGCCCACCTTCATTAGTTCTTTGCGTTTCAAATCTGCAGTGACTTTCACCCATATTCCTTTCGAATACTTTTAACTTAATTCATATATTTTACAATAGCCTTCATTTGTGCAATTATCCGTACATATCATGTCCTTTAAAATCGTGCAGGCCTTACCATTAAACGGCCCTTATTGCTTACCCCATGTTAAGCGGAAAACGTTTCGAGATACGTTTATCTCAACTGTGGAAAACCCTTTCGGGTCCAGACGGCGCAACACTACTATAGTGCAGGTTTGCAGGCAGTACCCGCAGTTCGACCCGCCCGTTTCACACCCGTACGCTTAATTTTATAAGGTCGCTTACCGGGCGGAAACGTTATTCGGAGCGCGTCCCATGTAATGGTATTCCCCTGTAGTGTGATCCTCTTTTGTGTGGCCTTTTAACGAAATTAACGTTGTTTCGACCGGCTCATATGTACCCGGTGTTATCAAAGCACCAGCGTTTACATAAACCCCTTCAGATTTTGGCGCGAACCAATCCCAAGATTGCGCGTCGATTTTTATGATGAGGGTCGGGTAAGGAATTGATTTGAATTGAGCCTAGCGTTCAGTTAGTTTCATGTTTTATTACAATTTAGGGGAGCTTGTTGCGAATAAGAAGGCGAATAAAGATCTGTGTCATTTAATTGTGGAAAGCTACTTATATACAGTACAGGTCAAAATATATTAAAATAAATAAGGTACATACAAAAACTTAAGACTAACACAATTCGGCTATGTAGGTAGGATGTGCCGCGCTCCCTACATTATAGGAGCGTGAAGATACAGCTGACCGACCGCATTCCTTTCACCTCGGTAGCTCAGTATGCGCGGGCGCGCGGTGGCGAACGGCTGCGTGCGCTCCGCTGATAGTATGAGTTTCGTAAGTATGTGCCGCTACATCATTCCCCCGCTAGTGAAACGTACGCGAGGCTTCACTGTCCTTCCTGATCTTGTGACATATGCCGGCGTGTCAGCGACTGGTGCTTCTGACTCAGTATTCATCCGGAAAGCAGGCTTAAGTCTGTCGACAGTGATGTTGGTGCTTCTATTTCGTAACTGTATAGTAAAATACTTGTCATTACGACTAATCACTTTATGCGGGCCAGTGTAGGTCGGCGTCAGAGGTTTTCTCGATGCGTCATCGCGTAGGTAAACATGCGAACAGTTATATAGATCGTCGTGAATGAATGTCGCTCGAGATTGATTTGATTTCCGTTGCGCCTGGGCCTTCTTTAATGCTCCATTTAACTTGTTCATAAAGTTTGATATTGTGTCGCGATGTCTTGTTGATTCTTCATAGAATTCTCCAGGTAGTCGTAGTGTTAGGCCGTAGAGGAGTTCAGCTGTACTTGCGTTTATATCTTCTTTTACCGAAGCGCGTAGTCCGAGCAGCACTGTGGGTAGCTCGCGTGACCATGTTGTAGATTGGAGTCTTGCGGTGAGTGATGTTTTTAGTGAGCGGTGCCATCGTTCTATCAGACCGTTACACTGCGGGTGGTAAGCAGTGGTGCGGGTGCGATGAATTCCCATGCGTTGCATTAATTTATTAAATAGGTCGGACTCAAATTGCCTTCCTTGGTCTGTGGTTACGGTTACTGGGCAACCGAATCTCGCAATCCAACCTTCATAGAATGCGTTCGCGACCCTTTCTGCGGTTATGTCTTCCAGTGGGAGTGCTTCGGGCCACTTGGTAGCCCTGTCTATCATGGTCAGTAAATATCTGTAGCCGTCAGAGATTGGTAAGGGACCAATTAAATCTATGTTTACATGCTCCAGTCTGTTTGCTTGATGGTAACTAGCAATTGGTGCCTTCGTGTGTTGTTGCACCTTAGCACGCTGGCACGCGTCGCATGTTCGAGTCCACTCATTTACGTCACTATTCATGGAGGGCCACCAGTAGCGAGCAGTGACTAGTTTCCTTGTCGCCCTTATGCCGGGGTGACTAAGGTCGTGAATAGCTCTGAATGCTACTTTTCTGAAATCTAGTGGCAGGTATGGACGAGCGGTGCGTGATGTCATCTCGCAGGTAACGGGCATGGCAGTTGAGTTGGGAATGGCGATCTTCTTAAACTGGTACTTTCCTTTATTTGTAAGTATTTTTAATTCTTCGTCTTGGTCTTGTTTTTTTGCTAACTCGGTGAAATCTAATGGTGTCGGGCATGTTATTGTTTCAACTCGTGATAGTGCGTCTGCGACTTTGTTGTCCTTGCCGTTTATGTGTTGAATATTTGACGTGAATTGTCCGATATATTCAAGGTACCTCGTTCGGCGGGGCGTCTCAGACTTGCTGTTTGAAGTTAATGCGTGACACAGCGGTTTGTGGTCTGTGTAAACGATTAATTCTCGCCCTTCAAACACACGTTGGAAGTGACGTATTGCCATATAAATTGATAGCAACTCACGATCATACGTGCTATATTTTTGTTGTGCGTCACTGAACTTCTTGGAGAAAAATCCTAGTGGTCTCCACTTGCCGTTGATCTTTTGTTGTATGACGGCACCAGCACATGTGTTTGATGCGTCTGTCATTATTGCGAAAGGTTCACTTAGTGATGGATAGGATATCAATGCGCAATTTTTGATGTCTTGTTTGCATTGATTGAATGCTTCTTTTGCCTCTTCTGTCCATTGTATGTTCGTTTTATCGTTTTTCTTGGCGTTGTGAAAGTATTTACTTAATTCTTTTTGATGTTCAGCCGCGTGGGGTATACTAGAACGATAGAAGTTCAGAATCCCGATGAATCGACGTAGATCTTGGATCGTTTTTGGTAGCGGGTAGGACTGGATCACTTGTACCTTTTCTTCTGTCGGTGTAATGCCTTCTGGACTTATTGTGTATCCTAGGAAATCGAGTTTTGACTGGCCAAAGATACACTTAGCGACGTTTATTTTTAAACCGTTGTCGTTGAGTCGCTTGAACACTTCTTGAAGCTCGCTTCTGTGTACTTCTTGGTTCTCAGAAGCTATAAGAATGTCATCGACGAATGGGAAAACGGGTAGTCCGCGAAGCACGTTGTCAATATGACGTTGGAATGTTTGGCCTGCATTCTTCAAACCGAAACACATTCTGGTGAACTCGTACAAACCAAAGGGTGTAATCACGGCTGTCTTCTTCACGTCTTCTTCTCTGTTTTTAATCTGGTAGTAGGCCTTCTGCAGGTCAATTTTTGAGAAGATGTTCTTGCCTTGCAGGTTATGTGTGAAGTCATGCAGTCGTGGTACCGGGTATCGATCGGGTGTGGTTACTGCGTTGAGTCTACGGTAATCGCCGCAGGATCTGTAGGTACCATCCTTTTTTAAAACCATGTGTAATGGACTAGCCCATGGGCTTTTCGAGGGTCGACAAATTCCTTGTTTCATCATGTTTTGAAACTCTTGTTTTGCGGCGTTATATTTATGCGGCGGTAGTGGTCTCGCATTTGTGTAAATTGGCGGGCCGGTGGTTTCTATGTAGTGTTCGACTTCACTATTTCCCAGTTGGTTTAGGTTTGGTCTCGTGATGTCTGGGAACGTGGCCAACAGGTCGTGGTAGGGAAGCTTGTCGTCGATGGTTCGGATGCTTCCTTCGGTTGTGGGTGTAAGGAAACCTCGTACCGATAAATTGGTTCTTTTATCCACCAACCGTCGTCCATGGAGATCCACCATAAGTGCGTGGTGATGCAAAAAGTCAGCGCCTATTATCGGTCTACTGACTGTTGCGACCATGAATCGCCAACTGTAGGCGCGTCGCATTCCGATGTTGAGAACAATGGTTCGCTCGCCGTATGCGGGTATTTTTGAACCATTTGCTGCGTACAAGTAGTTGGTTGGTGTCCGCTGTTTCTCTCGTGCGGTGGCGGGTAAAACGGAAACATTTGCGCCTGTGTCGATTAGGAATTTTTTTCCGGTTGATTTGTCGTGTACAAATAGGCGGTATGTGGATAAATCGTCGACTTCGGCCACCGCCGCGGCTTTAGTCTTCCTTAGTTTTCCGACTTCTCATTTTCCTTTACTTTAAAACTGCACGGGCTTCTGCATCGGTATGCTGCCTTGCCGAATTTCTTATGGAAATAGCACACGGCGTTGCTTCTGTCTCGGGATTTTGAGCGGGAACGGCTTCTGTGACTGTGGTATCGGCGTTGAAATTTGTGAGGTCGATTTGTTTTCAGCGCTGCGACTTCCTTGGCCAGGGCTTCTATCATGCTGTACAGTTTGTGTTCTGCGGGTGCAGATACTGCCGCTATTTCGGTTGGCGACGCTGTAGCTGCAGCTTTTGACGTGGTAGGTTGACACTGGCAGGAACACACGGCGTTTACCTCTTTCAGCTGTTCTTGCATCCTGTCTGCCATGGCGGCCAACGAGTCAAGCTTGGATTCATCGCTCACTGCCAACACTGTGCGGGTAGAAGCGGGTAGGTGTGCTTGCCACAACATTTTCAGGGTGTCGTCTGGCATCTTTGTCCCTGCGAGGTTCCTCATTCGGCGAAGCAACTGTGATGGTCGCTGATCGCCGAGCTCCATTTCATTTAGCAGTTTTTGTAGCTGAATACTCTCGCTATCTTCATATACCTCCAATAGTCTTCTTTTTGCAGCGTCATAACGGTCGGAGTTGGCCGGTGATAAAATGATATCGCTGATCTGGTCGATGTCCTTGATCTCCAGCTGAGCCACAAGGAGTGCGAACTTGCTTTCATCGCCGAGCTTCTGGTTGAAGATAATGACCTCAAATTGGGCGAACCATAGTTTAGGTCTGTTACTCCAGAACTTGGGTATGCGCGACTGGACGCTAATGGCGTCGACGTCTTCAGGCGTAGTCTTGTCTGCTTCAGTTTGAGACATTTCAAACGCGGGGTCACCACTTTAGGGGAGCTTGTTGCGAATAAGAAGGCGAATAAAGATCTGTGTCATTTAATTGTGGAAAGCTACTTATATACAGTACAGGTCAAAATATATTAAAATAAATAAGGTACATACAAAAACTTAAGACTAACACAATTCGGCTATGTAGGTAGGATGTGCCGCGCTCCCTACATTATAGGAGCGTGAAGATACAGCTGACCGACCGCATTCCTTTCACCTCGGTAGCTCAGTATGCGCGGGCGCGCGGTGGCGAACGGCTGCGTGCGCTCCGCTGATAGTATGAGTTTCGTAAGTATGTGCCGCTACAACAATAACACAGTTTGCAGAAAAAATATCTGGCCGTTATTCTGTTTTGCTCGAATTCGATTTTTGAAAAGGGAAATACTGGCACTTTTTTTCGCCTATGTAGATCCTAATCTTTTTTTTCGTCATGGCCATAGAGAATTAAAAAAAAGCATCACTATGCGCGGTTTCAAGTTCACTTTACCATTCTTCATGTACCCATCCTCATAAGAGTACGTGTGTATCATTATATAGGTGAGTTTTCTCTCAGCACATTATACGGAGGACGTTAGCAGGGGCTCGCAAACACCGGCAAATGGCCACTTGTGGGCTTATCACACGCACGCCCACTTTTACATAATGCCCGTCAAAATGATACTTGGTGATTTCGTTTTTACGTTGCCACCTGAAAGCATAAAGTGTACGAAGTATGTTTGTGTACTTGTAAAGTGGTGTATTGAGAAGGTTTTATAGTAAAACAGTGGGTGATTTTTGCTTAATTACATGAGTTATTAGGTTCCTTCTAAGCAGAATTTAATAAAAATATTTTTTTTTTTTTTTAAGTACTGCCAAGGCTAAAGGATTGTTTAAAAAAGTTACCCTGGCTTAAATTTGGACCGCAAAAGTAACTGAAGAAACACGGGTGTGTTTTGAACCTCCTCACTCCACCCAGAGTGCGAGAAGTCATTTAATTATTTTTCAATGTAAAAAAACTATAGTTAACTTATGCTTCTCATATCTCTGTAACAGGCTATGTCCCAATAAATATCTTTTGTGTACAGTATATCTATGGAAAGTAATAAAACGTGTCGCTTTACACCGACACTCGGCTATCCCACGACAATATTTCACATCCCACAAACCCATCGAAATTAAAATATGAACAAAAAATTCGGGGACCATAAAAACCCGCACCAAAAAAAACAATTTCAAAACATTTCCTAACCTATTTCGGAAATACAATTTTCATTTCATAGTTTCTAGGTACTCAATTGGTGCGTTACTCGTTTTTTATACTCACGTACATCCGTTCCACATATTATAAAGTCGACGCAGTCAATTTCCGCGCAGCATTTTATATCAACATCGTAATAACATCGGGGTTAAATAAAAGGCTGAATAAACAAATCTGCTCCTAATTAATCATATTCATACGGGCCCCAGTTGGAAAATCAATTTTGAATATGAAAACATTTGGTGGACAAAAGGTCGTAACTAGGAGTTTTAAAGCGTATTATATCTTCAGCGTTACGTTCTTATCATGTTTGCGCAAAGTTTTAGGCGCCCTACCCTCGTTAGGTTCGGTTTATAAAGTCAGTTTACCTTTTGCGAACACTAATTAAATAGAAAAACGGGGCTTAAAGTATTCTAGATTCAGGATAAGCCTCTTTTAGGTTGTTTTCATGTCTATAAAAAAGCCGTTATTTTTGTTTTACAGTTTTTCAGGCTTTTGTATAATTATTTTGTTTTGATTAGGGAAACATTCCGAAGCTTTCAGTAGAAAAGACGTTTTTTACAGTCTTATTCGAGATAATTCAGTAAGAAAAAGATAAATAAACAAACAGTTTACAAAATATACACAAATCTAAACTTTCATCACCAATAAAAGCTAACCTAAAACATCCTTATTACGGCAAGAGGTCGAAAAAACAAAAGTCGGCAAAAGTCGAGCGTTCGTGGCAAAAAAGAAATGGAGGTAATCAGCGCATCAATCACGAAGCCACCAGGCGCTGGAGTGGTCCCCAGGCGAGGACCCGCAGCTCAGCGCTCGTCGTGACGTATTTATAAGAGCTTCGGTTCTGACGGCATCACGCCACTGATGACGTAATTGGTTCGAAAGTTTTGGTACACTTTGCAATGGGAATTTTAGATGTGTAGGAATTTTTGTAAATTCTTAGGTTTATAGGCTTGTAACAAAGAAGATAGTTTCGAAGTAATTAGCGAATGTAGAGAAGAGAGTCCATTACTTTTTTTTTTAATACCGGTGATGAAATTCTTCATAGTGCTAAAGAAAGATAATATATCAGAGGGTTCCCAATCTTTCCATACTGCGTCTCCCTTTGCGTGTTGTAATTTTTTGAGACGCCATTCCAAACCAAGATACCTGCCTGTATAGCTCTAAATTGTGTGTACATTTTTGTAATACAGTACCTACAGATTACTAAGTAGTGGAGTTATTGGAAAAAGTAATGTTGACAAAAAAATCAAGCCTTTATAAATAAAAATGAAGCCTTCTAGAACTCAAAACGTTACAAATTTGATACCGTTTCCATTTAAGTCTATTCGAGTGTAATATCTAAAATACAGACCAGTAGATATTTCGTTTTATTACCCTTTTTTGAGAAACCTCAAAGACTTCTTATCTTAGTAATAACTCAAAGAGTCGCAGGATTAATATCTCCAAGGTTGCTGAGGTCAGTCTATGACCATCGGGAACCATATTGACATGTCAAGATTTCTCCATAACTCGGAAAAGACTATCGTTACAGATAATTCTGACTATCTGTAACCACCCTGTGCCAGTAAATTAGAAAGAAAGAAAAACGTCTATTTGTACTTCACACATACATTTAAATTTAAAAACAGTTGTATTAGGATACATAGAAAATACCATATAATTTAGTATGGAAAAACTCAAAAATCAAATTAGACACTCATCTTTCCAAAGGTCTTCTTTTATCCAGTTACTGAGTTGTGAAGCTCCATGTAAAATATCGGTAACCTAGAAACTAAACATATTGATTTTCTAGGAACCACAGCCAAAAGTTTTCTTTTGGCTGTGGTTCTTCATTCTCAGAAACAAATACCTAACTCTAGTTAATAAGACAACTAAACTTAACTAGAACTCAAGTTTCCCCAGCTTTATTCCTTAGAAGCCACAAACCAATTCCTCTAGGAGTAACAACATGCATGAAATATTACTCTCAGACTTCACCAGAAATGTACGTCTGTAACATTTCCAAATTAGTATCTATTGTATAAACAATGTGAAGGGCGAGTGTACCCCACCGAGGTACAAACGTACACTGGGGTACACGGGACCCTTCAATTAGAATTAGCGAAATGAGAGGGCGTATGGAAACTCCTACTTAGAACACAAAATAACATAAGTCAATAACCCTCTCTAACATTTGTGTATGGAAAGGCAAAAGGGAGGAATGACGTCACATTAGCAACAATTTCCGTTTACACTTGAGGCCTATAAAATCACTGAAATAATAACAAAGTTTCTCTGTTATTGTTAACTTACTCGTATGGACGTTGAAGCTTAAAATGGGGTAATAGGAGCATAATCATTTTCCCCCATCTGTTTTAGCAATGTATGGTTGCGAAACCCCATGTGTATTGAATAGGGCTTCAATTGATATTGATTTACACTAATATTAATATCAAGGGAAACCATTAGCAAAACCTGAATGTATAACTAGATGTTGTAAACAGTATTATTATTTTATACTAAAATTTCTATCAAAATGTCAAAGTATCTTTGAGTAATATTTAAAAAAATATTTAAACTCAGGGTAATAGTAAAATATCACACAACGTCATCTAATCCAAAACTAAGCAGTGCTTGTGCTATGAGTACTAGACAACTTACATATTTCTAATGCATACATATTATAGATTAATTACACCCAGACACAGAACAAATGATCGTGCTCACCAAAAAAACATTTTTCTTGGATGAAATCAAATCCATGATCTCCGGCACAACAGCCACGGTCACTAACCACTAGACCAATACTCGGTGAAATACTCGTAAGTGACTAGTGACCTTTATAATATTAGGATAGAACTATAAGAATAACAGATATCTCTCCCAAATTATTGTAAAGGTCACGTGACATCCAATCCACTACAAAAATGACAAGAGACAAAAATAGAGCACAGAAACATTGCAAACGAAAATGGTTAAAAACCTTAGGTACTTATGTTATATCATATCTGTTATAATTATATGGCTAAGAAAATGTGCTCAATAATAAAAACACTACTTAACGACCAATAAAAATCTTGGCCTTTTAATAATACAAAAATATTCGAAACATTCTTCCATTCCTTCTAATACGCCATTATTGAACCACACAAAACTGGACCTCAAGGAAATCAATAAGCAAACTTCTAAACACAAGTGTTTTATATACAAACGAGTAAATAAAACAACCTTATTATTACTGCCATACGTTTCCCGGCCGTTCTTTTGATTAAACAATACAAGAGTTAGGGGCAATTTGAGGCCGTTCGGGGAAAGTTGCCCCAGAGAACCTATTTGTTGTGGCCTGAACAAATAAAGTAGTTTGGGGAAAACAGATCAGTTAACTTCTTAAGTGTGTAAGGACGGCACCTAGCGCGTTTGGATTTGTTACAAATTGCCCGAGCTTCTGTTTACCCTCCCTTCAAGATTTGCCGGAGAGTACAGTGCCTTCGTCAGCCTACTTTTATGAATTTCGTTTTCTTGGAAAATGGAAATTGTGTGTCTGTCAAGTTGTTAATCATTGTTCAACTGAACTTAAAATTATTCTCGGTATTATTTGTATTGACGTTTCAATTCTTTTTTGTCAGCGTGTAAGACTAAAATCACTTAATAATTAAATTCGGGAATTTTTCGACGCCTTACTTTAAATTGCCATTTTTATTTATATTTTTTTTTTATTTTAGTTCTCTAGGGTTTTATTTTTATTTTTTTTAGTAAGTTTTAATTAATTTAAGTTTATATATATATTATGATTATTTCTTAATTCATCGGGTGGATGGTTTCAAAGTCTATAACGGACATAGGTATAATATAAGTAATACCTACGTAGTATTTTATATATTATTATTTCGTAGACCCACTATCAGCTATTAACTAACGCGTGTATTTCATATAACTTAGAGATATTTGTCTATTTCGGGGGAGTTGTTATCATTTGAGCTACAAAAGGTTTCCTTTGATGGATCTTATTCGGCCTTGCGTAATTTGAGGCTTATCAATTTAACGTTTGGTATTTATTTAAACCCAGAATTTAGGATCGATTATCTAGCTGATTAAGTGAACACTATAAATCATCATCATAAAGAAGAAAGAAAGAAAAAGAGTTTATTAGCGTCAAATATGGCGCTATCTTAAAAAAAAAAACATCATCATTATCTTCCTGTCTTTGTCCTGTGTTTCTTGGGGTCAATACAAACACGTTTATTTCTTCCATTCTATACGGTCAACCGTGACGCTATCACTTTTTTTAGGTGGGAAAATCATCCAATGACATCTCCGCGCTCGTGGGCGGAGCGGGAGACAGTGTCAGACTTTTACTGACTAAAAACCGACACCTATTCCTTCGTTGCCTTTCGTACCGAAGCCACATCTTCCTTTCAGAGGCAGATCCTTGGCCTCAGTAGGCTTCGACCCTGCTGAGCCCCTACGGTTAGCTGACAACTCCTTGAGGCACGCTTGGAACAATACGCGTCGACACCTTGGGCTCAGTCCGGACGGTTACTGGACGGTGTCACGCTATCATTGGCTCCCTTTTCTTTCATATCCACGCCTCGTGGTATCCATCCATCTTTGCACGAATGACAACTGGGACTAACAGTCTTACGTGCTTTCCGAGGCGCGGGCTGTTAGTATCCTAGATAAACTTAAAAAAGTACCTACATATGTTTTTTGCGACATAATCAGCCGTATCTTTTTATTTTCGGTAACTTATAAGTTTGATTTTTCACAGCTTTAAGTGACCGCAAACCTTTGTAAATCGTTTTAATTTCAGCTCAATGTATCCACGCGTTACCAAGAAAAAGGGTCTTGACAGACAGACAGATGGACAACAAAGTGATCTTATAAGGGTTCCGTTTTTTGCTTATGAAGTACGGAACCCTAAAACACAAATAATCACTCAATTAACGTCAAATTCTCATCACAGCTTGATAATTTTAGTTAATAAATCAGAATATCAGATCATTGTTGGTTGGGCGTGACGCTTCAATGAAATTAGGGAATATCGTTCTCACCTCAATCAATCGCTAATCCCGTAAGTGATTGACGTGTTTATCGTTAAATATTTAGCACTTCAAGCGATGGAAAGCACTTTGCGGTGAGCTGTCAGATCATAGTCGGCATTGAGTTGGATATGATGTTGGTTGTGATCTAGTTCCTTAGTGAGATCTAGGCTAAACTTTGGACAAGCTTAAGTTAATTTTAAATGATGTAAGTGCTTACTACATCAGGATTTAGGGCTGAGACATTAAATTTTGATTTAGGTACGATTTTGCTACTAACTTGTGAGAGAGGGATATTTATACACCGCTAAATTTTGATCAGCAGTAGTCGGCATTGCGTACTAACTACCTACAGGTCATTGGACTCGCTCAGCTGTCGTTTTCTTAAAGAAATTAATTTCGTACATGCGTAAATTAATACGAGTTTTTAAAAAAGGTACTTTGTTTTTTTTTTCTCGTTGCAAATCGATAGTGTTTTATGTACCGGATCGACCTTCCACGGGATTAAAAGGATCATTTAGCGGTCTATAGATGACAGTACAGTACGGGGCCAAATCAAACCTTACTTTTGATTGTATAGAATGTATAGCCGATTTGCCTGTTCTACGTCGAAAGAGATGATGATGAGACGGGGCCCACCAGGATCAAGGCTGCCATTACGAGAGTGTTCAAAAGATTTACCGTAATCCTGGAACGCAAAGGGTAACCGAAGGAACATAACTGGCTTTTCGTCAGTATAAGTCTGACATCGTCTTGCTCCGACCAGAGCGGGCGAAGTTTATAGTGATTTCCCGCACTAAAAAAGGTTGCAAATTGAATGTTTGTAATTCAATTCAGAATATTTTATTTCACTTCGGCCCACATGAGCAATTGGTCGCTTCTCCTATCAAGACTAACCGGCTAGAAATTACACGGTTATTACTTGAAAAGCATTGATTATTTTTTACAATATTTCCATATTACAAAATCAGGTAGTAAGGGACAGGTGTAAGAGGACAGTGTATGCCAAATAAAGTACCAAATAAGTTCAATAAAAAAATTACATGAAACGAAATGGTAAAATTCTCTCATAAATAAATTCCACCAGCTGAAGCTTGACACTATGTTAACGGAACATTGACAAATGTGCGACAATGTTTCCGAAGGATTACTTGCGCAAATATCATAACCCTTTCGTGTCGCTCGCGCAAAAATGTCAATTATCATTTCGTGTATTCCAGTGAAAGATGAAACCCAACCCTTCCCATTTACACTCGCCATAAATCACAGCGGTGTCAGAGCGAGACAACAATAGAGCCGGCGCGGTCGGCGTTTTGAGCTCTTTTAATTAAAATGTTAAGAATTTGTATTCTGCATGCGGGCCGTTGATACCCAACCTACCCAGAGCCCTCCTTCTCAACCAAACTCAAGGAACGCAAAGAAATGCCAGAGACCAACTACACTGGTTTCACCGTAACTGAAAAGAACAGCTTTGTGTAAAAAGGTAATAACTCACACAAAGAATATGAAAGAAAAATCGTTGCCGAAAATGCGTAACGTTTTTAATTCGTTTACATAAATAAACATTTCCATGTTCTGTGTTGGTTGTTTTGTATTCATTTCAGTTCGTTAGGTAAGCGACCGTGTTCATATCTAATATATTTTTTTGTTTCCACCTTTTTCAAACCGGAAATAAAACACCGTGGCAACGAGTGTGTATTTTTTCGTAAGTTATTCTATTTTCGTTCGAATGCTTTCTATTTGTTCATAGCGGTACAAAAATGGGTTTTTGTTCCAGGAAAAATATCACGACCACTAAATAATAAACCCTGAAATTGGCAGCTTTGGAAATACTGAACTTCCTCTCACATCTGTGTATAAAAGGCAAAAAAGAAAGAAAAAAGTCCTGACTCACTCGCTGACTCATCAACATACAGCTCAAACCCTTGAACCTAAAACACTGAAATTTTGCTTAGATGTTCCTTTTATGATGTATATAAAGTAAAATAAAGTATTTTTCCAAATTCATCCTAAGGATCCAAAAATCTGGCCACTTTCTTCAAGCGTTTTCTCGCTGTCAGTAGAAATACCAAATATTTAAAGGTAGGTATCAAATAGTAGTAAAAAGGTAGTAAATTTTGGTATTCTCCAAACATCAAATATCGCTAGAGGTCCAGGGGTCCTAACTCTAACCAAAGATTATATGGACAAACCCTACTTTGACGCAGGCAAAGCTGCTAGTAAAAGCTAGTCATAATATAAAATAAAGCATACAAATAAAGAATTCTCAAACAGAATATTTATGCAATAGCAGAGCATTCACAATAAGCGCAGCATCCAAACGTCATGGATTCGACGAAATAAACGATGGATATTGTTGAGAAACAATGGCAATAAATCGTGAAACATGTGAAGCGCAATTTCTCGGCAGCCGATGGTGCAAACTTTCGCAATATTGACGGCTCCAGCCGACGCTGACGACCGCGGGCTGCATCGGAACCAGGGGAAAAAGATTAAAACGTTAAAATTTTTTAGTAAGACAGATTTTGGTCGTTTAATTCATGAATCCCCAAGCGACCACCGGTGGCCGCGCATCTATTGTCTTACTATTGTGTCTCTAATTGACGGTATCTGAAGGGTTAAAGTTGTTTAGAACACTAACTTCAATCCCTAAGCCTCAAGACAAGACAACTCTCACAATCACAATGATATAATAAAAGTGAAAGTGTGTTGATTGCTCTTCTCGCTTGAACGGCCGAACGGATTTAGATGAGACATAAAGATAGACCTTGTCCTGGAATCTAACATAGGATACTTTTTGTCCAGGAAGTAAGTTCCCTTGGTACAATTTTCTACCTTCACGTGGGCAAAGCCACTGTCAACAGCTAGTACAATATAAAACAAGCGACAGCTTTATAGTGGACGACGTCAAACAGAGTCAAAGCACACAGATCCGAAAAATAAATACCACGAGAAATAAGACGGCAAATGCCAAAACGCAGAAAATAAAACGCGCAAGCTGTAATCCTGCCAAAAGCATAACGGAAAGGCTCCATTCAGAGAAAAGTCTGCACGATATGTCAAGTCTATTTAATAGGAATCGGCGGTTAGGTGGCTGTCTCCCGAGCACATCAACCAATCCGTGTGAGTGCCCATTTGACAGGCGAATGCTAATGATGTACAACTTGTGCGACTCGATTTAACTTTAGTGCCTTCAAATGGAACGTTTGATGGAACGCGGTTATTTTTATATATATTTTTTGCGACGCTGTATGCTGTATTTCGGTGAAATTTACTTTCGCAGAAGTCATTAGTTGGATGGTTCACGAAAATGGAATTCGTAGAGCTTTTGCATTGTACTGAAGTTAAATGTAATGAACTCCGACAAATATGAGAGGGTTGTGGCTAAAATGTCTTTGTGGAGTTTTTGTTGACAGTTTTTGTTTCTTTATCTTTTTTCATATTTTTTACAATATTTCATTTGTTACTGACGATCGGTTTTCAGTAACAGCTTGTCCTTCGACAAAGGCCTCCTCCAAAGATTTCCACCTATCTCTATCTCTTACGATTCTGATCTATTATCGACCTTTACTTCTTTTGCCATCCATAGGCTACCATTCTAAAATTATTTTAGTCCATTTCTCATTTTTCTCTCTCAGCATGTACTGTCCATTCCCATTAATTCATTTTTTTTATGTTATTTTTTTCCATTTAAGTTTTGTTTTATATAGTAATAAATACACCATCGTTTAGATGCACACAGTCAATATGTAAGGCACGTTCACCAATGTCCTATTGATATTGTTCTAAACGGGACTCGTAAAGTTTTCCAATATCGGAACCGTGTCGAGTGCATGCAAACAAATTGCATCTGTCGACGTCCCAATTCGTCGCCTCGCGATGAAATTTGAAATTTTTGACATCGCTTCTTTTGAAAAACGTTGCGTTGCTCAGTTTTGAACGTAGTATCAAAGTAACGCACGTTTTTAATGAATAAACACTTTCGTAATTTTCAATAAAATTCTTTTTTAAATATAACACAAATCTGGTTTCTTGAAATAAATGAAAACGTCAGAAAAAATAGACAACCATTTTAATATCATCCGTCGCATAGAATAACGCCATCAACTTGTTGGCAACAACAGAATTTCTTTCTGTTCCTTTACCCATTAAGCGGTTTGCCGAGCCAAAGAGATACGCTTTTCATCCCATCTCCCCCAGCATTTAGCAACTAATTACGAAAATGTCCTGACAAAGGAAATCCCTCATTTACATAGCACGGTCAAAATAAACGCCACCTGTAGTTTCCACTGATTTGGCATAAAGAATGTAACGTAGTAGGTACAGAGGGATGTTTTTTTGTGTATACGAGATAAAGTCACTTTGTTACACTATCTATAATTTATTCGAACGACGACAGTTGCCCTGTCTCCCCAACTTCCCCTCTTGTTGTACCGAGCCTAGTTAGGAGACATTTTATGGACCCTTAGTTATCCCCAGACGTGGTTGAGACTCACATATCCAGCAGATTCGGGAAACAGGGCGAAAATAAATAAATATTGAAAATGCTAGGAGGATTGAATTATTTATTCGCCGTTTCTCTAGAAATGGTAAATAGAGGAGGCGAAAATTGAATTGCTTAGTACGTCGGTATATGGAGGGTAATATTATGTGAGTTATGTTTATTTTCATTATTCAGCTCTATATCCTCGAACTCAAGGAATCATGTTTCAAATCCTTATGAAAATAACGGAACGAAACAAAATAACATGCAGTGGACTGGTGTGTGCGTGTTCCGCTAGCTGAAGCAACGCGAAACAGTTTTCACTTATTCTATCAAATTCTCCCGTTCGAAAATACTTTTTTTGAAAAAACACAATCGAATAACAGCCGCTATGAACAAACTCGTTTTACGATTTTTATTGAGTAGGTACCTATGTAAGTTCATCATCATCATCATCAGCCTTTTTAATGTTCCCACTGCTGGGACTCAGGCCTCCTTTCTAGGAGAGGGAATGGGCCGTAATCCACCACGCGGACCCAGTGCGTGTTGGTGGATGTCACATGTCTATGCAAGTTATTTTCTCGTAAATATATCGATGCCAGTTTGTGATATTCAGGAGAGTAGACGCTTATTCCTCAAATGAAAAATGTATTAAACATTTGTGTAATAATGTGATAACGTGTCACACTTGTCTATATGGCGATAAATCACATTAAACGCTTCACAAATTATGGATGTGACGTATCTCGTGACGTCCTCCAAAAACAGACATTCGAATTAAACCAATAATATTGTTTAATATGTAAATCTCGCTTTAAAAGCGCCACCATGTTTGACGTTTTCATTTCGATTCGATCATTGGCTGTGTGTCCGTCATGTATATTGATGAGTATGACTCTGATTGGCTGAGCATCCGCTTTTGTTCCACGAAATCAATTTATACCCGCACCCGTACAGATATTTACTTTAATCCGGATAAAGAATATTCTCCGAGATTAATTTATTTTGCCAAGAATGAGAGACAAAAAATAAATAATCACGAAGACACGAAAATAATTGTAAGTTCAGACCATCAATCAGCGAGTCGGGCCGGATTGGACAGAACACAAAAACATGGGCGAGTGACCGAACAATAGATGACGCTGACGATCCGTCGCCCGTCGCACACAGCGCAAGATGGCCGCCGCCTTTTGGCGGGAACCACTGAAGCGAATAATTGACAAAGGATACAGTCTTTGTGTGCTTGGGCTAGCTCGCCTGTCCGCCAAAATATCACCCGAGAATATTCCTAAATATTTAGATTTTTTGTAACAAATAATTTTCGTCGTCTCGAAAGTAAGTTCGAATCGAGGAGAGGTTAAGTACCGACATCATTATTTATGCTTTCAGAAAATTTATAGGTACAACTTTTGAAAATTCGATTAAGTTACGAAATTGTGTGGGCCGAGATGGGGTCTATCCTCAGCACACATGGCCATTCTTCTTTCTTTGACAAAACACTAAACACAATGGGTCCATCTGATATTTATCATTCACTGGATCTATCAAGCGGAGATAGTCTCATTACTACGCAATTCACTCGCAAACAAATAATTGTGTTATTCACATGTACATATCTGTAACCGGATTAGCCATTAGTTGTTGTTAGTGCACGGATCACTTGATTGCATCATGTCACTTCGTTACCCAACAAAAAGCGGTTTGTTCCTAAAATACGAGGCGAGTCGGCCCACAAATTGGCTCCCCCAACATTGGTGAATTACAGGCATTTCCCTTATTTAAGAATAAGTACCGCAGGACCCTCGACAATAGACTACAAAGAACATTATTCGCATGCAAGACGTCGAACGTGAATGCCTTATTTACAACATAATGGAAGTGAAAAATTTCATTTCGAACCATTTCAGTAGTTGTATTGGAATATTGTTTGAGGACGAAACTGTCAAACGGCATACTTTAAAAGCTTGAAATAAATAAAATATAAATTGTTTGTTTGTTCGTACATATACTTTCATTAAAAAAAATAACAATCTACAAGTTAATAAGCTTGACATTTAAGCCAAGTAACCAAATTAGCTCTTCACAGACAATGCTGTAATTATGTTAATCAATAGTTAATTAAATTCGTAGAAGTGAGAACAAGCTTCCTAAACAACCTCCGCCGTCTATGAAGCGAAGATATTTACATATTTATGTAGGTAGGCACCCATAAAATATTATGTGCCCTTAGTTTATTGAAAATGGTTGTGCTTTCGAACAAATAGAATATGAAACACAAATATTATTTTACTGCTCCGTAAACAATATTTACAATTTCGTTTCAATAAAGCAGATACACTTAGTTTAGAGATCGGAAAGTCATAAGTAGGGTCTCCAATACGTTGTCGCTCGGCGAAAACAAACAACAGCAATAAAAACTTCATAGGATTGCTATTTAAAGAGTGTATTGTAATACCAATAAAGTAGGAGTTAGACTCCGGTAACGGCCGGCCTCTACTTTGTCTGTTAAATCTCCAAAACATTATGTAAGTCGCACCGGCTATTCGTTGCGCTATAATTGGCAAAGTTTACATCATAATTTCTTTATGAAATTTTCGTGCCAGATATCTTAATTAAGGGTTGAAGGACTTTCGCAATTATGGCAGACGGAACGCAGGTATGCTCAGCAAGTTTAATGAATTGCCCAACTTATGTCACAATTCATATTAAATTGTGTACACTCGTAATGTCACTTTGACATTAGTTTTCTAAACTACACTTAGTTGCGGTGTTATAATCGTTAACTGCGCCTAATCACGCTGTTAAAGTCGCTTGGCAAAGTTCAATTTGATTTAACTAAATCTGAAGCTTTTTTTATCGTAGGTACAATCCCACACTAAAGCGGCTCACAATAGTGTGTCGCAGTCACCCCACATTGTGTAATATTTTACAAGAAAATCTGTCATGGTAGAACTTTGGCCTGCCACCAACATTGACATCCACCTTATTTACTATATCGCACACAATAGCAATATACGGCTGTCAATAACCGATTCGGGCTCTTACGATATATCAAAGGTAGACAGATACGAACGTCGATATCTATTGCTCTCCTAATGAAACGTAGCCACAGAGTAAACCAAATACGAAGTATTTAATAGCTAAATAATGATTGGTAAATAGGCTTAACTTCTCGTGTAATGTTTCACGAAGCTATTCAGAAGATCGGCTTAGCCGCACGGAGCGCGACAAATTGTCACCGCAGCAACTACCCACAAAATAAACGCCGCGGCAATAGGAACCATTCCAACTAACTTCACCTGAAATCCTCAACTCCAAGTGCGATTAAAACCACGAACAAACATTCAGCTAACAACTATGAGTTGAGTTTCCACCTTAAAATGAACTGCGAGGTTTGTAGACTCTGAAACAAGGAGAAGGTTCTGAACCAATGGACGGAGTTCTCAGTAATTTGGTTACGTATGTTGGCCGGCTTGCTAGAAGAGGCGCAAGTAATTGGCCACAATAACAAGTCGAGTAACAACTATTTTTAGCGTCTGTGTTTGTATTACTAAGGCTTATTAGTTTAGTCGCAAAATTATATAAGTATTGTCTATATTACTTCTTTGTGTAACCGGCTCATAAGAAAATACAATATTACCAACTTTTGTCGCCAAACAAACAAAGTTTGCGTTAAATTACAATTTGATACAGACTGACCAAAAAGTAACATACATTTCTACTTTGTCTCCAATCATAGCAATATCATATTTCTACCTACCGTCGAATTGTAAACAGTCTAACCGTCAAAACGGTTTTCTTTATTTTGAGGTGGGAAATCATCAAATAACTTCTCTTACTCTGGATGGAACCAGAAGAATCACCCGTGTTTCTTAAGTTGCCCTATGCGTTCTAGGGCTACCCTAGCAGCCTCCGTCAATTAACCTGACCACCATAAAATTAATTAAAGATCCAACCGACCGAAAAACTAAATTTATATTTTTGGTTGGTACAGATACATTCAGCTCTGATACATCGCACTAATATTAAAAAGCGAAAGTTTGTAAGTGTGTATATTTATTACTTTTTCACGCTCAAATGGCTGAATGGATTTTGATGAAATCTTAGAATAGCACATAGGATATGGGGTACTTTTTATCCCGAGAGTTATTCCTTAGCATCATTTTCCTCTCTCATCTGGGCGAAGCCGCTAACAGCAGCTAATGTTACAAATCTGCTCTAGTACCCATATGTATTTAGGTTACAGTCCCCTATAAACCAGTGTTAATATATTTTATTTATTTCCAGAAATGTGGTGTACAACCTGAGTCTGACCGACCTCACAGAACAGCGCCGGCTGGTGTGGTACTCGCCGGAGAATGACGTCAAGATGTGTGTCGTCAAGGGGAAGGACGAGGTGAGTAGCTCTTGATGCTTGCTCGTAAGGACTATTATAACATAGCACACTACCAGGCTTTGAGCAAAGGTGACCAGTTCTGCTCCCGTTAGTAAAAAAGACGCATTAATTTTTTTTTCCAGATTTGAGTTATATACCTACATTGCCGGAATCAGGAGCAAGGCGCATCCGCCTGTATTTTTAATATATTGATAACTTTCTCCAGTGCTAAAACCGCACACAAGGAAAAATGGCCTGATTTCCCGTTTCATTCATTAAAACATTTTTTTATCCGTTTTCGTTTTTGTTAGATACGTCTTTTTAACTATCATGATGTCTAGTCATGATCATGTTGGTCTAGTGGTCCCTATCCTGACTCTGGAAATCGTGGGTTCGATTCTCACCCGATTCTTATCCTGCCACTTAGTGGAATACTTTGCATTTTAAGTTTCAAGTTATCAAATGACCTACGAAAGTTCGTGTGCGAGTCACAAGGAAACTTAAATCGTTCCTTGGTGTAGAGAGGGGTAAGAGAGGAAAATAGCACATTATACAAGGGCGAAAGAATATGAGCATTCCGGTGAAGGCGAATTAGAAAAGAATTAAACACAAAACTCTGAAACATGGCCATACTTGGGTAAATCGAAAATTTTGTTTTAAACATATATTTGAACCATTTTTTTTTTCTCTGTTTAACTATCTATTCTTTACTGTAGACGTGCCCTTATGCTTTGGCATTAAGTCTGCCTTTGTACCTTTTTGTTTTAATACGTAAATAAATAAATCTCAGAATTGCTAAGCTATACCTCAGAAGTTCTAAAGTTCTGTGTAGAATTATTTCCACATAGCTCGCCAGAAGACTTACTGAGATTCTTTTCCACGAAATCGTGTCCCAACAGACAGTAACTTTGATTTCTTGGAAAGAAAATATAAAGAAATGACTTGAACATCAATGTAACTCGTAACACACTTACATTATGTGGAGATTGTTACGTGCTACGGCGTAGGCGGTTGCTACGAACTTTCGTATCGCTACGATAAATCGTAGCCAACGAAATACAATAATTTCATATTACATTAACTACCCTCGTACACGGGCTTCAGAAAAACTCCGCTTCAAGCTTCATTTTGAGGCGGCCTTTTTTTGTGGCTCGTGTGCGGCGGTGCCGCCACAAAAAAAACGCTTGAAGCGGCTTCAAGCGTCACCGGACACAAGTAGTGTCGCTCGCTTCAGCTTTTTTTTTTGTGGCCACTTCAAACGTTTTTTTGTAGCGGCGTTTTTTTGAGGCCCGTGTGCGGGGATAGTTAGGCGAATAGTTTCATGAATATCTGGCCAAAATGCACACATTCTCGTACTGCCTACACCTGCATAGAGGCCCACTGACCTTTAAAATAATTTTCTTTGCGAAATATTGATTGATTTACATATGCTATCTACATACCGATTCGAAGAACACTTAACCCGCATTTTTTTAGTAAACATATTTCTAAAGATCAAAGCCGTTTGAAAGAAATAGGGAAAACCAAAATATAATTTTGTTACAAAATTGTTTTAGCAAAAGTATTAGTCATATGAAAAAATATGTTGATAAAGTTGTTTATATGAAGCTATAATGAACATATATTTTTTCGTATCTATTAACCTAGTCGTTACCGAGGAGTAGGTTTCAAAAAGTCACTGTTTTATGACACTGCTTGGGCGCTTCAGGGCCTTTAAACCGTTGTTAGAACCAATTTCGAATATTGAAAACTATTTAATGTTAGCTTCTATTTTAAGTAAAGAACAATGAAAGAGCTCTCGCAGCTCAATATCTATGTTACCTGCCGCCATCTTGAGGCGAATAATTGAATTTTGAACAAGTCGGTCGCGTATGAAACGAGGCCGTATTCCGCTAAACGTCTCTCTACCGAATACCGGCAAATTAAAAAGCCAATCGAGTGGAAATTCTCGCTAGACTCGCACGGAAGATGTTCCAGGAGGTCGTTTAACTTTATTTTAGTTCGAGTTAATGAGCGACCTCATTTCGGGATTACGGAATATGAATGCGAGCGTAGAGTGCGAGTATATGGTGGCAATAACCAGTATAATATATGTAGAAATTTGTATTAACTTACTCTGCTGCCAGTCGCAGAGGTTCTCAGAGGTCGGCGCAAGAATGTCTCGCGTTGCGAAGTTGAGATGTGCTGAGAACTGGAGTTCATTAAGAGTGCATTTAGTTTAGCTACTATGACCAATTTTATTTTTGGGTCTGACGAGTCGGTTTTAACATTTTTTTTTTAGGTATTAGCAAGTCTACCTCTTAAAAACAATAACATTTTGACAGATTTTTATAATTTCTTTTCATGAGATGGGAAATAATCCAATAACTTCTCCCACTCTAGGGTGAAATAGGAGGACGTGTCAGACTTTTACTGACTTAAACCAAACCCCTTAGTTGCCCTTTACGTTCTAGGGTCACGGATTTGTTATTCAGAACTTACCCGTGCACCACCAGAAGCCCGCTGGCTTCGGCCCTGCTGGGCTCCATGGTTTTTCTAAAATTTCTTTAAAGGGAGATTTTGGCATTGGAGATATATATGTGTCAACGTGAACGTTTCGCTAAGAATTAGCCTTCAGAGTGCCTAGTTGTTAGTTTGTGTTAAGTTAACACGATCGACACGTTTATGACGTTCGGCGCTCCTATTGGCCCGCTCCAAGCTCTTAACCAATCAGAGAGCCGAAACGCGGTAAACGTTTCGATTGCGTCAACGTTAAAACAACTCGTACTCAGCGTACAAATGTTAAAAAAACCTAAAACGGAAACCACAAAATCGAAGACATGTGATATTCACCAACCCGCACTGGGCCCGCGTTCCCCCTCCTAGAGTCCTCTCTGAGACTGAGTCCCAGCAGTGGGAATATTAAAAAGGCTGATTATAACACTACAACTAAAACAAATATTCAAGCTTACCTCTAAATTTCTCCCACTTTATAACCCTTAATTCTTTCAACACAACGACCCCATATTTACAACGTTTTCCTTAGGAATTAGCATAAACTGCAATAAGTAGGGGCCCATTAAAAATAGCAGTAAACTATTCAAGTCATCGTGTTTGTTTTACGACCGTACAGTGTTCCGTAGGGAAAATTAGTAGGCTGTTAAGTAAAATTACGTTTTTACTAACCTGTTATTATTGGGTAACATTTTTATGACGACTCTATCGGTATTTTAACCTTGTAGGCATTAAAATGGGGACTGGCGTTATATAACGTCGCTTTTGAATTGAATGTCAAGGTCATAAATGGGTCAACCAAGGCTGTTGCCTGCTAGGGCTGCCGTGAGCCTGGAACGCAAAAGGTAATTGAAGGAACATAGGTGGGTTATAATCAGTAAGAGTCAGACACTCTCTCTCACTCCACCCAGAACGGCAGAATTCATCAGGTCCCAAAATAATACATACTGGACAAAAATCACATTTTCAGTTAATGATGAGTTTTTGTTTTACTTATTCTGTCCGTAAAAGTGTGCCAAAAGGTCAAATTAAGGGACAATATGTCCCTTAACATGACACGGAACGCTCAATCAACGTGACGCTGCAACGTTGCTCTGTGTCCCACAACTTGCGCTCATTTTTAACGCGTTCACGTGACGCGAGACATGTAGTTGGACAATTAGACAGCGTTGTGCGTCACGTAGGGGGACGTTTTGTCCCCTAATTTATCTGAGGCTTTGAAAATACAGTTTATTTTGTTTATTTATTTATTTAATGTTTTATGCACACAAAGTACAGAGGCGGACTTAATGCCTCAGGCATTTTCTGCCAGTCAGTTTTTGTTGTTGTATGATAATTAACATAAGTAAATAAGAGACAACTTAAACACTATTTCTTAAAGGAAAATAAAGTAACTTCCATTCCCGTTTAATTATTTTCAGAAAACAAATGTTCCGCCGCACTACCTATTTACAAATTCACTCGAATTTCTCTAGGAAGACTTGTAGAAGAAGTTTTTAAACGTTTAGGCATCCATTAGGGGCTGGTAGTAACGAGCTTCGATTAATGCAACTGGCGGCATCGCCACCACCACCACCACCGCCACCATCGCCACCGCTCGGTCCCAACACTCGTTCTAATAAGTTCTTGCACTAATTGGAAACTATAAATTATTTCTTTTAGTAAGACGTGTTTGGATAGCTTCGCGAGGAATGTCGATAATCGCGAGTAAGTGCTTTGAGGTTCTAGTTTTTTCTTTTTTTCTGTTAGAGTCTCGTTACAATTTGTTTTCCACTAGCTTTTGCCCGCAACTTCGCCCCCGTTCATAAAATATAGCCTATGTCACTTAGAAATAAAGCAAGTGTATATCGGTGAAAGAAAATATAGCCTATGTCACTCAGAAATAAAGCAGGTTTCTATCGGTGCGCGCCTCAAGGAGTTGTCAGCAGCAGGAGGGGCCCAGCTGGGTCGAAGCCTACTGGAGACAGGGTTGTCCGAAAGGGAGCTCGTGCCCCGGTATGAAGGGTAGAAGGAACGGGATGGGGTTTTTAGTCAGTAAGAGTCTGACACTATCTCCCGCTCTACCCAAGAGCAGGTTTTGTCATAAGATGATTTTCCCAATCGAAAAAAAATAGCTTTCTATCAGTGAAAAAATATTAGCAATCGGACCAGTACTTCCATTACCTCTTACAAGCGAAAACCAAACTTGAATGTAGATGAGTAAAATAGTATTGAAGAAAACACTGGCAGGCGCAGCGCTGGAATGCCTCTCACAATGTGGACCGATGACCTGATGAGATTCGCTGGAATCCGATGGATGTGAGATGCATAGGACCGTTCGTTGTGGCGACACTTGATGGAGGCCTATATCTAACGTATGAACTGTAGACGAAAAAAATAATTCTATCGGCTGAAATGATGATGATGAAGAAGTGAAATAGCATATGATAGTTAGTGAAAGCCATAATAAGTACAAGATTGATTTAAAAAAAAATATTTTACCTATCACCTAAGATAGGTGACGTGATAATGAAATTATCCAATACTAGCATCAGCTTTTGGCTTCGCTCGCGTTAATCCCTACTAATATTATAAATGCGAAAGTAACTCTGTCTGTCTGTCTGTTACGCTTTCACGCAAAAACTACTGAATGGATTTAGATCAAATTTGGTACGTAGGTAGAAGAGACACTGGAATAACACATAGGCTACCTATAATTCCACTGCTGAGCACGGGTCTCTGCCCGCGCGATATAAACTGTAGTCCACGCAGGCGAAGCCGCGGGCGGAAAGCTAGTGTAAAACATATACCATCAATAATCTGTTGTAAATAAACATTGGCAGCCATTTTGAATAAATATTGTGTGAAGGAACAAAAAAAAACGTGGAGAAGTACAACTGCAGATAAATGCAGCAAGAGCGACCACTTTACAAAGTTTGTGAGGGTATCATATGTATAGCAACAGGCTACTCTCACTCAGTGTTTAAATAGCATTCTACTGATGAAAGAATTTTTAATATCGGTCCAGTAGTTTTTGAGTTTATTTGTTACATACAAAAGTATGAAACATTCCTCTTTATTTGACCGACCTGTTGATTTAGTGGTTAGTGGCCCTGACTGCTATGGCGGAGGTCGTGGGTTCGATTGCCACCCAGGACAAATATTTGTGCGATGAGCATTTATTCTGTGTCTGGGTGTAATTAATCTATTAATATGTACGTATTTAGAAATATATAAGTATGTTTATCAGTTGTCTAGTACCCATAAGACAAGCTCTGCTTAGCTTGGGAATAGACGGCGTTGTGTGATAGTTGTGGAATATTATACATTATATTATTTATATTCTATCATTATCTGTATATACCTACTAATCTATTATTATTATTATTTAATATTATAAAAATGAACAGTTAGTTTGTTTGGGTCCAATTTGAAAAAACTTTATCAGTTATAATAGTTAATTCAACCCCAAGCGAACGCCTGCATTTGCTATCTCATTGTATTTCTACTATTTCTCTAATTATGGTATTCAAAAGGTTAAGAAGAAGGCCATACCATCACGCTATGACCAATAGGAGCGGAGTATCAACGGAAAATATTACAAAGGCGGGAGGAAATTGTTACTTTTGAAAGCTTCCGTTGCGTGCGCTGCGTAAACGGTTAACAGTTACGCTAAAATTATGTTTGACATCATTGTTCCCCTTAACTGTCCCCGCACACTAGCCTCAAAAAAACGCCGCCACAAAAAAACGCTAGAAGCTGCCACAAAAAAAACTAGAAGCTGCCGCAAAAAATAGCTGAAGCGCGTGACCGCTTTTGGCCGGTGAAGTTTGAAGTGGCTATAAGCGTTTTTTTGTGGTGGCACCGCTGCACTCGAGCCACAAAACGGTCGCCTCAAAAAGAAGCTTGAAGCGGCGTTTGAGAGACAGTTTAAGTTCTAAATAAGTCTACGACACTATATGTCACTCACTATTACCTTTTTATAAGTAAACAAAGTTCTTAAGTAAAGCATTATTTGCGAAAGTGTTTTAGAAACATAATATGAATTCTTATTCAAATAAATAAAATATTAATTCTAAGTATTC
Source organism: Mythimna lalbum (assembly GCA_949319445.1). Classification (NCBI taxonomy): domain Eukaryota; kingdom Metazoa; phylum Arthropoda; class Insecta; order Lepidoptera; family Noctuidae; genus Mythimna; species Mythimna lalbum. The sequence goes on from OX439360.1 coordinate 14,002,373, forward strand.
CATTTTGAATACAATTTGCTTTTTACCATTTCACTTCATTAACTTAACCTTAAAAGTTTATTTTAAATAGAAGTGCTTTGTAATCCTCAGCATTTCTATTCGTAGGAGCGTAGCTCATGTGGCGTATAAGACACAACACTCATTAACTTGCGGGCAAAGTAATGATACCTTTTAAGGTTTATGTTAAAAAAAAAAGAGATTAGAGATTCATATTCGACACAAGTCTGATTAGAAATGTCACAAAAGCCTAGACGTAATTTTATAAAAATAAATTATAAAGTGCTTCATACAATATAACTTAAGTAAATTGAACACGACCCTTTCGTTTACGTCTCAACACACTACAATTTCTTACTACTAACTATTATGAACTAGTGTTGTACCAGTAATGACCTATATTTGCAAGTGCGTTTCACTTAAGAAGTTCCTTCGGCGTAACGTTTGCTCCCCTGTCTGTCTGCATAAAAAGAAAGGGAAAAAAGGAAAGAGTTGCCTACTCTACCAAAATTTTTCCCCAAAATGCGAAACTTTAACGACTTTAATGGTAGTTGCAACACTTTTTGGGAAATGGGATTATATTTTAAAAAAAGCAGGTCTAAAAGGAAGTTTAGATTTTCAGTATTTGTAAGATTTGCAAGACAATCGGAATGGAGCCCAGCGTCCTATACTTTATTAAAAACTAGTAAAAAAAAGGCAATTGTTAAAAGTAACGAAGTATCAGTTAATCTCTTTGATATTAAGTAATTTAGTTGCTAAAAATATTATCTAATTCAGTTATCTCGGACAATCCTTAACGATAGATTCGTATAAATAAATAGTATTGTATCAGTCACGATTTCAGCAGTACGTGATAAACAATCTCTAAATTGTATTAGGATTCAAAGATACTAAACCAAAAAAATATTATCGATATCATATTTTCTTTATTTTAGCGGTCTTGGCCACCAAATATAGGTGCTGGCATGTTGCTAAAAGAGTTATGAATTTACATGTGTGGATGGATGGAGAGGGAGGTCAAAGAAAAGATGGATGGATTGTGTGAGAAGTGATATGAATGAAAAGGGAGTTAGTGATAGCGTGACGAGCGACAGGACCGAATGGAAGAAAAAAACGTGTTGCGCCGACCCCAAATAAAATTGGATAGGGGCAGGAAGATGATGATGGTGATGGTATATTTGGTGTTGAGTTCTTTTACACTAATGTTATAAAGAGCTAGTTACAGTTTGTTTTTATGATTTATTGTTTGTAGGAGGTAATCTCTGAAAGTACTGGTCCGATTGCTAAAATTCATCATCGATAGAAAACTGCTTTATTCCTGAGTGACATAGGCTATATTTTACGTACGTGGGCGAAGCTGCAGGCAACAGCAAATTTATTATGAAGGTGAAAGTTCGTATAAGTGTGTGTATGTTTTTTAATCTTTTACGCTCAAATGACTGAACGGATCTGCATGCGAGTAGACCATGTCGTGGAATAGCTCATAGCTTACTTTTTATACCGGGAGTATTTTCTTCTACGTTCAAGCGGGTGAAGCAAGCAAGCAACAGCTAGTATCAACTAAACGACTTAATGAAAATAAAATCTAAATTAAACTTTTTAACAAAACAATAGGTTTGATATAAATTCTTATTACAACTTTCTAAAATAAACAACAATTATTTAAATCGTATGTCGCAAGTACATAGTCCCAACTTTCATAAGTAATGACCTTCACCACCACTAGAGGGCGCCACGGTCGACAGAAGGCTAATTAAGGCACGCTTTTAAAAATATATGCTATGTCGAAAGTAGGTCGTTCCCGCCCGAAAAAATAATGTTTCAAAGTTATTAATAATGTAAGGGAAAATTGTACGTTTTAACGAGAATGTAATGAGTTAAGCTGGTAATGTGGGAATGGTATTTTTATAGTTTAATTAATATTACAGGAAATGTGTACATAGGTTCCTACATGGTTTTCAGTTGCCCGAAGCCAGACGATCATGTTACAAAATATTGTAGAAACAGATTGACTGACCTGTTGGTCTAGTGATTTGTGGCCCTGACTGCTATGGCGTAGGTCGTGGGTTCGATTCCCACCCAGGAAAATGTATGTATTTAGAAATATACAAGTATGTTTATCTGTTGTCCAGTACCCATAACACAAGCTCTGCTTAGCTTGGGACTAGAAGGCGTTGTGTGATAGTTGTGGAATATTAAAAAGATAAGTAACCAATGCGTATTAATTTATGAATATGAAGAGTTCCACTTCAGTTACTTTAAAGTACTACAAGTTACTTTAGTACGAGGTGCAATTAGGTGTCCACCTGTCCAGTGTCCAGTGTGGAGTGGACATGATCTGCCCATCTTTTTAGGCTGCAACCTTTCGGTCATTTGCCATCTTCTACGCCAGTTACAATAAGCTGCTCAAGGTTATAGCCATTTGTTCTGAGTAAAAAACTCTAGTATGCAAACATATCATAACGTTTTGATGTTCAGTATATTTTAGGTATGTTCTGTTTTTATTACATTTACTACGGACCAAACATACGTTTTTGAAAAAAAAAAACGATTTTTTGAGGATAACGTATCATCAAATAAGTTATCTCGCCCTGGGTGGAGTGACTTTGACGGACTAAAACCTACCTGTGTGTGTTCCTTCAATTGCAAACGTCATTGAGAACATAAAAGTTGTGTCTACATTCTATCGTCATCCAAAGTTTCAACGATCGGCAACCTGCCCCCCTAGCCAAGTTACAATCCATTTCGCTTGCATCGAACGCTTCGAGTTATCCTTGCCGCCGATTCTTTTGTTCTGACCACGTGTCTGAGCGTTGAGATGACAATATTCCCGTACATTTAAAGCTTTCTACAAGCGTTAACTATTGCAGATTAGCAACTTGGCTAGGGGTGCAGGACTTCTTAATGACGTTAGATTCTCAAGGGAACAATAAAATGGATACTAGGTATATACTTCAAACACTTTAATTACAAAAATACTGCACATTTATCAAGAGTTATACGATACAGAAAACTTATCCATTCCCTCGGGCAAAGTCACGTTCGTCGCGACTAGTCCAGGCTCCCACTTAGTGCGAGCAGGCATTTGATACCAGCTTATTAACTTTAAGTGGAAGGACCATAGACTTGAACCCTGACATTTTAAAAACATAGAAGTATAGCTAGTGAAAAGTTAAAAGGGACAAAACGCATGTTGCTAAAAAAGTTATGAGTTTACATGTGGATGGAGGGAGAGAGGGAGGCCAAAGAAAAGATGGATGGATTGTGTGAGAAGTGATATGAAAGAAAAGGGAGTTAGTGATAGCGTAACGAGTGACAGGACAGAATGGAAGAAAAAAACGTGTTGCGCCGACCCCAAATAAAGCGGGACAAGATGATGATGAGAAGTATAGCTAGTGAACTTCTCAGAACTTGGAAAAACATTCAGTAAATTGCTGATTGGAAATTCTCTTAACCGACTGCGGACCCAAGCTGGTCCCTGCACAAACAATCTGACCAAAAGAGATTTCCGCGAATTCTGCAATCCATCCCAAACACAATGGCAGTGTAGAGCTGCTTCACAGAACATGCGTCACCTACTATGCTGTCTGTCCTGCACTAACACCTTTCAGGATCTATGCGAGCCTGGTAGATCAGTAATAGACATCTGTGTACGCCCTGTGTGTCGCACGATAAACGTATCACTGCATTAAACAGCGTCTTTACCGAAGGCCGTGTTCTATTTAACAGAGGCCAATGACAAATAGTATATTGCCAATAAAAATATTAGTCAGAGAACTTTTGCTTCTCAGTTTATCGACATGAAAAAAAAGAAGTTGCAGAATTAAAACTTGTACTAACAAAAATACTGAAAAACTTGAACTTGACTCATGAAGGGTGTCTTGTGTCAAGTTTCATTATTTTTACTGCAACAGTTATCTACTATTTTCATTTTCAAGCTTCGTATAATCCTACTATAACTACTAATATTATAAATGCGAAAGTTTGTATATATGGATGGATGTATGGATGTTTTTTACTCTTTCACACAAAAACTACAGAACGGATCTCGATGAAACTTGGTACACGAGTAGACCATATCCCAGAATAACACATAGGATACTTTTTATCCTGGCATTATGTACGCGGGTGAAGCCGCGGGCAAAAGCTAGTATATAATATTTTTAATTCCACTATGACATCAAACAATTTTTGTACACCAGACATTTTTGATGCTACTTTTGGAAATACCTTGGGACCCGTTTGTCAGCTGACCACAATTTTAAAAATAAATATTTAAAATTTTCGCAAAGTTTGTTGACCACAAACAATGGCATTTTCTTTTTGCGTCCCCGAGGTTCGTCGCTCAGTTGATTGCTCGGCGCTCGTGGGACGTCGCAAATTCATGCTTCAATTGCAAGCAAGGCTTGGCTACCCGTCTACCTGCACGCCATTTTACTTGGACCCGAACTGCACACGACGTGAGCCGACTGCCATTGGTTCCTAAACAGATTTGTTGAATTCCGTCTCCAAAAGCATTCTAGTAGCATTGTGAATTAGATTATGTAGGTGCAAAGTGGAATATATCATTTGGGTCGTCAGTTTTGTTTACAGAAGTTTTGTTTTGGTTTTTTAAAGGAGAAGCTACTGCTGGTGGTGATTACATAAAAATAATATTATAGCTTGCTGTCATTCCTTCATTATTTATCCAAGTTTAAAATATACAAGCTTACGTACAGATGGCCGATGATGAAATTTGCTTTTTCACAAAACTACCGGTATTCATTAAGATTCGGGTTTCTTTAACCTTGGGCTGCGGCGCTGCGGCGGTAGAGCGAGTGCATAGGATTCGACATTTAAAAGGATTGGTTTTATTGGTTTTTTACTCCCAGCCTATTTACATGTACTTCCATCATGCAATTATATACTAAATGTTACATGATGCAAATGGCAACTAAAGAAACACAGATGTTAAAACGCTCTCTCGCTCCACCAAGAGCGGGAAAAGTATTCTGATGCTGTCCCACCTCAAAAAAAGGTTACCAACTATAAATTTATCCAAAAATTCTTCGCAATTTTCATAAAAATCGGTTTTCATTGTTGCTATTGTATTCTCGATCAGTCAATATGTATCGTTATACGGATTATAACATCAGTGTAACAAATCGGATTACACCAAGCCCGTATTTGCAATTAACTCTAATCCCAAAGCAAATAGGGCGTGTTTTATCCTAGGTTTAGCTGAAATGGGCTAGCGTTTAGTATTCGGCCTGGAGTGCTCTGAATTAGAAAGTAACTGGTCAAGTGAGGGTAGTCTGCGAATCGAAATGCGAACTGTTACAAAGCTCTGCTCTCGCTACTGTAACGCACGTAATGGAGGATCAGGGTTGCCACACACAAGTTTATATCATCAACAGTTTTTTTTTTATCCATGTAACACCGCAATCCATGAAACATGCAAGTTCCATGTAACATGAGTGACGCACAGGACCGTTCATTGTGGCGGCACTTGGGGGAGGCCTGTGTCCAGCAGTGGACGTCTTTTGGCTGAAATGATGGTGACGATGATGTAACACCGAGGGCTTTTTAGGCCTTATTAGACCTTATTTTTCATATTTAATTTTACGTTCTGATATACGTTCTTGAATAAATTTCCTACAAATTAAATGCGTAATATTTTTATAATCTACGCTGCGCGGCGTTCGCTTGGTTTCTAATGGAATGGCGCGAAAATACGCGCGAAAGCGTTTGCTTAGGTTTTGAACGCTGCCATTGACTCTAGAAATTACTCCAGCATTTTGTGTGCGTTCACAAACATGGGAACTCACATAACTAAATGAAACACTCCGGCCCGGAACAACTATCTGCAGGCCAAATAAATATTTGTTCCGTGCAACACGCAGTACGGCAGTCAATCGCTCAATCATTGCGCGAGCCGCTAGCTTACTTGATAAATCGTCAAACATTCGTTTAGCAATATACATAGTTCTTTTTGAACAATAAAAGAAGTTAAGCATTGGTTTATTAGCAGAGACTATAGATTTAAATATTTTGTGAGACCTACTCTACTACATAGTGAAGAATATGTCATCAAAAGTTTCATAATTTTCTACCTCTGTGTATAGCCACCAAATACTTCTATTAAATATTACTCGTAGACTTTTCCTCAGAAACTTCTCGTTATTTTGAACCTGATCATTCGTTGTCGCCCATTACACATTTATTATCATCTAACACATAAAAATCCATGAGCGGGAACTATGGAAGAATATGCTGAAACAAAACGATCGTCTGAAATCAATGTTCGAAGAAAAAACTTTTATTATTAACTAAATAATATAGTAGATTGTAAAGATTGTTAATTAAGACTATTATTATTATTCTTATTATAACACTAGCTGCTGCCAGTGGCTTCGTCCGCGTGGTTGTAGAAAATTATCCCAAGTGCTTCTTGAGAACATGGTCTATGTGTAAACCAAATATCGTTGGAATCCGTTCTGCCGTTTGATCGTGAAGAAGTAAACCACTGTCACATCTGATGTGGTCGATGATAGAGCACGCATACCTAGACATAAACTTTTCATTCTTAACTTAAAGACCCCTTTTTTTTTCTTTTTTTTTACGGTGGGCAAAAATCATCTTATGACAACCCCCGCTCTTAGGCGGGAGATAGTGTCAGACTCTTACTGACTAAAAACCCACCCCGTTCCTTCTAGCCTCTTCATACCGGATTGTAGCTATCAGGAAACACAGACTCCTTCAGGGAATTCCATTCCTTTGTTGTACGTACAATATATGTGTTCCTTAAACGTTTTGTACGTATAAGTGGGATGTCTATCATGTAACAATAGCGCAACGCCGTACGTCCAAAAAGCTTATTCCAATTCACACTTCCCGAAATGTAAATGATAGAAAACTGATATGATCAGTGTTTATAATCCTAGATTTTCTTACTGCAGAAAAAAAACCGCCTTACTTTTTTACACTGTTCTCTATCCAGAACTATTTGAGACTAGTGTTTTTCGACCCAACAATAATTCTCACTAAAACTCTCACCACTGAAACTAAAACACATATCTGGCAGCCCTAAAAGGTATTGCGAATTGCGTTGCGTGGGATGGGCGTACCGTAATGGTGGCAGCTGACGACGCCGCCTGCGGACAACGGGCCCGATCGGCGCCCAGAAACTTCCAACTACGAACATGTATGAGTAAGAACATCAGGTTTAGTGCTGAGCTCGTTACGGGGCCTGTGTTTTGATTACGTGCCTTTTTGAATTCTTTTTCAGTATCCTGTTTACAGGACTGCTAGGCCCACGGAGTAAGTATGGCTAGGCCCATGAGGAAAAGTAGATAAGAGGTATGCGTGGTCTCAGAACACAAAAACAAACATAGGTGTACTTTTAGTCAGTAAAAGTCTGACTCGCCCTGTCGCTCCACCCTAGAGCGGAAGAAGGTATTAGAAAATTTACCAACTCAAAAAAAAATTATACTGGTTTAAGTAATAAGATCAATTTTAGCTGTGACTCGGAGCCACGATGGGTCGACATTTTGTCGAACTATCTAAGTATCAATTTATTGATATCAATTTGTTTTTTTCACAATTTAAGCACCTATTATTGATATATGTAGGTATGCTTACGAGTATAGCAAAATACCGAAAATACTATATTGTAGCAGGTAACAGGAAATTGTAAATAATATACTATTCCATACGATAAGGCCGCCCATTATTGTATGTGTTAGATATTAGTTTTTCTTTCTTATGTTTCTTGTTGTAAGTAGGTACGATAAACTAAAACATCCATGCTTCACAAACCTGGGCTGCGGGATCGTTCTAAAGAATCATCGTAGCACACAAAAGGCGACGGGAGGTTGACTATTAGTTAGTAAAAATTTGACACTCCTCTCTCCATCCAGAGCTGGAGAAGTTTTGAACAAAAAAAAGCTTTATGAACTCGATGATTTGACAGAAGAATGTATAAGTCTGTCTTTTGATGACTTATAGTCAGCCATCCAACAATATTTGACAGCACAATATTCTAAACAATGTCTCCCGCTCGAATAGTCAGCCGTAACAGTAATTGATGCAAGTCAATAACTTAATCCAGTTTAAGCTAACATAATAACTATTGTTCTGTAATGCACGTTAGTTTGCTAACTTAGATCTGTATTCAGATTAGATGCCGTTGATGCTCCTTGGTGTTTGACGTTCGTATCGTACGATATCTATTGATTACATTAACTATGGTATTGCAAATCTATAATATTTTAATTTAAAATTGTTAGTTTTAGTGAATTAGATTATACTGTTTTTTCTGTAATCTAACCTGTAAAAAATTGTTACACTAACCTTAGATTATGGTAGATAAAAAATGTATGGTGTAAACAATCATGAAAATAAAGGAAAATAAATAATAATAATAAATGGTAATTACTGAAATAAAAAAGAAAGTAAAAATATTTATATGGACAGTTGCAAGGTACATACAAATAAAAAAGTAACAATCATTGTTCAATCGTCAAATGTTTATGTGATGAGCATGATCATTTGTTCTGTTTTTGGGTGTAATTTATGTATCTATTTAGAAATATATAAGTATGTTTATCAGTTGTCTAGTACCCATAACACAAGCTCTGCTTAGCTTGGGACTAGCCGGCGTTGTGTGATAGTTGTGGAATATTATTATTAATCATTAAAAAATCAATATCATTGTGTGTGCGGTTCACGGCTGCGCCAAATGGTTAGTTTCAGACGCTGGTCTGGCTGTGATTTTTCAAACAATTTGTACAACTTTTGATAATATAAACACGATCACTTTTCCCCACGTAACTTTTATTGATTAAGTAGATATTTAATGAGTATGTGTATAGGTAGTGTAGCGTTAAAAAAAGAGAATCACTACTTGTACACGTATAATTTTGCATTTAAAAAAACCAACATAGAAAAATTATAAAAGGAAATAAAAAAATCGGCGACTTTAAATATAAAAATAGGGTTTCGGTAAAGTGGCGAAATGGATATGAAAAAAAAATAAAAATTTATTATTTTGGAAGTAGTGCCTATAGGTGTAAGGGATTGCAATCACTGGGCCTCAGGCGCGAACTAATTATGTTCGTAAACTATCAAAGAAATCAGTTCATTCCGCAACCTTTTGACACGAATTGCTGTGATTATATAAAACAGATAGCGTAAAAAAACTACTCAAATGATACTTTGCTACTGCTATAGAATTAGAAAAAAAAATGGATCACGAAAAACTTCACGTGGAGTGACGTCACGATGTCCACCGGGGTATTCTCTAGTTTAGTATCGTCATGCGCTAGTTGGCGCACGTATTTATGAATTGCAGTGGACTGTTCTGTCCACTTCTGTGAATTTCTATGTCTATGTGCAGAATGCTCCAAGAATACTCCAAGAACCGATTGACAAATAATCGGTTCTTTATATTCACTAACACTTATCGGTTTTTTTATTTACTACCGAGTTTCACCAAACATTTCGCAGTTAGATCATTACTTATAATCAAATTTCCTTTTTAATTCGTGTTCATCAAGCACTTTTTCTCAGAAAATTTCGTCGCCGAATGACAAATATAATTTTTCCTTGTCAAACCAACAAATTTTCCTATTCTAAGTTCAAATCAAAAAAAATAATATTAGAAAAAGGTAAACTAACGCAAACGGAAAAGTTTTTATTTAGCTAAACGAATTAAGCAGCATGATAATGCTGCAGTAGGTAGCAATTATAAAATCAATATTAATTAGTTCTCAGTTAATTACATGAAAGAATCCAAAATTGTTAGGATCATAGTTAGAATTATTTATTGATTATTTGAAAGGTACTTAAATGGCAGTGGCCAGTTCATATAAAAAAGATGTTTCGAGAAGGGGAAAAAACGCTTGGTGCTCTGGTATCCAAGATATAGATAAAGAAAGCAAGGCAGACAATTTCGGAGGTGGGAAGAGGAGATAAAGGGAATAGCGGGAAAATCATAGAAAAGCGATGAACAGAACATAGTAGAAATAAATGGAGACCTTTGCTAAAGTTGGGAAACAGACGAAGTTGAAGGTGTCATCGACCCAGTAGAGTCGTTGGTTTAAGTTTATTTTATTTTTCTAAGTATATCTATAAACTATTTAAATTACGAGGCTGTCACAATTGTGCTTAATTTTGCAGCTACTGCCGAGCTAGGCTCTAGGCTATATTTTATATTAATGTATTTTTTTTTGCCTGAGTAAAGGCTTATATTACCGTTTAACGAACATAATATGCCAATAAATGATAATTTTGAATAGACATTCATACTCATACTTTACGTAGTCGTCCATTCTGAGGTTGACACAGTTCACCTAGTTACTTCTCTAGAAGGTGGTTACTTGTTATTCAGTTCTTAAGCGCCAACCAGAAAGCGCCTTAAATCTCACTGTCTCTTTACTTTATCTGTATAAAATATGACCAAGTAAAATACTGCCAGAACATTAGGTCACTAGGAAACTCTTGAGATACCATAAAACTATTAAAATAAAACTGGAACTGGAAGATTTATGCCCGGTAGAATGCCGTTCTTTAAAACTGTTTTAATGATAAAAACTTAATTCTACTTGAAGATTTTAAGTTTATTTTAAAATTGTTTTAAAGTTTTCAGTTTCTGCTTTAATTAATATTTTTATAGTCAGTTTCCAAGAGTTTGATATGGAAATTCAGAAACTGCAGTATAGAACTGAATAAACTCTATTGTACCAAAATAATAACATAGCTTTTACTCAAACTTAAATCTATGGGTACTATGGCAGACGTATCATAGCGATTAGATATCACTGCTAGCAAAAGATGCCTTGTTCGGCCAAGAGCACTGTCTCGCCGGTTGACTCGGTACGTGTAAACATAGCGCCGAGTGCTCGGCCGAGCGCCTATCTCTACAATTCGCTGACATCACTGTCTCGACCGAGCAACATTTTACTGGCTCGCCCTTTTACTCGGTACGTGTGATCAAGGCATCACTGACTAAAACCAAGTAAGGGGGAATAGTCTGCGATGTAGGTACTGCTAGCTAGCAAATTATTCAAACAACATTTTACATAGCAAGTATAGCTTTAACTTTTATGTTTCTTACTTTTACATAAATACTTTTAAACTAAGATAAAATAAAAGAATAAAGGTAGATTTGTGATTAATTAAATTAAATTAATTAGAATCAGAAGAGCATTAGAGAGAAAGAATTTTACAGATTCACTTGTTTATTAGGCACAATAAGTCTACCTAATTTTTCCAACATGTATTCCAACATGTACCTAATGCAGGTAAAATATAGCAAAATTCACGCCAATATGGTCTCAAACAAGAAAAAAACTCTTCTCAAACTTCGAAGTCCTCAATATAACAGAATTCCTCCTACGAAAATTCCCAATCATATTTTCCTAACCTAACCATTCCAAGTAGCACCGGAGGAGGCTCAACTAGTTATACAAAACGACGTGTATGTCTGTCAGTGTGCCTGGATCCCATTGCGCCGGAATAGGATTACGGGCCGTACATCTGGTGGCTCATGGAAATGCAAATGCAATCATATTACCGAACTATATCGCCGATATATACCTGTCCGGACATGGATTTACTTGGACTTAATTTTACTGGCGACATGCCGGGGACTTGGGATCAGATTAATTTCGTGGCTTGTAATTCTGGACTGAGGTTTTTTTGAGACCAAGAACTAGTCGAAACTATTGGGTAAATATATACTAGAAGTCTACTAGTTGCTTGTTTTTGACTGGCCTTCTGGTCTAGTGGTTAGTGAACCTGACTGCTATGCCGGAGGTCGTGAGTTCGGTTCCCACCCAGGACAAATGTTTGCGTGATGAACACAATCATTTGTTCTATGTCTGGGTGTAATTTATTTATAATCTGTACTTATGTATTTAGAAATATATATATTTTTTGTTGACCTATTCATAACACAAGCTCTGCTTAGCTTGGGACTAGACGGCGTAGTGTGATAGTTGCAGAATATTATTTTTATTTAATACCAGATTTGGTATAGATGAATAGAATAGAATAAATTTTATTGTACACCAAAAAGTAACACAGCTATGAATCATGAATATCTCAACACAATTTCAATTTTAATAAGAGCTGTAGTGCTGTAGTATGATGGCACAGTGGTGCAGTGGTGGAGAGATTGGTCGTTGTGCTGCGTGTCACGGGTTCAATTCACGCATTGAACAAAATATTTGTATGGCCTACAGATAGTTGTTCCGTATCATGTAATTTTACATGTTTGTGAACGCACCCATATTACGGGAGAAATTCCTTTGAATTAACTGATCACTCCTGGAATTCCTATGGTTCCTATGTACAGGGACAACGTTTGTTTTTCAATAAATAGATTAACACGATAACAGTTAGTTCTAGTCGCTCTTGAGCAAGCTGATATTATTATTCCGTCTTAAATTCTCTTTCTAAAACCATTCTCTTCTATCTTTCACAGGAGAGCTGCCAAAACTACATCCGGGTGCTGGTCTCCCTCGGCCCTGGACGGCTACTGGTCTGCGGCACGAACAGCTTCAGGCCGTTCTGCAGAGAGTACAGCGTCCAGCGCGACTCCTACCACATGGAGCGGGAAAAGTCGGGGCAGGCTGTTTGTCCGTACGACCCTGAACATAACTCCACTGCCGTTTATGCTGGTGAGTGAGAAATAGACAAATGAAATTGAATTATAGAGGCGATCTGTGGAGAATCCGTTCTCTATGGATGTCAAATGACAGTTACACCAAAATATAGACAAAGTTACCACACTAGTTGAGCAGCATCAATCAATGCAATCGATCAACGATAGTTTACTTAATTGGTCCGTTTTTTATTTTTGTTGGGGGATTTAAAAAGTGCCCTCACATGGCCCCTGGGCTTTTGAGGAAATGAATAAGGAATGTGGGATTTTAACCTCACCAAAAATACTCGGTGATCACCAGAATCACATGCGAGAGATCTCGTGTCCTCTAAGACCACCCCAGAAACATACCTAGTATGGAATCAAAAATTAAATACCTAGAGAATCACACTAATAAATTAATTTTAAAAAATCATAATAATCAGACCCATCTCAAACAGAAATCTTTACAAAGTTCCAACTTTTTATTAACGATTTAAAAGGTAAAACCGTCTACAGTGACACTCACAGCAAATAGTCTGGCAACCCTAGCTGCCAATTAGCGCGACACTGGAATATTTAAATTTGGAACATTTTTTTTATCTGTGAGAGGAAATTTTGTTGTAGTTATGGCCAGACTATACGTGCCTAGGTTTGTATGTATTGCGTAGTTGGTATTGTATGGACAAATACTTGTATAGAATAAACCTTATTGTACACCAAGAAAGCAACACAACTTATAAATAAACTTAAACCTATGGCTACAATGGCGGCCTTATCGCATACCAGACAACCTTAATAAAAAATGCACACACGCCGAAAATACGCTATGTCATTTGCATTTGGAACACTGAAATCAAATGCTAACAGTCACTGTTTTCGTTAGATATTTATAAAATATACTATAATATTTAAAGGCACTTTATAAAAACCATGTAACATTTTATTTGAAAAGCCTTTTCCAGTTTTGTAACAATACTTTCGGTTAAAACACTTGATTACAATTGAATGTGTGTTAAAAATTAAATTATAAATAAACTTCCCCACTCTATTTGGCAACCAAGCAAAACCATAAACAACAACCACAAACAACACGATTAACTTCATAATCCAATTTACAAATGCACAACGCACAATACACACATGACTTATCTTACAGATATATCTGAAGATATATCTCACAGTGTGTATAAGCACCGTGCGGTCGTCTGTGGGTATTACCACGGCCGTTAATGGGATACAACGACGGTCATGTTACACTAGGATACCAATTAGGCATTGTGTATTTCCTGAAACTATATATATATGTATACTGTTAGGAGCGGTTGTAATTTTGGCAATAAAAAAATGGGAAGTTGGGACTAAGTCGGTCCAAAGAGCCTCACGACGACCTGAAAAGTGAAAGAAAAATATGAGATACCCTGACACCATTTTTTTTTTGGTGGGTAAAAATCATCCAAATGAAACCCCCAGCCCTTAGGCGAAGCGGGAGATAGTGTCAGACTCTTACTGACTAAAAAACCCACCCCATTCCTTCCTGCCTTTTATACCGGGGCCGAGCTTCCCTTTTGAAGCTAACCCTGGCCCCAGTCGGCTTCGAACTAGCTTTTTTTTTCTGGGCTCCAGCTGTTGCTGACAACTCCTTGACGCGCTCAGGAACACTGCGCGCCGTCAACATAGAAAGAGAGAAAAAATACGCCATCCAAATATTTCTACAATTATTTCGGCGATCTCAATCTCAGCACCTGAGCAAGCCTTATCGATAAAAATTACAATGAAAAACTACTTACAGATAAAGCGTATCGCACCCTTCGAGTGTGTACCACAATCGGTATCCATAAACCTCAGGTGTGTATCATTAGGAGCTCCACATTTCCTGAGGGTGATACCGTGTCTCGGTATCGATCTCTCACTTATATACAACATACAAAAGTCCTCCATTTCAACATCAGCCCCTTTTTTCAACAACAGCCCCTAAAAACAGTCTTCGAAATAAGCAGGATCTTCGCAACATAACAAAAGCCTGTTATCTGACTAAGAATACTTTTAACATTTCACCGTAACCCTTCCCAGTAACCGGGTCACATATGCTAAGGGAGTCCATGGTCGTTCCATTGTCAGGAAATTAGGAAAAAGGGAAAATCTTTTTCATAACGATTGAACCCACTTTCACAGTCTGTCGGCGTACAATAGCCACTCATTGTTGCATTGAAAAGAGGATCGTTCAATGGGACTACGAGTGGATTATGACGTGACTCTTATACATATTATTTGTGTACCTAGGTGCTGTGTGTGCGATGGGATGTGACGACTCAGTATTTGACTAGGATTTTTTAGGAAAGGCAACATTTTTTTTTTGTTGAGACAGGAAATCATCAAATAACTTCTTTCATTTTTAGACCAATTAAAATCTACCAGAGTTTCTTTAGTTGCCGTTTGTGTTTCAGTGCCGCGGTGATTCTTTTAAACAATCCCGCTTCCCAAGTCAACATCACAATAACAATGTTACCAAATATTGCCACAGTGACGTAGTTTCCTCCAACTATACGTAGCACAAGATGATTATAAAATAATTGCTTGCTTTGTATAGGTTCACCTAACCTACAGATTAAAATTATAAACAGTTAAATTCCAAATGCGTCTGTAAAACCTGACCTTGATTTTACCAAATCCTTGTGAATAACATGTTTCATAATCAACATACAGCACCTTCATATCCCATTTTTAAACACAAAGTATTATGATAAACTATCTTCTGCCACCCCACCAACCGTGTTCCCACGTTGTCGTCGTGGTGGGGCTTGCGTGTCTCAATGACCTTGAGGGCTATGCCGGTAGAGCTACTCATGCCGGAAGGCCTCAAGCGAGAGACCAAGAGGAACACACGGCGGAGTCCAGTCGGACCGCCCGGCGGGTGCGCTGTCCAGGAACGCTGGCACCAACAGCTGTTGGCGCCTTCTGGACAGCGATTTTGGAGAGTGGGTTCGCCTCGGGTACGTGTCTGCTCATCAGACACGACCACGATGGCGAACGTGTATTGGGGACCCCACCCCATAAAAAAGGCAAAGCTGTGGTCAGCCAACAATGGACGCGTTACTGAAAAAGATATTACCCCAGGAGGGTACCGCCTGCCCCGCAGGCGGAGAATCCCTCCCCGAGCAGAGCTCGGGCTGCCCCTCGTATTCTGGGGGGGGCAAAGAGCGCGCCAGGTCCGTACCTGTCCGTACCGACCTGTTACCGTCCTTCGTGGACGCATTGAGCCAGGGTGGCTCACTAGCCGGCAGCGCGGAGTCCCTGGGACCAGTTCCCAGCACGTCCGCGACGCCGGTGGAGGCCGGGCGTAGCTTCGGCCTCAGGGAGTTGAGTGAAGACGCGGCGTCGGACTCTGATGCTGCGTCTTCACACAACTCTGACGTAATGGAGGTGGAAGAATCCACCTCCATCAAAAGGAAGGCGGAGTTTTTACGCTCCGTCTCCGACGAAGACACGGCACCTGCCCGGAAGGTCTCGACCTCGGGGCGGGGTACCGCCCGAAAGACGGGCAAAGGGAGAGGGCTCCCCGCTGAGAGCGCCAGCGAGGGACGCCAGGCCAGCCTAATACCGCCGGAGATCCCTACCGAGCTGCCGGAGGGAATGGAGGAGGCCATGGCCAAATTTAAAGAGGTCGTGGCAGCCGCCATAATGAGTGTGGCCAACAAGCGGGAGAGAGTGGCCAAGAAGCGCTCCATCGAGTTGGCCAATGCCACTATTGGGGGGGCTCTGGGGTTCGTGTTCGAGCCCTACGAGCTGACCCTGAATGGGAGGATTGGCCGACTCGAGGCCTTGGCCGGTCTCCAGGACTCCACTCCTGAACAGTCACCGGAAGGACGGAGCACGAAGGCGGAAAGCGAGGTGCTGTCCTTGCTGCGGCAAGAGCTGGCTGCTGCCAGGGAGCAGCAGCAGCAGCAGCAGCAACGCTTCCAGGAGCAGATTCAGCGCCAGCTTTCCGTCCTGGAGAGCATCGTGCTGCGTCCCCCGCTCGCGGCCTCCAACCCGAAAAGGGTGGCGTCATATGCCGCCGTCGCAGCGGCCACGACGACTACTGCACCCAGGGCAGGTCCGTCGGGGCAAGTCGCGCGCAAAGCCGCGGTGCCGGAAGCGGCGAGGTCGGGTCCGGTGACCAGACAGCAGCAGCAGGGGAAGCCTGCCACCCCCCCGAAGGGCAAGGTGGCGGCTGCCACAAAACCGGCGGGGCCTCCTGCCGCGGCGGCGACTAGGTCGCGCCTGCCGCCTTCTCCGCCCGAAGACTCCTCGGCTGGCGCCGAGTGGACGGTCGTCGGCGCCAAGGAGAAGGCGAGCAAGGCGGCTAGGGCGACCAATAGGCGCAAACGGCGACGGGAGCGCAAGAAGCGGGCCATGGCTGCCAGACTTCGCGCCCCGACTTCCGCAGCTGTAGTGATCACACTACAGCCGGCTGCGGAAAAGAAGGGCGTGAACTACGACGTAGTCATGGCCAAGGCGAAGCAGGCGGTGGTGGGCCACCTCGACGAGTTCGGAGCCTCCGGGGGCTTCCGAATAAGGAAGACCGTGACCGGAGCCCGAATTTTGGAGGTCCCCGGGGCGGACAGCGGCGAACTCGCCGACGCTCTGGCCGACAAGATCAGGGCGTCCCTGGACGTCGAGGAGGCCCGAGTGTCCAGACCCACCAAGAGCGTCGACATGCGCATTATGGGTCTGGACGACTCTGTCAGGGTGGAAGAAGTGATGGCCGCCATCGTCAGGGCGGGAGGGTGCACGACCGATCAGGTTCGGGTGGGCACCATCCGCGCTGACAGCACGGGCATGCGAGCCGTCACGGTGAGCTGCCCCGTGTCGGTGGCCAAGGCCATCACGACCGAGGGCCGAAGGCTGTTGGTGGGCTGGGTTTCAGCCCAAGTCAAGATGCTGGAACCCAGACCTCTGCGGTGCTACCGATGCCACGTCGGGCACCACGTGGGCGCCTATTGCGCCGCAGAGGTGGATCGCAGCGACCGCTGCCACCAGTGCGGACAGCCTGGTCATAAGGCCGCCGAATGCCGTGCATTGCCGCACTGCTACGCATGTGCGGCGGCCGGCAAGCCGGCCGACCACCGGGCTGGGGGTAGGTCCTGCGACCCTCCCACCAAGGCCAAGGGCAAGGTCAGGAGGGGCATCCACCCTGACGTCCTCACCGCCGCAGCCACTACCCTGGCTGCTGCCGCCATCGCCGCCGCTCCCGCCGCCGCGGCAGGACCCTCACAAAGGGCTCAGGAGGAGACGATAATGGAATGTCAATAACGACACCATTACGTTTCCTCCAGGCGAACATCAACCACTGCGCTGCCGCTCAGGATCTGTTGCTCCAGAGCATGGCGCAGTGGTCGATCAATATCGCCGTCGTCGCCGAGCCGTACTTTGTCCAACCCCGTGGAGACTGGGTTCAGGACTTGGACGGCTCGGTGACGTTAATTTCGTCGGCCGCCGCCGGTACCCCGCCCCCCGAGTCCGTCACGAGGGGGCGGGGTTGTGTGGCAGCACGGTTCGGGGACATCGCCGTGGTAGGCGTTTACCTGCCCCCGAACAGATCTCTCGACGTGTTCCAACTCTCCCTGATGGAGCTAAATTCCGTCGTCGCTAGGTTCGGTTCCCTCCCCGTGGTCGTGTGCGGGGACTTCAACGCCTGGAACACGGCTTGGGGTTCTCGGCGCACGAACCGACGGGGTCGGATGGTGGAAGACTGGGCCTTGGAGCTGGGCCTGGTCGTCCTGAACCGGGGCTCTGTCCCCACGTTGGTGCGGATGCGGGGTGAGTCGGTGGTGGACATCTCGTTCGCCAGCCCCGCTCTGTCGCCGCGTGTCGTCGACTGGCGCGTTATGGAGGAGGTGGAGACGTACTCCGACCACCGGTACATCCGGTTGGACGTCTCCGCCGAAACCTCGGCAGCGCCGGTCCGACAGAGCCCTTGTGGTCCGCGGTGGGCGCTTAAGCAGATGGACCGGGAGCTCCTCCTGGAAGCCGCGACGGTACAGGCCTGGGTGCAAGCACCGGACAGGCCTGTCGACATCGACGTCGAGGCGGAGTGGTTCCAGGAGGCCATGTCGCAAATCTGCGACGCGGCAATGCCCCGAGTCCCTCCAGGTCGTGCTAAGCGCCGCGTGTACTGGTGGTCGCCGGAGATCGGCGCACTGCGCAACGCGTGCAACCACGCGCGCCGCCGGTACGACAGACACTGCAGGCGCCGCAACCGCCAGCCGGATGCGGAGGTCAGAGAGGCGGAGCTGTATGAGGGGTACAGAGAGGCAAAGCGCACCCTCCGAACGGAGATAAGGCGGGCCAAACTCGAGGCCCGCAACGTGTGGCTGGGGTCTCTGAACGCGGATCCGTGGGGGCGCCCGTACAAATTGGTACGGGACAAGCTACGCCCCTGGGCTCCGCCGCTGACTCAGAGTCTCCGGCCCCAACTCGTGGAGGGTGTGGTAACTACTCTGTTCCCTGCGCGAGGGGAACACTCCCCCCCGCCCATGGCTCCGCCCCCGCCAGCAGTGTCTGACGCGGACCACAACAGCGACGACGACGACAACGCTCCAGAGGTGACCGAGGTAGAGGTGAGAGTGGCGGTGCGAAGGCTGAGTGCCAAGAACACCGCCCCAGGACCCGACGGCTTGCCAGGGAAAGCCTGGGTCCTGGCCATGGAGGCTCTCGGGCCTCGACTAAGAGGGCTCTTCAGCGCATGTATGGAGAGGGGCCAGTTTCCACTTCGCTGGAAGACGGGGAAACTGGTCCTCATCGCGAAGCCAGGGCGCCCTGCGGACTCTCCGTCCGCGTACCGGCCCATTGTGCTGCTCGACGAGGTGGGCAAGCTCTTTGAAAGAGTCATTGCAAACCGCCTCGTCGCGCGGCTAACACGGGTGGGGCCGGACTTGTCGGACGGACAGTTCGGTTTTCGCAGAGCGCGCTCTACGGTGGACGCCATCATGCGCGTGCGAGCCCTCACGACAGGGGTTGCGGTGTCCCGGGGCAGGAGCGTCGTGGCAGTGTCCTTGGACATTGCCAACGCGTTCAACTCCTTGCCCTGGAGTACGATCCGGAGGGCACTCCGGTACCACCGGGTGCCCGAATACCTCTGTCGAGTGGTCGAGGCTTACCTGTCGGACAGGTCCATTATCTACCCCGGTCACCAGGGAGAGTGGAAACGTCGAGAGATGTCGTGCGGTGTTCCGCAGGGGTCGGTTCTAGGCCCACCCTTGTGGAACATCGGCTACGACTACGTGCTGCGCGGCGACCTCCCTGACGGGGTCAGCGTGGTCTGCTACGCAGACGACACGCTGGTTCTAGCGCAGGGAGAGTCGCACCAGGCGGCGGTCGCTCTAGCGACACGCGGGGTTGCGATAGTCGTTGGTAGGATCCAGGAGTTGGGACTCGAGGTGGCGCTGCACAAATCCGAGGCCATGTTTTTCCACGGCCCTCGGACGGCGCCACCATCGGACTCCCAACTTACGGTAGGAGGAGTTCGCATCGGCGTCGGGTCGACGATGAAGTACCTGGGACTCGTTCTCGACAGCCGATGGAATTTCGGAGAACACTTCCGACGTTTGGCTCCCAAACTCAACCGGGCCGGGGCTGCTCTCAAGCGGCTCCTGCCCAACCTTGGGGGTCCAGACGCCTCCTGCCGGAGGCTCTACGCGGGGATCGTTCGGTCCATGGCCCTCTACGGGGCGCCGGTGTGGGCGCCGTCGCTGGCAAAGCGACCGGCGTCCATACTGAACGCCTGCCAGAGGGTCATGGCAATACGGATGGTGCGGGGTTACCGCACGATCTCCCGCGAAGCGGCGAGCCTTCTGGCTGGCCTACCACCGTGGGATCTGGAGGCAACAGTCCTTGCACACATGCACGATAAGCGCGTGGAGATGCAACGCCGGGGTGAAAGTCCACTACCGCGACAGGTCGAGGTATGGCGGACAGAGCTCCGGCGGGATCTCACGGTGAAATGGCGTCAGCGACTATCGCAACCCAGTGCTGGGCACGCCACAATTATGGCGGTAAGTCCCCTCTTTGAGGCGTGGCTGGAAAGACCTCACGGCGTCCTTACCTTCCGCATGACGCAGGTCCTCACCGGACATGGCAAGTTCGGGAGGTTCCTGCATCGGATTCGAGCGGAAGAGACGCCCGGGTGCCGCCACTGTGCGGAACGCCCGGAGGACACGGTGGAGCACACAGTTGAGGTGTGCCCTGCTTGGGCGGAGCAACGCCGTGTCCTCGTGGGGGCGATCGGCGGCGGAGACCTCTCGCGCCGGGCCTTGGTTCAGGCCATGGTCCGGAGCGAGGAGGAGTGGCAGGCGGTCGCCTCCTTCTGCGAAGCAGTAATGCTAGCAAAGGAGGAGGCAGACCGCATCAGGCAACGGCGCCCCCGCCGCCGCCGCCGGGATTCCGATCCCGATTTCCGGCCACCGTAGACGCGGGCTCGCGGACGGCGAGCCATGGGTAGCTCGCTGTCCGATCGTCCGGTAACTGTCCGGACCGAGCCAAGGCGTCGACGGCGCGCACTGTTCCCGCGCGCCTCAAGGAGTTGTCAGCAATAGGAGGGGCCCATCGGGGTCGAAGCCTACCGGGGTCGGGGTTATCCGAAAGGAAACTAGAGCCCCGGTATGAAGGCTAGAAGGAACGGCGCGGGGTTTTTAGTCAGTAAGACTCTGACACTGTCTCCCGCTCCACCCAAGAGCGGGTTTCGTCAATGATGATTTTCCCCGTCGAGAGAAAAAAAAAAAAAAAAAAAAAAAACTATCTTCTGCCAGCAGCTTTGCCCGCGTGAAACTAGACAATATAAAGCCCAAGTCCCTCAAAAATAAACTACCATTTACTGGTGAACGATTTTTTAAAACCGGTCCAGTAGTTTTAAAAATAAAAAAATACAAATCTTTCATCTTTATTTTATCATTGTAGACTACTACTAGAAATAAATAAACCCACAAATATAAACTTCACAATTTATATAAACCTTTCAATACTAAGCCCGGCGAATATTAAAACCTCCGCCCACGTCGCTCCTGACAATAGGCCATATTCCAAGATGCTGTCACTAGCCGACTTTATAAGCAAGGAAGCCGAAAATAGGAAACAATACGCGGCGTATTATCGTAAACAATAATACGCAACTCACGGATAAAGGATCTGTTCGTTATTACCCATGCGTGTACGCGGGTTGTATATAGCTTTTCTTAATAATACGTTCATTATTGAGTATTGTTTGGAACTTAGATAACTTGGAACCATCCTTTATTGATCTGTCGAATTAAGAAAATTGTGTGAGTTTTCTTTGGTATAAGGATCCTGTTGTGTTTATATGTACCTACACTAGATAATTAAATAAAAACAAGCTTTTAATAAAAATCATTTTTTCATAGCAGCTCGGTATACCTATATAATTAATACTTGTCAAGACGAATTATACGAGCCTAAACTCGATGGGATTGTGTCGTTTAACTACCAAGTTCTTATAGCCACCTTCCAGTTCCATCATCCGATCAGCTCAAAAATAAAAGTTGTTTTTTATGATGTTAGTAATACAGTCCTGTAAGGTTGTTAGTGTTTTACAAATAACCCTGTATAACGATGAAATGTTTATCACAGATAATATAATTTATTATCCATTCATCGAGTTTCTAGTTCACACTGGTGGACACTCTTTGCTAACTGACTTCTCTGCCTTGCATTTCAATCAGATCCGTAATTAAAATGGAAATAGTTACTTTTAAATACACTACACAAGGAAAAAAAAATTTCAAATAATTTAATTGTTAGCTTGGAAAAGTACCGTTATAACAAAATGTTGTTTATAAATGTAATAAAAACTCGCCACAAACACTTTAAACTACGGGTAAACATAAATTGTTTTCAAACAATTTATTGAATGAAGTATTATTTTATCGGTTCAGTCCGGTTTGTGTACTATCAACTTATTTACTCTGTCATTGTCCATGTAAACGACGATTAATTGATTATAAAAATAAACAATACGAGCCCTTTTTGATTTAATTGTTTCTTTTTTTTATTATGTATTGACTCACGTTTGACCACTGCCTCACGTGACGGTGAGCAATGATGTGGCCGCCGATGGAGCACGCTTGCCTAGAAGCAACCTATTCACTGTTGACTTTAATTCTGTTTCTTGATTGTTACAACTTAGGGTTTCAATATCAAGAAACACAGACTCCGGCAGAGAATTTCACTCTTTAGCTGTACGCATAATAAAAGTGGTCCCAAAACGCTTTGTTCATATGGGTGGGATGTCCGCCATGTCATCATCATCTTCCTGCCCTTGTCCCGTGTTATTTGGGGTCGGCGCAACACGTTTTTTTCTTCCATTCTATCCTGTCACCCGTCATGCTACCACTAACTTTCTTTTCTTTCATATCACTCTTCACACAATCCATCCACCTTTTCTTTGGCCGCCCTCTCCCTCTCCACCCATCCACATGTAACATGGGATGTCCACCATGTATATACATATATTACTAGTACTGAGCTGCCTTCTACATAATTTCGAAGTTGAAACTGGAACAGAATAGTAACAAAGCCCCCAGGTGCATGAAAGCTAATACTGCAAGCATATTCTGAATTTATCCTTTGCAGTGCTGCATAAATATCTAGTAGGCTCCAAGCCTGACTAGATCCTAAATGTGAGCCTCTGTGAAGCTATTTGACTATTGAACATTACATAGTACTGACATGTCAATATGCAGTTGGAATTTCAAAAGCAATCCTGTCTATTTCTTCATCACGTCATATTCTCAGTTTGTGTCTAAGTATACTATATTTCATATATTTTCTGATGCCTAAGTCTTATATTTACGCTCGCTACGTTGATGAAGTCGTAAGTCCATCTCGGTCTAGTTCTGTCTATTAATCTATTCAAATTGCAATTAAAACCAATAGATAGCTCAGAATTTTAGCTCTGATACTTCTAGGGTTATTAACATTGATAAATCCTCCTCTGAAAATCTAGTTTTCTCTAGAAAATATTATTGCAAAGCTTATGTTTGCCAATGGGTTTTAATAAGCCACATCACCGCTGCCGGAGCACCACAAAATACCTGTTATTAACCGACTTTCCCCAAGTAGGCTACTTCATGTTTCAGCACAGTTGTAAGAACCTCCATATTGTACCTTACTCCATTGTGTTCAGACAAAACACGTTGAAAAGGACAAGAGATTATCCTGAACAAACAATCGACGTTTTTTCACAAAACCTTTCTGAAAAAATATATATTTACCATGCCCCACCGGGAGAAATATACCGAAATTAATTTGGGTTCTACATAATATAGTACGTTATGGACATGTACTAAATGTTCGCTTTTATATTTTATGGGCTGTGTACATACTGTTTTAATATGCACTATATTTTATGCTAAGGCCGTGGATAACTAGCTTTATTATAATTTAAACGTAGAATTACGATCAGTGTGACTTTATTATGCAAGTAACGTAATGATAATTATGAATATGGTGAAAACTTGAGATTTATATGAAAATATGAGCTGTAATTCATATGTTTTTACAATGCAAATAACTAATGTTTATGTTTGTATAGGTATATCTAAAACAATCCGATACATATTTAAAGGTTCTTCTTCTTCTTCTTTCTGCCCTTGTCCCATCTTACTTGAGGTCGGCGCAACACGATTCTTTCTTCCATTCTACCCTATCACTTGTCATGCTATCACTAACTTCCTTTTCTTTCATATAACATAAGTATTGATTTTGATTTTTCAAGTTCTTTATTCGATATCATTACAATAATTGTTTACAAATGATCTTAATCTAAATGTAGACAAATCTTATTTTAGTTCGTTACACAGGCTAGCTATCGCCTTTATAAACATTAAAACATTCTGTCACTAGATATTAAGTTTTACATGTATATAAACTTACATTTGGATATAATTGGGTTAGTGGTATGTAGGTCTTAGACTGGACCCACATAATATTTAAACATGTTTGGGTTTACAATTCTATTTTTGAGTTATTAAAATTTGCTCGTGCAATCTAAGATAAGTAGCGGGTAGTTCCGCAAAAATATCTAAACAACAACATAAGTATTAAAATATTATTAAGATCTTGGAAAAAAAATTATGAATATTCAGCTGTAATTTTAAGTTACGAAAATGTTTAACACTTTTGAGTGCCAAGAATCTATATACATGTAATAAAACAGTAAAATTTGGAGCGATGTCTACAGTTGGCGCCAAGCTACCGAACCGAATATCCTGTTCAAATTTTGAAAACATAATCCCTATAAGTCTAGTCAACTTAAAGGCTATAAATTATTACGCAATTTACTGTGGAGGTGACCAATATACTATATTTCGTGCCACATCCCGAGTAGTTGTCATATCCGATTAGCGAGTTTAAATCGAAGTATCTTCTTCTTCTTCCTGCCCTTATCCCATATTACTTGGGATCGGCGCAACATGTTTTTTTCTTCCATTCTGTACCCGACAAACTATCACTAACTCCCTTTTTTTCATATCACTCCTCATACAATCCATCTATTTTTTTCTCCGGCCTTCATCTCCCTTTCTATCCAGCTACATGTATACTCAGAATCCAAGTATATTTTACATATATTATACATATTTTTATTTTCAATTATTGTATGCCCCGTATGTGGATCCATGACACCATAAGTGTTATACTATAAAACGACAACTTGACACCTCTGCATCAAATCCTATTAAAATTTCGTTTAAATCAATAAACCGCTACAACTCCTGTTATCCTCGAACATCGTAACAAAAATCTACCTGTTACCATGGCAACGATACAAACGCCCCTACACAAACAGTTTCGTATGGCGCTCAACCATCAATTACCGTCACGTTGTCCCTTTGTGCAATTTTCTTTGCATTAAACCATCCCCTTGCAAATTCACACCCATTTATTACACGCAACAAAACTATCGTCGCGACTTGTGTTATCTATGGTAACACTGTGGTGTTGCCAGCTCTGTTTTATGAAGAGCGGGGGATGTTTTTTGTTTAATCTTCATTTACATGAACTGTTGATTGTATCTTTAGAAATACAATAAACTCTATGGCTTTTCTAAGGGGAAATGTAAAACAGGGATATTTAATTACAGAAGCGTAATTTATTCCTATGATGATCCTGCTTTAAAATTAAAAGTAAAACCCCATATGTCAAGTTATTTAAAAACACGTTAAAATATTCCACTTCAAAATTCATGTGAGTAATTAAAAACCGTGTCCACGGTTTGTCGTTGGACAAAAACGAAAAAAAAAGAGTGAAACGTTTACATTAATTGAATTTAACAAAAGCACAGTTGTGAGTTTGTTATATTATTTCTCGTATAAAACTGGGGCTAACTTTACACATTTACGCTGCCAACTTTTTTAAATTGTCCTCGTGTTATGTTCAGCAATTCACTCATTCACGCCGTTACCTTTTTGCACGGACACACATTTTGGTCAAGCACACACACAGGTATTTATATAAAAGCGTGAACGTAACTTTTGCGCAAAAATGTACGTGAAAGAATTTCTACGTGTGTGTTAAAGTGTCCACTTACGTCCGGGTCACCCGCACTTTACATATATTTTTTCGTCCACACACACATGCACGATGCATGCTCGTCCACACACACGTGCACGATGCATGCACGTCCACATTACGTGGTGCGGACACGGCCCGGTTAGTTATCTCCTATTGATCTGGTCCAATTAAGTGCACCGACGCCCTGGGGAGTGGTCGCCAGTACTGCGGCACTCGGCAGCTGGTCTTACGCCCACGTGATGTATGTATACCTACCTAGTATAGCGTCCTCACCTACGTATTGCTTCCGTGTCGTAATTTTGCTGATGGTGTAGATAGCAGTACAATTCCCGACGATCGTGTCCGGTCGGAGATTGCGACGGACTTACACTGTTGCGCTAAATACTCATTGACTCGATAGTGATGTTGCGGTAAATATTTGCAGGGATTAACCCTTCAGATACCGTCAATTAGAGACACAATAGTAAGACAATAGATGCGCGGCCACCGGTGGTCGCTTGGGAATTCATGAATTAAATAGCGAG
The DNA here is from genome assembly GCA_949319445.1 of Mythimna lalbum. Taxonomy (NCBI): domain Eukaryota; kingdom Metazoa; phylum Arthropoda; class Insecta; order Lepidoptera; family Noctuidae; genus Mythimna; species Mythimna lalbum. The sequence continues at coordinate 14,029,085 of OX439360.1, forward strand.
CGCATGGAACAGTTTGCGATGTGATTGGTAGAATTTGTTTATTTGAATCAATCAATTAACGTTCTACTACTGATGTATGGGTACAGTTTAATACCGTACAGAAACGCATACAGTTTTTAGAGCAGTCGGAACGTTCAACTCAAATTCACTGAACGTGTTCAATGGCTCGCTATGCCAAGCCATCCATTGAAGCACAATAGTAATTAGCGTATTGAACTTTAATTCATTAAACTCCAAGCGAACGCCGGCGTTCGCTCACCCATTGTCTTACTATTGTGTCTCTAATTGACGGTATCTGAAGGGTTAAGATTGTAAAAGAATAATTTAGGGGGTTTTAAAGATTGTATGGAGGATTCTTGTTTCTTGGGTTAATAAACTTGAATATTGGCACAAATTCTAACCACAATCTACACTTCTACACTAGGGTAATCTCTGGAAATACTGGTCTGATTGCTAATTTTTATTCACTGATAGAAAGCTGCTTTATTCCTGAGTGACATAAGCTATACATTATATACGCGGAAAAAGCTGTGAATAAGAGCTAGTGAATAATAAAGACTGTCAATATCGTTGTAGTGTTTTAAAATTACTCTCAAATTATAGTGTATGAAATGTCAAAGTTTTAGTGTGTAAAATAAGTTACAAAAACGAAGTGACAGGCAAACTACTAGTGTCAGAGTGACAGATAATTTCAACAACTATATTTTATTGTACACCAAAATCCAATTTAGCCTGTTTTCATTAGTTCAGTAATAGAGACCAGCAAACAATAAACACTTAATTAATTTACAAAACAAGAAGGCGAACAAGCTAAACTTCTCAAACTTGCACTGTTTAACATAAGCCCCTTAAATTGAAACAACAAACGATCCTACAGCTGACAGTGTCCAACTTACCTCACACATAGACACACCACACACACCACACACATGAACACATCACATCACCACATACACTTCGCCTTAAATCTATCTATACAGGTAGATACTACTTACTGCTACTGCCTATCCCAGTTTAGGCCCTTATCGCGTTTTATGGCCCCCGAGGGAAATGAGGGGGCTGGTCCATTCGCAACGGACACAGCGTATGAGCATAGTGTTATCTAGTTAATCAAATTAGTGCTTGGATTAGTCAGCTTGAGGGTTACACTGTATTACCATGACGTAGGCACTGTGTCAAGGTTTCGTGTTATGGACGCGCCATTGTATTTTAAAAGGCAGAAATTATACAGTAGCTAGATTTGTTAATTGATATTCTAAGGTTATGTAAGAAAAGTTTTGGGAACATATTCGTTGATAAAAGAGTGAGATTCTCTGCTGAACCGACGGTGCGCAACAGCAAGGGATCAGCTGGGTTGAAGCCTACTGGGGACAGGGTTAGTTCCGAAAGGTAGCTCAGCCCTGGTGTGAAGGCATGAAGAAACGGGGTGGGTGTTTTAGTCAGTAAGAGTCTGACACTATCTCCCGCTCCGCCCAGAGGCGGAGATGTCATTTGGATGATTTTTACCCAACAATAAAAAAGATGTTCTGCTGGAGTCTCTGTTTCCTGATAAAGCAGCCACAACTTAGGGGTAGGGGGTTATTTTGCAATATCTTCTATCGTCAACCACGTCATCGCTAACGATTAGGTGACATAGCAATCAAACGCGAGCCATCGTTTGAAAAAAAAAACTATTTTGCAGGTTCCTATTACGCAAGTTATTGTTTTGGTATTCAATATAATTATAAAGAAACCTATAGAACAATCGACATTATCATTTGTTTCAAACTCATTTACTGTAATTTACCTTACCACCACCACCACGTTAGGGAAGCGCCCTATACGCCATTAAATATAATGTGACAAAACAATCTACATACGTAAGTACTGAAACAAGTGAATAAATGGCACACCCAATCTACTCATCGCAATCTCTCCGCCAATTCGCACAGTTACATTTGGGCAATTCACACAGTTACATTTGGGCAATTCACACAGACACATTTGGGCAATTAACGGCCGCACGCATCTCGTATGCGAGTCACGTAAGCCGATGGCATGTAACGCACTCTGCTACTTACCACTGCATTATGGGATTTCCCAATGAGGTTAACCCTCGGGAAAATTATACGTACACAGAATACGGTAATGTTTGATGAAAAATAATGATAATTTTGACTACATACGAGTATGTGTAGAAAAAATGTCATGTTCCAGTTTCAGCGTTTTCATAGCTGCATCATCATTTTGATCGTTATTTTTAAGCCTCCACTAAAAATAACGACATTCCCCTCTTTATTTTGTAACCCGACAAATGAATATGTCGAATATAAATTCCATCTTGAGTATATCAGGTTCGTGTTTTTTTTTAAATTAAAATGACAAAAATATTTTAAAATGTTTATTATTATTTGCAGACGGCGAGCTGTATTCGGGGACGGTCGCAGATTTCAGCGGCATGGAACCGATCATCTATCGAGAACCATTACAGACAGAGCCTTACGACTCAATGACGCTAAATGGTAAGCATTTGTAATTAATCAAATTCACATCAAAAAGGCTAAATTAGCAATAAAGTCCAATAAATCATTAAGATTAGCACTTAAATGTCAGATTACAATCAAATAGAAGCAAACAATAAACATAATATTATCAGCACATATGCTTTGTGAACAATATGTATTTACATATCTTCGGGCGATTGATTCTCAATGTGACTGTCAAACAGACATCCGCCATTATAATTGAATTCAGAAGCGCGGGAACTCCTTGTCACTCGCGTGACGTTTGACGTGTCAACAATCGCTAAATCCGATTAAGATCGTATTAGAAATTATCGACTGAGTAGCGATAGGGTTACATCAGTCGTTATAATTGGGTGTTAAAATTGACTTTATGACAGTAAGGATTATCGTTTAACCTTGGTATAATGTAATAATGATGCATTTCTTATTCGCAGCTCCTGATTTCGTGAATTCTTTGGTGCACGGAAACTTCGTGTATTTCTTCTTCAGAGAAACAGCTGTTGAGTACATCAATTGCGGGAAGGTAATAAAAAGATAGTTTTTCTTATTTTTTTTTTAACTTTCATTAAATTTAGATACTTCATTTCACTATAAAGATTTGATTTTTTCGGAAAAAATTGTCTATCATGACTTCTTGACTAACCTTATTTTTGAGTCTATTTCCAGTAATTTATCGCCCATATTCCCACCATTAACATCCTTAGTAGTTTCATTAAAGATCTCTTAATGATCAACCCATTCGTTCCGACACGGAATGTTAGGTACTTGAGCATGTTCGCGCTGCACTAGTGATTCACTCGCAGCGTGACACGCTACGTATCACCGTTCTCACGGCGTGACACGTCTACAATTCATTGCTTACATGCGGTTTTACTACACCGTATGCAAGTTGTTGTGAATTAGAATCTGAGTACTTGAATTAGATGTTGAAACAATTGCATTAGATATCTAACGGTAAGATTGAAAAGGTTCTTGGCAACATCACGCTAGCATGTCCATCTAGTCAGTCTAAAATTTAAAATTTATTTGTATCGCAAATCAATTTTAAAATTTCGACTGAGCAGATACAAAACACAAAGATTATTGCCAAGTTGGACCATATCTAATAATATATACCGTCACTTACGAACTACAACTCCTCAGCAACGTCACGAACTTTTATGACGTCACACATATATAATGACGTCACTACATATATAATAATATCATATGCATTTTCTCCAAACAGAGCGCCTCTCCGGCGCATCGTAGGTACATATAACGCACACTTTATCGACTTGGATATTTTTGCGCTTTCACACTAAAGTAAAATAATTACTTACTATTGAATTTTTAAAATAGTTAAGTCACCTAATCATCATCATCATCTTCCTGCCCTTGTCCCGTTTTATTTGGGGTCGGCGCAATACGTTTTTTTCTTCCATTCCGTCCTGTCACCCGTCACTCCATCACTAACTCCCTTCTCTTTCATATCACTTCTCACACAATCCATTCATCTTTTCTAAGTTATGGTTAAGTCACCTAATATTATCCCTAAAATACCTACAAGCATATACTTACCAAATTACTTACTTGCGCTTTTAATAATGTAACTAGTTCGCTACCATTAATTCGCGGACATTTGTGTGGGTTACACGCTCACCTAGTTTTAATATTTATTCTGCAATATCTACCTTAAATTGTAATGAGTCTTAGTTAAAAAAATATGCAAAATAAAATATAAAGTTTAGCAGCAAGTCACACAGACAGTTCTTCTTTGTCTATTTTTAACCCTCACTCCACTTGATATGCTCTCCATAACCCTTATGCTTGTCATCTAGGCGGTGTACTCCCGCGTGGCACGAGTATGCCGAGACGACCGCGGAGGTCCACATCGCTTCAAGCAACGCTGGACGTCCTTCCTCAAGTCCAGGCTTAACTGCTCCGTCGCAGGAGACTTCCCCTTCTACTTCAATGAGATACGTAAGTTAACTATAATGTTTAATACTAACTGGATCAAGATCTAAGATCGCATTGTTTGGACATGAAGTTACATAAAAGCTTCGATCAACAAATTACTTGTTGATCCAAGCATAAGAGCACTTGTCTTCAGTACGGTTTATAATACACCATATATATGGTATAATATGCCCATGAAGCCAATCAGATGCACTGAAAAATATACCACCGCATATTTGTTAGTGCGTCCTGATTAGGATAACGTCTATCCTATTATCGTACGCACAATGATTTGAATAGGACTAAGTGCGGAAAGCATACTCAAATATAATATCTTAATATTGTTTATCAGAAGAAACAAATGTGTAATGCATGAGCCCTAAAAGAATGATAATTCATCATGAAAATTCATCCCAATATCTCTACTATTTCCAGAATCGACAACAGAACTCATAGAAGGTGTATACGGAGGTCTAAACGCGCAGTTGATCTACGGAACCTTCACGACTCCTCCTAACAGTATATCAGGCAGCGCCGTCTGCGCGTTCAGCATGCAAGACATCGCGGACACCTTCGAAGGAACCTTCAAGGAGCAGAACGCGATCAATTCTAACTGGTTGCCTGTGAACAGTGCTAAAGTAAGTTCTGCACTGGATAATATTTTTGTTAAAAATTACTCTGATATATTATACTATTAGGTTGCAAACATGAGCCATCGTATCACCGTTCATTGGCGCGTCAAGTCAATTTACCATCCTGAATCAAAAGGGTTTCAAGCTGGTCTTCCTCATTTTGATATCAATGAAAACCAAATTAAATATTTTTATAGGTACCGGAGCCTCGACCGGGAACATGTAACAACGACTCGAGGCAGCTGCCTGACCAGACGCTGAACTTCATCAAGACACACGCGCTGATGGACGAGTCAGTGCCAGCTTTCTTCGGAGAACCCATCGTTATTCGAACTAGTTTTCAGTAAGTTTTAAAAATTTATAGCCTCATTTATTAGTAATACTTTATTGATGTACAATAAAGTTTATTCTATTCTATTCTATGAAAATTCCAGTAATTAAATCGTATTTTTTTTCCAGCTATCGATTTACGCAAATAGCTGTAGATCCGCAAGTGAAAACTCCTGGAGGGAAAGCGTATGATGTCTTGTTCATTGGCACAGGTGAGTTCTAACATTGATCTTAGTAAATTTGTCTTTAACTACTTTGAATCCTATTCAATCTGTGATGTATTTGAGCTAATCAAATCTGCAAAAGATAAGAAAAATAATCTTTTCAACGTAACTTTATTTCCAACAGACAACGGCAAAATTATAAAAGCCATCAACGCTGTCTCCTACGACTCGAACAAGCGAGCAGTGCCTGTGGTCATCGAGGAACTACAGGCGTTCGCGGCTGGATCGCCGGTGAGGGCTCTGAGAGTTGCCAGAGCTGGTCGCGATGCAGCTAGGCTCATCGCCGTGTCAGACCGACAGGTTCTGAGTCTAAGACTACATCGCTGTTCCAGTGATAAGATCAGTTCTTGCTCGTAAGTATGAAAAACATTGTTTTACGCATAGCAACTTGATGCTAATGAAGCCTACTAAATTTTAATTCCCTTGAGCAAAGTCAGTTAACTTAAACTTCTAATGAGATACCAAAATATTCTGATAAATGTTGCACAACAAGTAATGCGCCACGTATGGTAATTTTCAAAAGTACAAATCGCTCTAAGAATTTGTGGATCATCAAAAACATATTCTCAGCCTTACTTAATATATTAAAAAAATCAAACCTTATACGGTTCTGGCCTGGTAGCTAACCAATTTTACACAATTTTACTACCTCATTAACCTCATGTGATTAACAAAACTGATGCTTTGTTTCAGCGAATGTGTGGCATTACAAGACCCGTACTGTGCGTGGGACAAGCAGGCGGGCCGGTGTCGCGCGTTCTCTCACGGAGTCAGTCGGTGGCTGGACGAAAACTCGTTCTACCAGAGCGTCAGCACTGGCAGCCATGCTGCCTGCCCTCACAGTGAGTACTGAAACTAAAAAATTAAGTAAAACATCTATCAAACAAAACGCAGAGCAAAAGCTGACAGCTGTTTGAGTCCACAGAAGTGCAAGTAGATAAAAATATAGCATTAATTAAAGGAAAGGAGAAAAGATGAAACGAACTACATATTATGTCATAATTAAAAAGGACATTGACTGGATTTGCATCAAGTGCTGCCCCGACGTGCTGTACTGCTAAATAGTTCCTTACATCAATTTAAACTAAATACAGTTTTAAAAATCGGTCCTACGATTAAAATGTTCAGTTGCGGAGGTTTTTCCGTGAAATTTTATTTTATATAAATTATTTACATTTCATAAAATGTTTTTCACAAAAATAAGTTTTAGTCCCTTATCAAACTAATTCTACCTTACTTCAGAATACAGACGGGCCAAATATAGTTGCTTTTGAGGAGACAAGAATAAGATTTAAAAATAAAGAAATACTAGATATTTTCAGGCGATTAACTTTTTCTTTAAACTCGTCAGTTAGTTTTTAAGGAGCATTGGTTAACAGACGGTTTTTATTAGCTCAAGGAACATCTAGCACTATATCTCGATCCTAGACAGAACTTAGTCCAACTCCCTTACATAGATGGTCAATATCCTTTATCAAAAAGATTTAGATTTGTAAATAAAGTTTCAATAAGAACCGTTCTCTCCCTAGGTAAAGACGCTGGTGCAGTAGGTGGTCTCAGTTCTGGTCTATATGATGACGCCCGAGGTGAGACGAAAGGAGAAGTCATCAACATCGTACAAGACAAAGATGGAAAAGGAGGAGGTGGAGGTAACGAAGGTACTTTTAGTAACATGTTTCATGATTTGAAGATCGTCCCATTTCATCACATTCTGAAACATTACCGCAACTTTAATACCAGAAATTGAAATTAACAAGAAATCTCCTTTATTTTTAGGTCCTGAAGTGTTAGCAGCTGATCCTCCACCGGCTGCGTACTCAGTTGAAACCTTAGCATTAGCAGTAGCTGCAGGTGCTTTAGCTGCATTAGGAGCTGGGTTTGCGGCCGGCTACATCTGCGGTAGAAGATGCAAGAAGGATGACGATGACAATATGCCTTACCCTGATACAGAGTATGAGTATTTCGAACAAAGGCAGAATATTAATAGGTTTGTATTTTGTTTAGGGTTAGAATGAAATGTTTAATTCGTTACTAACAAACAATAATTTACTGTAAATTATCACCATACATCAACATACATTCTTAACAAATAACAAAATATTAGTGTTCTGTACGGTTGGAGATTACAATCAACAGTACCAATACTAATTAGTCTCATCTTTACAGAATCCAAGCAGAACCAAAGCTTCTTCAGCAAGTAGAAGAAGTGACGTACGCTGAGCCCGTGTTAGCTCCTCAGCCGAAGCCGGCGTCCCCGCGTGCCACGCTCCGCAAGCACCCTCCCTACCACCCTCATCACGAGACGCTGTTCCAGTTCCAACCCGACGCATACCGTCGCGATAACTTCGGAACTCTTCGCTCGCATCAGGTCAATGTCAGTTATTCTCTTTTTTATTCTCTTGCATGGCTTGCTGTGATCGTTTTTACAGGTAAATAAGATTCGCTGTGAACATATGAGAACCAAAGTTTACTTTTAAAAAACTAGTGTCGACAATATTAGAGGATTGTAAAGTTTAATACCATAGGATATACATTTTGTCGTCACTTTATACCTGTATGAAGATTCAGCTATTTGCATGACTTTTCAATCTAATCACTGAAATAATACTTCTAGCTCTATGCGCATTTAAACCTTTTCCCTTATTAATATTAGCTACTACTAGTAGAACAATTGAAAAACAATGTAAGTTTTTTACTGAACTAATTTCTTCGCCTTGCTCTTATCAATCATCAATTCAGTCACTTTGCATGTTTTGTCATAATTCTTGATCTCATCACCCCTATGATTTTCTAAAAACACTTACTATTATGTTAATTATGCTAAAACATCATTTCATTTCCATTGCCTAACCATTTTGGTTGTAAATATTCGTGAGATTTCGAAATTCATTATATTATCATATCGTCTATATACAAAATAATATTTTGTTAAAAAAAATGAAATGTCTGCAATTAACTTTAATTTATCAGACTTTACTGCTATAAGAAGTGCAAATTTAGCGCTCAACATGCGTTAGCATGATGACTGATGTTAATCAGTCATTATTACTATTATAATGTGTTACACAAAATCTCACGCGCATTTAAACTTGACAATAACCAATCATCAATTCCACTAACTCACGCACGCTTATTCACCTAGGCATGTCAGTTAACACAGGAATATTCGGACCGCAGGGCGATGGGTACCGGCGGGGCAACGACAATGGCTTCTCGACCACGCGCTCAGTAAAGAAGGTGTACCTCTGAGAAACAAGCGGGGCGGACTCGCGCGACCAAATGCATCATCATAAACATAATACGCACCACCACCATACATTGGGTAAGTTCAAAAGTCTTTTTTTTTCTATTGATTGAAATACTAAACTAGAGAGTACTTCTTCGAAAGATGGGTGACCAATTGACCGTCCATTTCACACCAAGACTATTTATGCCTTAAAAAACTTGTAAAGTTGGTCGTGACTATTATTTTACAGTTGTTATTGTTAGTCAAAAGTTAAAAAATCTAACATTCGCGCCAAGCAGTATTGTATAGTCGCTCCATGTAAAATATTGTTATTCAACTGCATCCGGTTAAACGTAAAGACGACCCCAGCGTAGTTGGAAAAATAAAAAAAAAGGCAGATTAATTTAAAAAGTACTTTAATTAGTTGTTTAAATTATTGTTTAGTAAAAAGTAACGGTAGCTTTAATGACTGGAGGAGTCTGGAGTGAAAATGATACAATGTTGGTTGTGTTGCAGTGTCGCAGCGCAGCAGCGGTTCGGGGTCTGCGTCAGCGAGCGGCGGGCGCTCCTCGTCGTCGCCGTCGCCGCCGTCGTCGTCGCCGTCGCCGTCGGGCGAGCGGCCGCCGACGCCGCCGCCGCCCGCGCCGCTGCCGTGCGCGTACATCTACCGCAACTAGCGCGCCGCCCCGCTACCCGCACTATACGTGATAGAGACACCGCCCCGCCCACACGCGCACGTCAACTCACCCATGAACGTGACCGAGACATTCCAAAACTAAACGACATTGTTATTCGAATCGTATTTCGACTGAGTGAGGTTCGATCGAACGTGTTTTGTTATCGCCGATGATTATGACCCTGTAGTGAATACTGTGGATACGACGACGTATTTTGCCTGTATTATACGTTGGAGCTGTTGAGCGTTCATCGGAAACGCACTTTCGGAATGGCTGAATTTTAAATGATTTGTAACTTGATAGAATAGATATGTACTACGTTTAAATATGGATTGTTGAAACAAATGCGAATACAAAACATTCTTCCATGAAAATAAATATATACGTACTGGTGATTATCCACAATCTAAATTGATCGTCATGATCAGAAGATGTGAGACAAAAAATATGTATTTTTTTTAAAAGACGGAACAATATTATCGATTGATGTATGTAAGATGAATAATGTAACAAATTGTAGATTGTTTAGAATATACATAGTTTACAAATAATGTAGGAGAAAATATAAGTTTTTGTTGGTAACATGTTAACGAATAGTTAATTTAAATATGAGATTGTCATTGCAGTTTTTTCAGCACTGTTGTCAACCAAATGAAAGAGTTGCAATGGAGTCACAAATCGCTTTTTTACATAAACTACTATTTTTAGCATTACGTCATTAAATATAGGGAGGGTTCTCTTATTCTAAAATTTTAGAGTTACTACTCGACAACATTAGAGTCAACACCTCGGTGGCCACCCGATGATGAGACGTCAAAACCCTCTTGTTCAACTGGAAAAATTAAGAGGTGTTGTGTAATGTTGCCGAGCCATACCTAGTTTAAACGATGAGTATAACATTATAGTTGAAACAATGACATAATGAACCACAAAATATGATATAAATTATATTTACCATGTATAAAAATGATATGTAAAGTTCTGATACTTATTCATTCATTAAAAAGTGCTTCTTATGGGTGTATTTAGATGACTAGGAGATCGTTTTGATAATTATTGGATAATGTTATAGAGTTAGCTATTATGTATACATAGATACATATTACTATAGTTAAGGCGGCACTGTGATGCCACATTGCCAATTTAGATTGTTGGTGCGCCATTGTATAGTTACAACCCGTAACTGTGATCATTGTGTACATACATTCTGTGACACTGACGACGTCTCCTTTTGTCTACTGTCGTTTCTATAAATTAAACTATCCAGAAATGTGGGCCAAAACGTTTGTAAAAATCCTTTTTCGAAAGACGTTCCTGTTGCTAATTTTGTAATGACCGAGGGACTAGAATTTTCTCGTTAAATAATCGCTTATGAATTCCTTTGTAAACTAGCTAGCAGTTACTTTTGACCCCGAGATTGTATAGTGTTCAGACTCATCTTCGCTCATTGTTGACAATTGAATGTGTGTAAAGAAAATGTCAATTCTATTTGTAATGACTTAGTGCCTAAGTGTGTGTGGCAGGATTGTAATTTGTACATTACAATGATTCAGTTTTATTTTGGACTGATGTTAGTGCGGACATTAGGGCGCCTTTAGAGTAGCGATTACAGTAGACAAGACGTAATGAAACACATAGAGACTACCTCAGAACTCTGGCGAGGTCTCCCGCGCTGCGCAACTGCCAACAAACAACTGTTCTTTAACTTCGAATCCACATAAAAACTTTAATGCTCCATCTGGAGATTTTACACTTGTCAGAGTTATTTGGCAGTAAACAGAACATAATTTTTATACGCCATAATATCTAATAAAAAAGGCATTCTCGACATTGCCTTCATAATACTCATGTTTAATTTCATTTTTATATAATACCAAAGATGCCATGATTTTAATGTAAATTATTTATTTATAGTAGTGAGTGCTAATAACATCTATTACTTAATCAAGTTGTTATTTTATATGAATATAACTGCCAATTTGTATACTTATTTTATAATTAACCAAAGCAACGCACAGTTTATTTTATAAATTAATTAATCCATAATATATGTAGATGCTTTAAACATGGCAGAAATGTTTGGAAAATTGTATATGTGCAGACCGCGAAAATGGCAAACAAATTGTAATAAGTATTTTAACCTTAAGCTTGCAGTCCTTAGTCATGTAGTATCTAAAGAATATTTATCATGTTACAGATTTAATGTTATGACGTCATAAGAGTTGATTGTATGTATAGTCCGTTATAAATTGATCGTCTGGCGATGCGCTTTGTACGGAGTGGTCGAGACACAGCGGCCATCGGTCGCCGCTCAACTAAACCATTAACTCGTGGTTGCCATTTTCACAGTTTGTAATGCGGAAATTAACTAACACGTACATACGTAAGTGAGGCTAGTACTTGTAAATAGCAAGTTCTGTAATGTAATTAGTTTTCGTCGAATAAATTAATTAAGCGTTAGAGTATAAGCGCAAGAAATTTTTGAAAGTGAATTGTTAAGAATTGTTTTTTTATTACTTAAAAAATAATATTGATGAAATGTACAATAACCATTTCTACGTTTAAATTACTGAACCACCTTTTTATACTCGTAAAGTTAATTGTAATCATAAACATGCCTAGAAATTTCTTGTACTAAGCGTAACATATTGATTTATAATATATTGAGAATTATATAGATCGTATCGTAACGTAGATTATAATAGACCGCTTAATTTTGTTTGAAACTCGAAGCCTTAGTGTTAGAAATTGAAGACTTTTATTGAAATAAAGAACTAAGTAACAGATTGGATTTAATAAAAATGATCCACAACTTTTATTAAAAGATATATTGTTAAGGTATAGCTCGTTACGTCACGTTACTCTCAAACTATACATCACATACCTACTCTATGTTATAGCATGTAAATACGAGATTGAGTTCTAAAGCCAGGCAGTGAAGGGCCACTTTTCACTGAGACTTGGTATAAAGTTACGCGATGCGCTATTCGTAAAGTATTTACGGAACGTTAAAGTATACCTTAATAAATTATATTCACTTTTAATAACTATTGCCTTAGTGCAAACTTAGATGTATGCCACGGTACTCAGTGAACGGTAGGCCTCTACTGATAAGGATGTACGTTTGGTTTCGCTGCGTGTGCAATATTTTTCTACTTGGAAAGTTTTCTCGGAATTCTAATTTCAAAATTGTTCGTTAGAATTTTAAAATTAGAATTATTAGCAGCAGCGCATTTTGTGTTCTCTACGTAAAGAATTTCTTTATCACAAAATGTTAAGAAAAAATATTAGGTAGGTTTAGAAATAAGAAAATTGAAAATGTCGCTAATATTGATAAAGCATTTAGAGCAGTTTACTATTATATTTTGACATGAAACCATTCGCTCCAGAACAAAATCCCTATTGAGCATTTTGTGATAAAGAGAAGCGGGAAGATATATCACGAAGTAACTAATGGGAAGTGCCTAACTACATATATTACCGATTTGCACCTGTAGTTTAACGGACCCGATAATTCCCATGAACCGACCATTATCTCATTACCAGATTTATACGCGTTCATTTAAATTTAATCTATGAACTGTCGACTATGCAAATATGATCGCAGACGGAGTATGGATTAAAATTAAATAAATATCTTCCATGCTAAGTCATAGTGAGTTTCTAATAGTGTGCCTTTAGTATCGCATAGTTACCGCCCTTTAGAAACTCGAAGAAGAATATTGGAATAGGTCTATCAATTTATTTTTGAACCTCATTACCTTAATTACTTCGTACAATTTTACTAGTAGTCATAACGTATACGTCATCATTTACAGATAAATTCACTTATTACATTACCTGTTATTCCAATTCACTATGTCTATACCTGATGATAGTTTGGTAATCTATGATAAATCTATGATTATAAATTACCTTTTCATTCTCATAAACTCATACCTACATGTTTTGTACTGTCTATAATTTGCTCTTTACTCCAGCGACATTAAATATGTAGTCTCTGTTTTAAGTCTAATCTATGTAGTCGCCTCTGAAACATTGTTACAAGGAGACGACACTTGCTTTAGATTCAAAACAAAGCCTAATTTTAGTTTCTTTTAAGGCATAGGTTTAAGTAGGGGTTTTATAAATAATAATGCAAACGCAATTGCAGTGATAGAACTGTTACACCTTATTCGCTGCCCGTATTTATAGAGTGCAATTTTTTTATAACTAGAGACAAATAGATTGTAAAACATTGATTTGCAAAATATGAAATAGGAAGCTCGAAGGAAGCAAGGTTTTATATTTTACTCTTCATTGTTTGAAATGTTATGATCATTTTCTCATTAAAATATTATTAATATTATGCTAAATATTTTAGCAAAGGATAAAATGTATTCCTTTTCTTTAGTAAATAAAATATTGAAACTCGAAATGTTTGATATTTCTTTTTGCCTACCCTACCCTTTGAAGCAATAGTAACATCGAGTATCCGAGACGCCGATCAAAATCAAAATTAACTAATCAGTGGTCAAAGCTCTTGTCAAGTATCAATTGAGTTGCTCAAAGCTTGATCAGCTACTTTGATTTCCATTAATTAAGAGTTGAAGTTGATTTGATCATCTGATTACAATAGTTGACCGTGCTGTCAGATCTTAGTATAGTCAAAGATTTTATACATTCTACTAGAGGATATATAAAATCTTTGAGTATAGTACAAAATTACAAGTGTGAAGTGAAATGCCATTTTGAGTTTCTGGCTCTATAGGATATATAATTTTTTTTTAGTTTCTGGTACCCTCGCTGGTTATTTTGATCATAGATTAAACTACTGTCAAAAGCTATGTCAAAAAGTCAGTGCATGTTGTCAAATAAATAATATTGGCTTTTTACGTGAATACTGCGGTTTCTCTGCCAATTATTATGTCTACGGTACATATGTAAATCATGTTTATTAATTAAAATCACAATGTTATTAATGCGTTTTTGCAAAAAGCATTTCATTTTATGTTTTGTTGTAGATGTCTCTTTCCGATATTAGTTTATTCAGCAGCAGCGATGAAGAATTGCTTCAAACTCGGCGAACTTTTAAAAAACGGATGAATCCCTACGAAACCTATAGGTAACAAGGAAGAATTCAAAAATAGGTAACAAGGAAGAATTCAAAAATAGGTACCGCATGAGCAATCCGCTATCACCTTGCTAGTGAATATGATACCAAACCAGAAACCAAAAATAAAACCACGAACGTTCATGAACAAATCCATCAGTGCATTAGAACAAGTTCTCTTGACAATAAGATTTTACGCAACAGGAGCATTCCAAATTACAGAAGCTGATCACATAAGGGTGCATAAATCAACAGCATGTAGAATAATAAAAAAAAGTGTCTGCAGCCATTGCAGGACTCATGCCGCAATAATTCATCTCAATGCTCAGACCAGAAGTGTCCAACGTGGATTTTATGGCATAAGTTCATTCCCAATTGTTATTGGTACAATCGATTGCACACATATTAAAATCCAATCTCCTGGTGTTCCACGAGCTGAGCTGTATAGAAACAGAAAAAGATACTTTTCGTTAAATGTCCAGGTTATATGTGATGCAAAATTAAAGATAATGGATGTTATTTGTCGGTGGCCTGGGTCCTTTTGCTGGACCCTATTTCGCCATCTTTTTACTCAAAATATCCTAGATCTTGTTACGTTTAATGAAGAAAAAAAATGGTGAAGTGCAGTCACTGCACTTTTAATTATTGTTTTACTGTATTAGTTAATTCGCAAATTGATTCCTAAGTGGATATTGTAATGCAAAATTAGTGTAGTTTTGTATCTCAATGTGTGTCTGCGCAACTGAACAATATATGGAATCATTGGATCAGACGAATTTTATTTTTGTTTAGCCTAACCTAAGCGTTTCCGAAAAGGTTGACTTGATACATTTGCAGCTACAAATACTACAAAAACATTAGAATGTGTACATCCGTAAAATAGGTAAACTAATGAACTATTCAAACTAAGACATGGCTTAAAGACCTTTTGAAATCATTGCTTAAAGAACTTAGTATCCAAGCCATAACGTTAATAAAAAAAAGCTATAGACAAAATGCGTTCCATACTCGTCAGAGTTGGCATTTCCAACATTTTGGATCATAAGTTTGACATTGACAGTGACATTAATAAATCGTATTCGTATCTCATAGCGTATCGCTCTGTGGAGTGTGGTATCCAGTGGCATCGCTGAAAAAACTACTTCGCAATCGTGCACATGTGAATTGTTTTCGTCATTTTACCAAATTTTACAATGAATAAATATTATTATTATTATTATTATTATGTTTATATAATTCTTTAAACCAAAAAAATGGAAACTAATATAGTAAAAAACTTTACAGTTAATTATAAACAAATACTTATAGATGAAGTTGCTTTGGAAGGGCTAGAAGGTATAGGAATTGATCTTTTATGGCGGCGACTACAAAAACGTATATCTTCAGAAATAACAGAGAAAATGCAAGCCCGTTTCTGGGGTTTTCTTGTGAGTTGTGGCAAAATATCTTTCTATCAACTACCGGAACCACTACCCTATTTAGAAATACTTGATAGATTCGAAATAGTGGATGCAGCAACAGGCCATCTGAAAGAACCCGTAAGTTTAAAATTATGTTTATTCTACCAGTAAACGCTGAAAGTCTCGTTTTCCGTATTTACAATGGAGGCTTAAATACTTATTATCTGAGTGTTTATTGTAGGCATGAGTCTATACTCATGCCTACAATAAACACTCAGATAATAAGTAAAACTGAGCAGAGCGCCTAAAAAAATTGACTCTGGAATATCCTGGCATTCAGGCTCAGAAAGAGTACTTAAATGCATTTTTTTTTTTTCATTTATGAACATCCTGAAATCAGACAAATGTTTTTTTATATTTTTAAATGATGCAAAGTAGTGCTTGACTCTGATTCCACCTGATGGTAAATAACTATGCAACCGTTGATGGTGAATCACACTAGTTTATTAATATATTAAACCCCAAGCGAATGCCGGCGTTAGCTCTCTCATTGTCTTTCTATTGTGTCTCTAATTACAGTATTTGAAAGGTTAAGATTCTACTGTCTAGTCTATTAAAATGTATGTATCAAATTTTCATTCTAAGATGAAAAATGGCTACTATTTCACTTGGTAATTCTTTCAGGATGACTACCTAGATGGTCCATATGAATACAGTCCTGTTGAAGGTGAACATGGTTCCTGCAAATATTATGACACCAGGCAACTAATACCTATTGCAGAATTGAAGCAAAAATCATATGAGGCTGTATTGGCAGAGTATGGGGACACATTAGCTCTAGTAGCTGATAAGGAAGAAAGATGGCATGCCTTGGCTCAACATATGCCTCCAAATTATTTAGCACAGATGACAACTTTGCATTATTGTCTGCTGGAGCTGATTGGAAGGTCTAGAGGAAATGTTAGTAACTACATAACTCGTTTATTCTATCTTCATTTGAAAAGTTATTAAACACTTTACGATTTTAAAAAAGTGTTTCCAAGGAAACTTGGCAGACGAAAAAGCAAATTATACAAAACAGGGCTTGATCTGATCATGTTTGCTAAGTATTCATTCAAAATGTTGATATCGATTGATCAAAGTTTGTTTGATTTGAGTTATTTAACACTAGACAAACCTGCATAACAGAAAATATTAATAAAGCAAAATATGAACTCCGAATAATTTAAATATAATCACAATTTTCTTTTTTTATTATTCATAGGCTCTCATTTGACCACATCTCACCTGATAGTAAACTATTATTTGATTGAGGGATGGAGCACACTTCCCTAGAAGCAACCTATTCATTCTTGACTTATTATACATGAATATCTATAAAAAGACCGACTCCAACAGGGAACTCCACTACATAGGTCCACGTAGAATAAATGTATAAATACAATTTCAGGGTCAATCAACAATTGGCTTAACAAACCTGAGCAAAGTAATAAAGGATTCCAAGACATTATTCTACAACAGAAAATATTTACGCGGACTTGACCTTATCAGGACCTGCCATATGACAGAAGTTATTGCAGGAAAAGGTGTCAAGGCATTGCTCGTTCGGTTGAAGAGATTCTACACTCCTAGTTTGATGTCTATGCCAAAATCAGGTATTTTACGTAATGTCATAGAGCACTTACTACAGCAACCAGACTATAGTGAGAAAACCGAAGTTATTATAAAGAAAGGATTAATCACAAGGAAACAAAACAAGAGATTGCAGAAGACTGTTAATATTTTTAATTTTGTAAGTATTTTTTTAATAATTTATGGAAGGTTTTAAATAAATAAAAGAATACTTGGAAAGTGACTGACTGGGGATAGGTATTATCCTAGACTACACCACCGTCCAAAACAAAAGGGAGGAAATAAGATGCATCTTATAAAACTATTTTATATATTTTGAGTTACTCCATTGAAAAGTTTATGGTACGCCATTGAAAGGTCCATAGAATTAGTATCTTCATTTTTGTTTTAAACTTTTTTTTAATTTGGGTGAAACATGCCCATGTCTAGGTGTATGGCGGCACTATGGATAGTCTAAAAACTACACAATAGTAAAATCAAAATATTTTATGTGAATAATATAAACTAGTACTTGACTGCGATCCCACCTGATTGCAATTGTGGATGGTGTAATTGTGGATGCAATGATGCAATTGTGGATGGTGAGGCTACAAGTAATGACTTAATTAAATCAGTATAACATAAACATTACAGGAAGAAAGATTGGTACCAACGGAAGACAAAACCAAGAAAACTAAAACTACTCTGAAAAGAAAATTTATCTACCTATCATCCAGAGCGGATGAATCCTCAGATTCTGAAGAGGAGGCACAAGAACCATCTCTTGAGTGCCAGTACAAGGTTGGTGTGAGCCTGATGAGACAGGCTTATGAACGGTTTCTAGATGCAGGACTAGAAGGTCTCACTCAGGTTCAGCTAGCACAGTTGCTGGGTATAGAGTTCTATACTAGTAGAGGAATCTGCAGGATCTTCCGGCTAAGGAATATTGTTAGAGAGTATCTTGAAGACAAGGGGAAGCAGAGGACTGCCAGGTAAATATTTTAATGTATCTTTAAACTTCAACAGAAGCTTATGGTGTTCTTCTTACCTTGCACCCATCAATTTGTCTTATGTAGGATAGTTCATAGTAATAAAGCAGTCCAATGTAATAGGTTTTGAGAAAAACTGAGTAATGAACAAAATTTTTCTAATTTATTTATAATTTTCTAATTTTTTTTTTTTTCAATTTGATTAAATATGAAGTAGGTAAGAGAATAAAGCTGCAGCCACTGAAATGTGACGTCGTCGCCATTAGGTTACGTGTGTGCAAAAGAGATAGAACCCTTGAGCATACCATTATTTGAAAGGCTAATACTGCTTCATTTAATAAACAATTTTTGTTTTAAGAAAAAGTTTTTTTTGTGTGTGTGTTTGTCAATCTATACATAATTATAATAAATCTGTAGAAGACTAGTTGTGCGCACATCACGTAAAAATATATGAAATCGATGTACTTAGATAACTTTTATACATTAAAATTGTGTGCAAACTTGATAGTTTGATATATTACTTAGGCTTTGTATAATAAATGATCTTTATTTTGTAAATAGGTTTTCAAAAAACACTTTTACACATCAATTTTGTTTTCAGTCAGTTTTAACGAGATGAGGCCAGTATTTCTTAGCTGACTACCCTGAGAAAAAACTCAGAACTTGTATCATCGCAAATTGTTGACTATAGAAATATATACCTACTATATTCATTGATTGTTAGCCGGTACGAAGTTTGCCGGTTTTTTACAATCTTACATGATATATGTAATAAAGAATAATCTTCTATCTAGGTAGTAGGACCTTTAGGAGGTCCAAGTCTAACAGAGGATGTTTATCAACAATAATAATAATGACGAAATGCAATTTTTTCTAATATCTTCCAGGTTTATCGCCATAGCTGCCACAGGAGAGGTGGATGTCAAATACACAGAAGAAAAGAAGAAATTCTTAGAATATCTAAATCAGTACAAACCACCTGAGAAATCAGTTGAAGATGAACCTTTAGCAGCTACTGAAGATGAAAGACCACCAGCTACTGAAAATAAAAGACCAGCAGCTGCAGAAGATGAAAGGTCATCAGATACAGAAGATGAAACACCACGGAAAAGAATCAAACTTGAAACTGGGAAGAAAACTTCAACTGACACAATAAACACTGACGAAGACATGGAATCAGAAAATGAAAATGTAATTACAGAAGTAAAAGTCTTAGAAGGCTTCGAAAGCGGGAAAACACTTGGAATCTTCAAGAAAAACCCCACATTGAGGCAGTTGACATTTGCAAATGGTATTTTCAAAGTACTTAAAGATAAACAATGCGTATGTGGATATATAACACTCAGCAATTTAGCTTCCAAAGAAATAAATGAACCACCTATGGACACAAAAGGACTAAAATCTTTCATACAAAAGCTAGTTACAGATGGTCATATTAAAATTTATAAAGTTAAGTGGCCAGGCATCCAAAAGTACTCCGTCTTAATATGTGCCCCTCATGTCAAACCAACAGACCCACTAATAAAAGCAAAATATAAAGAGATTTGTATGAGGGCCGTCACTAATAAACGGGTGGCTATCAAAAAGCATAACTTAGAAAATACTTCTCCATCTCTCTCACAATTTTCTTATCCTAGATATATGAAAATCCAAAAACTTCATGAGTTTTTAATGACGTTTGCTTACTTCGAACATGTGAAGCCTGAATCACATTCTTTACCAGCTGGCTTTGTCAGCATAGTCGATTTTATCCAAGAGGTAACCATAGAGTTCGTTATCAACAACATGGGCAGTATGGGCATGACGGAAGTCAACCAGTTGATAAATGAAAGCCAGCTCCAAATGAAACTTAAGGACGCACCCCCGCATATTTACAAAACACTAATGAGATCAAACACGCTACAGAACGCGATGAGGCTTAATCTGAAAGTGTTAGGAATGCTAGGTCTCATTCAGTTAGTTCGTCAAGCGCAGTCAACCAATAGCTCAGGCATCGTCACTTACACTAGTTTCTTATTCTATGTCAATCGACACGCAAAAATAATAGACACATCAGGAATATGGCCCAGGACTACAGATGAGAATGTTGTAGAGAAGTCATTTTATTTTGAAACATTTGATGATGTGACCAATTACTGGAGTGAAGTGTATACGATCAGTACCAATACTGTCATAGAGTTAGCTAAGCGAGAGAGGAAGCAACTCAAACCTCCGCAACGTTCAGAAGATGAGGTATTCAAGTACGACACTGGGGCTCGTTACGGCGACGGATATGGACCCTGTGGCTTTGACTCCTGCTTCTACATGGAAATACCACGCCTATGGCAAACATACTACATGAGACCAGTGAAAAGCCACTCGATGACAAAGAAGGTGTCCATTAAACTGCCTAAATTGAAAACAAGTAAGAAACTGAAGAAAGACACTAAACCCAAAGCTACTCCAAAAATGGTGGCTGAAAGAGTTTCGAACGAAAAGCTAACTCGAAGGAGAAATGACTCTTCTATAAGATGGTCAAAGACAGAAGATATGATAATAACTATGTGTAAAGCTGCTATTACGATTCTTAGTCCTAGTTCACAACCTGGCAGTCTCATTGTCAGAAACATTGTTGCCAAAGACATACTTTCTATCAACGATCCGAAAAAGACAAAAGGCGTGTGCCACAGTAGAGCCTCAACACTGGAAACGAACTCAACATTGATTCATGAAAAGCAATGTATCATAAACGAATTGAAGAGGAGATGGAATCTTATTCAGAAATATGAAGGACTCTTGAAAAAGCTAAGACTGAGATATTCAACTAATATGACAAAGTTCATCAACAAGGCACGGGTGCCAATGATGGAGTTAGTTTGGATTATATCTGAAGTAATGAAGTCTAAATCGTATATCCAGAAGGTTCCATGTGTTGCAGTGGACCTGGAAGAATTCCACGAAAATTTTACAATAACAACAGCTACTGCTAATAAATTATGTAACATGTTCAAGACGCTTGACAATGCTACTTTGAAGGAGGCTATAGTCCTCACGATAATGCAAACTATGGAATCTGAACTCAGTACTGATATGGGCAAGAAAATATACAAGACTCTCAAAGAGTATCCTGAGGCCTCTTTGCGAACTGCTGTTGAACAACTGCGCAAATGCGGCGCCATCGCAGCAAAAGAGAAAATATTTAACAACCAAATGCGTAAACTTGATTTGGAAGACATTTGTCAATCATCATATAAAATATCTGCATTTTATCAGCGCAAGTGGCTGAATCGGCTGAACGTAGAATTTACAGATAATTTGAGCTCTATATTAGACTCGGAACAGACTGAAAATGAAGTAAAAGCGTCTGCAGAGGTCAACTGTATGTACTGTGAGATGCATGCGTATGATGTCATGGACATAACGTGTGCCACGGCGCCCGTCATCACGGACCCGGCTGGCGCACCCATCATGCCGGAGGAGATCAATGTTTTGATAATAGACACTAAATATAAATTGAAAACTGGAACCCTGACATGGAAGAATAAATCTGATTTTAGCAAACTTTCTGTGTTGTACCAGGATTTGGATATCAGTCACAGTGAAAAGTATTTGTCAAGGTAATTAGCATTTACTTTTATTCCTCTATACACTGTTGAGGCGCGAGTGCAGCCACTTTAGACCACTAAGAAATATTTTTCTTTGTTGACTATAAATATTTTACTAGGTGAATGCTACAGTTGCCCGCAAAATTCAAATTTCCTTAAGTTTTTTTGCATTTAGCAGGCCAAATTCCTTTTTCATAAAAATATGATTTATGAGCATTCTCCATTGAACTTTATTAAAGTTTCTCTTATACAGAAACAAATTATGCACATTTTCTATAATTCATGCTATTTTAATTTGAACCTTGAGCAAAAGATTACATGACACAGCGCACTAACATTATTTTCTTCTTTATAGTTATACTTCACTAGATGTGAAAGATGTTAAGGCTAGCCTGGATACGAAAGACCCGATACTGTTGCATTTGGACAAAAAAGGCGTTACAGGAGCAACTTTCAAGGAACTATATGTATGTAAAACTTTTTATCTTAGGTAATGATGTAACCACAAGAAAGACAGCTATGTTATTATTTCTTTTTCCTGCAGGATCTTGCCGGATTGGATGAAAAGGTGCTTATAGAAAAATTAATTCAGTTTGAATCCAAAAAAATAGCTAAACGGGTTGGCTTCTACGACAACATTATGGTGCTAAGTAAGCACATAACCCCATGGGCGGTAAAGATCGGCGACAGATACATTATACCCACCCCATGGTTAAGTTTAACTGGCAAAGTGAGACTAGAGGTATTCTTCAAGTGGTGTGGTGTCGTCATGAATCTGATATTCGAAAAGCCAGGTTCTTCAGTAGTATATTTAGCAGATAAAAGTGAATACTTGACGTACAAATCGGTGCAAGATCTCTGCATGTTTTTGGAAAAGTATGAATGCATAACGCTCAATACTGTGAAAAATATTCAAACAGATTTGTTTTCGGATGAAGATGCTGAACCAGTATTTGCCGAGTTCAATCGTTATGAGACCCCAGAAAACATAATAGCTCATCCTTTGAAAAATTCTCTGACTAAATACTGTTTTATAAAGAAACATATATTGGATTCACAGACAAACGATGCACTAATGGACAAAATTTTCAAATGTTAATTTTGTTTTATTATTAATATTGCCATTAAAAATGAACGGTCTATATGTTATTTGTATGTTTTTTATTTTATTTCCATAAAAGTTCTTTAACCAAACATTGTCTGTAGAAAGAGATAGTAAAAGCTTTTAAAAATTGGACAACCCTATCTACACCCCTTTTATTGATTGTTACCCTCTGTAATCTACCCCCTGCACTTTTACCCCCTGCCTGCACTTCTACCCCCTGCTTGCACCCTGCACTTCTGCCCCCTGCCTGCACTTTACTCCCTGTTGTTTTACCCCTTGCATTTCTACCCCCTTTACTAGGGCTGTTAATTTTTTTTCGATGCAGGAAATCATCCAATGACTTCTTTCCTTGGATATAAGAAAGGAGTATGTAGGTATTTTATATTTCTATTCTTCTCTCCCTCTAGGGTTGAGCGTTGATTTACTAAAACCCACCTTGATTCCAACAGTTACCCTTTGCATTCCAAGACCACGGCATCCCTTTCAGAAATTCCCGTAACCCTTTCCGGAAAACACGCACAGTCCAACAAACCGAAAATGCATCCACGCGCGTTCATGCAGATCACGCGTCTACAAGCGGAGAAAGATGCGCTCACGCGCCTGACACGCAAGGTAGGTATGACACACTTAGTCCCGTATTACAGAAGTCACTCAAAACTCAAGCGTTACTTAAATCAAATGGCTTGAATCTAGTTTTAAGTAATGCTTGAGTATTGAGCGATGTTCTGTAATACGGGACTTATTCTTGTAGTGCCGTACGTAATGAATGAAATGAGTAGGTGTGAGCCTGCGTAAATCTACAAATTTTACAACA
The DNA here is from genome assembly GCA_949319445.1 of Mythimna lalbum. Lineage (NCBI taxonomy): Eukaryota > Metazoa > Arthropoda > Insecta > Lepidoptera > Noctuidae > Mythimna > Mythimna lalbum. The sequence continues at coordinate 14,053,211 of OX439360.1, forward strand.
CGCAACTACGCGCGTGAGTGCGTAAAAAGTCTGCACGATGATGCAGATTTGCACTTCCTTCAAGTACTCTACGCTCGTAGGTGCGCTTGACACGTAACATGCAGAATGATGCGTGGCAGTGTGATAATCTTAAATACTTCTCAATATTTGAATAAATTATCGAAAAAATAGTATTTTGTGTACTATATTATTTGTCTAAAATTACCAAAAATATAGTAGGAATGGCAACCCTAACCTAAACTCCGGGGTTACCCCTCCACACTTTATACTATACCTGTTACCCCGCAAAAATTGTGTTAAAACATAAAAGTACTTGTAACGCGTCACTGTCGTCATGAGTCATAACAATCACAATTTTCTACAAACATAAAAAACTAAAATTTTGTGACAATATAGCAAGAATCTACATAGCGTCAAACATACTACTTCGCGTTTGATTCACACAACAGAAGTCATTTATTCCTGACCTGCGAAAGTTATTGCTTTTTTCTAGTAATGTTAACCATAGGATATAGATATGTATTGACGTAATTAGTCTAAATTATAATAACACAAAGATCTATTTTCGCAGTTATAGTCACAATCGTACCGCAGTAAACCGGTATCAAATAAAAACAAGTTTCCTTTATACTACGGTTACTAGACTCTCGCTACGTATTACGTGATTCGACCCTGAGAGCTGCCAATATAGCGATAGCGGTCAGTCACCAATTCAACTATAATACGAAAGCGCAAAACGTGAGTGTAGGTACCTAATCAAAAATGAAAATAAAGCTGCTTGAAAGTTTCTTAATGATAAGCTGTTTAGTGATTACTGAAACGGCAAAGAATTTAAATCCATTCGAATACCCAGACGACGATCAACAGGATCAAGACACAGGTACGATCAAAATTCGCGGTCAATCTGATTTGATCTATTCAACTTTTTAATTCAAGTAAGGTATGAAGTTTCAAAACCATAGTCCCACAGTGTTGCCAGTTGCCAAAATAAGAATAAAACTCAACCTAATTTTAGAGCACAATGTTTGCCTTTGTAAATAATATGATCACGGAATCATTTTCATTAATAGAAAATAAGCCACTTAGTTCGCAGAATACACTTTATTGAACTTATCCTTTGATTTTTTCATGAGGAATGTAGTAAATGTAATCCTGGCTTTAAAAAGTGGAGAATAACCATTTTTTTTTTTAATTATTTCTAACAAATTAGTCAACCAGCACAATACTCATTACACAACATAATAAAATAATTTAGACTTAAAATCTTTAATTATAATTTTTATGTTCATTTTGTCGCTGACAAAACGGCCTGTCGATCGATTGTCATTTATTTAGTTTGTCTATGAATCATTTTTTTTTTCATAGAGCAATTATTTCAAAGGGAGTGAGTGAAGTGAAGTGAAGTAGGGCAATCCAAAATTCGCCATTTTTGCTTTTAGTGAAGGGAGATTTTTTATTTGTCAGGCTGGAGGACAAGGAATATTCAGTAAAAAGTGTGTCATTAGATTTAATTTCTAGTAGAGAAGACTTTATTTGAACAGAATCTTAGTATAATAGTGTGGTTTTATTTATTACTAACGTTTGTATGTAGTGCTACTTCCCCATCGTAAAATTTGCTCGTTGGTGTGTCGCTTTAGCTAATTCAATGGCTATGATATCGAAGTTTTAATCTATCGTGTCGCTTAGACGTTCTCCTCACGGGATAATATCGAGAAAGAGAGGCGACGCCTTTAGAAATGAGCAGGCCTCAAGGCGGACGCATTCAAGTCCCGGATGACCTTAGAGAGATCTTATTGGAGTTCACCATAAGTTATCTGCTGGAGCAACCGGGAGACGTGATCAACTACGCGGTCGAGTTCTTCACAAGATTACAAAACAACAGGACGACCACCGTAGTGAGGGCCCCGACCGCAGCCGCCGGCACCCCCGATGAGTCCATAATATCAGACGAAGAAGGTACTAGTTCTCTTATTTACTAGACAAATTAGACAATAACGATGTTACCGGTTGACCGCATTGACTGAGGTGGGTTAAGTAGGGCTATGCCAGTAGTTGCTAGGACTCCAACATCCCCATGTGAATAATAGTATACCCATGTGTGTAGGTGCCCTACCCACGGTTCATATCGAGCTCCACATTATCAGAGAGAGACCTAGTAATATGATTATACTGCATTTATGCTATGAACTTGATCAAGATACAGATTAAAACATGATAATATTTATATCTATACTACCCATGTATACAAGGATAACATGAATAATAATATGGAGCTCAGTAATTAATCATTTATCAGCTGAAAAATTAAACAGAAAATTTCTAGTAAACATTTAATTTTTAATTAGTTATGGTACTGTCTCACTATTTGTGGTGTTACAGTGACCTAATTAACAGTTCTGTGTTGAAATACACATAGTTTGGTTTATATTTAAAAGAATAATTAATCACGCTCATTATATTACTACCTACTGTTTATTTATCAGTCTCATTTTGCCCGTTGATAATATTTTGCTCATTGATAGCTTTTGTCAAGTACATACCTAGTACTTAGTTTAGTTTTAGAGATTTTTTATACTAACACCCTCTAGCGTTGCGACAAAATTAAAACTAAATCTTACAATTATAATTAAAAATAAATTTTACAATTTTCAATATAGACTTGAATAAAAAAGAATTATAAATACTCTGTTATAGCCAACATCTGTAATGATTCAATTTTTGGCATACTGCCATTACAGTTTCAATGGTATATATTTTATTTATGGAGAATATAATTTTTAACAGTTGCCAAGTGATAAATTACAAGAAACGCATAATAATGTCCAGTTATCGGTAATGTTTATCTAAATAATCAGGTGTTACCTAATAGTATTTAGACTCCTTATGTGGCATTAAAACAAATTTAAATAGAGAGTCATAAACACAGATCAACAAGATATAAAAGTGTCAAATGATAAGCAAACAGTTCAAATAATAAAATCCATTCCATGTAAAAGTAAGGAAAGAGAAGACTTGAAGCTTCGGAGAACTCTTCAACAAATGCAGGTTTTTACTTGAAAATTGTTTGGAGGGGCATAAATTTACAGTGTTTACTATACGCTCATCCTATTTGTGTGTTTGTTTTTAACGCTTTGAAGTTGTTTGATGATGATATTGGCTTATTTTTCCATGTCCGCCGCTGATTTTAACGTCTTGAACCGAAACCAGATGTCGACGATATACACACGTATTACGTAAAATTAGCTGAGCCTATGTAATGACAGGTAGCACAGTATCACAACAAAATTGTTCAGGTGCTAACCAGACCTTGAATTTTGTTTGTATTAGAGATTTTCTCTCATTGTTAGTTCGTTATTCTGAACAACACATACTTGAATAGAAACAACCACATTAAAATTTACATCAAGTGTATGACTACTTTTAAAAGAATACTTTTTTGACATAGCTATTATAATGAATGTAACAAAATGGGGCCATTACCTTATTTAAAAGTGAATTAGTTGTGAGCACCTGTTGATTAATATGATGTGATGTCATGCTCTCTATAATTAGCTGAAATATTCTAAAAAGTGTTTGCCATGGCTTACTAGATTAATTCGTGAATTTTCACTTAGATAAACTAAGTGATGTAATGATAAGAGATCAGTGAGATCATTTTTGCTACCTTTTTCAAGCTCCAAAATATACAAAAACTGAAACTAAAAGTATATGATAGGTACCTAGACACAATTTTCACATTCATTATGAAATGGATTAATGTACAATACAACAATGGTTCACATCCTGGATTGTTTAACGGTACACAATGTTATCTGTGGAATAGATAGTGTCATAGAACATTCATTAACTTCAATGCTAACTGTGAAAGAAGTGTATAAAAAATATAATTACTTTACAGTTCAAAGTTATTAACATTTTTAATCATAGGTTCAGGCAATTAGGTACATGGTGTTGGAACTATGAACTTAAACAATTGTGTTATAAAGATGAACTTCATAATAAAACAATTATGGCAGAAAAAGAAAGTAGGGTGGTAATATTGTTTATCAAAAAATCGTTCTTGTGTCCAATCTCTTCTGAATTGTTAAATTACCTAAAATCTCTTTAAGATCATTTTAAATAAAAATAATTTTGATTATTCTATGTTTTGATTTGCACTCGAGGCTACGCTACTGCTGCCGAGTTCTGGCCTCCGCCGCGCCGTGAGAGTGTCTTGGCGTGATATTAATAATGCAGTTTGTTACATAGCTAGCCCTGCAACACATACTAAACACTTCCACTAACTTCACTTTCTCTGAACGCACCATACTCATATTTTTTCTATAGGTACACTGGTACACACAATTATTTAATCAGCCACATGCATCAGCTAGGTAGGTACGTTTTCCTTGCGTGTTTCTACGATCGATTGCTCTGTAAGTGCACGCAAGATAAGTGCAAAAAATTAAAAGTTGAAACATTAATACAAGTCATAAAATATTTAAAGCAGTTCGTAGTTTCGCTCTATTATTTTCAAGTCGGTTTTCCGTCATTAAGTAACAATGATGAGCATAATAATCGCCAGCCGTTTAGCCTTCGGCTATCTAGAACGACATGCTAAATAATAGTTTACACATAAAATCGTCCGTGTCCCTATTGCTGATTTAAGATCTTTCGAGACAAGCTCTACAAACACGTATGTTTAATGCAATAAACAGAATTCACCTTCAGGAAGCTGATAGACTTCATTTCAAACCTTTATATTATGTCTACCAAGTATTGGAACAAAGTGCGTGCTATGAATTTAAAAGTCGCATCAAATACGTACCTATAGCGGCCATTTGGGAAGATGCCCATGATTCGTAAAGCAACTTGTAAACAATGTTTGTGTTTTAAATAAAATTATATACAACTAAACACATGTGTTGACCGAATCGTCTTACGAATGTGTTTGCGTCACATGCCTACCATATACAAATATGTTTTTAAAGTAAACTTCTTGGTACAAGACATTCGGGAACAGATGCAACACACGTCAGGTCACATCCATATGGAACGTTATGAGGCCTTCAGGACATGTGCAAATGTTAACCTAGCATACACTATTTTATACGTAATTGTAAATCTAACTAGGTACATACTAAATTTAAAGATATTTACTGAGTATTATAAAGTTATTTATGAGGCAGTATTTACGTATCATGTGATAATTATAGGCCCTTCAGGTACTCGATACATTTGATGAAGATAACAATTGAGTGTTGTGTTTGATTTTAAAATCATTAATGGTGTGAATTACGCTATTACATAGCCTGTTAAAACTCATAAGCGCATAAGAAAGCACAGTTTATAGTGTAAAATAAACAATAAGTTTGCATTAATGCAGTTAGCAATAACCAAAGGTAGTATACAAAAACGGTTAAACCAAAACTAAAATTGAAATCATAACTAAAACTTTTATAATGTATGCAACAGAGCCGCCAGTGGCGCGCTTCAACACTCGACGCAAGTCGGTGTTCGCCGAGACTTACGACCCCGAGGAAGATGACTCGGACGAGGGAGCCACGACCGTGTTCCCGAAGTCGGACGCGCAGCGCCAGCGTCTGGCCGAGGCCGTGCGCAGTATCCTGCTGTTCCGCTCGCTCGACGCCCAGCAAATGCAGCAGGTCAGTTCAAACTCGCTTAAAACTTGTAATAACTCTTCAGGGCTTCGTCCAATTAGAACTGTCTACCTCGTGTACGAAGCAACTAGTTCCTTTAAAGTTAGGGTTGCATTTAATTACATTATTATGTTTGAATAATATCACAGTCTTCTAGTTTTTCTGCTGAGAGATTTACTGTCTAACTCTCGCCTGTCGCGAAGCAATCGTCAATCATTCTCAAACTAAGATAAATGAATCTCTTGTCGTCACTACGATAGCTGAGCGATTTGTTATATACCCTAAATGTCGTTTACGGCTGCTATAGGATATTATGGCCAGATCAAAAATGTGAAAAGATTTCGAATAATAGCAACTCGTTAGACCAGTAGTTGCAGTTTTTACAATGTATTTCATAGGTCGTTTGTGATGTAATTACATACCTATTATCTGTCTCATGGTGACCATTTGGTACTTTGTTCAGACTGCTTTAGTTACATTCTTCGTGTTCATAACCACGCTGTCCTCGATGTTAGCAAAACAAGTGATGACATTTTACTACTCATTCCCCACTAATACCTTGAAAGTTCTCTGTCATCACCTTCTTACACACGGCACAAAAATAGTAACCAAGATTAGCCCAAATCTCCTCTCCGTACGCTATGAAGTTTCTGCTGACTACACCATAAATCTTAGACAAAAATTTCCACATTATAAACAGAGTGAGTCTGTCGACACATTACGTCTGCGTAGGTGCTGGACGCGATGTTCGAGAAGCGCACGGAGGCCGGAGAGTACCTGATCAGGCAAGGAGACGACGGAGACAACTTCTACGTCATCGAGAATGGCATGTTCGACGTGCTCGTCACCGGCGATGATCGCATTGAGAAGGTACGTGGAGATCTGTCACCTAAATACTTTCAAGATTGTCTACAATGTCATGTGAAGAACATACATACGTTTTAGCTGGACTCGCATTGGAGCTAATCCCTTTCGGATGTTGCAATTATGTTATGAAGACCAAAAGGGCCCACGGATTCGCCCCACGCTTCATTCATATGGAGCTTTATAGGTTCAAAATAGTGGGCTATCGGATTGTTAGAAAGAGTTACCGCGTCCCTGGAACACAAAAGGCAACTAAAGGAACATAGGTGGATTTTAGTCAGTAAAAGTATAACACTCGCTCTCGCTCCACCCAGAGCAGGAGGTGTAATACAATGATTTGCTTCCTCCAAAAAAAAAATTGCTCTCAACGAATGCTATTTTAACTGACCTTAATTAAGTTTCCAAGTACCGTATCGATTTACATACCACTGTTAAAAGGGTCACCCTTTAGTTACGTTGCATACTCCAGTATTACAGCATAGGTTATTGGCCTCGCCTTCCACATTTCTCAATGTCGTCGTCAACCTTAAAATAAAAGTCCAGCCTACCTACTTCACGGGCCGGCTTTGGATTTTTTGTATTACAATACTTACGCGGCATTTGGCACAAATAATTTAGGCCGGAATTACGTTCTGTTTTATATTTACCGTCTCTTCGTTTTTTGTAAAGGAAAAGCTATTCCTGAAAGCTGTTTGATACTGTTTTAATAAAATCTAATCCGCATCGCACGGAGCTGGAAAAATGCGAATTTAGGGTGCTCCAACCGAACACAGCTGTTATTATCTCTCTGGCGTTGATTACATTAAATAGATTAGTAACGAAATCTAATCAATGTTAATTTGGCATCAATAGAAATTAATCAAAACATCTTCTTGCCCACTTCAAAAGATACGAAGTGTTTGTCGGGTGCCTTCAAACGATAAATGAGACAAATGCCAAGATTTTTTTTCTAAATGAAAATATATCATTCAACATTCCTGAACAAAAATGTGCTAGTACAAGTATCGTTTTAGATTTTGGACTACCATAATCTTTGCTTTGACTGTTTTAAAAGTCGTGTTGGCAGACTTGTGAAGTTATTGATATTGAATAAGTGACATGGGGGCACTAACCTGTTATTTATCTCCAGTCCCCTGTGTTGTATGATGATAACATTAGTGACTCAGCACCCTGTCTGCTCACATGCCTGTGTATGTGGCTTGTGAACTACACCACGGTAATAATATCATACAGTATTCCAACTTCATACAAACGGACGAAACGCGAGCGATACCTACGCGCCTCGGTTGTAGCATGGGCTCGGCATGTAGACAGTCGCGGCCGTCGTAACTGTGCCGCAGTGACGAGCGGACACGACGGTTTTTTTTTACAATTATCGCGCGATTATTGTTAGTTTGTATCATTCAAAGTAAAGACGTGGTATTTTATTATTAATAATAGTGGTTTATTATACTATGTGTATGAATAATACAAAAAAAAAGCATTTTATTTAAATCTACCAATCAAAAAACAACACGCATTTTTATTGAACACTTCCTATTTAATCCACAAAGTATTTTGTTTATATATAAAAGTAAGTATATTTACAATCACAAAAAAAAAACAGAAACAAACTAGACAAACGTAAGTAATTAAAATGCTGGAGGCGGGCAGCCCTATCGCATGTTTACGTACCGCGCGGCTGTAGGCATTTATTTCAAAAAGACGGCCGAGTTACAGTACTGTATGATACTATTACCGTGACTACACTCTTCATTACTAATGCCTAACAGGAAACCCACACAACGGCGCGACACAATTAATTAGCTCCGAATTTTATGACTTCAATAATCTGTAATATTTTATGTATACAAACAGATTAGAAATGCGTATGTTCCTGTGTTATATTTTATACTTAAAAAGAAATCTTTTCCTGATAACAGCATCCGAATTGGTTATTAAATAAAGCAGCAATTAGTATTTCAAATATTGATTTAAGGAAGAGTGGGAGCTTGGTGGGGTTATCTCTTTTGTGCGATGACGTCACATTTCAGTGTATGTGTTACCAGATTTTAGGATGAAATAGTTTCGTCTAGGCGAAACCCGCGATATTAGTAGCGAGGTAGAGCGAACGAAGCGAGCTCGGAATTTTAGGGTAGGTACCCCGACGTGGCCCGGTAGGTTAGGTTAGAAGGCTACGGGAGCGGAGCAGAGGTGCAGTGTAGTTGCCTTTGTGGTTATTTTTTTTTAACCATCCAGAGATATGATGACTTGTGATACAATAAAAAACTTGAAGCAATTACCCAGTTATAAGCAACAGGCACAGTCAGTCTTTCAATTTAGAAGAGTGTCGACGACGTTCATAGATAACTTTAGAGCTTGTTGGAAGAGGTTGTTGTTGCTGTTCTTATGGTATAGGTAACACAAAATAATTATCCTTTTGTCTTTAATATCTTAGGCCAGTTGACATGACGAGCTCTTACCACAGGTGGTGCACACATACGAGGGCTCGGGCTCGTTCGGCGAGCTGGCGCTCATGTACAACATGCCACGCGCGGCGTCGGTCCGCGCGCAGACCTCGGGCCAGCTGTGGGCCATGGACCGCCACACCTTCCGCCGCATCCTGCTCAAGAGCGCCTTCAAGAAGCGCAAGCTCTACGAGGATCTGCTGGAGAAGGTGCCCATGCTGAAGGCGTTGCAGGTATGTGTTATCTTGTGCTACGTGAGATTGCCCCCTTTCAGGAGTCTAGATGGACCATGTTGTTGGCTTTTTTTAGGGAAATCTTGAGGAATATTCTCCGTCTGGGAAGAACTGAGGGTTATATCGGTCTCCTATTGACTAAAACACCAGAGCTCCTACTCCTACCATGAGTACGGCCTAAATTCGCGAACCTGTCGACTAGAAAATGTCCTCCTTTGGTTCTGTCTTTCGTTATCTGACTACTTAGTTATAGGTTTAATATACTAGTTTTAGTGTACTAACATATTTTTAATACTAACATCTCTATGGGTCTTGGCGAAGAGTTAAGTGGTTTCATTCATTCATAACGCGATTTTAATGGTTAAGACCTCGAAGACCATTGGCAGGTACAAGGTAGATTCATTACTTGACGAAGGTCACGGATGTGATGTCGCTGGATGAGAGTGGTATTTAATAATAGTAGTAAGACTAGCTGATCTGACAGACCTTGTCCTATCTAAGCAACGAACTGTCAAACACTCGTAAATAGTCTGTTTTCTGTAATCACAATTTACTTGATTTTTCTTTCCATAAGAATGTTCTACTGACAATAACAAACACAACAATAAAAACATTAGCGAAATTGGTCCTGCCGCTCAAATTTGATGACGTGACCACGGGAAATAGGGATTAAATTATATAGATAGATAACTGATCCAATTTGTTAGTAGTATCTTTCCATAACTAGTATTATGTATCACTAATACTTTATTATTTGTCCAGCCGTGAAATCTTTCGGCTCGTCCGGAATCTCCCTGCCGGTTATAGACCTCCCCTTTCGTCTGCATCCCATGCAGGTGTGGTACTCTACGGTTTAAAGATATCGTCACCCCGACGTGTTTTTAAAATAGACGGCCTTTTTTCTTTGGCCCAACCTTGGCTATCATTCGGTCAAAGCCTTACTCCATCAGCACGGGTAAACTGATATTGATGAACTCAACAGTTACGACCTCATTAGAGTGCACTAAAGTCGTAAATCGTGGAATAATAGGAATCCAAAGTAATTACTCTTTAAAATTAAAATGGCATTGTTGTACGCGGATTTGAAATTTACGAATTTGCACATTTCTTGGTGCAAATTCGTAACAATTATTTGTAAATACTTACTCTCCTAAACTTTGAGTGCTCATTTCAATTTGTGCAAATGTGAACGTTTGCGAATAGCTGGACGCCTGTTAAGACTTTCTGTTTAGCAAATTTTCATTTGATTGAATGGCCTGGGAGTTTGTCTCAAAAAAATTACACATTGTCTTCGGCAAAGATTGTGAAACTACTACTTATTCAATTTGTTCTGATACGCATAAGTCTTTAGGAAATATCTTGTGCTTTATGTTTCAAGAAAACCCTGCACTCTTATACAGTTCTAAGACCGGTAATGCATTTTATTGAGTTCATATTTTTAAAATAAAGGTGCAGTTACCAGTTATCTCAACAACTTGCTCATGGACAAATAGGTGTAATTGGATATAAATTACTTCTAGATCAAAGATATGTCTCTTGTGCGATTAGCTGTCGACATCGAGATAGGAAATATTTATCAGTAGCGGATTTGCAGAAATGCTAAAAATATAACTACAAACAATTCAAGAGAATCCATTCAATAGGTATTGTTTAAAGAATCAAAAGTTTCTAAAACAAAACTTCGTTGATATCATAAACAATCGGACTTTAAACCATGTTTTTCACAAACCAAAAAAGGTTGCGTGGGAAGTTATCATTACGATTACCGCTTTGTCCAAACTATCTATAATACGTCTGGCATTAAGACATGTTTCTGTCTCGCAGTCGCAACTGACATACATCCACAAACTGGAATTCCTTGAGAAATAAACACTTATGAACTACACTTGAGCATTAATCTGCTCACTAATCTTTCCCACAATGCTATAAAACTAACATTTACTTTTAAAACAATCGCAGAAAGATTTTAGAAGATAATTTCATATTATGTCCATCTTAAAATTTAAAGCGCGCCCACGTTGTCATTAGCTGACTAGTTGACAGTGTGAAACGAATTGAATCTGTTAATTTTTTGTGATTGTAACACCATCAGTTGAATACTGATTGTAATTATTTTACCAACACGTGGCATTCGATAAATAACTATGATCTTGGAATTCTATCCGTTTTTGATGTGGGCGGTAAAACACATATAAAATATTGATGCGCATTTTTTGTTTGCCAACATGTCTTACTAGAACATTAAATAATTTGTAGATATTAATTACTGCTAATAAAGCAAAGCTACATACAAAGTTCGGTAAAATCATGATCTCGTCAAAAACATTCGAACTCCTGCAAAGACTACTTTTTCAGGGCCTTTTTTCTCATTCGCTTGGTACAGGTAGTGAAAACGGGAAATATAGGGAAGTATCTTGGGTGCTCTAACATGAATAAACTGAAGGCCATTTCTTGTAGACCTACCAAAATAAAAGTGTTGTTCTTTAAAAAACGATAGCTGTCCCTCAAGCCTTCAACAAATCATAACGGAAGCGTAGTTGTATTGGCAAAAATAAAAAACGTCAATAGATACATCAGCTTCCAAAATATCGTAAACAGACTAGTGAAACATTACAAATATTGAAACGAGAGTGTTACCGCCCCTAAGCACGTTTACACACGAACGGATCCGTTGCCCAGCGTCCCGAAAATATTGCCTGACCACGCTCGAACTCTACTCGGCAATCAATATGTTGCCTAGTCTACACCTTCCTTTATAGGATTTTTTTCAACCAGTTACTTGTCGACGTGCTCAACAAAGTATTGAAGGGTAAAATTCCTGCTTGATTTTCTATATTATTCAACAAGTTTAATACTTCGTATGTATACCGAACCATTAGGATTAGGGACCTGGAAGCTATATAATGTATGTCAATATATTCTGTCAGGAAAACACGTAAAATTGCAAAAAAATAGCAGTAGGTCGTGCAAATATTTCGTCCCTGATATGGGAATTGATTACGCGACCCTGAATACAGAAAGACGTCTCGCTATCGCGCCATTGTTGTCGCCAAAATATGAGGTATCTTTGCTACTACGCTACCGTATTAATCGCGTCGATTAATTTAGCTTATGAGTTCGACAGATATTCGTCTAATTGGCAGCGACTTAGATAGTATGAATTAATACTTCGTTAATTGCAATATTAATTAATATTTTCGATTTCTTGGAAAAACAATGATTATTACTATCAATTGGAATCATCGACCCAGTAGGTCAATTTACTTAATCCCAAATTATATCTGGTTGGTGGTAGTGCCTAGCTTTTTACTTTGATGAGATCATGATCATATCCATTAGCTGTCATCTGTGTTAACGACATTCGATGAAAAATTGCGTTGTTTATAGCTACAATTTTCTAGTTAGGGATTCTGATCAAGGAATGTGTTGTGTATAATATAACTAGCTATCATCCGCGGCTCTCTAGTATTTCTTTTGAACCACCCCTATATTAAAGCGAACAAAAAATAAAAGTTATTGAAATCAGTCAAGCCGTTTTTTAATTTTAGCGAGACTAACAAAAAACAAGCAATTGTTTTAATATAAAAGAGATCAAGTTACTAAACATACTTGCTTAGTAATGGTATTCCCCAACAGGCTACGATGAATAGTCGCAATTCGCAAGGGAACAAATCCGCAAACACAACGTTTAGAAAGCGGATTAGTGATCATGAAATATAAAACGATATAGCGCTCCATGGGAAATCTTTTTCAATCTTCCTCTCCGTCCGCTTCCCATCTAGATGGACAAGCGCCTTAATTACTTTTAGATAGTAGCTCAACAAGTTGTTACTACTCACTACGTTATATCACCGTTTAGATATCAGAGCGATTACATGCAAAGAAACTCGTTGTGTTTCCGCTCCAAAACGTTATGATTTTGTCATATTTTGACGCTCTCCGAACTAGATGGTGTGATATTTAACAGAGTTAAACGCAATAAACCTTGCGCCGTAAGGGAGGATAACTCGATGCAAATTATACAATTTATGCGTCAACCCACGACCGACGTAAACAACTTTTTACGCTAGTTTTAAAACCGTTTTTGCGTTTTACACATAGTTTTATGTAGACGTAAATAATACTTACCTATTTTTTCATATGGTGTGTACTGTGTTATGTTATTTCATATGTGCCCGTTTCTCGATACGATTTATTACCCGTGTTAGCACCATAACGATTGTAAATCATATTTATTGTCATAATATTATCATAACAATAAGCCAATGTCGTTATAAAGTACTTTACACGCGCCTTATATTATATAACTAGCTTTTGCCCGCACGGCTTTGCTCCCGCTCTTCCCTACTATACGCTACTTTACCCTACTCTACCCTACTATACCCTATTCTACCCTACTCTACCCTACAGTACCCTACACTACTCTACCCTACACTACTCTACACTACCCTAAACTACTCTACTCTACACTACTCTACCCTACTATACCCTACTCTACCCGACTCTACCCTACCAAACTTCACATAAACCATCTACTAAATAGTCCGAACAAAGCCTAAAAATTTGGTTTGGATAGGTGAGCCCGTTCTTGAGTTATAAAATAACAACGAAAAGTGGCATTGATTTTTATATATATAGATTACTGTTTCGTGTACAATTAAAGAAAACGCGCTGTCTTTCATAACACAGCGGTGACGTCAAACCCTATTGATTTAAACTGTGAAACAGTTTCACGAATATTTTATTAAACCCAACAACGTTGTGACGTTGTTATCTGGTTTATAATAATAAATACGATACCAATGCCAATTGAAAAGTGTAAGAAGCAATCGAATGATAAGGCGATAGGAGATATTGTAATAGTGGCTAGCGTCGCGTGATACGTGCGTACGTAACGTGATAACACTTATCAGTTAATACTGATTTAAGCTAAGATTATACTGTGATAAGAAGCGCCCAACGTCCACCATGGTGTTAGCTGTGGACGCTCACGCTCTCACTAAAGTCCCTTAGCGTTGTGTGAACAGAATGCTAAGCGAGTTTTGTACCGCTCGAAGCCAGTTACAGAAACTAGGTCGGGTTTGAAGATTTTAATAGTGCGTAAGTTGTCGCATATGTTGCCAACCGGCGTCTAGGACAACGATTTACGCTCATAGAGCCAGATCGAATTCTTCGCGTCTGCCCACACGTGCAGGGCGAATGAAAATCTAGACTAGAGAAGTACCTATAGGCAAACCTTTAGCTACAATATTTGTATTGCCTACGAGAGCGAACAGTGAACGAAGAGGGCGGAGTCTCCGCCGACACTTAATTGGCACGAGATGACCAGATGATAAGAAGTTTAATTTATGTCTCTGTAGAATTGTGAAGTGTACTATATGGATTTACCTGTTCACACACAATAGCTTATAGTCACAGTAGCTTATAGTCACAGTAGCTTATAGTCACAGTAGTTACTGTTTATGTTCAACTGATCGTACTCTTTTTTAGTGCTTTCGATCGCTGAGTGTGACTGCTGACATTTGTACAAAGAAAAGAATACACGCAAACTTTACTATTTTGTCAATCACGTGACCACCATCTTCCAATAATTTGCTGAACCTCATGATCCACGAACACAGACTTCACACCGACATGTGAACGTTGAGACAATGTAGCTGATAGACAACACGGACTTAATGCGTAGGCTTTTGAGTTAGTGTTGTGTTTAGTTATGGTATATTTATTTAGGTAATACTTTATTGTACAATAAAATAATAAATTGTACATTGCTATATACGGCACATATATTTTAGTATTTATGCGAAACCCGAAACACGTGCCTAGTATTTTTATGTAAAGATGCTGTGTACAAAATTTCATAACTGTATCATGAAAAATCATAAAGTTGTAAGCTTGTTATGTCAGCAAAAATATTAGTCACCGGGCATTCCAGACAACTGAGGTTGTTTTGCACCCAGCTGTTTGCTGTCCCCTAATACCCGCTATGAGCTGCCGTGACCTGTGTTGTACTCAGTGTCGGTGGTGTCCAACTTGTGACCTTTTTTAAAATATATTTTTTTGTTCATCTGCTGTGTTGTTTCTCCTCCACCCTTGGTTGACTGGTAGAGAATGCCTAAGGCATTAAGTCCGCCTTTATACGTTTGCCGCGTTGCATGAAGTTTGAATAAATAAATGAAAGTGTTTTCATCAATATCAGAGTCTAAGAGAGCGCCACGGGCTTGTGTAAATGTGCTAAAGGATGCTAGTGATATTTTTAACATAACTACAACATATTATATAATAAGTTCAATTAAATTGCTTTATATTAAATAATAGCTTGTGTCCACGGCTTCGCCCGCGTACATAAAGTATAGCTTATGTTACTCAGGAATAAAGCAGCTTTCTATCGGTAAAAAAATTTTAGCAATCGGACCAATCTGACTTTTAAAGAATACCTCCTACAAACAAAAAAAAAACAAACTGTCTTTTTATTATATTAGTGTAGTTTTTCTCAATAATAAAATACTTACAAAAAAGGGAATTCAATCTGTCTTTTACATATCCAGAAACTTGGGTGTAGATTCGTGTGTATCTTGGATGTTTCTGCCACGTGCACGACCTCACTTTATTTCGACATATTTTTTTTTATAGTAGTATCTATAAATTGATTGAAGTTACTTATTGGCTAGTGGTATAACCGGACTTAGTTCGACTATAAACTAATTAAGTCTCATAATAGTTCCCCAGTTTATGACAGTCGCGGCGCCACGGCATAATCTGTCAATTCCTGGTTATCCTCGCCCTGTGCGCGTCACAAATCTTTGACACGCTCCCACCGTTCATGTTTACATACACATTAACACAGAAGTACTGGCTAAAATTATCCTCTTGGCTCATCACGTAACAATCATAACATCACCAACCCAAAAAAGATTTTTAGCCGAAACCGTATGTTCGGCTACTCTTCCAGTTTCTGCCGAAACGCCAAAAATTATACATTCTGTCTAAAGTTAATTTTATAAAATACCAAAAAGATTAGTAAATCGATAATTACATAACTTACCAGAGATAACACTTAGACGAATGAGACTGTCAGTTTTTAGGGGTCCGTACCTGAAAGGTATAACAGGACCTTTTTTTGCCATATCCAATGACAATCCCCTCGTAGGTGGAGCGGGAGATAGTGTCAGACTCTTACTGACTAAAAACCCGCCCCGTTTCTTCTATTCTTCATACCGGGGCTCGAGCTCCCTTTCGGATAACTGGCCCCAGTAGGCTTCGACCCAGCTGGCTCCTGTTGCTGACAACTCCTTGAGGCGCGCGGGAACAGTGCGCGCCGTCGACGTCTTGGGCTCGGTCCGGACAGTTACCGGACGGTCGGACAGCGAGCTATATAACAGGACCCTGCTAAGACTCCGCTGTCTGTCTGTCACCAGGATTTATCTCATGAACCGTGTTAGGTAGGCATTTGAAATTTTCACAGGGTATGTATTTTATTTGCAGCTATAACAACAAATTATTAATAAAAACAATAAAACAGATATTTAAGTGAGGCCCCCATACAACAAACGTGACTTTTTCGTATCGTGCGCGAGTTCAACTCACACTTAGTCGGTTTTTTACAATGTTTGTATGTTTATTTAGGGCTAAACTAAATGATAAGATCTAGTATTCCTGTATGGTTTGGATTGCTATGCATTAATATGGTTTTTACACCACCTGCTCGAAAATGTCAAATTATATGTCAAGCAACCTTAACCTAAAGTGAGTCATTAGTGGCCGGGGCATAGAAATATATTATATCTATGGGCCGTGGGCACAGCCGGTCAATAATGTTGTACTGGATTTCATTATGACCCGCTGGTCAATAATGTGACTATTATTTTCTCACAGTAGGTGTAAAAAGTAGAGTATCCTCCTCTGGGCTAAAGGTGTCTTTGCCTTGGGCTAGCTTGAATCCCTCGCTGCATTCAGGATTCTTGTTAACTCCCTCGCTTTGCTCGTGAGTTAAATCCCGAATCCTTCATTGCGCTCGAGATTCAATATGACGCCCGTGAGATAAGACACAACTTTAACCCCTCGGTGCATAATCTACTATTATGGAGCTGGTCTGATGATAGAATCGGATAGTGGCTATAGGCACTACTAAGCGCGATAAGAAGACCCAATCATGTTTGAGTTCTTTGGTATGGCCTGTTGGGTAATATGTCTTGTAAATAACTATACTTGTAATGTCTTGTTGAGTAACTATACCGCGCGGTAAAAACTTGTTATGAAAAATGGGTTTTCATTAAAAACTTCAGCTCAAAGATGCTAGTTACGGCCGATCTGAAGATCCAGCCACTGTTTTCCTGAAACCGAGACTGAACCTTCGGTCGATAAATATGACACGTGTATTCTCGATCGGGTAAACAGAACCAAGTAAACTCCGCATTACCCACGAAAAATGTTAGAATTTATTCATTAAAAAAATAATTGCACTGATTGTTTAGAAAAAATTGTATTGCAAACATTCCGCCTTCGAGAAATTTTAACTGGTTAATTTCCTTATCGTCGCATACTCGTAAAACTTGCAAGTAATTGCTGGAAAAACGTTGATGCATCTTGTTTCCATGTAACTTGATTGCTTATTTCGCTCAATAGTTGCATAGTGTGGCTGACCTTGGCAGGGCTCCTCTGGTTCAGGTAAAATCACTACCTGTCAATACTGCTTAAAGATACAAACTACATTTTGTCACATAACGTGGACCACGTACGCCGATTTAGGCGCGTCGGCCTCCATACATTTATATGGCAACTAGACTTGTAGAGCAACATTAGCTCCACACCACGCGACGCGACGTTACTTACAAATCAGGAGTGGCCCACGTGTGCGTCTCGGTCTAGTGTGGTTCCCGCTTAAGATTTTTTTTAGTAGAAGACTATAACGAATCTGCGCTCGTTTAATGGCAAAGAGCACCCCCAGTACCAACAAGTAACTTCAATACAATAACCTTCCACCTGTGTACTACACACCTCTGCTGCTTCTTGAAATGAATACAGGCGTGATGTTATAAATAGGAACTAGCGAAAAGCATTGTGTATAATCTGCTTAATTAGCCGTATGATACCCGGCCGTGAATAGTTCACCCGTTTCTTCCCATGCGTTCCCACTAACATTACGTTCAAATGGATGAGCAGTGGTTAAAATAGATTGCTGTAACATTTCCGAGACTGTGTCTTACACACATTCTTGTTTCCCTAACCCGTGTACCTCATATTTGTATAAATTGTGGGCTTACTACCACAACGAAAGTCCTAGAACACATCTACTGGCATCGCGGCAGGCCCAGATAAAGATGTCAAAATGAGCTTAGCGCCTTTAGACAGGATTTGACCGTATCAGTTGAATATCGATAAAGAGAAGGGAGACCTTTGCCGTCCTGTATCGTTAAAATAATATATCACAAGAACAAGAACTCAATGCTAATTGTGAGAGATTGTATGAACAATCGACAAGAGGCTATGGTTGAGCGCTTGAACTTGTCCTTGGCGGCAGTCTCTAAATGGAGTGATGCTAATTTGGTCAAGTTCAATACTGCTTAAACCCAGACGTGTTTTTTTCTTTCTGGTAAAACGAATCAATTCCACCTGGCTTTAACCTTTCAAGGTATAGGTAATTGTGCCGATAACCGATCATCTTGATCTTCTAGTTGTTACGGTAACATTCACCTTAAACTTTGGGTTAAAAAAATTTGAGAATCGTAGCAAAGGTGAGATGGTACATCACATGGGAACTGCTGCTCAAATTGTATCAAGCGCAACTTTAATCGTGTATGGAGTAGCTCCAGTTACCAGCTTAATGCAAGCGCATTAGAGTCAATTGAGAAATGAGCCAAGGGGGTCATGCCATCAAAGGATGAAATCGTCGAGTCAAAACTTCAAAGTCTTGAGTATCGATGCAAAGTTGCTAGCCGTCGGTTTTCTATTGGTTGCATTTCGTGGAGTCTGCTTCGGAATCGCATGGTCTAATTCTGCCAAGCCCGATCCATCGTCAGACCACTGGACCTACGGCGATGCGCTATCGGTGTATTACAAACATTAATATCGCGTACAGCTAAGGAGTGGAATTTCCTGTCGGAGCCTTGTTTCTTAGTAGCATAACCAGAGGACTTTTAACTCTAGAATTAAAAGTTAATTCTAGGCAAGCGTGCTCCATCGTCGATCATATCATAGCTTGTTTGATCAGGTGAGATAGTAGTCAATCGCGGGCCTATCAATGGTAATAAAATATTTAAAAAACAATCAACACACAAGCTTCGCAAGCTCGGAACTAACGGGAAAGGGTCACTTTGCCGCCCGCAGGTAATTAGCTAACAAGCTGTCACTAATGCCCGACTCTACCCCGAGGAAAGGGGAGAAGCGGCACATCGACACACAGACATGTGGACGCTATAGTACCGTGTAGGGGTTAAACGTGACGGAGGGCCCCTCTTCACATAGCGCAGTTTCTGTGATAGTGTGGCAATTAGGAGCACGCTTGTTTTTATAGAGGTTAGACAAAGAGGATAGAACATCCTGTAATTTAATCTCTAAGCAAAGCATATAAAGAATAATTTCAAAATCTTACAATTTGAAGAGCTCGACATCGGTAGTTTAATGTTTTTGGCCAAATAGAGTTTACTAAACACACATTTATTAATAAATAGTTTTTGCCCTTAACTTCGTCCGTATGAGTATCGATCATTATTGCAGACGCAAAGGCGAGGTCTAAGCCAGGTAAAAAGTAGCCTATGTCCTTCCTTGGTGTTCAAGTTTACTCCGTACCAAATTTTATTAAAGTCAGTTCAGTAGTTTAGCTGTGAAAACGTAACAGACAGACACGAGTTATTTTTACATTTTTAATATTAACTAGCTTTTGTCCGCGGCTTCGCTCGCGTTAAGTTAGGAGTAACTCGGTTCCCCTTTCGGCTTATTTTTTCTCGAAATCTTCAACAAATATCGTTAATGTACACAGAAATAAATATAAAACTTACAAATTATATACTAAAACCTTCCTCGGGAATCACGCTATCGAGTGGTGAAAACCGCTTGAAAATCAGTGCAGTAGTTTTTGAGTTTATCGCGAACAGACACGCGGCGTGGGACTTTGTTTTATAATAAGTATTGATATGGATTAAATTGTGGCCAAAATTTCAATATTTCGGAAAAATCATACATCAGAAATGTTTGAAAACGATTTAGCAGCCCTATCCAGAGTTCCAGACAAACTAATTTTAGAACTTCTCATTCTGCTGAATGTTGCGTGAACACCCACTCAATTTTGCTTCTCCTGTCACAATCATGCATCTTTAAATGCGCGCCGGCAACGAATTCCGCGTACCCAACCTTTCTGAGGCAGTTCTCAAATTAGATTTTACGCGCTGATAACATAATTCCCGATTTACCGGAAATTGCTCGAGATTGTAACTTTCCTCAATAAAATGTTCACGATTTGCTCCCATCACGTTTCGTTTGTAATAGTGTAGTAGCGACTCATCTCCGTTCACTAGGAAAACACTCATAAATCTCATTTGCATAAAAATACACATGCAAATCTGCTAATAAATACCTTTAGTATGTTTGAACGGGATAAAAAATGATCCAATTGTTTTTCCAAGTAAATCATGCAGTAAAAGATAATGCGCATGCTACCGCTGCTGCCGTCAAAGGCGGTTCTCGCTGGTGTGTAGATAATATTGTCTGACAAGCGAAGCGAAAGATAACAGCCACCGGACGCCGATGCTACTATCGAATTTATTCACCTTCCGCTCGATGACGTCACCACTTTATCTTAGACTCACACGTCACACTGAAACTCGGGTGGCGACTGCAGAATTGATAAATGTGGGATTTTAATATAATTGGAATTGATGACGTTGAGTGTCTTTCAGCGCTTATTCTACGTAGATACGGATTCAATTGATAACATTTAAACTAGAACTACATTACTACCGACGAACTCGTGGACCACGTCTGATTTGTACGTAGAACGACGTCGCGTGGCATGCCGTGGCGTGGATCTAATACAGTTCCTATAAGTCTAGTTTCCATATAAAATGTATAGAGACCGACACGCCCAGATCGACGTACGTGGCACACGTGTGCACTTTCAAATTATTCATTGAAGATTATCCGATGCAAGCTTGTTTTTAACTGGCTTCCAAAAATGGACTATGTTCTCAATTCTACTTTTTTCTTGTTAAGCGATTTCTTCATTAACAGCTAAACAGATCTTGACTTTTCTGGTTCCGAAGAGGATTTTACCCAGGTAGTCCCATTTAAACTTAGTGAAGTTCTGATGAAAATTACTGAGATAGACCAAATCTTCCGGGTTTACTGCAGTTGCATGTCTGTTCATTGTTAACACCGTTTGGTAACATAACATCACGCCGCCCGGAACGCTCTGAAGGGGTACGCAGATATGTAAAGTTTAACTAAGTATCTATAACCTCATTTATGTTCACTTTCCATGTTACTGGGGCATAACTTTTATTTTCTGAAAATGTGAACTATCCTGAAGTTTGATCTTATTACGTGAGAGGCTACGTCCACATTGTATACTATATACTTGAATCTTTTGTTTTCAGTGACATGCGTGTTGAAGTTAGTTTCTCGATAAGTTTGTATACCCTACTTTTGACGAGTTTGTTTTCTTTAAAAACATAACATGAAAACAGTTTCTTGTAAACATTTTCAAGTAGGTCATACCCGATGGGAACTTTTAGAAAGATTCCTGGATATTATTTATTTACCATCGTTTGTCAAACACATGCTCGCAATTTATCATCAGGTTTAAACGGCGAAACAAACCCACACGTTCATTATAAAAATGAAACAGGCCAGTCAAGCGTGGGACATAGCTATATTTTTAACAAGACGTCGAAAATGCAGCATGTCCTAAAAAAAATCGGGAAGTATCAGACTACTGCCTAGTGGTATGGAGTCATTGGACAATCGCTATACAAATAACCAAATCATCCGAGAGTTGGCTTACAACTCTTTTTTTAAATATTGTGTTTATTTCTTTGGCACGCCCTAGACACGGTTTGATACATTAGACGTCTCCATAGGTTTATAGTTATGAGAGTGACACAAAACTAAAATGGTGAATATTGTCGCCAAATTGTTTTTTTCTTGATTATCATATAGGAGCATCAAAATAAAAGGCTCGAGAAAACGATTTCAGAACTATTACTCGCTAAAATCTAAGAAATAAATAGTGTCAAAAACCCGAGCGCAAAAAAATACTAAAAAGTTCGAAACAAATCGCTAAGCAGTCTGATGCAGTTGAAGGCGTCTAATCTATGATTGGTATAAAATAACTGTAGGTTTAAGTGATTGGTTTTAACTGACTTGTGTCGAACTGTTTTAGTCGTTTTGTGCGGATCTGGTTTTTTGTTTGTGGAAGAACTCTGTAATAAATTATAAGGATAGGTATAATTTCGCAAGTGACTGTTTTTAATTAGTCTTAGGTTGATTAAATGTTCGGTTATTCTAAAGTTATCCTACAAATTATTGTGAGGCCTACTGTCCACAGACGCGTAACTTTATGGACGGCGTACTCGTCATTATACGATTGATGTACTCACAGCTTACATACAAAACCATGAAACTCTGTCGACGGCACGGCGTTGCCGCTTCGTCGACAGAGTTTCATAAGTCGTGTACATGTTTGTAGGTCCTATTCTCGGTTTACATCAATACAATTTTATAAAAACGTATATTATTTGTGTCACCCAGGCGTACGAGCGCGCCAACTTAGCCGACGCATTGCTGCCGCGCACGCTGATCGACGGCGAGCTGATCATCCGCCAAGGCGACACCGCCGACGGCATGTACTTCGTGGAGGACGGCGCCATCAGCATCCGCATCACCCGCGACGATGGCAACGAGCATGAGATCAAGCGTCTTGGTAAGAATTCAAGAAAATACACTTATGTGGCACAAACTTAAAGTCACACAAGATGCACGAAATAGAATAAGTTGAAACATTTTTTTTTTTTTATTGATTGACTCTCGCTTTACGTCATCTCACCCGATGAAAAGCGGCGATGTGATCGCGATGCAGGACACTCGCCTAGAAGTAACCTAGTAACCAACTCTTGACTTAAAGGCCTGAAAGTTGTTGCTATCAGGAAACACAGATTTCCACTCCTTAGCTGTATGCACAACAAATTCCGGCAGAAAATTCGACTCCTTAGCTGTATGCACAACAAATTCCGGCAGAAAATTCGAATTCTTAGCTGGCCCAGCCAATCCTGGCTAGCCCAATGAATGTGTTCCCAAAATCTTTGTGCGTATGGGCGACCAAACCCGATGGCGCATTACCGTACGTCTGGTGGTCAAATTATAGAACGGACTTGGCGGAATTATGTAATGCATTCCGTTTGCCATTACCGTTCTAGTTTAGGGCGTTGAAGTATAACCCCTTGATTGTACACAAAGGTGTGCAAACAAACTTTACAAAAGTGTAATGTTCGTTGTGCATGCGAGTCAAATCGTTTCGTATGCCCAGTCCCGTCTCTCTCACACTCTCAACGCTCTCTTAGACACGAAGCCTAACTGTGATGTGTTTGCGGACGAATGAAAGACAATCAGGTCAGTATGACTGGAAATCTGGGAGATGAGTGTGCGAATTTTGTGTAAACTAATGTAATCAGTGGCAGATAGCCGTTTTTGTTGAAGTAAAACCAACATGATACTAATTCTAAACCATACATGTACATGTATTTATTGAGTAATAGATGCAGGACAGCCGGAGTATGTAACAACGTCATCTATAACAGCGTTGAGCAATCAATAACCTATTAGTTTGCCTTACTTTGCTCACCGTCTGGTCCCAGTGACGGGCGAATGATCGATTGTCTTCGATTCTTGGAACACCACCGCGTGTGAAATATTCTGCTACAATATTTAGGGCGCAAACTACATTATACTTTGCTGTTGTCACACGATTTTTGACACCGACTTATTAGATTACCCTTTGCCTCTTTCAAATAAGATTATGTATTGGGAAGTAAGTTAAGAAGTTAGTTTTCTCGCCCAAAAAGCTATCCGCCATCTTTTTTTCAAGCAAATGTGTCACGAAAGATGATGGTGGCAAATTATGCATAAAGTTAAAATCGGTTTGCAAGTGTAAGGAAACCGTTTCATAAGACAACGAAACTATTGATAGAGGTGTGACCTTGAATAACTAAATCTATATAATTATACAAGCCATAATATCTGTAACTAGCTTCGCACAACTGTTACAAAATCATTTAAATTCACGGCTTTTCTTTAGCCGCATGAAAATTAGTATAATAGTTTTTGAATCTATCGTGGGTGGTTTGTGAACGAGTTAGGAAACTTGGTTTTATAATATATAAAGAAACTATAGCGACTTAATAGTATCGTCAGTGTTGATATAAAATTTAGCTGTATGTGTATATTTGAACATCTCATAATCATGCGACACTGATTCATTACTAAGGAGGGATCGTACATGAACAGTGAGCTATAAAACTGTCTACAGCACTCTTACTAATGATTGTATCGTTTGTGTTCAACAGAGGCTGGTGGGTATTTCGGTGAGCTGGCTCTCGTCACCCACAAACCACGCGCTGCTTCTGCTTACGCCGTCGGACCCACCAGGGTGGCATGTAAGTAAACATAGATTAGTAGGTCATCATCTTTTTCAGCAGAATGACGTCCAGTACGACGTAGTCTATGTCCACTGCTGGACATAGACTACCCTTAAGTGTCGCCGTCGCCACTATGACTGGTTGCTGTGCTTTCAGAGACCGATGTCACCAGCAAGCCTAGCCAAGTTACAACCGTTTCGTTTCGAATCTCTTTCTACAGTCGGTAACGCCTCCGATTCCTTTGTTCTGACCACGTGACTTAACTCAAAGATGACGTCATTCCTATACATTTGATGTTTTCTACTAGTGTTAACAATTGTAGATAATCAACTTGGCTAAGCCCTCAGGTCATTGGTCCACCTTGTGGAAAGCCTTCTAACGCTCCGTCTTCTGATAAGTTGTCTGCAATCCAGAAACTTTGGGCCTTCCGACAATCTGTTCTGTGAACAATATACCTTACCCACTGCCACTTAATGTTGGCGATCCTTCGGGCTGTCGGTTATATTAGTTCTCCTGGAAATCATCCAATGCCTTCTGTCTCTTATTTTCCTCCTTTGCCTTGCGATCCAGGATTCCCTCTAGAAAACAAACCCGTGGCCCAGTAGGCTTCGGCCCTGCAGGGTCCCCGGTTTTGACGGTACGTGTAACACGCCGCCGACGACTTAACTCGATCCCAACGGTTATAGGACGGCTGTATAATAAAAAATAAAAAACTAGCTGCCAGCTATTTTTTTTTCTACTGGCAATTATTAAAGCAGTGCAGCCAACCCAACACACAAGGAGAACATTGTGCAGGTGTTTATTGCCGGCCAGTAAACGTTGGTACTAGCGTCTCGTTCAGCGCCGGCCTCATTAGCATGTCGCCGGCTGACAGCCTCGCTGCAGCATTAATCACCATACATTAACTCTCATCGTTTGCTTCTTATTATCCTGTATTGATAGAATAATACATAATACATTTGAGGCCTGAAACACGACCAGCACGAAACTACATGTAATGTAGGAATGATTTGCAGCAAATG
Organism: Mythimna lalbum; assembly: GCA_949319445.1. NCBI lineage: Eukaryota > Metazoa > Arthropoda > Insecta > Lepidoptera > Noctuidae > Mythimna > Mythimna lalbum. Next base: position 14,079,042 of record OX439360.1, read on the forward strand.
ATTAAGCAATATATGTGTACCCATTCTGGGTGGAGCGACCGGGAGTGTCAGACTTGACAAAAACCCACCCCTGTTCCTTCAATTGACCTTTGCATTCCAGGGACACAGTAACTCTTTAATATTATAATGAGAGGACCATCACACATTTGCAGTACTTATAGACTTTAAAGGGAGTAAACCCATGAGATTGTTTGTGTGTTTCTTCTCAGGGTAGTCAACTACGAAATACCGGCCTGGACTAAACTGGACTGGCCTGTTGGTCTAGTAGTTAGTGGCCCTGACTGCTATGCCGGAGGTCGTGGGTTCGATTCCCACCCAGGCCAAATGTTTATGTGATGAGCATGATCATTTTTTCTGTGTCTAGGTGTAATTTATCTATAATATGTATGTATTGAGAAATATATAAGTATGTTTATCAGTTGTCTAGTACCCATAACACAAACTCTGCTTAGCTTGGGACTAAACGGTGTTGTGTAATGGTTGTGGAATAATATATTATTAAAAAAACTCACGATTTAAGTGTTTGTCTACTTATTTGCAAAATAAATATATTTATCATTATATCTGAATATTACAATAAGAGGAGTTTGCAACCATCTATGTATTCAAATGGCATAAAATTAAAAACTACTTTTATTACTATACAAGTTCTTATGTTGTGTCACGAGACATTTTCTCGCTAAAGTTGAAACATTCAATTTCATCAGTGTCAAGCAACAAAAGGGGCCATTCATTTTTACGGTTTTTTTTTTAGTTGCTATAAACTAGTGCTTGACTGCGACCCCACCTGATGGGGTAAGCAGTGAGACGATTTTGACTAGTTTTTGACCCTCTCCTTCCCTATAAGAAAAAACAAGAATAAGCCGAGTCCCCCCCCCCCCCTGTTTAATATTTATTATTGAGGAAAAATTTATTTACGTTTGGTAGGCGGTTTTTAGCGTTAATTTTCATAAATAATTTTTTTTAGGAACGTTTACAAGTGTGTCGTTTACGGAAACAAGTAAAGTTTAGTTCACAAGCGGGGAGGCGCAGTGACATTACCATGGATGTAGTTTACTTATACGCATCCGAGGCCACATCGGCATTCGCGCGGTTGCCCGCGTTTTTTTTTTTTCAAATCTTTAACTTTGCGTATTTTTGTGATCTTACGTAAGAATTATCAAGACTCTACTGCCTTGTAAGAAAAAATAAGACAAGTTCGATCCCCCCCCCCTCCCTCTCCTTTTTAATCGACTTACGTAATAAATTAATGGCCCCTAATAGGCACGCCTCTAATAACCCAGGGTCATATTATCTTTACTAAACATGTTAAAATAATATATCCAATATCCACCAAGTTTTTGTCTATGTTGACTTTCCCAGAGTTTTTTGTCATAACAATCATGCTTATAAGTATCCTAGATTGTTTTATTAAAGTCTAGTGTCGACGATATAATGTTTCAATAGAAAAAACGTCACTTGGATACCTGCCAATTTTGTCATTACAAGGAGCATGCATATAATGTTTGAGATTCCTCACGGAGTGACATGATTATAAACGGTCTTGCGGTTCAAGTCACAGCTATATCTACTGAGAATTTGTAATTAAATACTACCAATAAATAACTTGTTATCACGAAGTACCAATCGATATGGAAACAAGCTATATCTATAATGTTAAGATTAATTTTCGTTACCTTCATTTAATTATACTACTTGATGTTTACAATTCGTAGAAATATGATAAGCGCTGAGTACTAATTAATTGGCCCAACCAATGGAATATATTTGTTTTCCCTATATCTTTAATATTAACTACTACACTTAATATTAGTATTGATTCTATAAATCTAGAAGTTAAAAAAAAAAACATTTAAAACTATACTAAACTCCATTCGAAATAAGATTAGACATTTATACAAACATTTTTTTAACTTTCTGTTCAACCCATTTTGACTTATATTTCGTAGGCGTAGGGATGACACTAAAATAAAAAAGTGGTAGCAATACCAACTTTACTGCCGCCACCGTTTATCATGCCACCAACGCAATAAAAGTCAAAATCGGTTGTAAAAAAGGTTTGTTTAAATATCTAATTTTACTTTGAATTTAGTATAGAAAACATAAAAGTTTTTAAACATATTATTGTAGTAAAATATTGTTTGAACAACTTTAAACTTAGTAAACCATAACATATCATTTGCATCTTGAATTTATGAATGAATTCTATTTCTTGTATTAACAAGGAATAGAATTCTAGAAATTCTTCAATTCAATTCAATTCTAGAAAAGGTCAACGGACTCATTCTTGCCGTTTCTTTGAATCTAATCATAAAAACTCTGGTAATCTTGTTCTAACAAATGTCATTAGAGAGCCAGACTTTCAAACCACCGCCATAACTTGGTATGTAAATGTTCCAGTCCTTGACGTGGAGACGTTCGAGCGCCTGCTGGGCCCGTGCATGGAGATCATGAAGCGTAACATCGACGACTACGAGGAGCAGCTCGTGAAGCTGTTCGGCGACAAGAGCAACCTCACCGACGTGCGATGAACTGCCGCAAGCGACCACCAGCGCCCACACTTGTTTCCCTTCCACACACCGTAATCTGCTCCTCTAACCACCCTATTCGAGGTTATGCTGACGTATGCATCACTCATCTAAATTATACTCGAAAATATGTCATGTTAACGTTTTAGTTAATTTTTACCATATTAAAACTACTGCTATTTCACGTGATGATCGTTAAGAACAAATAATTGATTGGGGTTACCAATATTTTTACGCCAATACATGACAATGATAATATTTAAATATAATAATAACTTAATTAAGGCTCACAAGGTAGCTCTTATTTATTTTGAACAGCATAACCTCATAGAAGTCAAGACAGTTTGTGCTCGTAAAGCATACGCTTACTAAATAGCTTCTTGTAACATATTTTGTGCTTAAACAACAAACATGTTGGACAAGTACAAATACACGAGATCAATTGATTTCTTTTTGAAGTAGTGCCATGTTGTTTATTTAATTTGAACTTATTGTAGTAGATAAATAAAAATGATTACGCGTTGAATGGGAGGTGAAACGATGACTACAAAACGAGCGCTCAATAATATTGCATTGATACAAAAATACGCTTATTTTAGATAGAGAAATGCCTTAGTAGCTAAGTATATATAAGGTACACCGAGGAGGTGGCGGCGAGGCGAGCGCGTAGAAAACAAAATGTTGACGAGACATAATGCTCAGTTTATGTGCCATAACTACCAGGGACGGTCCACGGCCACACGACGCGCCAACACTGTTCGGTTGTTTGAACTAATTCATTGCTTTCAGCTTGTTCCTCATTTGTCCATCACAGTTCTGTAAGTTATTTCATGTGCAATATAATTATTATTTAATTGAAGCGTATCATAACAAATTTTGTTTTCTACGAATGTCGTCACCCAACACAAACAAGTCAACAGCTGACGATTACAATAAAAGAATTTATGACTCGAGGGTAAAAGGCATTAGTGTTAAACTTTAACATAAATATGTTAACGTAGTGAGTGGTTACAATGCAATACTATTCGGCACTCGGCCACGTCTTATCTTGGGATATTCTCAATCGCTAACGCCATTTCTAATAACTTAAGATATTTCCACTGACACAGGCTTTTCTGAATAATAACAAAATTATATACCTATTAGGTAAATTATATACTTAGTTGTATTCTTTATTTTTTGTGATTAGATTAAATCTATCACTTTCTATTTTTTATTTATTTTTTTAGCTCGGTTAATGGTTTTTCGTCGATATATGTATATGGAGATTGTAATGCGAAGATCAGTTTAATATATGCCAAATTATAAATAATAGTTTACGTATGTGTCATTTTGATAGGACAACTTATGAATTTGGACAATTTTCACTGTAAAGTCTTAAACATTCAGACTTGATATCGAACGTAAAATTCTGTCTTAATGAAATGCATATACTTACATAAATATATATAATATTATTATTTATTTAGTTTCGCAGAATATTATTATTACGATTGTTTCATAGTAATTTTGTTAAGCAAAAGGAATTGTTTATGTTGTCTTTAATTAATTTAAATCTTCTTTTCTGTTGTAGAGAGTTCCTATTGTTTTGTTTGCTCTTTAACAATTTTACATTATAATAGATCTGAGGTGTTTATCTTTGTAATACTTTTACAGCGAACACACAGCTCCAATGAACAAATTGTAGGTGCCCATCGTTGTTGTTTTATATGTCCCTGTAAGAGATCGATGTATAAATTGTAATGAGTTGGTTCAGCGAACCCTCGTCAGTAGTCCGGCGCAGGCGCACTCGGCGACCCTCAGGTACAACGTTCCAGTATTATTTGAATTAGAACACCCTACCACCTTTATTTGTGAATCCAGCCAAAGTAGGTGAGTGCGTAAATATCATGTGTAGCGCTAAATATTTAAGTATATATTTACTATGTAGTAGTTAGTTTTCGTCATTTCTTATTGTAATTTAAATATTAGTAGATTAGGAAATTTTAATGGAATATAGTCAAATCCTGAGGGGTGAGGTGTATCGTTTTTGACGCCATGTACAAAAGTGTACAAATTGATTTCAGATGCCATAGAAGATTTTATTTTATTGAATGAATATAATACGTTATTTTATTGTGAATTATAAATGTGCCGCTTTCTAATTTCACTGGTTAACTAAGTGCGGGCATGGCTCCGTGCCGGCACTTCATACATGTCGGCCTTCGCTTCGCTTGTTGTTATTCAATAGCATTCGTTATGTATCTAACTACTGGTTTGAGTTTGACGTAGCTAATACATTCCCTTACTGGTGACATTGTATTTATTTATATTATTTTCTGAGAATATTGTTGTCCGCCCATCGATTTTCTATAGTTAAATTCTCACTCGAAGTGCCTATTTCGTACAACAACATGAATCAGGAAACAATTTTCTTAGTACACTCTCTCACTAACAATTAAAATATTATTAATCTCGTGTTTTAACTTACTTAAACTGCCTTTTTCTATGTGAAATTGTGAAACGTGTTGTGAGATTTGTGTATTTAGTGCATCGGACATTAAACAATCAGTAGTTCCGGTCTAAGATGTGATACAACTCTGTGTCTATGTACAAGAACACGGCAATGCTCAGAATATTTACCTTCCACGGACGCTTGCGTGTCTTGTGGAACACTTGACACGTTAAACTTGTAAAACCTTATGCAGTAAAAATTTTGACTAACTATAGGACGATTTTTTATCTATTTTATTGGATGCTATCGAATCCAGTATTTATCCATGAGCACTAGTAACTTTGGGGAGTGTGATGTTCGGTTGGTTTTCCTAAGATCGTGTACATGGTCTGATATTGCTGTGTATAACGTTGTGTTTGTAACATTGTACTGTACAGGTGAGGTGCGTCACGTCACCACAATGTCTGTGTGTCCCCGTGTAATGAACCCAGTAGTTAATATTATCGTGCAATAACTAATAACTGTCATTTATCTATGTCGTTTACATCAATATCATGTGTTAAATTTTTGTCTGTGTGGAATTTATTTATAGAATTTAATAAAATATAAATAGAATAAGAAATATATATCGCTCTTAATACTGGTGTTTAATAATATTCGGCATCGGTAAAGTAGGAAATGCTAATCAAATTACACTTGTATATTCAGTTTTTTATTGAAAATTAATCGACACGCAACATCTTTAATGTTAACATAGAAGCACAAATGTCTAGAACGCGTGGTCGTGATCGATGGGAGATTTCCGTTCTGTTGTCTTCCATGGGACGCACAGAGGCTGCTATTCGAACATCCCAACGCATCATTCGGAACGCTATCATCATATGCATTCTCTGGCATACTAATGTAAAATTGAAATTCAATACGCTTAACCGTAGCGTAATTTTTTATAAATTATACTAGTCATTGGTGTCTAATGTAGATTTGTAACCTGACAGCACGTTGGAATGGAACATAGTCCATGTCTTCAGTCACAGTAGGTGTAAGTCGTCATCCCTGTTCCATACGAAGTGAAAGCATATCAGCGCGGCGGCCGCGCCGCACCTACGATTACTGCACATGTGTACATCCGGTAGCCAGTTGAGAACTAGTACCGCTTTTCCCACGTCATGAGCTTACCCTGTACATTTATAAAAATTATGTATCGTAAAATGTTAGAAAACTGAATTATATTTGTTTGTAGATCTAAGTGTTGTTTATTTTATATCACCTACTAAACTAACCGGATACAAAAATACACCCTAATGTGCACATTCGGTTTCCGGATTAGGTTTTCCGATCAGGAATTCAGATTCTGAAACCTAAATGTTCTTATCAAACGTTTTTACTTTTTCCGAACGGAAAAAACCTGACAACTGTTTCGAAATTTTCGCCGTGCGTCTCTCACGGAATCCCGAATCTGAATTCCTGATCGGAAAACCTAATTCGGAATCCGAATGTGGGCGTCCGGCCTAAGGGTCAACGCTGCGTTAAGTGGGAGGGCACCCATCGCGTGACGTCGCGCATGTGACGTGTGCGACGGTTGCTATTTCAACTTTCAAGCCGTACCGATAGAGAATTTCAAGGTTTTATTATTAATACGTAGCAAAAGAGGCGCAGGGCGCGGCTGCCCGAGGCGGGAGCCGCGCGGGTACCCGGACGGAGCACTTTTATTTGGGACCGCACGGGCGCCCGCGTGACGCAGCGATCGACCTAACACATTGCCATGACTGCCATCGTCCGTAGCGTCGCCAATCATTGCCAAAAATGTTGTAAATAATCAATACACTGAAGAAAAAAAAATGTTACTGGAACAAAGATTTCGTTCGTAGGGCGGCGGTAGTCACTCATATTATTATCAGCAGACCCTTAATACCTTCGCCCACGGCGACTAGTCGCATTTTCAAGATCAACAAAAAAAAAGATGCCAACGCGCTACAGCATCATTAAAAAAGGCGCCGTGGGCGAGGGGCATAAGCGCGAGACACGCACTACGTTGCGGGGTGCGTGGCAGTGTGATAACCGCCTAACGGAGCTCGCTACACTATTAGTACTTACTAATCAAATAATTAATATTTCAGCAAATAAAAATATCATAAAACTTATTTTACCAATACATCTGAGCTAAAAAAAATACAATGCTATCCATTGAGGACTCTCTTCGTACGGAAACCACTCTAAATGATACAGCACCAAAACTAAATTAGAATAGGTACAGGCTAGTGCATTTTGAGACAAATTGAGAAACTCATTGCGACCGAGGCCCAATTCTGGATAGTTGTGGAGCCGAGTGCTAGAGTGACAAAAGGTTATAGGTAAATATGACGAGTCGCCCATTACATTTGAACCCATCTCGGGTTGCACAGTTTTCCCACGTGTATCCAACGACGTTTTTCAACATATTGACAAATTGAATGAATACTGTACATAATATTTAGTAAGTACAAGTGTTGTGAGAACTGACTCGATATCTTTTCCTTGCATCTACTTAGCTGGTGCTACCCGGCGACTGGTTAGGGCCGCATTGCAATCCTTAAAAATAAATAAAATTAATAAATAAATTGCGGCAAGGTGAGCTGGCCCACTTTTCCTACACACTAGTGCGAAAAACAGTCAATTGCATGCTTAAGGGCCAAGCGGAAGGGGTAAGAGCGGGTCGAATGTGTAAGCCAAATCGAGGCGTGGCGAATAGAATTATTGCACTTCTTATACATAGTAATATTTTATTCATGAATCCCCAAGCGACCACCGGTGGCCGCGCATCTATTGTCTTACTATTGTGTCTCTAATTGACGGTATCTGAAGGGTTAAGACGAATCGAGGTGGATATCTCAATCTGACAAGTCTCATCGGTCACTCATCGGTCGTCGTGATGGTTAGATAATTTTTATTTAAATTTAACCCTTCAGATACCGTCAATTAGAGACACAATAGTAAGACAATAGATGCGCGGCCACCGGTGGTCGCTTGGGGATTCATGAATTAAAAAGTTTTTATAAATTAAAAAAATGAAAACACCCACGTCTGATTTTCATAAGCCTATGAAAATCAGACGTGGGTGTTTTCATTTTTTCAGCTTGTCAAATAATAGACATCATCGGCGTGGGTTTTAATTTTTTTTTTTTTTTGTATAATAATTGGTCCGTTAACGATAACGTACATAACAAGTGGGTGAAATAAAAACAAGCAAGGTTGGTCATAAAGCGAGTACACATTACCTAGGCGCGTTTTTAAAACCGCAGATTCAAATGTGCGCGCGCGCGTGGGTATGTTGCAATTCAAACACGCAACAGCGCTGTCAGCTAGAACGCGGGTACGGCTGTGTCGCTTTTGAAGTTCATAGCGTTATGTGCTTTCGCCGCGTTCAGTCGAAATAAAAAATAACTCTTTAATCGTTTAACTATTTTTAAAATAACTTGAGCAAAGTGTTAGATAAACTAGTTCTGCAAAAAATTATATTTGTATTTTTACAATGAATCGCGCGCCGAATGACGACGTTGATATCGAGGCCAATCGATCGATCGTTTCGTTATCTTTGCCACCAGCAGTTCTTTGGACAACGAAGCAGAGCAAGAAAAGCCTCCGCGCAAGAAACAATAGCGATACTGCGGTCACAGATCACAGGAAACGGTCGATCCTCGGATCGACGCGTTATACAACCAGGTCAGTTTTCTAATTTTTTTTATTATGCATCAACATTATGCATCGGATACCAATAGATACCAATGCGATTCATGTTATCGATCAACCAAATATCATCAATTGCGGTTTTCTGAGTAACCCTTCTACTTCGGAAACACCGCAATCGCTAGATCTAGGATTTTGTAAGACAAATTTTGATGAGGAAAAAGTTCTGAAACCAGCCGACGATTAAAGGTTAGGTACGCACATTAATAAATCTCCAATATTTTAATACCCCCACTTGGCAACATATCCGGTACAAAAAGACTTTCAGATATGCTAGCGTACCTAGGATTCTGCAATTTAAAAAATAACGACCAAATATGTACACAAAGGTAAAGACTTCTTGGCCTCAACGGAGGAAATCATGGCCGCTACCACTAATGCGAATTACATCAGAGAGAGCTATTACAATCCGGCTTACAGGAGATTAGGTATAAATTGGGCTCACAATAACCCAACCGAGCCAAAATCAGATACCTACCCTATTCAATAAATTTTCTGAAACCTTTGGTGACATAATCTGCGTCCTAATCCTATAAATTATATGACGATTGTCGTAACGCCCCTGCTCTAATATGTAAGTCATATGGGGTATGTAATATAGTTGTGCCTTGGGCTCGCTTACATAAGCAGGCGTACGAATATTATTATGATCATCATGGTAATATATACTTTGAGTATCGTACCTCGCTTTATTGCCCTCGTCCGTATTCCACTTCCTTCCACAGCTCTTGCACCTGTTCTGCCTCGCCTTCCTGCCAAGCTGCTAGCCACTGCCGTTCACCATCTGTGGGTGTTAATGCCCGTTGATACTAACTACTCCTGTACCACGGGCGGGGAGGAAGTAATGTCAGGGCGACATCTCCAGCCCATGACTATGCTACCTCTTCTAAGCTGTAAACATAACAAAGCATTAATACTATACTCATGCGTCATGTATGATCAGGTCATACATTCCCAACTCTAGGCAGTCGCTCAGGTCCAGACCCTCTTGGTCAACCCTCACACTCTTCTGCCTCTCTAGCTCTAGACGGTTGCTCAGGTCAGACCTTCTCTCAGTCGACCCTTGCACTCTTCCGCCTCTTTCTTTATGGCAAGTACGTTAGCCCACTCGTATATCAGTATGGCGGGAAATCTTCGCCCCTACTGATCTAGTATAGGTGCATTACCCTGTGACTGCCATCACCCGTAATGCACCTCTAGCTCTAGACGGTTGCTCAGGTCAGACCTTCTCTCAGTCGACCCTTGCACTCTTCCGCCTCTTTCTTTATGGCAAGTACGTTAGCCCACTCGTATATCAGTATGGCGGGAAAATCTTCGCCCCTACTGATCTAGTATAGGTGCATTACCCCGTGACTGCCATCACCCGTAATGCACTTCTCTAGCTCTAGACGGTTGCTCAGGTCAGACCTTCTCTCAGTCGACCCTTGCACTCTTCCGCCTCTTTCTTTATGGCAAGTACGTTAGCCCACTCGTATATCAGTATGGCGGGAAATCTTCGCCCCTACTGATCTAGTATAGGTGCATTACCCCGTGACCGCCATCACCCGTAATGCACTATCTACAAGCACCAGCTAATTACTCTAACGCTATGCAACGTTACTTTACATTAGCAACTATAGCTACTTAGATTTACTTCCACATAAATCTTAGCATTTTCTACTCAGATTTCTACTTAGATACTTTTTTTTTTTTTTTTTTTTTCTTCTTTGGCTTCGCACGGTTTGTGCATTCAGCCAATGTCACGTCAGGTTGTATTTCGTTATTATATGTACTTATTATAAATCAAAGTTAGGGAAACCAAAAAATAAAAATATTAAATTGAGCGGAATTTAGAAAAAGATATATAGGATCAGTTTTAACGGAGATAATAACATGTAGATAATGAGCAAATTACAATGACAAAAATTACAGTTTAATGTTATTTAGGATGATGAATGAGACTATACATTTATATACTGGAAAGCTATTTGTACAAAGTAAAGAAAGTATTGAGGTAGGAAAAGGGATACGAAGGGACAAGAGGTTACAGAGAAAGGTGGAATGGTCAAGTAAAGGGCAGGAGAAAAATATGTGGTTTAAGTCACCAAGGTCTGTGCCACACGAGCAAATGGGGTCGTCTATGATGTGTAGTTTGGCAAGATGGACTGGAGAGCAAACATGGCCCAGTCTCAACCTTATTAAAATAGAGGTCTCCACCTTACCAAACTTTGCCTTGCCAAACCACGGTTTTTCCGGAATCTCAGGTTGAATAAGAGAAAAGTATCGGCCCTTGGATTTGCTGCTGATATCCCAAGCTACCTTCCAAGTATCCCGAAGAAAATTCCTTGGCAACGTCTCAAGGTCATAGCCAAAGTTCTTATAAGGAACTAAGTCCCCACATTGCACCGCATCACCAGCGAGTGCATCAGCTACAACATTGCCATGGATTCCAGAATGGCCCGGAATCCAGGCAAATTGAAGTGACATACCCTCGGAAATGGTTCTGAACGCCAATTCTCTTATTGCATAAATTATAGGGGACTGTACTTTGTGTTCGAAAGGGGATTTATTTATGGCTAGAAGAGCACTCTGTGAATCGGTAAAAATTAAACATTTTTTGAGCTTAAAAATACGTGCATATTCTAAAGCTTTTAGAATTCCAAAACATTCGCCCGTAAAAACGGAAGTCTCCGGGGGCAGTTTTATTTTTTGAACGATGTTGTATTGAGTATGGTAGGTACCAATACCAACACAACTCGTCGGGGAATGCTTGGCAGCATCCGTAAAAATATGGTGGAAGTCTGAATGTTCAATCAGAAATATATTAAAACATAAATGACAATCGGGATCTGATTTACTTACACAATTAAATTCAATATTGGGGATGAACAGTAAACTCTCATAACTATTATTAAAAAGGGGTAATTTATTTGAACGGTGAATTGGCGAAGAAATCGAGAGGAATTTTTTATAGCTTTCAACCAAACAAGGAGTACGTTTATGGGACCAGTAAGCTGAAGATTCAATTTGTAACATTAAAGATTCCAGTTTTGGAATGAGAGGGTGATTTGAGAACTGAAGAATCCGGAATAAATATTTGTCAGACAGGAATTGTCTTCTAAGGTTTAAAGGAGCTTCCCCGCATTCAATTTGCAGTGCATTAATAGGACTAGACTTCATGGCACCCGAAATAATGCGCAACGCTTTTGACTGGATCAGATCCAATTTTTTAAAAGCCATAACACTACCAGGTTCTAAAACGAACAATCCATAGTCCAGAGTGCTTCTGATGATTGCGTTGTAAATCAGTTTTAATGAAAAGGGATGTGCACCCCACCACACACCTGAGAGGCATCTGAGCATGTTTAAGTGATTTTCACATTTACTAACAATATAGTCACAATGAGGAACACAACTTAATTTTGAGTCAAATATTACACCTAGATATTTGAATTTATCTTCAACTGGAATAAGTGTTCCCTTGTAGAATAGGTTAACTAAGGGAATATTTCTCTTCCTGGTGAATAAAACAGCCGCACTTTTAGACGCAGACAAGTCCAAACCGTTTAAATATAGCCATGACTCTAAAGTACACAAAGCAGAATTAATAACATCGCTAGCTTGTTCAATAGATTGACTTGAAGAATATAATAATAAATCGTCAGCGTATTGAAGAACCTTGACATGATTAGTTATAGAAGAGTCCAAATCAAAAGTGTAAATATTGTACAGAAGGGGACTAAGTACAGAACCCTGTGGCAGACCTCTCCATACAAGATGGGAGACATCACGATCTCCTATCAACATGTTAACAGAGCGTTCAGTCAGGATGTTAATAATGAAATTAGTTAAATTCAAGGGGACCCCTAAGGCTTTTAATTTATTTTGTAAAACTGATAATACGACATTATCATAAGCTGCATTAATATCTAGGAAGACTGCAATGGTGGATTGGTTATTAGAAAACGATAACCGAATATCGGATGAAAAAATACTTAAGCAGTCAGTGGTGCTTTTACCTTTTCTAAAGCCATATTGTGATTCCGCCAAAAGACCCTTACTTTCAACATACCATTCTAGTCGATTCTTTATTAGGTGTTCAGCTAGTTTCATCAGAACTGAAGACAAAACTATGGGCCGGTACGAGGAAGCATCAGATGGAGTTTTATTTGGTTTAAGGAATGGCAACACCATTTGATGTTTCCATTCAACAGGGATGTTTCCTGTTTTCATAATAGAATTAATAAGATCTAAATAATAATTGAGGACATTGTCATTTAAATTAGCAAAAAAGGAATACGGGATGCCATCAATGCCCGGGGCAGAATCCTTTGTTCTATGAATAACACCCTTTAATTCAGTGAGAGAGAATGGGAGATCTAGCGTCGTATGTGTGTCTGAACTTGAAGTGACTTGGTTATTGGTTAAGGGAGATAGGTTAAGGTTAATAGCCTCAGGAACCCAAGGAGGAGCCAAATTGTCTAAAAATTCGCTTGCTAATGAGTCAGGAATAGGAGAAGAATTATGATAAATGGACCTAAATCTACGAATATTGCGCCAGACAATCGTAGGATGAGTATTCGGTGAAATTGTTGAGCAAAAGTTACGCCAGGAATCAAATTTTTTCTTCTTAAATACTTTAGAAATTTCCTTATTTAAGTTAGTAAGGGTTACAAAATTAATATCCGACATATCACGGTTATAACTGAATTCAGCCTCTCTACGTTTTTTAATCAATTCTGTGCAGTCAGAGTCCCACCATGGAGGCGAAGGAATCGTGCTCCTGTTGTTATTTTTTACAGGGAAAACTTCATCCGCCGCTGCAATTAATATGTGTGCTAAAGCTTCAGCACAACTATTTTCATTACCATCAGAAATAACAGGCAAGGAGCAAAGTTTACTGTCAACAATGTTTCTAAATTTGTCCCAGTCATTATTATTTCTATCAGGTAGTTTATGTTTTAAGTTTGATCTCCTTATTGGTGCCTTTGCATTGGAAAGAGGATAAGATATAACTATTGGGAAATGGTCACTACCATATGTAGAGGTTAGAATATCCCAAGTCAATGAAGAGGCTAAGCTTGGTGAACAGATAGATAGGTCAATCGCACTTTGGTTCTGATTGGGACCACAGCGACGTGTAGCAGTTCCTGTGTTTAAGATGCATAAATTATGAAAATCTATTATATCTAGTAATTCATCCCCATAATATGTAGAAGTTGAACAACCCCATGATTGGTGATGGCAATTAAGATCACCTAATATTATAAGTGGCTTTGGAAGAAAGGAAAAAAGGTTTTTAATTTCTTGCAGAACTGGAGCAGAAGGGTGAGGAACATAAATGGAAACAAGGCAAATATGTTGAAGTTTAATGGCTACAATTGAAATTTCCTCACTGTGATGAGGCAACCTAATATTAGAAAATGGGATAGAATTCTTGATAAGTATAGCTACTCCACCATACCCATCAGATCTATCCTCTCGAATGGTTAAATAACCATTTATTTTAAAAATGTTACTTGGTTTGAGCCAAGTCTCTGCCAAGGCAAAGACAAATGGATCATATTTGTTTAGAAGATGTATAACTTCACTTTTTTTGTTAATGAGACTGCGGCAGTTCCACTGGATTATTTTGGTGTTGTCCATTATGTATTGATTGAGATGTATTGCAAGATGGGGCTGCGTTGGACGGTGAGAAATTAAACTGAGAGAGAAGATTATGTAGTGCGGAAAGAAAATCATTTACAGAAAAATTTGTGTCTTTAAAGTCATTATTATGATTGTTAGAAATAACACAACCATTTGATGGCTGGGGAATATTCCAATCTTTAATGATGGTATTATGAGCCTCTTTATTATAACCTTGTACAGATTTAGGAGGGGAATGAGGTTTGAGAAAGACAGTCTTTTTATAGCTACTTCGAACAGGTGTATTATTAGGCAAAGGGACTGGAGGAATATTAGCAGAGTTTTTGGAGGGAGAAGATAAAAGTGCATCAGCATATGATTTTGTTACTGGAGGATAAACTTTTGCAGCTTCAGCATATGAAACAGAACTTTGTGCCATGTATGTTTTAATTAATTTTTGCCTACAGAATTCTGGGCAAGACTTATTAATAGCAAAATGGGCCCCAGAGCAAAGGCAGCAAGATGTACTTTCTTGTTCTCTATCGCAACTGTCCCCAGTATGGCCTTGGCCACATTTATAGCAACGGGGTTTAGACCTGCACTGAATTCTAGTGTGACCAAACCTACAACAATTGAAGCACTGTATGGTAGGGAAAATATATAACTCTACAGGTAAAGCATTATAACACATAAAAATTCTTTTTGGTAAGACCTGCCCATCAAATGTAACAACTATGGATTGAGATGGTTTCCAAATAGTTGAACCATCAACAATGGTTTTAAAATTAAGACGTCTGACTTTTAAAATTGGACCGCAACCAATCGGTACTGTTATATTATCTAAAACTTCCTCCGGAGACCATTCTGCAGGAACACCACGTACTAGTCCCATCCTAGTAACGTTAAAAGTAGGTATAAAAGCTTTAAAGTTGTGTTTTTCTAGACTATTATGTGTAATAAAAGAATTCGCGTCCAGGAAACTAGAAAAGGATAATGAAATCTTATTGCGTCCGATTTTTTTGACGCTACCATTAATAATATTTTGGAAGTTGTTGTGTTTTAAAAACTTCCCAAATGTGATTGGGTGCAATGTCGTACCATCATCTGGTGAAGTTATTATTTTTTGTACATGTATTACAAAAGGCGCGCTGTCCGTTTTATCGTAGGTTTTTCTACCAATCTGAGCGGGAATAACCATGGAAGGAGCAGGAATATCATTAGGCAATACATTAGACACATTTTCAGAATGGATAGGTGCAGATTCCACAGCTTGAGCAGAGTGTAACTCCATACAACCACAACCCGAAGACTCGGAACCATCGTGGTGTTTTCGGATACGACGACGCTTATTACAGTGCTTACAGACATGCATGCGACTTCTTTTTAAATTCCGAGATGAAGACGATCCATCAGTGTCCATACCTGATTCATTATTGGATTGAACTGTGACAAAAACGCTGGCCGGGGGAACAAAGTCCCCCGGGTCGGGCGGATCTTTCATCCTTAACGTTAAAAACTAAATAATTGAAGAAACTTACCACTACCGAAGAATGCACAAAACTAAATATTAACTCTAAACTACTACTACTACTACTAATCTTATATATAAATTTAAAGTTTTTCCCAATAAATATTATAAAAATATGTTTTAAGTTTTAAACCAAAAAATACGCGCCCGCCAAGTTGGAAGTTTCCCGCGCTTTTTCACTTAGATACTTAGATACTTAGCTTTGTTATAAACGTTCATTTTCCCGCCGGGACGCCAATCAAAATGGCAGACTTTAAAACGTTTCGTTCAGGAGTGAACTTACCATAGACAAACCTATCTTCATCATAGAGTAGATCGATTTCTCGTTGTGATGATCAATTATTGGTTCAATCGAGTTGGTATTGCGATGTCGTTTCTGTTATTTACAATTATTTTATTTCCATTCGCGTGACGACGCGACAACGATACCATACAAATAATTTGTGCTAATAAAGCCAAATGCATAGAGATAAGGCGTAAAAGACTAATCTCAGAAATTCCTAATAAAAACATTCAAATTGCGCTTATTTAATAGACGAATTTATTTAATTTTTTCCACTAATATACCGCCTAGTGAGGAGTTTTTATTTGATAAAACAAAATTAATTTCTTTAATCCAATCCCTCGGAGGGCCTTATTATTGGTTAATACCACCACAAATCCCCAAAACTAAAGAACCATATTCAAAAATAAATACAAAAAAACCCCCCGGCCTCCCGGGGCAAGGTCGTCGTGGCGGTATCCTTGGACATCAAAACTCCCTGCCCTGGAGTAGCATTAGGACGGCACTCCGGTATCACCGGGTGCCCGACTACCTCCGTCTTGTGATCGAGGCCTACCTGAAGGGCAGGTTTATCATCTACCCCAGGACACGAGAGAGATGGAGACGGCGAGAGTTGTCTATCGGTACTAGGACCGCCCTTGTGGAACATCGGGTACGATTACGTGCTGCGCAGCAAATCCCCGATGGGTACAACCTGGTCTGTTACGCAGACGCCACGCTGGTCCTGGCGCAGGGGGAGTCGTACCAGACGGCGGCCAAACTAGCGACACGCGGGGATGCGATTGTCTTAGAGAGGATTCAGCAGTTGGGACTCGAGGTGGCACTGCACAAATGCGAGGTCATGTGTTTTCACGGTCCTCGAAATGCACCACCACCGGATTCCCAAATACGATAGGAGGGGTTCACATCGACGTCGGGTCGACGATGAAGTACCTGGGACTCGAACTCGGCAGTTGTGGAACTTTGTAGAGCACTTTCGACGTCTGACGCCCAAACTTGAAAGGACCGGGGCTGCTTTAAAGCGGCTCCTAACTTAACCCAACCTTAGGGGTCGGAAGCTTTACGCGGGCATTGTTCGATCCATGGCACTTTACGGAGCGCCGCCGGTGTGGGTGCCGACGCTGCAAAAGCGACCGGCGGCCAAGCTCAACGCTTCTTCGTCATGGCCATCAGGATGGGGCGGCGATACCGCATGGTTTCTCGCGAAGCGGTGAGCCTCCTTGCTGACCTGAGATAAACGCATGGAAATAGCAGTTAATGCAATTTAATCGATGTCTGTCAAAATTGTATGAGCGAGAAACTAAAGATAATTATTTTGGATCGGCGGCGGTGTAAGAAAAAGTGTTTTCGATGGAAATTACTATCGATAAAGGATTATTTAGTTCAAGCGTGTTTCGGCGAAACGTGCTGTCGGTAAACAATGGTATCAACCGTCGGTGAACCATGCTTTCTGTAGACAGTTATATCGTTCAAGGGTAATTCGGCATACCGTACGGGACTCCCAGGTGTCACCATTGTGTTGACCGCCCGTAGGACATGGTGGAGCATACGGTGAAGGTATGCCTCGCCTGGGCAGAGCAGCGCCGTGTCCTCTGGAGGCAATCGGCGACAGCGACCTCTCACGCCGAGCCCTAGTTGGCAGGAATGGCAGGCGGCGGCCTCCTTCTGCGAAGCAGTGATCCTTGCGAAGGAGTAGGCCGCATGCGTGAGAGAACGAATTTCCTCACGCCCCATCCGCCGCGATTCTGGCCCCGACTAACCGAAACTAAACTAAACCGGTAATTGACCGGATCAAGCCCAGTCGTCAACAGCGCGTAGTGATCCTCACGCGCTCCTCAAAGTGATGTCAGCAGGTCGTACGGGCCCAGTAGGGCCGATGCCCGCTATCTAAGACCACGGGGAATTTCTGAAAAGGAAACCCGTAGTCCTAGAACGCAAGGGCAACTGAAGGACACAGGTGTGGTTTTAGTCAGTAAAAGTCTGACACGCTCTCCCGCTCCACCCAGAGCGGGAGAAGTCGTTGAATGATTTCCACACTTAAAAAAAATCACGTTTTTTTTGTTAAGCATATTGATAGCAAGCATATTGAGTTAAGAGATATATTTTTAGGTTTTTTGACAAGGTTAAATTTAATGAAAAATTAATCATTTGTTATTATCTACCAAGAAATTAACAATTATCTACGTACTAAATTAAAAATATTTTAATTCCTATTTTTATAGTAGGATTTATCGGTTTGATATCTTTGCTTTTCCTTCAACCTATGCAAAGGCTAAGCGCGGGAAAAAGGTTACATAAAAACTTAATCATTTGTGTTCGTGAAAAAAATTTCGAATTTAAGATTTGTAGAGAATTCTTTATATGCTACGCTGCCAGATAGATATATTATATTGTGATGAAAAATACTTGCGATAGCCTGCTGTTATCTAAATCAAAACTAAAATTTATGGCAACTTTGAAAAATTTTCTGCAGTAAGTACAAAATGAACAAATATGCGTCTTAATTTTCAGAGAAAGTATTTCTTCGTAAGTGTATTGAAAAAAGTCGTTTGATACACGTGCAGTCACTCCCGCCCTCGGTTCCATAACTCACTCCCCTAGGTACTGTGCGTTCCAAATGAGAATAGGAAAGTTAATGAACTCGATCTGTCAAATTTTGATTGAAAAGTAGGTTTCAAAAAAAAAATAGTTATAAATAACTTTTTTATATATTTCTTAATAAGGCTCAGTTAAACAAAAACAAAACCATTTAAACGCAAATAAGCTTTTTTTGAAAACTATACTTTTCAATCAAAATTTGACAGATCAAGTTCATTGGCTTTCCTATTCTCATTTGGAACGCATAGTACGGCTCATGCGAATTCCGCCTCACTTGTATCAAAATGTACTATTCCATGATTCATCTCATTCATCTTCTAACGGGTTAAAGCGAGCGTCCTAATTCATGAATCCCCAAGCGACCATGGCCAGCGGTGGCCGCGCATCTATTGTCTTACTATTGTGTCTCTAATTGACGGTATCTGAAGGGTTAAGTTGTGAATGGAGAATCCTTCATTCACGCACGAACAAGCCAGTGATGTTCACTGGATTTAGGTTACAGGTCCTACTCATGACAATTTTCGTAATTTTCTTGTATTAGTGCGTTCGTAAAATCGTATTTATATGAAACTATAATATTTTTGGGATTAAATATAATTACCACCAAAAAATGCTTTAATACCCTTAGTAAATTTACCAAAAAAAAAAAAAATTACCAGAAAAATAAAGTCTTAAATTATAATAGTATAACCTATTTTAGTCACAACTGCACTTCAAATTGTATTCAAACACCAAATATAGTAAATGATCACCAAATCTTAGCGAGCAAATTAATGCATTATTTCTGCCTAAATAAACCACTGTGATTGCCATAAAATGTAGGCTTATTACCAAATAAAATATTATGATGCTATATTAATTCATGAATCCCCAAGCGACACCCGGTGGCCGCGCATCTATTGTCTTACTATTGTGTCTCTAATTGACGGTATCTGAAGGGTTAAGTTATGTCTCCGGCTTGAAATCCCCTCCCACTGCACCGCAAGCTCCGCGCTTTTGATACTTTTTGATACTCATAAAGATCAAAATTCATAGGGTACTTCCCGTTGACCCAGAATCCTGCAATTTGGCACAAAGCAAGGTATAGTAATAAATCTGAAAACAGTAAATTTAAAACAAAACAAAAATTGCAATTCGGAAAAAAATTCGAGACTCCATTCGGGAATTGTAGTTGGCACGGAACCCTCAGTGCGTGAGTCCGACTCGCACTTGCCCAGTTTTTTTTGAGTCAATTCGCTTGCAAGATGTACATAAACACTTTGGTTACAATTTTACATTAAAATACTGTTTTAATTTTGGTGATCATTTACTATTTTTTGGTTGCAAATGATTTATTTGGAGCAAAATGCTTAAATAGGATAGCGAGATGTTAAAACTTTGGTTAGAATTTTACATTAAAATGCGCGTCTAATTTTAGTCATTATTTACTATTTTTGTCTGTTATATGTTACTAAATCTGGTGGTAAGTTAAACATAAGCCATATTTTTTTATGCCATCCTGGAGATGAATATATTGTCTTTTATTTGAGACAAAGAGTTATGATTCCTATTGCATCATAATGGTTTCCGAAAAACCGTGATATTTGTCAAAAAAAGTAATGTAGTAGGTTCGAATCAAACAAATTTCCATATAAAAAAAAAAAAACATTTTATTTAAAATGTGGAAACTTAAAAAAAAATATTAACAAATAGACTATTTGCAATGTTTATAAACCAAATCAACAAGATCACCCTTTTTCAAGCCGGTCAAAGCAGGTAAACCTGAAATTTCCTTGTATTTCAATATATCTTTTAATTGAGCTACTGTGTAATCTTTTATTTTATGATTACTAAGTCGATTTTGAAGTAAATTTTCATCAATACTATCAACAACTTTTGCCCTCTTGCTCTCAGGGCCACCTTCTGATGATGCATGTTTCTTTCCTGCATTTGTTCCAAAGGGACCAAACAGTTCATAAAATAAATCATCTTGGAGTTCTTGAAAGCGCTTTATGTCTGGTTTTGTAGTATCTCTGAATGGTTCCACCTCTTCATCCTCCAGAGCGATTGCTTCTATAGCATTATATTGCGCTTGTAGTTTTGGATTTTCAAACATATCAGGCTTATAATCAAACTGTAAGTTACTCAAGATGTCCTTCATAAAATTTTTATTTACTGTTGCAATTTCTATATCTTCATCTTCTTCAAATATAGGAATGTTGCGAACATGTTCCACAAAAGGTATGCAGATGATGTCAAATCCAATTTCTGCATTTAAACCAAGAGGTCTAGATGTAGGACAAAGGGCTACAATAGCGGGCCTGGCATTCACCCTAGTACACAACACACATATTGCTACTTTTTTCATCTCAGTACAAGCCTGATGTAACGCCTTAAAAGCAACTGTGGAGCCTTCTATTATGGTTTCATTTGGAAATAAAAAGTAGCCTGATTTATAGTACCATTTTTCTTTGCACATGATACTGGCAGGTTTAAATCCAAGAAGTTTTAACATGGGTGGTCCAAATGGGTTGCTAAGTGCCTTCTTTTCATCAACTGTAAACTCAATTTTTTCATCACCATAAGTAACACAGCGAAGCTCCTCTGATTTCAATAATGGCACAGGTCTTGATTCTTGTTCAGTATCCTGTTCATCAACATCCATGTGTTCAACATTTCTAACTTTGACTTTCATTGTTTTATTAACACTGGTAATAATTGCATTGGTATCTTTGTATAAATCAACAGATTTCTGTTGTGTTTGCCCATAACTCTTCAAAAGGTTGTAGACTCCTACCCCAATTGCCAAACCCTCGCCAATTTCAAAGTTTAATCGAGCAACAGCTAAATGGCGATGTGACTGCTGATGCATCAGTTGTTCTACTTCCTTGTGATCCCAAACCGGTTTTGGTAAGGCTACTTCTTCTCCTTTATTTGCTTCTATTAAGAACTTTGTGTAGAATGTATTTACCTCATAA
Source organism: Mythimna lalbum (assembly GCA_949319445.1). NCBI lineage: Eukaryota > Metazoa > Arthropoda > Insecta > Lepidoptera > Noctuidae > Mythimna > Mythimna lalbum. Next base: position 14,100,700 of record OX439360.1, read on the forward strand.
TCACTTTCAGAAATATTTATAAGCTTGATTTCAATATTAGAATCAACTAAGTCAACAACTCTTTTAAGCGCTGGTTTTTCATCGGATTGTAGTGGAGGAAAATCCAACCGTGTTAATAAGATGACGGTACGGGTTGAGAGTTGTTTTTTGCAGCTTGCAAATGCTTTATTACAGTACCAAAGGACATCCGATAGTATCAAGTCTTTTGCTTGAGTCAATGAAGGAATATCAATATTTTTGAGTTTCTTGTAATCATTTAAACTTGGAAGAGATAGAGGAAAAACTTCTTCAACGCTTTTTATACCAAAAACTGATGTGTTCGATCCTTCAGTACCGTACAAACATACTCCAGTTAGTTGAGAGCTTGATACTCGTAAATACTGTCTCATTATTCTACAAGTAGCCTCGTGAGCTACTTGAGCAGAGTTCAGTTTCCCGGGACCGAAAATGTTTATACATATCAAAGTGGCGGGAATGCCTTTCCATGAGGAGAATTCTTCTGTTTCTTCGTCAGAGCTCATGGTACCTACTTGACTGCACCAAAGTTTTTTATACCTATATTTTAACTTATGAATTACACAGCTTATAGTTTGAAAACTAAAACTTAATCTAGTTTTGTATCTTGAACTTGCAATTTGTTTGACGATAAATTGACAAATCAAGTAGCGACAAGTTTAAAATTTTATTCTTTTCGTCGCCCCACTCGCCCCATTTGGGCAGGCTAAGGTCTTAGACCATACCGCCTCATCGTCAGTAATTCTTATTTTTTGAGTTACCTTAGAATATGGTTGCAGCTTGCAGCATATTCTAATTTGCAGTATTAGCTGCCGAGTATCGAGTCATCTTTCTTGGCAAGCTTTACTGAGGTAATAAATTAATGATCTGAATACTACAATAAAATTATCAGCTCCATTTTACCGATATTGCGCCTGTTTCAACGATTCCACAAATTGTCCAGTTGATACACTTGACAATACATAAGTAAACCAACTTTTCACCGCAATATCTATGCATAAAGAATTAATTTGCGAATAATTAAATCAGCCACGGAAACTCGAGCCCCGGTATGAAGGCTAGAAGGAACGGGGTGGGGTTTTTAGTCAGTAAGAGTCTGACACTATCTCCCGCTCCACCCAAGAGCGGAGGTTGTCATAGGATGATTTTCCCCATCTAAAAAAAAAAGCCACTGAACTTCATTCGAAGAAATCCCGCCAAAAATCTATCGATGAAGATTTTGTTTTTACATGGTTTCGGAACATTATATCACAATATCAATGCACCGGCAAATAAAAAAAAATATACATATTATAATATAATAGGCAGTTTAATACCGCAAAAGGACATTAACAGGCACTCCGGTCCCTAAAATCACAGAACAAAAGAATGTGTGTTCTGTGCCTAAAATCCTTAGGTAGCGTGCAAGTGTGATACTTTATAAAAACAATACCATAGAGTTATTGTCAGTCTTTCAAGAAATAGAACTAAAGTCTTGTCTATTGTTAACCTCAAGAGCCATAACTTAGCATCCAAATCCGAGTAAATAAACAAATATAAAATCCGTTAATTGTTTTAACTTCCTGGACTATGAAAGACGTAATTGACGTGATGGCTTTACAGAGCAGTAGACGCGAGAGAAGATTACCAGACTATCGTAGTGCTCCAAGCCATAGTTTAGCGACCAATTTCATATTTGAGTGTGGAATAAAACTTGGTTTGCAACCGGCGACAGTCGCTACAGCTGCTGTATTTTACCATAAATTCTTCAAAGAGGCAGATAAAAATGATTATGATTGCTATGTAATATGTACTGCTTGTTTATGTGCGGCTGGAAAATCACGAGATGAGCCTGTAAGACTCAGAGATGCTGTAAACGTTGCACACAATTCTATCAATCGTGGTGCGGGGCCTTTAGAGTTGGGCGACGAGTACTGGTCGTGGCGGGGTGCGGTGGCCCAGGCTGAGTTACTAGTACTGCGGCTGCTCGGCTTCAACTTGGATGCGCCATCTCCGCACAGATACCTGCTCCACTACTTGCGCTCCCTTCAGGAATGGTTCCCGCCGTCACAGTGGCGCTCTGCCCCCATTGCTCGCACCGCAATGGCTTTTCTGCAAGATTTTCATCATTCCCCATCTATTCTGGAATACAGAGCTCCACATGTAGCAGTAGCATGTCTAACACTAGCACTGCACGTCTTGGGAGTGTCGGTGCCATTAGCAGCAACGTTAGATGATGATGCTGCATGGTATTCGGTGAGTAAAATATGTAAAAGTGTTAAATTCAAAGTCTTTTAAACTATGCATTTGTATGCCTAAATAAAAAGGATATTTATAGATTATGTTCAGAACAGTGAATGAAATAATAGAATAGAATAAACTTTATTGTACACCAAAAAGTAACACAGCTTATACGTAAAATGTGTTTCAGGTATTTACCAAAGACTTGCAGAAGGAAAAGAATTGGGAGATAATGGAGAAAATTATGCAAGTATACAGCAGGGAACCAGAACCCATATAGATATTAAGATATTCTGTTCATTATAAGATGTGATGGTAAATATACTTTGGAGTGTGAGAATCTTATTTTTATTAAATTCCTGAGTTTCATGATACAATAAACATCTTGTATTTGTCTTTTGCCTGTTATGGTATGGTTTCCACACTAGGTGGACTTGTATGTGGGTCATGCAGCCTTCATTTCAAATTCCAACCAGCCCAACTCTCCATAAGCAGATGAGTCCTTTGAACTTACTTGGGGTCTCTATGAGCAGAATCGGTGCTCCCAAGGATTCAAAGAGTATGTGGGTGCTAGTGTCCTTCGACTCCAATCATGCATAGAAGTAAGATAATCACCGTGTGGAAGGCTATTTAGTGAGCAGGGTACCTTTGGTTCCTGGTTAGAGTTCTATTTAAAAATAGTATAGCGTATTTGACCTGCCTGCAGCCCGGTTCCAAGAACCACCACTTTTCTCCTTGTGTGTTGGTGTGTTCTCATAGCAAACTAACTACACAGCTGACCGAAGGGTACTAACGCATATTTTCCATATATACAAATAGATTGCAATTGTAAATTAGTCAATTCTGGCATTTCGCATAAATATTCCTGGTGGTTCTGGTTTGGGTTTCTTTGTGTAGTGCCTAGTCCTCTGGGTCTTGAGTTTTTGGTTCTAATTTATACGATTGAAATGGGATTAGGTATGGTTGTCGACTGGAGGGAGTTAGGACTTTAGGAGATGATCCATCGGAAAGTTGTATCTCCCTCCTCCGTCTTGCTCCAGTCATCTTTGTGTGAGGATTCCAGCAGCTACGTCATCCATCCGGGTTATGCAGGTGTTGGTGCCAGCCAATGTGGTCGAGTCATCTCTTCCTTGAGCCGAGTATGTCAGTGTCAGTCGATGTTGGTTCAGTGGTCTCCGTACTGTCTGTCCTGACGTCTGCCGGCGTGTTCTGGGGTAGAAGCATGCTATGTATCAATCCGAGCGTTGCTCCCGACCACAGCATCGTCGGCCGGGATTTCTAGGGTTAAATATGTCCTGTAGTTATGACCACCGAAGCTGTATGACCACCGAAGCTGGTTACCCTGTATAGCGACCACCTTCCTATGTCGTATCAAGTGTTCTGACGAAGAACACGAACCTCACGATATTCTTATTATACCTGTCGCATGACGGTCAGTGTGTGGCATGAAGCTTTTGTTTCATGGTGTGTGGTCGTTGTCTGGGAGTCAAGTCTGGGGTGCATTTTGGATTAGGGCATTCTCGTCCTCACACCACATCTGCACGGTGCCGTTCGTTACCCGAGGATTACCCTGGAAGACCGGGAGCGGTTTTATGACTCCATGACCAGACGTTCTAGTTCAAGTTCGATATTTGTCGTGTCACCTCTTATGAATTCTCTGGAATGGGAGAAACGCAGATTGCTTCGATGTACCGTGTAGGAATGTGCTTTGTGGTCCACACGTAGGTTTTCTGCTCCCCTGGAGCTACCTGGGTTCTCATCCAAGGGCGGTTCCAGCTTCGTCGCCAGGGGGGTCACACAGTCAAATCACGCGAAGTATTTTTTTTTTTTAATAATAAATACAGGTAAAAGTAGGAATTTTATCAATGCTTGTAAGTACTGTACTTAAACAGGTCACCCCTACTGGGGGACAGGGGTTTACAGGTTTACCCTGGTCACTTAGAGCTTACTCTCCCTGGTGACCGGGGAGAGATGTTCGGTTTTCCGCAGGGGTACTAGTCGTACCCGATGTTCCACAAGGGTACAACTACGTGCTGCGCGGCGACTTCCCTGGCGGGGCATCGTGGTCTGCTGCGCACGACACGCTGGTTCTAGCACAGGGAGAAAGAATCGTACCAGGCGGTGATCAATCTAGTGACACGCGGGGTTGTGAAAGTCGTTGACAGGATTCAGAAGTTGGGGCTCGAGGTGGCGCTGCACAAGTCCGAGGCTATGTGCTTCCACGGCTCTCGGAAGGCGCCACCATCGGGTTCACAATTAACGGTAGGAGGAGTTCACTTCAGCGTCGGGTCGACGATGAAATACCTGGCACTCGTCCTCGACAGCCGGTGGAATTTCGTGGAGCACTTCCGATGTCTGGCTCCCAAACTGAACCGGACTGGTGCTGCTCTCAAGTGGCTCCTGCCCAACCTTAGGGGTCGAGACGCCTCTTGCCGGAGGCTCTACGCGGGAATCGATCGGTCCATGGCCCTTTATGGGGCGCCAGTGTGGGCGCCTTTGCTTGTTGCCAGAGGGTTTACGGGTTATGGCAATACGAATGGTGCGGGGATACCGCACAGTTTCCCGCGAAGCGGCGGGCCTCCTTGCTGGCCTGCCACAGTGGGATGTGGAAGCAACAGTTCTTGCGCACATGCATGATTTGCGCGTGGAGGTGCAATGCCGTGGCGTAATAAGTCCGCTGCCGACAGATCGCGGCGTTTCGGCGAAATCTCATGGTGAAATGGCGTCAGCCGCTACCACTACCGCAACCCAGTGCTGGGCACTGGGCACGCCAACGGCGTTCTCGCCAGACATGACGCAGGTTCTCACCGGACATGATAAGTTCGGGAAGTTCTTGCACCGGATTCGTGCGGAAGTGACACCCGGGTGTCGCCACTGTGCGGAACGCCCGGAGGACACGGTGGAGCACATAGTGGAGATATGCGTGCCCTTGTGGGGGCGATCGGTAGCGGCGACCTCGTGGCGGGCCATGATACGAGCCATGGTCCGGAGAGAGGAAGAGTGGCAGGCGGTCGCCTCCTTCTGCTAAGCAGTAATGCTTGCAAAAGAGGCCGACCGCATCGGGCAACGGCGCTCACACCGCCCCAGCCGCCGCTGGGATTCCGATCCCGATTTCCGGTCACCGTAGGCGCATGCTTGCGGACGGCGAGCAATAGGTAGCTCATATATTATATTAAAATTTAATATCATGTTTATTATCCATACAACGTCATCATCATCTTCCTGCCCTTATCCCGTTTTATTTGGGGTCGGCGCAACATGTTTTTTTCTTCCATTCTGTCCTGTCGCTCGTCAAGCTATCACTAACTCCCTTTTCATTCATATCACTTCTCACACAATCCATCCATCTTTTCTTTGGCCTCCCTCTCCATCCATCCACATGTAAATTCATAACTCCTTTAGCAATATGCGTATTATCCATGCAACGTATTATATTTAATTTGTTAAAAACCGACTAAAATCTATATTGTGCCAAAAAAATATGAAAACACTGTTTTACAATTACGTCCAACTACGTCCTGGACCTAGCCCTAGCCTGGATCAGCCCTTGTTCTCATCCACTTCCGGCCCCAAGTTGTTATCAGAGCATATCCTCGTCACCGCCTGTGCACGCTACAATCACCGGTGGCTCGTTTGCGCCTGGCCTTATGAGGACCGCCCGGAGGACACGGTGCAGGTATGCGCTTAGACGGAGCATCGCTTTCTCCTCGTGGAATCCATTGGGGGCGGCCACGTCTCGCGGCGGGCCGTGGTGCACGTCGTTCAGGCCAAATCGAGAAATGGGAGGTGGCACATGTGAGAAGAACCTACATCCTCACGCCCCGGCCGCCGCCGAGACAGTAGACGTCCCAGGCATCGGGTGTCGCAAGAAGGCTACCAGCCACCGTATAACGTTACTTAGGATTGGTCCTTAGAAATGCCGGATGTCATCCGGCAATATGATTGGTTTTTTTTTTATTATTGATAGGCTTGCGTTTGACCACCATCTCACCCGATGGTAAGCGACGATGGAACACGCTTGCCTAGCAGTAACCTTGAATAGGTTGAATAGGCTCTTGACTTAAAGACCCCTAAGTTGTAGCTATCAGGAAACACAGACTCCGGTAGGGAATTCCACTCCTTGGCTGTACGCACAATAAATGTGTTCCCAAAACGCTTTGTGCGTATGGGTGGAATGTCTACCATGTACCGGTGTACATGGTAGACCGGTAGTTAACTTAACCATGTGGCGTATCAGAGGTAACCTGATCTTGCAGCATACCGGAGCTAACTTTGTAGCGCACCAGGGCTCCATGTAAGCCGGGCCGCGTGGCCCGGCCCGACTCTAACGAATCAGAGGCGACCTAAGTATGAATTGCACCAGAGCATCAGGTTAACCGACTTTCATACATAAGAAATAAGAGATAATTTGTCATTTTACACGGCAAAGCCATAGTAACACGAGAACGCAGGATACAAGAGCTAAATGAATTTGCAAATTAGAAACCCCCTTCGCGACATTAGTAGGAAACCTATTTAAAAATTGCTAGTGGTTTTCAAACTACACATATTTTCAGGAAATAAAATGCTTTGTAATCAGTGTAGATAGACACACTATGGCCTTCGCCACATTTGGAGGAAATTCCGTCGCGGATCTCCCGCGTCGGAACGCCAATACACGTTATTGGATATAAATGACGAACGACTGATCTTCCGCGTAGTGTGTCCGTTATTAGTCATTATTGTACATGTATTGACGTTCTGACGCGGAAGATCCGCGACGGAATTTTCGCCAAGTGTGGGGAAGGCCATAGTGTGTCCCTACCGTGGGTGACTGGGTGTGGCCATGCGACTGATAGATGTTGAGACTGGATAGGTGTGTTGTGAAAGGAAATAAATAAAACGAACATTTATTTGAACATAAAAATTAGAATATAATCATTTTCAGTAATTATTTAAAATTATACACTTAAAGTACATTTATAGTAAATTCAATAAAAAATACCAGTGCAGACGAGATACAAATAAGAGAAAATATTGTTTATTACATCGTTGGTTAAATACATCGCTTTCAGTAAATGCAATACAAAAAATAAGTCGGAAAACAATGAAATCAAAGTTGAATGTCACTCGATATAGAAAAATAAAGATAAGATTGAATCACATTCAAAAATTACCCACTAGTGACTAAAAATTTTACTTTCTTAAACGTTTGTTCAATAATCGGGATCGCTCGACGCCAAATTGCCCCAGTGCAGCCTCAGCAGCTGCTGCGGCCTCACACAACGAGCCCCGAGCGATCCCTCGCACGCGCTAGAAATAAATGTTTACATGTTCATCAATTCTAAATAAGATATTTTCAACATTGTACTCTGATCAGTACCGATACGACTATATTCGACGCTGGGGCCGCATCGACGGCGATACGTGCGCCGCGCCTCCGCCCTTATCGCGAATCCCAGACATAATTTAGTTATCGAAGAACATACAGTAGGTATAAATAGTGAGGTTAGTATTAACTTTGGCAAATATGAATGAAGCATGGTGATATTGTTTTAGATGGACAACATCTCGACAATACTCAGCGTTAATATTAAAAATTATACTGAACGTCGCTCATTTCGCAAATACCAACAGTAGAATGTCGATACAGGTAGTCTTCGAATTATCTCATGCCACATCACAATTAGAATAAGACATGCCTCAACCCGATCACTAAACGCTACTCCCTTAAAAAAACTTTGCAATAACTTCCCCAGTTGTGGATCTAATAAAGCGCGAGAATATTTGAGCCGCAACAATTCAGTCTTCAAATAAGAAGCTAACGCACATACCACTCTGGCTGTCGCTTGAGCTGCGAGTCGCGCGAGCGAGTGGTCGTGCGTGCGAGCAGTCGCGCGTGCGAGCAGTCGCGAGTGAGCTCGCGTGCGAACGATCGCGCGCGTCGCACGTACGTCCTCTAACTTTGTGCGCACGATTTGTGTCCCAGACAAACATGTTACATGTGGCTTGTGCGATTCGTTCACTGTCTCAAATCTTATAAACTAAATGTGATTCGAGCGAATAAACAATGCGGCAGTGTACAAAATTTACATCACATTCACTCGAAATATAAGCATACAAGTTAAATGTTCTGCAGCGGAGGAACACATTGAAATGCAAAACTGTCGACATGAGCAGGTGTCGTGCGGCGAGCGGTCGGTGACGTCACGCGAGCCGCGCCGAGCCCAGCCACACCAGCACTCATGAGCGACCGATCGTAGTTATGTATGAGGCCTTCATACTGAAGACGTCGAATGATTATATCCACATCGTTCACTCATTAAAAAAACTTTTAAATGTAACGTGAAGCTTACTTAAATGTAGGTTGAATGTAGAACTGCGCTAATATTATTTTTTATTAGTTTTACGTACACATATTGTTACATAACAGTAAAAAACCTACCTAGCAACAAGCGAGCGACGAGCGCTCGAGCCGCGGGCCACTACCATACGTTCACGATCCGGAGATCAACACATTAAATTCATCTAACAATCTATTTATCAATTTTAAGGGAAAGTTAATGCGAGCATTATTCTATAATTAAAGTAGTCGCTCGTGTTTGGTAGTACGTAGATATTGAGTATGGAACCGTTTCGTATTAACAATATCTTTGGTGTTGCGCGCTCGCACAGAAGCCGGCCGAGTGGTGAATGGCCCGCGCGGTCACAGTGTAGGCGTACATTTTCATTTAATCACTTTTTACATACTCATAAACGTAAAATGAAAATAAATCACCTAACTATGACAATAGTAAAGGTTACTGTCTAATTGCATTATTAATTAATGTTTATTGATACAGTTACTGTCCTAATGCTTAAAAGTAAGATTTTTATTTTTATTATTAATAATAAATTATGTTATATAGTATATATAGTGTTTGATTACGCCAATTCGCGAGTGTATACAAAGTTTATATACTCACATATCTTACACGGACGATCGTCCGCGGACTACGAGGAGGCTGCGGCCTCGCAAGTGTCTAGCTGTAATACACGTACATAATGCTTAGTTATTATATCAAATGACCACTCCTCAGCTCCTTACCTTACAGACTCCACCCACTTCACAAAATAATGACGAAGATTAACATGATCATAAACATTGGTTAATTACCTTTAAATATAAAATTAAACATGACAAGTTTACATATACCACGTTTAATACAAGTACTCTAGATAAAATAAATACCTAACATGATTTCAATAATTGAATACAAGAATAGATCTTAAATGGCTACACCTTAAGGATAACTGTAAAATGATATAGAAAAATATGAACACAAAAAAATATTCAGAATTGTATATATGGCGTAACAAATGAATGCTCTTACTGGAATAAATAATTTGTGCGTAATACGTTGCTTAACTTAAAATAATAACATTGGATGACGGGACTTAGCTTACGGTATGATCGTAGGTACGTAACATAAACGACGTCGTCTTATCCCATAGAGCGGTTACAGTTGTGCATTCTAAAGTTTATAAAAAATAATTTCTCATTATCAGTGATACAATACTTAATAATGGAATGATGTTTTGTAATCAGTTTAAGTAGGCCTGTGAACGTATGCATGCATCTCACTACCGTGTTTAATTCAATACTAAATATTGGTTCCTTTCTGTGTTTGGTCCGTAAGAGAGTGAGTATATAAGCACATATTGTTACCGGTGCTGCCGACGGGTGCCACTAGACCGACCACATCCTCTGTGCCAACGAAACACTATACCGAACGCCTAGCACCAAAATTTAGAATTGAACACTAGATCACTAATTCATATTAATCGAAAACGATCCGCGGACCGCGTCGCCGAAACAATAACCAAACTACGGTTTTATATTACAGGGGGAAACGAAACGCTACCTGTCGTCGGACTAGTCGCACGCAGTCGGCGGGAGCACGAGAAAATCATACACGATGCCCCAAGCCATGTGACACATGATATCTGCACATCGGCGGTATATCCAGTAAGCTTACTTCCATAAAAATATATAGGTAATTATAATACGCGTAGCTGCGGCGAGAGCGGCCGCGACGCCCACGTGATATGCGCGGTGTGACGACACGAGCACACAGCATGTGCGGCGGTATCGCGGCGCTGACGATCGTGACGACACGAGCACACCGCATGTGCAGTGGCATCGCGGCGCTGACGAGCGTGACGACACGAGCACACAGCATGTGCAGTGGCTTCGCGGCGCTGACGAGCGTGACGACACGAGCACACGGCATTTGCGGCGGCATCGCGGCGCTGACGAGCGTGAGCACACTAGCACTGCACTGCGCGGCGCTGACGCCGGCGTGGCGGCTGCGGCGTGCCGACACCGAGGCGCCTAGTAGAGGCCGCAGCCGCGCAGGTTGTTGGCGATGATGACGTCGGTGACGGCGTCGAACACGAACTGGATGTTGTTGGTGTCGGTAGCGCACGTCATGTGGCAGTAGATCTCCTTCGTGGTCGACTTGTTCTTCGCCTCGAACTGAGCCTGGATGTACGCGGCCGCCTCGCCGTATTCTTGCGCACCTGCGAATACGACGTGTACATTCAGCTTCAAAGAACACGAGATTCGACTAATCTATCTATATATATAAAAATAACCCCCGTTTTCCGTTGTCACGACTTGGCATGAAAACGGCTTGACCGATTTGGCTGTTTTTTTTTTTGTTGTGATTGTTATTGTGAGGAGAATGTTCTTATGGGAAAAAAAAATTAGGGTAGAGTAGGGTTGAGTAGGGTAGGGTAGGGTAGGGTAGGGTAGAGTAGAGTAGGGTAGGGTAGAGTAGGGTAGGGTAGGGTAGAGTAGAGTAGGGTAGGGTAGGGTAGGGTAGAGTAGGGTAGAGTTGGGTGGAGTAGGGAAGAGCGGGAGCGAAGCCGCGCGGGCAAAAGCTAGTCTATATTATAAAAATGAGCCCCGTTTTCCGTTGTCACGGCATGGCATGAAAACGGCTTGACCGATTTGGCTGTTTTTTTTTTTGTTGTGATTGTTATTGTGAGGAGAAGGTTCTTATGGAAAAAAAAAATTAGGGTAGTGTAGGGTAGAGTAGGGTAGAGTTGGGTATAGTAGGGTGGAGTAGGGAAGAGCGGGAGCGAAGCCGCGCGGGCAAAAGCTACGAGTAGTTGTTTATACATTTCATCCGGAATCTATTCTGTGCCACAACCGTGCCGTCAAAACTTGCCTTGACGACACGGTTGTGGCACAGAACAAATATTTGTATGGCGCCCACAATACAGCAATAATTCGTAGTGTGGGAAAACTTATTTTAAAAAAAAGATCTGGTAGACTTACCCGTGTATTCAGGAAAGCATATAGTGAGCGGCGACTTGCGTATCTTCTCCTCGAACAGATCTTTCTTGTTGAGGAACAGGATGATGCTGGTGTCAGTGAACCACTTATTGTTACAGATCGAGTCAAACAGCTTTAGACTCTCCTGCATACGGTTCTGGAATGTTACAATCACATTATTGAAGGAGGTTCCGAAGAGCATACAATAATAATATCAGCTTGTAACTATCCTACTGCATGGCAAATGTCTCTTCTCAAACGAGTCATGATCATGGTTGCTCATGGCAGGTTGGTGATTTAAAAGTTACATTAACAGTAAAACATTGTAAGACAGATCTTTGGACATACCTACAGAAAAAGAAAACTATACTAGGCAAAGAAATTGTAACACAGCTTACAATATTGGTATTTTATATATTTCTACAGGTTCAATAGTGGTCAAAATGTTTTGAACAAATTCATACACCCTCACAAAATAGTACAGTTGTGTTGTCAAAACGAACACTAGTGCAAATGCTTTATGGTGAATTTTTTGCAGAGTGTGGAAGCGATTAGGTACTGTGCCATAATGGTAGTCTATTATTTTTAGTCGCAATAGAATGTTTAGTTCTTAAAGAAACGGTATAAAACGGTTGACACTTGGTTGACCATATTGTTGTTTTGGTTTCATTTTTAATTTTGACTTTTCCGGCTCCGTGGTAAGGAAACAAACCCATTCGGAGAAACTGATATGGTAGGCGTGTTATCTTGGCTGAACTGATTACTTCAGTTCACGTTTCGGTTCACGAAACGTCGTGAGTCAATTTAGTCGTCAGTTAACGTTGGTCATACTCAAAGACACTCATCTAATAGCGTGCGTTTGTTTTTGATAAATCTATAGTGTGATGTTATTGAGTATTGCTACAATACGATGCGTCGTTACTATACATCGATTGTTTAAAATATATCGATAGGGCTACACGCGGCAATCACAAACGCCCCTTATCTAAACCTAGAAGCTGCTGTAAAGCTAGCAGACAACCGCTTGTGGTCGATACTTGCGGTTGTTGGCAGCTTTTGTAATCCCATGCTTGACGGAATTGAATTTCTGATATATCTATTATTCCAATCAATGTTAAAATGAACCACATTTGTGCGTTGCCTTTCAATTGAAGTTGACCATTTTAAGCGATGGGGGAGAGTGGTGGTTTATAGTGCGAGTGGCACAAGTAGCCAGCAGCGACGATTTGTAGCGTCTGGCGCCCCATGGCGTCACTATGAGCGGCGAGTGCATATAAAATGTTTGTAGTCGGTGGCCCGTATGCGGTCAGGCTTAGGGGCGGTTTCTGAATTGACGTGTAAACCCTACTAATGTACTGAATTTTGTCAGGTTTTCAGGACAAAGTAGAGTTTGAGAAATATTCAACTTCAAATGCCTAAATAACAAACCAGACATACCCCTCAAATGTCGTATGATACTGCTTAGTTCCATAAGAGACAACCTTGAAATGTCAGCCGAACATCGTGGCGTTCAAAATATCTTTGCATTTGGTATAGATAGGGCCTAGAGCACCTACTCAAGGTGTTAAAGCACACGCAACACAACTCTACGCCTGTATTCTTAGAAGGATTAGATCTATTAACACCTACACATAGCGATATGGCAGTTCTGTCGTTTGCTAGATAAAATATGAGCCATAGACTCGACAAGAAATGGTCCCACATCCACAAATGTAATTAAATGGTCATAGTTACCGTTGTCTCGTCCTCGTGCAACACCTGATCGTACTCCGACATAGCCACACAGAATATGATCGCGGTCACATCCTCGAAGCAGTGGATCCATTTCTTTCTCTCGGACCGCTGTCCGCCCACGTCGAACAATCTGGAAACGTAAATGGTTTATGTGAATTTGGGTGGAATACACAAAGCAATTTTTTTGATGATTCTTTTCTAGGGTGTCTCGCGCCGAGCTTTAGTACAGGCCATGGTCCGGAGCGTGGAGGAGTGGCAAGCGGTCGCCTCCTTCTGCGAAGCAGTAATGCTAGCAAAGGAGGAGTCCGACTGCATCAGGCAACGGCGCTCACAGCACCCCAGCCGCTGCCAAGATTCCGATCTCGATTTCCGGCCAGCACAGGCACGTAGGCGTAGGCTTGCGGACGGCGAGCTATTGGTAGCTCGTTGTCCGACCGTCTGGTAACTGTGCGGATCGAGCACAAGTCGTCGACGGCGCGCACTGTTCCCGCGCGCCTCAAGGAGTTTGCAGCAACAGCAGGGGCTCAGCTGGGTCGAAGCCTACTGGGGCCAGGGTTAGCTCCGAAAGGTAGCTCAGTCCCGGTATGAAAGGCAAGAAGGAACGGGGTGAGTTTTTTAGTCAATAAGAGTCTCACACTATCTCCCGCTCCGCCCAAGGGCGTCATTTGGATGATTTTTACCTACCCACAAAACAAAAAACATCAATTTGATGAACAGCTGTTTATCGACAAGCAATAAATACATTGCTTTTAAATTCGTGGTCAGTGTTTAGACTAACCTTTCTTTCTCCAGCTTAGAATGAAATTGATTACTTCTCTGCAAGCATGGATTCTCAAGTCTTTACCGTCTTCCTACTTCATTCTTTTTACCTCCTGCAGCTTTGGTGAAATACGTGTTGTTAAATAAATTTAATACTCACTTGAAATTAAGGTTTTTGAAGGAGAAGTGCACTTCGACGATGCCCGTGGTTTTGACTCTAGTCCTTAAAATATCTTGTTCGGTGGGTTGGTAGTCTCTCGCGCCTAACCGGTCCAGGTCGTCGAGGAAACTGGAATGAAGAAAACAGACCAGTTAGAAAGTCACAATCATCATAAAAACATTACAACACTAATCATTCATCGATAATAACTCGTCTGATTTACATTAATTTCATATTCAACCACTAGCTGGTGCCCGCGACTTTGTCCGTGTCAGACTCGTAAATCAGCACAATGTCGTTGGATCACAATTTCAAGATTATTTTTTGTGTGGAATCTTAATTATTTCTATTAAAAAAAAAGTTCCAAGTTACTCCTTAAAAGCAGTTTTACCCGTCAAATTAGGTTCAGTCGTTTTGGAGATTATCTAGAACCAACCGATAAGCAGACAAAAAAAAAATGCTTTTTCCTTATAGACATCGAATATACTTTCAAATGAAAAAAATATTTTATCCTTTCGAATTCCGTAATTAGAGACACAATAGAAAGACAATGAGTGAGTTGGGGTTTAATGAATTAATATTACAAACAGACACAAACTTATTTTATTTATATGATTAGCGACTTGTCAAATAGTCGAGTTACGTTTAATTATACTTTCGTTGTTAAATTATATAATATCAATAAATCAAGCCCACAGGAGCGAAATCACGGAAAATCAAGTTTGTTGTATAATGTAAAACATGAATATTAAAAAAAAAAAACACTTCGTAACTACGATTGCTTGAATACAACAATTAGAGTACGACGCCTTCGGTGCCTTTTTTATTGCATTTTTAGTGAAAAAAAAAAAGAGCATCGTTTAACACTGTGTAAAAGGAATTAATTAATGTTACATATTTCATGTTAATCGATTGTATCAAGTTTTTCATGTATTCGATTTAAGTAAACCTGCAATCAGTGGGGTCGGAATAAAACAGTTTATTTACAAACAACGAACGAGTAGTTGGAGAAGGATATAATTATGTCGTTCAAGTTTTTCAAATATAGAGGGCTCGTTAGGGTGATTTGACGGGAAGGTAATTTTTTATTTGATTTTTACCCTTGATTTTGTTTGAGTAGCGTCGTAATTTGCCTAGCGTGTTAAGCATTTCAAAATTAATGGTATAGTTACTTAATTTCGTTTTCCCCATTTTTTTTCGAGTATTGCTTAGGGATTTCCTAGTAGAAAGCGATTTCCTTCCTAAGTATGTCTTGTTCATTGCACCCATATTATTAACATAGGTATATACGCCTTTTTTGAAGTGTGTTGTATTGTTTTTTTATTTAATGAATTTAAATTTAGTATATAATGAATTGAATTGAGGTAGGTATGTATTTGAAGTTTTCATTAATGTTTTGTATGTATTAATCTTTCATGTAATTATTTTTATTTATTTTTATTATGTAATACATTTATTTATTTATTAAAACTTCATGCAACATAAAAGTACAAAGGCAGACTTAATGCCTTAGGCATTCTCTACCAGTTTACCTAGGGTGGTAAAGAGAAAAACGTGGTAGGTGCATAAAAAAAATAAAAATAAAAGTTGACTAAGAAACATGTAAGTGACAATGAGCCGCAATATTGTTACTACTTATATGTATTTTTAAGTACTAGTAACCACTGCATATTGTAGTTGTTAATTATCCTCTAAATAAACAAACATAAAATATAAAAACATAGTCCTTATAAAAAATGCGAAATCATCATAAAAATATTTGGAAACGATTTGTATGAACGAAATATGTTACAAACGTTGTAAACCAAATGAAAATAACTATTGTAGTAAATGAAGATAATTATAATAATAAAGTAAAGTAATTATAATAGTAAAGAGTAATTATAATAATAAAATAATTAAAAACGCATAAAAGGGAGTCATCATAAATCTTCCTGTGTATGTCGGATTACCATTTGATTTGCAAGTAATAAATTAAAATATTGTTCTGTTCATGTGATACGTGGTCGCCATCACGCATTCCGCTATAGCATCGTCCGCTTGCCGCAGTCTTTGCAAACACAATCAAATATTTGTGTACCAAATTGGCAAGTATTAAATTCATTGTTATGTACCGATTGCAATCCGTATTGAATGATGTCAACAAATCTGTAATTCTGTTTGAAACATATGTTTGTATTATAGGACAATATGAGTCAACAAATTAATAGTGGTGCCAAGAATGCACAAAAACGAACCAAAAAACGGATGCTGTTCAGTCACTAACCGGAATGAATCAATGGAGTTAAATGTTTTGGAAAAACCCGTATCAGTGCGATGGAAATGATCTGTTGATCTTTAGAAGTATTCTGGTCAAGAATTATCTCCCACTTTTGAAATCTTGAACAGTAAATCAGAAATGAAATCCTTATATTAGTTGACGTGATTGTTTAATTTAAATAACAACAACCATTTACACTATGTTTGTTATCAGTAATAAGTTCAGAAGAAGAGGCAGTCTTTTGGAATTAGACAGAATTCTAAAAGATAATTAAAATGAAATGAGCATAATAATTCTTAGTAACAATACGTTCCGCGTTCATAATGAGATAGGAAGCATTAATTTCAATAAACAGTGCTAAGTTTTATTGATTATTCCGCAAGCTATATCAGCAGACATCCGGCCGGCCACTAGTTGCAGTCGCGTCGCTAAACGACGCCAGGCAACGCCGCCGCATACATATTAACGAGCTGCGAACCGTAGACAACACGCTATACTTCTATTTTGCCAGCGTATAAGTTATCTTCATGACGCGATGACGCTCCCCAAAACAAACAATTGTAACTAAACATATTTATAGAACATGTTTTCAACTAAGCCTTGGGAAAAGATCATGATCGTACGCCTTTGCCTTGAGGAGAAAGGTGTACATAAATAGTCGTTTATTTCCACACATGTGTTTTCGTTGGTCCTAAAGTAGATCCCACCATTCGATAGAGTTCGTATACAATGACGTCATAGTATCCAACCTTCATTTTCCGCAGCAGCTGGCACACGTGCAGCTGTATACTACAGAGCGTTGGCTCCTCTCGTAAATCGTCACATAGACCGCTCCATTGAGTAAAATGGTAAATGGCATTGCTTGACGGCCGGATTTGTGGTTTATATTATAATCTTATTTGTTAAGGGCGAAGGCTACTACTCTATTTAACTGTAGAGCTTACGGACGCAGCGTTGTGGAAGCATCCGCCCACACTGACAACTGCATTGCAGTTTCGAGTTTTACGAGTATGAAACAAGAACATTTTTATGTTGAACAATTATACAGAAGGCCGTAAAAAGATCGTTGCAGAGATGTCCGTGTACACTATCTTGGTAAAACTGTATAGGTCTGGAAGCAAAATTGATACACTAAGAAAAATACAGCCTCAAAATACGATGTGGTGACTATTACTAGAAGTGGTCAATGTCACTGGACCACGAGATGGTAAATCATAAGTGAGTCAGCCTGTGACGCCATCAAGCGGTTGACTGTACCTAGAAACGTGACTTTGAACTTCTTCGATCTTAACTGAGATTAATGACAAAATAACGCTTGTGTTCGCTCAGATTGCTTACGATAACATTCGAATCAAACAGTCAAGCCTGGTGAATTATTTGATAGGAAGATAATTTTATGGTTCCTAAATCATCATCAACAGATGATAGAAAAAAGGTGAGCACAGGAGTTTTCAAGTTAGAAATGCGCAAAGAGCATATAAGCAGGTTTTGCATTGCAGTCCGCAAAACTATGGACCGGTTGCTAAATATAAACAGTTTATAGCAAGCAATAATCACAATAATTTTCCAGTGCTTTATTGGTTTATGTTTTTAGACTAGGAATGTATGAGCACATGGAGAACCATAATTCTGTAACTAGGAATACTACTGTTTAAAATAGGACACAGGACTAATAGCTTTAACTTAACAAAATCTGCAATACAACACTAATAAATTTTCTTTATTCAGTGTATGAAGGCTTATAATAATTAACAATTCAAATAGGTCAGAGTATTAATTGCAAGTGGGCATGTATCGACGGCGTAGTTACCGTTCGTGTGAAAGGCCAACTTTGACACGATACACCGGTTACTCCCAACCTAAATGAAAAACTACGTTGGCGAAACACGCAACCTTTTGTATAGTGAAAACTTTACTTTGTTGGCCATTCGGATCTGTAATTATAGCGTTTGTATTTAAACGACATTTTGCAGCAGAGAATGAAAAACCCCAAGCTATGAAAGGCTATTGTTTCGAAATTAAAATAATAACCAATAAAATATTCAATTAGATACGCTGTACCCCGCCCCGTTCGACACCTAGAATACTGAAGTAGAATAACTGTCGACTAAAGCATTCGGTACAGCGGGATAATTAATAGGAGAGCAAGGCCACTAACCTACAGGAACATTAATAGAGGACGGACATCTTATGTCATAGATAGAGATTGCATGTAAGCCATCACTTTAGGAAAAAATTAATACACTTATCATAGCTGAACGAGTCATTAATATTGGGGTTGTCCAAAGTTGCTTTTGAGACGTCAAACATTTAGTGGACTGTATCCAGCATAATTTATGCAAACGACAATTGGGTCTATGTCATGATTGGTGTCAGAAACCACTGCAATTCAAGGCCAGTGTGTATAGATCGCAGATCTGACACCGTTGGCCCAATGCCAGATTGCCCAAAACTGCCGAACTTAGACAAGTTAGAGGCGAATAAGCAAGGGTTGGTGCTGAGCATAGTCATATCTCGATTCTAATGTAACTGATTGTAAAAGAGCAAGTTTGGCTGACAAATGAAATCAATATTTTTGCTTAGCTTAAAAAAGTCGAAATTGCGAACATCATATAATTTACGGTTGATTAGGCTAATAACAGACGAGAGAAGGCGTTGCGTTACTAGATACGCCATAACATAAAACATACGTATTGATACATTTGTAAAGTTTTCATCTCATTACACGCCCTGTAAGTTGTCCAAATGTGCTATGGGAGCAAGAAGTAGGGTATTATGTTCCAATGTCAGTGGAAATGTTGACGCTTTTGGACGGGTGCCAACAGAAAGGACATCTACGATCCTTACTTAACTACCAGAGGGAAACTGTCTGATATTTCGCTGATATGGAATATCTTTGTGTTTCACACTGAAGCAGGTCGTAGTCACGTTCCGAGAGACTAGTTATAGTTGGTAAATCCGCTGCAATGTGAGGTGTCGCAGTGCGAATTACTGCAGATACAGGACTATAAACGAAGAAAATCAATAAATAAATTGTTACACTGACCTCGCGAAACACCTTTGCTATTATTAGAAGTCTGCTTTGTAAGCCTTTGACATTTATTTATTAATTAATAGAGTAAATACGAATAAAACTAACATTTTAATACGATCTGTTTGTTTTTGACCTGTATACTTTATTTTGGGTAATAAATATCCTGTTAGTCGGAGTGGCAGTTGAAGGAGCACTGATAACCCTCTCGAAGATCGTTTTTATAATTAAAACATATCATAAACATTACAAACATACGTGTTAAATGTTCTAACCCGAGTGTTTATCGTACTGGCGCTTTTTCGCGTCGGTCCTGGGCGTTGCTGACGTCAAACCTCTGTCAACATTAACTGGGTCAGTAAACAAGGATGAATTACATTCGGAACAGCCGAAATCATTTCATTATACTATTGAACGCCGCCGGTGTTATTGAACGTGGACGTATTGATGACAGCGTGGAGCGGTGACGGGACGACTGCAGTCCTCTGACTATCGATTTTCTAAGAAATTCTATTTAATTCGAATCCTAAAAGGGCTGCCTAAGTTACTGTATCTAGTGTAAGTCCTTTTTGCAAACATCCTGAATTTATTTTCACATTTTGTCTATGCGGGCTTACTCTCCAATGTTCTTATTTGGTGTAACTAAAAATTCTGACTAAATTCCAAAAATATCATTGGTTGCCAGCGCCAACTATCTCGTCAAGTGGCGTTATCTCGCAAAGTAGATCAATATCTGAACTAGACAGATGAATCCTTGTACTGATTGCAAGCTGGGCAGTGCATAAAATCCATGTATGGTGGTGTTGTCGGCAGAGGCAGCTTGCGAGCGGCTCGCGCGGCCTCCGCCCGGCAACAGGTCCGGCTCGCGATCAATACGCCGCGCGCCGCCGCACGCCGCGCCGAGCCGAGCCCTTTCGATAGCGCCGCGCCGCGCCAAGCCGCCGCGCGCCACCCGAACCGCGGCCGAAGCGACGCGAACCCGTGATCACGTCACGCACAGCCGATTTGCACACAGGAATACATGTCGACCAACATCGACCGATTTCGCTGTTTCACTATTAATTTTGCTTTGGCTATCAAGAATTGCCTAAATATTATTTCGATTATTTGCATCATTTTTTCCTCTTCATCAAAGGAAAACTCAATTAATTTCATTGATGTTACAGAGTCAGATTATGGAAATGCTGTTATGTCCACATACATTCTGAGCATAACGCCAGACTACAGAAATCCAAAAGGATTAAACTAATAATAAAGCAGTGGTTCTGATTCGACATGAATGTTTGTGGATTGAGCGAACCTGACGACTAAAATCTTTCTAAATCTGGTCCCAGTTTGGATAAAGCCGACTCGATAGTTTGTTTATAACGTCCATAACAGGAAACACTTGTCAGCTTCGCCGTGGGAACACAGAGACCTATAAAAAGACTGTTGAGAAACCAGAAAGGAGCAAACAACCCTGCGTAACACTTTTTGTTTAGTTGGGGTTGAACGGATTCAGTTAAAAGTTTACGCAATGGTGTGACTACACCAATAAAAGTCGGCGGTGACACATTACCCCCGAAAGCGGCGGCGATAGGGGTTCATGAAGTGTTACCGAGTTAGATGGAGGGCGTAGGTAGTTCAGGGTTTAAGCAGCCGGTGGCGCTGTGAAGTGCTTCCGGAATTAGCGCGGGCGTCATGCGATCGGCACATAAATCTGTCGCCGGTGGCGTTCCGCGCGCCACGAGCCGCAGACGACGTGGGCGGCGCCGCGGCGGTTGCAATCGCGAACTCACCGATACTATCTCAATTGCTTTACGACCGCTGACAATCTTTACACATGTATGACGAGGGACTATGCATTTATAAATAAAAAGTTATCTTCAAATACCGCCACCGCGACCAGACAGCTCAGGGGATTGAATCGCCCAATCTAAATGAGAAAGGCCATTAGAAGGTGTAAAAGTACGAAAATGCTGACGTAACGTCCCTGCTAAATGTTGAATATCGCATTGGACCAGTTCTCGCTCGGAATAATAACGGCCTGAGTTGTAATTGACGAAGTAACAGCCACGAGTGATGATGTAGCGTTCATTTGGCGCAGTTTACTACACAATATTTTAAAACAGTTGTGAGATTATATGGCGCCTCAGTGGCGATCCAATGAATAAAACATTCACGAATTGGAGAAGGTTTTAACGAAATCCACCCCTACAAAGGTCGATTCTTGTCGTTTTAACATTACGTCTAAGTTTGTGTCTTGCTCGAGCCTAGGCTTATTGAAATATAGAGGGATGAAATATTAATAGAATATGCCCTCTACATTACTTATTCTACGTGATATCTGAAGCTATCAACACAGGCGACTGTTACAGACTAAACTTGGTGTATTCTGTAGCTATGATTTTTTTTCCCTATAAACATGTATTTTCTAACAAGGTCCTCCTCATAGCCATTTCCGTAGCAAACATTGCATGCAATCGGCATTTTTATAACGGACTTGCAATTATACAAAAACCGCATTTGATCATTAAGCCAATTGAAAAATTTTATGATTCGTGAGCCTACTTCCTAGACGAACGATCTTAAGTAGTATTAAATCAAAACATACAATTTCTTTTGCATTGAGCAACCGGGTATCACTTAGTTCCGCAAGGTCTATCGGTAATGCAACGCAACAGGCAAGTTAGACATCATTTTTCGCCAATTGAGCATCGGAGCCAATGCTTAGCGGTGAAGTAATAGTGATATATGCGGATCATTTTCTTATAATGTGCTGGTGATAGTTGTAGACAACTGCTTTATTTTGAGTCCATTAAGTTTCGACACGACAACATTGTTCACGAAGGAAATAAAGTTACTAGTTTAGATTCGTTTATGAGTTCGTGCTTCCACTTCTGACGAATATATTTAATTATGAAAGGGCTAAAAGGTCCTGACATATGCAACATCGTATCTAGTATAACGTACATTCCGTGTGTGATTTTCCTCATGATTGATGAGAGACACACAGATACGAGCGTTGAACCGAGCACAAAGGGTTCCTTGTGACTGTTGCAAGAGCATCCGCCGACCGCGATTCTCGCCACACACTACAAAACAACTATCCTTATCGTGTTACTGACGGACCACTAAATGGTACACCAGTTCCACGACGCTCTCAGAGAAAATATGGAACGGATTAGGAACTCAGGGTATCAGATGCTTTCCAGAGATTATTTAGTAAAAATTTGCTATTTCGTATCCTTAGATGGGAGAGGTAATCGACACAAGCTATGAGTTTAGAGGTTGGAAATTTCTGCTTTGATTTGAACCTCAGGCGATAGTGATGTGTATTTTATGAATAACTTGTCAAATATTGCATGATACCGCTCTCAAAATGTTCTTTGATCACTGAAGGTCCAACATTTTTTTTTTTTTGCGTGTAGAATAAGCAGATAGACACTCGTGTTATTATATCGCACATTTTATCATTTTCCATGTGGTTACGGAGGTTTACACCGTAGCACTAAGAACTAATCGTAACGGCTAGCTCGTCAGGGATTATAAACTCGATAAAATGCAAGTATTTAAACCGTACCTGTTTATGGGATCGTGTTCATCATGATGATTCAGTAAACAAATAAATAATGGCTATTTATCATTTTGCGTAAGTTGGAATCAACTGAGCGGAACCAACGCATTATTGTTAGGTGTTGGAGATCTAGTAATCACTTCATGTACTGTTGTTTTGTTCATATAGTGCTTACTGTAGAAAGGAGATCTATTCAATCTACACTAATATAATATATCAAAAATTCGAAGACATGTGACATTCACCAACCCGCACTGGGCCCGCGTGGTAGATTACGGCTCATTCCCTCTCCTAGAGAGGAGGCCTGAGTCCCAGCAGTGGGAACATTAAAAAAGCTGATGATGATGATGAATATAATAAAGAGGTAAAGCTGTTTTGTTCTTTTTTTTTGTTTGTAGGAAGTAATCTCTGGAAGTATTGGTCTGATAGCTAAAATTTTTTCACCGAAAGTTGCTATATTTCTGAGTGACCTAGGCTATATTTTATGTACGCGAGCGAAGCCGCGGGCAGAAACTAGTAGATGATAATATTACTTAAGCTATTAATTCCTATAACTAACTTATACGAATTAATATCAGATGAATTTCGAAGCCGAATTTAACTTCGAAAATTCTTGCAATCGCTGTGTGGAACTACAGTTTTGATTTATAATGTATGTATGTGGTATTGAATAAACCATTAAAAAAATACATGAATTTAACTGTTGTCCCACTATATTCCCGAAAATAAATGTACTGGTGGATGGATGATACTCCAATGATAGAAAATAGAAGTTATGGAAAAAGATCTTAATTTAGAACTAATGAAGGCAGAACAATTTAGTATTAAACATGTTCTGAATGGGTGGGATTGCGGAAGAAACACAAATACACAGTGAGCACAGACCGGACGAGTCAATCGGCGCACGAGCACCGCTCCCTTCCATCGGGGATTGACAAATTGAGTTGATGGCAGTGACGTCACACCTAATACAGATGAACACTGAACATCAAATTATCGGAATGTATTAATGTGCACCTACATACAAACCGCCAACGTTCATAATCGTAACAACAAGGTTGTTATCACACCAGACTTTTAATTAATCGCGACCCCATTTTGCAAATTAAATACGTGAGTAAAATTAATTTTACCGTTTTGATCGAGCATTCTAATTTCATCTCCTGTATGCATGTTATCTTAACATCATGCGAATTACTTGTGTGACAAGTTACTGGCGTAACCGCTTCATTAACCTTACCATTAGCAATACCATTAAAACTTTATATTATTTCACGTAGGCTTATGGTGCTAAACGGTGGATAAACAGTTTACGAAATTATGTGTCGAGTCAAATTGTTCCCTTGGCGTGACTTGCATTTTCCTTTGGACAATTTCTAATATTAACAGGCACACTCTAAGTAGTGTCTTCACTCTTGCGACAATAGGGCGCTACATATTGGAGACTACAAACATATTTTCAAACTGTTTTATGTGTAAACCATTAGTATCACCTTAATTATTTTATTTATTTATTTTATTAATTATTATGGATTACGACATCTATGATATAATTAAGGTATTTTAGTTTTAAAGGGTTTTAACAGCATTAGAGGATTTATATTCTAAATATCCTTATGATGATTCTGGAGTAGATCTAAAAATCTATCGGGACAGTGGAATAAAAAAGTGATCTTAAGAAAATATCAACCCCCAGCTGTGAGTGAGAGGTTTGTAACATCAATCGAGGTTGTATTTATTTGTACGCATGCGTGTGTACTGCGTCAACTCGGTCGGGTGGCGTGGATTACGACATCGGCGACGCTGAAAACGTAACATGGTAGCCCCCACTGCTTCCTCTGAAGTGATAAACTTAGGGGCTGAAGCTAGTCATTGACAATTCGTACGCGATGAGTAACGCGCGGTGCTACACGGTGATGCCGGGGCCCAAGCCCCTGCCTATACTCGGCAACAGTTGGCGGTTCGCTATAGGCAAGAACCCGTGGCGAACCCGCGCTTTGGACGTCTCGCTCTGGTTCCTCAGAGCTTTAGCAGGCACCGGGGGGGCGGCTAAAGTGGCAAGATTGTTTGGACATCCTGATTTGGTGTTTCCGTTCTGTGCCGAAGAAGTAGCAAGGATTTATCGACGGGAAGACTTAATGCCACACAGAGCAAGAGCACCCTGTCTGAGCCATTATAAGCAAGATTTGAGGAAAGATTTCTTTGGCAGGGAGCCGGGACTAATAGGAGTGTAAGGGATTTGATATTCTTGTGTTAAGCTGTTAAAGTTAGCAATTAAGTTACACGTGTTCAAGTTTGGTATGTTTTGTGCAGACATGGCGAGCCGTGGTCTAGATTTAGATCCAAAGTGTCCAAAGCATTGATCGCGCCGGAGGCAGCAAGGGCTGCAGTGCCCGATTTAGAACATGTGACCGACGATTTTGTGCACAGGTATGTTGCGTAGGTATCAGGTCTTTTGTTCTTTATCTTAAAAAAAGCGATTTGTTTAATTTACTGAGCTATTCCCGTAATGTTATTTTGGAAAGAAAACATGATAGTGATAAATCACTGTCATCATAATGGAACTATAGTGCCTACATTACGATGTGTACCATCAATGTAGGTGTTTAAAGAACAGTTTTAGAGAACATTTATTTAAAGTATTTGCCTGATGATGCTATGCTTGTAATTTACATTAGAATTAATAAATATGGTTCTACAATAATAACAGCATATTTATTAATTGCTATAATTTGGATAAGTCTTCAAGAACATGGTATCAAAAAGGGCTCGTAGTCGTCGTTAACGCATGCGGCATTTGTGGTCTAGTACTTCGTTTTGCCTCTAGTGATCTGAGTGTGGAATCTCAGTTTAATGACCACATCCCGTTTTTAACAACGGAGAGCGGCGTCTGCGCATTTGTTTTGAGCGACAGCTACTGACTCACTGAGAACAACAAACCTCATTCAATGAGAAATGTTACGTTTCGTTTGAGTGACTTTAACGCGGAATATTTAACGCTTGGATGAATTTAATTGAGAAACACAATTTACATATGAGCTTTAAATGAATTAGGTTTTGATTAGCAGGTAGGCAACGTGAAAACTAGGGTAGAGCAATTTAAATTAAGCACACGAACGTTAAATATTAAAAGCGATACATTATAAAATGTTTTTGTTACAGAATGGAATGCATTCTCGACCATAATCGTGAGCTGCCGAAAGATTTTCTCACGGAACTCTACAAATGGGCCCTTGAGTGTAAGTGCTGCTTGACAAGCGGCGCCACCTTCTGTGAACTCTATTGTGCTTTTCCGCATAAACTTAGCAAGTGGTAATTTTACGCCTAAAGAAAACACTCTTCTTTGTTCTAGCTGTGGGTGCTTGGGCACTGGGGACTAGATTGGGGTGTCTTAGAGATAACGACGCGGAAGCAAAAGAAATAATTAGATGCATTCACGGATTCTTCCATAATGTTCCTGTTTTGGAACTGTCAGCGCCATTATGGCGAATATATTCAACACCTGCCTACAAAACATATATCGAAGCTCTGGATGCCTTTAGATCACTCTGTTTGAAAAGATTGACCGATAAAGGTATATGCTCACAAATAGCGAAAGCTTCTGGTGAAAAGGTGGCCACTATATTGGCGTTAGATCTACTTCTGGTCGGTGTAGACACTACAGCGGCTGCTGCAGCGAGTACTATGTATTTATTGGCCAATAATGAGAGAGTACAGAGAAAACTACAAATAGAACTAGACAAAAACCTTCCAAGAGGCAGGGGAATGACGCACAAGGACTTAGACAAGCTGCCTTATCTTAAAGCTTGTATTAAGGAGTCGTTGAGGTGAGTTACTCGGAAAGAAATCTCTTTTGACTGCTTTTCTCAAAGAATTCCTTTCAGACATTTCAAACCCAAATAGTGTTATCCAAAAGGCGTCTAGCGGGCAACTGTCTCGGTACAAGTATCTCACGGTGGTAGTTAGCATAAAATCTACAATTCAAGGCTAATATTATGGAGGAGCAGCAAACATTGATTGATCTTGATACCGTGACTTCAGTTACCGCGTGGCAGCATCACCGTATTAAATACTGAGTTCTGATTCACACGTAAAGCAAATAAGAGCCGCTCAAGGACGATAATTTGTCCTTTGTTGGCCATCATCTTGACAGTTTGCGGTTTTGCTGGCATATTTCTTGACAATATTTCTATAGAAATAATTTACTTCCTTTCAGATTATTTATCTCATGATTGATTGATTTATATTTGTTACAATATTGCTATTGTGAAGCCTCAGTTATATTAAGAGACAAACTGACCCGCAACATGACACGCAACGCTCGATCTAGTAAGGCTGCAACGTGGCCCAGTGTCTCGTAACTTGCCCCCCAAAATTTTACAACACATTCACGTGATGTGGGACAAGTTGGACAATTTGACAGCGTTGC
Source organism: Mythimna lalbum (assembly GCA_949319445.1). Classification (NCBI taxonomy): domain Eukaryota; kingdom Metazoa; phylum Arthropoda; class Insecta; order Lepidoptera; family Noctuidae; genus Mythimna; species Mythimna lalbum. Next base: position 14,128,165 of record OX439360.1, read on the forward strand.
GCATCATGTTGGGGAACATTATGTCCCCTAGTACATCTCAGATTTAACAGTGTTATTTAAGGTTTCAATAGAGTCATTATGGCGTCACTTGGTAGGCCTATGTCCAACAGTGGACGTCTTTCGGCTGAAATGATGACGATTTTACATGAAAGATTTGATGTTGAGACAGTTTCAATGCCATTAACAGTAATAGGAGATTTTCCTCGTGACACGAGTACAGTAACCTCCAATGAGCCTATAGGATAAAAAACTTGATACAAATGTATCGTTTTATTGTAACGTGACCAATGATGGTCAGCGTCAGGTTACATTTGCACCTGAGCCGCTATTAGGAGCTCAGTGCACAAGTCGAGTGTAACAATACTAAAGTTTATAGCACGTTATGTAAATAATAAACTTGCAGTACAAGTCCTCATGCACCGATAAGTACAAAGAATTCGTAATTGACATGTGGGTGACGTGTTTAATGATCTCATTTGAGCTGGAATTTGTAAAACGTAATCAAACGGCTAAAAAACTGCTGTTTATATAAATTCGCTATACGGGTTTTTAGTACTGAATTTAAATGATAAAAAGCTGTTCGGTTGCGCGAATAAACTGTTGATACGGTAGGTACGTGATAAAGTGCAAACTTGCTTTGATTATAATATCTGAAATTACACTTCTTTAATATTATCTAATAAATGACTTAAATTTAATTCGCAAAAGGACGTTAACCCATGTACCCTGAACAGGAAAAGTGTAATAACTATGTTTTTTTACTAATAAATAGTTCATTTTTCATTACAGTTCAATATAATAACGTATCTTAGTAGCATTATCCTTAACACATTGTTTGATGTAGTCGTTGTAAGTTTAGTGCCGTGTTGTTCATCATTGTTATGTTATTACTATAGACTCAAACCAGTTATTTTGGGGAATGGAAGGTGCATTCAATCAGATGCGGTCATATCTGGATATGAAGTTCCTAAAGGGGTAAGCGAAAAAACAAACTTTCTTTCAATACTTTAGTAGATGCGCACGTTTTACTTTGCATGAGGAAATTCATATCTAAGCAGTAATATCCATTTAGACTGACGACGTGACAGTGAAGGGGAAAAGTGAGATAATCACAATTTATAATTATTACAAATTCCTTTTCCTATTTCAGTCGCACATCGTTTTCCCGCATTACATCCTATCCAACGAGGAAAGATACTTTCCATCACCGAAGGAGTACGTCCCCGAGCGATGGCTCCGAGACGGCGAAGTTCGTGAGGTGACGGAAAAACCCGAAGGATCGATAGGTCAAGGTGGGGGGTCAGGATGCCCGTACAGTCGGGCGGTGGAGGTGTGTCGCAAGCAAAAGGAAGTAGGGATCCACCCATTCGCATCGCTTCCTTTCGGCTTCGGTCGGCGAATGTGCATCGGGAAGAGATTTGCTGAAGCAGAGTTACAACTTCTGCTGGCTAAGGTTAGTTTGATTAGAGTGCTGTACATAATTGTTTTCTTAAATGAAGGCAGGAACGATTTGTCATTTTCTTTTTCTAATTGACGAAAGGGGAAAATTGTGGAGTAAAAATCGAGGTCAGACGGCAATGTAAGTTCATTGCCTTCTGATCTCGATTGGAGATCGAGGAACAATTTAATTTGCAGAAAAACTATAGGTTACCTATGCCAAAAATTTGGTTGGTTGATAGTTTCTTTATATGCAGATATTCTAAGCCTAGTTATTTGTTCCCAGACATTCCACAAGTACGAGGTGTCTTGGCGCTACGGCGAGCTAAGCTACAGCGTGACGCCGACGTACGTGCCAAACGAACCGTTGCAGTTTACTCTGGACAAAAGAAACGGTAACCACACTACCCTGTAATCTTCTATGTTAAATACTTATTTAATGTTCTAGAGTTAACTACCAAAGGTTTTTTTAAGTTGCATTAAGCCGTTCGTATTTTGTACGAGTTTGTAACATAAGTTCAACTTAGTTTTATTATTAGACTTGTTAAATAAAGCCGGGTTTTTGAGAGTTTATTTTATTATTTTATGGATATCACCCGCCAAGTAATATTTTTTCTACTCATTTATCGTAAATATTTCTAAATTAGTATAATAAGTATTAAACGTTAGGTGACACCACAGCTAACCGCGGGATGAATGGACTCCTACCAGAAGGCACGCATTAGTAAAATTTTTAAAATATGAGTCTTTTTACACATTTGCCCTTGTATTGTTGCTCACAGGGTAAACCTTTTTTTGTTTATAATTATTCTTGTACTCACTATTTGGCGGAGTCGTTGAGCTGGTACTCGTTGGAGCGGCCGAAGCACTCCTGCACGCCGGCGTCCGCCCACAGCCTCTTCATCGCCGCCAGCAACTCCTCGCTGAACGGCTCCGTGTCCTCCATCCGTTGGATCACGTCAAACACCATCTTGCCATCGCTCTGGAACAGACATTCACTATTAGTTCACTGAATTACCAAACGTTTCACCAGTGGATAAAGAAGAGTTTATATACGCCAGAATTTTTTAATTTCGTGACCACACGGTTTCATATCAACTTGAGCATTTTGGGTTCTGAGTTATTAATAACAATTATTTTTTGTTAAAGAAGTTATTGAAACCTGCCCAAATATAAAAAAGTAAGTACCAAAACAAGGTTTGTTTCTATAACGACATTATCGACGGTAGTCATAGTTTCGCCTAGTATAACCCTCTCCTAAAAAGGAAAGAAGGTCAACACTCCAAGACACATCAAAAAAGAGGTTGGTAGTTGGCAGCGCAGCCAACACTTTCACCGGTGCCAGCATCAATCATTCACAAGTTCTGTTTTGTATACTCGGTGCCAATGTACCACTGCAGTGAATGGTACGGAACCAGGGGCAACGCCACCGGGTGCCTGGCTACATTTGGGTGAATTAAAAGGTCCAAAGCTGCCACCTTGTCGACTGGTTTTAACCACGGCCAGAGATATTCTCATTAGCTAGTTGTGATATGGGTGAAAGCTATTTCTTGCACTCATTACTCTAATTTCTGACATACTTCAAGGTTCAAACAGTTCGAAGCAATTAACGTAAATTCCTGACAGCTCGGCAATAATAACAACGTTTTTATTAAAAGTAGAATTTTCATACTTCTTTGTATTGAGTTTGATAAACTGGTGGCGACGACCGACCTGACTATTGATTCGTATTAATAAGGTAGGCATCATTGAATTTAGTTACCAGTCTACCTAATTTATGAATAAAGCAATTACTTGATACCGATATAAATCTTAATGGTGGTCCTAGACTACAAATTTTTTTTCTATAAATAAATTAAAGAAACGTTTTGTCTTTTCACCTTGTTTAAAATCGAACTCCAGGATGGCCGGAGTGTGTTTCACCCTTGTTCTAATGATGGTGAAACGGAATATAAGCATACAGAGCCACCGTAACAATTACCAGAAATGAGGAAACATTTTGTTGTAACGCTTTTACATCTAATTGGGGTTCCCAGTGTACCATTTTGACTGGCCTGTTGGTCTAGTGGTTAGTGGCCCTGACTGCTATGCCGGAGGTCGTGGGTTCGATTCCCACCCAGGACAAATGTTTATGTGATGAGCATTATCATTTGTTCTGTGTCTGGGTGTAATTTATCTATAAAATGTATGTATTTAGAAATATATAAGTATGTTTATCAGTTATCTAGTACCCGTAACACAAGCTCTGCTTAGCATGGGACTAGATGGCGTTGTGTGATAGTTGTGGAATATTATTATTATTACCATTACAGTTGACCCACGGTAATCTGGCTTCTACGTAATACGACATGCATATAACAACAGTATGAAATTGTTTAACGCTAAATTGTTAATGAGGTTATTTAAAAAAAAACAAACATGTACTACATATTGTGCTGTTTAATTCACTAATGCCCATTTTCAGTAACAGTTACTAAGCATTCTTTTATTTTTGGGTTGGGAAATTTTCAAATAAAAGAGTTATTTGAAAATAACCCGACGCTCTGGGTGGAGCGAGAGAAATTGTCAGACTTTTTCTGACTAAAACCCACCTAAGTTCTTTCAGTTGTCCTTTGCGGACCAGAGTTGTGGTAACACATTCGAACAACCCAAAAAGTTCCGGATCACAGGGAGTCGATGGCCGCACACCGCGCCTTGCCAAATGTTTGCTGGATTAACGCGGGTCAACTATATATTTAGATAATGAACCAAGTTGCAGCACAAAGTGCATATTCTCTTGAATTAATTAGATATTTTGGCGAGTGTGTCCTAAAACTATTAGTTGGCTGGATTTTAATCAAACATTTAAGGGTGAAAATTTCCAGGAATCAATGTATCGCACCTTTGGTAGAACAAGGGCATAATTGTAATTGTGTATTAATAGTTTTTAATATTTGTAAACGATATACCTAAAAGAATATAGTATATAGTTTATGTCATACAAAGCAGAACAACCTTAGAACATTATTAACATAGCTAGACCACATTAAGTACAAAAAATATCTTTTCATTACTCATACTCTGAAAGTAGGTCTGAACTTGCCTAAGGAGCGGGCTGAAAAGTATCACACTTTTCATCCCTAGGGAGTTTTACTTTCAACTAACAGCAGACAAATTATAAAAAAAAAAATAGGTCTATCTTCTTGTATTCGTAATGAAAAGCACAATGCTTACCTCGGGGTTAAAGTTACTTATTTCGTCCCGAGAAGGAGTTGGCGGCCGAGCGTAGCGAGGTCGCTAATTCGAGGGACTAAATAAGTAACTTTCACCCCTAGTGTAATAATGTACTATAAAATGACTCTCTTGTAAAATTACAAAAACTGCAATTGTGCTCTTGTTCTACCAAAGGTGCGGTATGTTGTACGGACGGACGTAAGAATGTCGAAAATGTATTCATAAATGCAGTGATGGTTAGTGATTAAGTATTAACGACTTAATGGTCCATGCATGACATTAGTGCTGTGTTGACCTATTTAAGAGGGTCCTTCTCCACTCGCTTATCGTAAAAATCGAAAATGGTTTAAAAGCTTCTTACTTCATTTAATGCTTTCCAACGCGATGTTTGACGAAAAGGCTACGCAAAAAAAGAGAGATAATGCCTGGAAACTCTGTTAGTATTCGGTAATTCCGAGATTTACTCGAAAATTTCACAAAACTTGCCCTAGGAAATAGCTGTTTTTTCTAAACCCTTCAAAGTTTTTGGAAAAAGTTTTCGTCATTTAGAATCTTTTACTTTTTAATTTTTAGGCAAATTATGAAGTGCCAAAGTTCATACAAAATAGGACATTTTCAGAGGTTTATACTGGATTAGTTTTACACAAATTTAGAAATTGGTTTCTTTAGAAACCTAGTTAATATCCACAAGATACTGTGTTTCCAAAATATCTAATGAAAAATGTGTAATAACGTCATAATCAGTTATGAGCGGTTGTATGAAATACAGTGAAAATGTGAGTCATGATGCACCTTAATACGGTCTTTTGTAGAAAGGAAAGGGTGCCAAGTGCTACAAACTAATATGTGAAGTTGAGAAGTAATTTCATGAATATAAATTATTTTAGTAAAAGAAGAATCGTCATTTAAATACATAGCCCCGCTGATTTAAGCATTTGAAGTCGTCTCAAACTCTACTTGCTCGAAAACCTGTCAAAATTTGGAATTTCAGTAGGGTAAGTTTTAATAAATAAATAAATAAATATACTCAATTCAGAAAACCGCCTATATTCTTCTACAAGTCCACATCATTACATTCCTTAACAAAATTCTAACTTTTATTTCTTGATCACTGTTACATGTTCCTTTCACGCGCAACAACCATTGCCTAACTTTAAAAGCCATAAACACAGCCATAAAGAACGATGAGTCATAACAATTCGTGTTGAAGAGCAATATCGTCTCAATTGGAGTTGAGTGACCCAGCATCTTCGACATACGCTAATCCGATTAGTAATCCATTTAGCAAACTCGTCTCGGAGAACCGTACGATTTCGTTACGCAACCCGCTAACTGCCAGCTGAAAGAAAATTCTGTCTAATGAGTAATGATCATCTCCCAAATTCTGATTTGTTTAGTCTTCATATAAAAGTTTCACGATTTAGTTGACGAGCAAACTGCGATGCATCATAAATACTCATACTTTATGTAGCAGAGACAAGCCCAGTGTGTTCTGGGTATTATAAAAGTTTACAGTAGCGGCACTGCGGCATGAAATGCCATGCTATGAAATAAATAACTCGTACATCAGGCTTGTGCTTTTGCTGGTTGCAGAGGTTTCTGTGAAATATGCTCTAATTATGACGGGTGTTGCGGGCGGCGGGGCGCATGCGCGCTGTTGGCTGACGGGAAGCGCTGCTCGCCGCGCCATTCACAACCCCTCCTCGGAATAACCCGCCACCGCCACCCTTGTTGCTTACACATTGCATATTCATTTAAATACATCCACGTCCATTAGCTCGTTACCTAGGCTGGCATTCTGGCATTGTTTATTTGTAAAGCACTAGGCAATTTAAATTGTGATGAACAAACCGAATTTAATTCCTTCTTTTTGCACTTATTGTAAACTAGCTCTTGATTCACGAGTCACTCATTTAGAGAAAAAACTACACAATATAAATCTACACTATATTATTTTATTATTAATATTATAAAGAGGTAAAGAAAGTACTGGTCCGATTGCTAAAATTTTTCATCGATATAAAGCTGATTTATTTAGGATAGAATGGAAGATAAAAACGTGTTGCGCCGACCCGAAATAACACGTGATAAGGACAGGAAGATGATGATGAAAGCTGCTTTATTCCTGAGTGACATAGGCGATATCTTGTGTACGCGGGTGAAGCCGCGGGCATAAAACTAGTAAAAAATAAGTGTAAAGAGAAGGTACTACTCTATAGATACTCACAAAATACTTATATTTAAAAACAATAATTCTTAACAACCACATCTTTATTTTAAATAATGACCAGTGAATGTGAGACTGGTTGGTAAGGATGAAGTCAGAATGGCGTTGGTCCAGATGGAATACCAGTCGAAATGTGTAAGTTTTTGCGAGTGGATGGATGAACGTGGTTAGCTTTGTTCTTTAATAAGTTATGACGAGAAGAAGCCATACCTGATGATTGGCGCAACAGTTCTTTGGTGCCCATCTTTAAAAATAAATTAGAAGTGCTTGAGTGCAACAATTATAGAGGAATAAAGCTAATGTCACATACTATGAAAGTCTGGGAAAAAGTTATAGAGAGGTGGGAGAGAAGAGAGTGAAATTTCACAGGACCAACCGAGACCGAGACGTAGTACATCGAATCAACGCAGGATGAAATTGCAATTGCAACTTGCGACCCACGGATGCCCCTCAAGTTGAAGGGTAAAATTTACAAGTCCGATAAGACCTGTCATACTGTATGATCAGAATGTTGGGCTGAGAAAAAATAGGATGAAAAAAGATGGCATATAGCGAAGACGAGAAAATATTCACAACAGATATGGATGTGTGGAGTGACGAGAAAGGATAAAGTGAGAAATATTAGAAGAAGTTTGAAAGTGGCGCCAGTGACTGAAAATATGAAAGGAAATCGTTTGTCTTGGTATGGTCATGTGAAGAGGAGGGATGAAACGCATGATACAAAAAGAGTTCTGAGAATACATGTAGATGGCAGAGGGAGAAGCAAAAGGAGGCCAAAGAAATAATGGATGAAATGTGTGAGGAGTGATATAAAAGAAAAGGGAGTTAGAGATAGTGTGACGGGTGACAGGACAAAATGGAAGAAAAAAACGTGTTGCGCCGACCCCAAGTAATATGGTATAAGAGCAGGAATAAGAAGTGTTTGAGTTTTGACTGCGATTCCACCTGATGGTAAGCAGTGATGCAATCGTTGATGGTGATGCACACTAGTCTATTCAGAGCCAGTTCACTCTAGCCTTGAAGACACCCAATAATAATACTAGTTTCTGCTAATATGGGCTAATAGCATTGCTTCCGTGAATGTAGAAAATTATACCAAGAGAATACACTCGCAAGATAAAAAGTATCACGTGCTATTCCAGGACGTGGTCTACTCTCTGATGAAGCTTGGCGCACAGCGCCAAGCGTGGCGCACAGCGCCAAGCTTCATCAAAATCCGTTCAGCTATTTAAGCTCGAAGGAAATACAAACTTTAACTTGTTTATAATATTAGCAAGTTAATTAATAATATAAATTATTTAAAAGATACCTAGCGTCCTAAAGCAAATATGACCGCCTGAAAGTTATTATTCTATCTCACGGATATTTCTTTCTGCATATATCCTTATCAATATACCAATCTGTTTAATATGCAAAAATGTTATGATGCATCACCCGTAATCAGTGGTTTAGACTTGAAAAGTTATCAAACCAACTTATTTTCGAATTTATAATGATATGCATTAGTAGGAGGATGAAAAACTCAAGACTATAGTTAAAATGAACAGTCAGAATTGATATGTTCAATAAAGTGAAATGTCTGATTTTAGCAAATAAAAAATTAAATATAATAACATAATAGTCAAAAAATAATTAGGTCAGCAGTAAGAACATGGCTACGCCATGCCTTCCGTCACTGACAGCTAGCCACAACAGCCAAAACCGACTGACACCTTTAAAGTTTTGTATAGAATGATATATCAACGGAAAGACTGAGGCACATAGAATGGTTAAAATGAAGATCACAATACTGAACCCGTTCGCTACGTAACCATAGAACTTCGTCTAAACATAGAAAACAATGGCGAGACAACCCTCATGCGATTCATTGTGCGTGTACTTAGGTTTTGTTTCAACATGTTTGCGCCGGATAGGGCGTCACGTCACGTCCACTGTTTTCATGTCCCTCTCTGTGATAAAGAGATAGGTGCACGAGGTTACATAGCGGTGTCATATGCACACCAGCATAGCTGCGATGCGTACAATATGCAAAACTAATAGGGGGACGGCAGAGGGCATGTCTCATTACGGGAATACAGGGAAGGGGATCGATCTCCGGACATCGCGTCAACTGTGGAAAATACGCCGAGCTGCGTGTTGAAGGTGAAATACTACCGATTCGTACTTCAATCTAGTTTGTGTTATCACTACTTGAGAAGGGAATTACAGATTTTTTTATTATTATTTGCAGTCTCATGGACTTTAAAGATCCGTTTACGATGTACCTATGACAAACGATTCGTGCGTCACATCTCGTGACGAGTGAATTAATTACAGTTTTCAGAACAGCCTCTCATTCGTTGTGTAACTGATGACGTTGAACAGAACATGACATGAACGACTCTTCAACAGGTCGGAACGGAACTGAGATACCTTATCTCTGACATTCCGTACAGGTACTCTGATAACACTGGCCAATGTATCCCTTTCATAGTTTATTACATGTTTGGTGGATGTTTACTGGTTGCTAATAGAATCGCGCACTATCGCTAACACGACGTTGCTACCGTTTCTGCTTTATCGTAAATTATTCAGTTCGCAATATCTCTTTGACGTTAGCACAATAACCAGGTTTACAAATTCACTTGCCCATATCTAAATTGATTAATGTTTTGTTGGTGAATTGAGACTAATCACACTGCAACGTCTTGTATTGTGTCCTACAATGCTGCAATGACGAAACCAATTTAATCTCAAAGATAACCTTGTTGAATGTCTCTTTGTATTTACAAGTCAATAAGATTGGACAGAACTGTTTAATAAAAGAGAAAGATTTACAATAATGGTAATATTTGTTTTGGAGCAATATTCATAGCAAACAAATAATGCAATAAGCTGTTGTGCGGAGTGCAGTCGGGCCCGGCCGGCCGGCACCCGGCATGCAGTGAGCCACTCTCATGAATAACGAATACCCAATATTGATCTCCATAGAGAGAACATTTCACAGAATCGAACCAGTCCCAGGAAAATGCAGATGCAAATTTCGTTTATTCATGGAAGCATTTCACCTGTAAATTAGGTAGACTGATAGTTTCAATAGTTAAGGATAGAGGAAGGTGATAGAATGGAAATGAGCCCTTTACACTGCAGTGGGACGCAACATTCTCATAATATCTTTAATAAGAATCGTTTGATGTTTTCCATTTATCTTAATTTTAAAATTACTAATCCCACCGTTTGAGGGTGATATCATCACAGCAGGCTTAAAGATCGAATTAGCAAGAATGAAGATATCTGCAGAAGAACTAAGTTTTTGGCTCGCTGTAATCGCGCCGGTACCCTCTATGAGCAGTGGCTAGAGGTGTCACGACGTCCTCATTTTTCCCTTGACGCAGTTCCTCACCGGACATGGCCAGTTCGGGAGGTTTCTATTTCGGGGACAAGGAAATATATTTCTTGGAAATTCATTACAATTGGGTTTTTTTTTCGGTGGCTAAAAAAACATCCAGATGACCTCCTCTTGGGCGGAGCGGATATTGTCACACTTTCACTGACTAAAAATCTCACCCCGTTACTTCGTTGCCTTTCATACCGGGACCGAGCCTTCCTTTCAGAAATAGAACCTTGGTCCCAGTAGGCTTTGACCCTGCTGGGACCCTACGGTTGCTGACAACTCCTTGAGACGGGCGGGAAAAGTGCGCGCCGTCGACGACTGCGAGGACAGCGAGCTAGCCATTGCTCGCCGTCCGCAAACTCGCGCCTACGGGGGCCGAACGTCATTACAATCGGTGGGGGTTTATCCAAGTCATCGGAACGAAAAACAAAGTTGAGCGGGTGTGGGGCTCGACTCCCTATAGGGGAAGCCGACCCAAAACCAAAGAAAGGATAATTTTAGAAAAAACGAAAGTTTTATCAGCCTAAACTCGAAATCCGCTAGGACGCAGGACCATTTGAAAGAATTACCGTAGCTCTGGAACGCAAATGGAAACTGAAGGACACAGGTGGATTTTGGTTAGTAAAAGTCTGACACGCCTTCTTGCTTCATCATAGAGCGGAAGGAGTTATTAGGTTATCCACATACTCTGAAGAGTCGTCCTACTAGTAGCAGTGGACCGGGCTCAGTCAGACAACGCTTGGGGGAAGCCTTTGTCCAACAGTTTGACGTCTTTCGGTTAAAATGATGATCATGATGATCTTTATCATCATCTTCCTGCTCTCGTTTCATGTTATTCTGTTGTGGCACAACACGCTTTCTTTTTCCATTCTTTTTCTTGTCATGCTATCCTTCGACATGAACTATGAATCACATAACTATCAACATTAATGTATGCCACATCGGTTACTATGCAATAAGTTGATACCATTCCAATCCAGCCTCTCCCACAAATTGCTTCGTAATCAGCATTAGCGGCCAGCGGAAGCCTCAGAGCACTTATTCCCGATGTAGATTTGGATGCAATCGACATTATTTTTACTGACGATCGTCCATTATTTATAGAATACAGCCGACACGTAATCGACGCAGTTTATCGTTTACGCAACGAATACTCGCTTTGATTTTAGATTTTTAGTAAACTAATGAACACTGCACGATTGATATCTTCGAATAAATATTTCAATTTGATCAGTGTACTTAACACTGTGATCATATTGAACGTTTTTGTAGGAGTTATATGTTGCATGACCCGGCAAAAGTCATGCCAGAATTTGCGTTATATTACCATCCCAGGCGAAAGGTGTCGACTCAATACATTTAAATTTTAAGGCTAGGACTTAAGGGCCCTTTAATGTTGAGATATAAATAAAGGAGAACATGTACCACTTTCAGAAATTACACTTGTTATTGCAATTTAAATTTGGCACATTACGGTTTTCTCTTGATTTTTAAACAAAGTAACCTTCATTGTCAAAATTACTCGAATGCAGTAGTACGTGTCCCATGAAGTCCCATCTCAATTGCAAAATCTGGAAGGATTCCCTTCATATCAAATGTCGGAAAATGGGTAGCTTACCTCTCGGTCCTTATTGCCGTAGGTGATGCCCAGGTTGGGCATAGCACGCAAGATGGCGACGAGCGACTGAATCGTGTTGCTGTACACCACCGGTCGGTATTGTTTGAAGTCTTCATTTGTAAAACCACTTTCGTGGATAATTCTGTTGAAGAGAAAGCAAATTTTAACAAGTTTATTCACGGAAAATGTATAAAAATGGTAATAATTTTGTCGGCTATCTTCCATCACTTTATTCTTTATCATGGTCTAGTGCCCGATTTAATCTTTAGCTAGGTTGCCTCTATCTGCTTGTGCAATCCCTACGCTTCTATGGTAGCATCTATTCACTATTTTTCCGCTGCTAAAATGAAGATCATCTGATCTTTCTGGCATATATTTTTACTTTAAAGTAGGGGAAGTGCAGTATTGAAAATATATAAGTAGATAGGTAAATACTTGATTTTAAAATAAAGATGTAAGGAACTAGGTCCTATTATCACAATTTTTATGACACAACAAATAATAAATTGGTCAAATTGAGAGAACGAGTTAATAAAAGGCGTAAATGTGTGTTACTCATTGATTGCCTATGATTCATAGGTCCAATAGTGCGGTATTTTAACGAGATTGTTAAGTTCCAACCTCGACCAATATGGTTTCATGATGTAGGTAGTCATTAATGATATGGGAATGTACAAGAAATTAGCAGTAAATATGTAATAACAATGCAGTTTCCACAATGTAATTAAAGTTAATATCCAACTGAAACTGTGTAAAACCTCTTTTCCTTTTTCACTTTACTTAGCCTTTAAATAGGTAATAGTATATGCAAATATATATATGTATATATATATATATATATATATATATATATATATATATATATATATGTATAAATTCAGATGCGTCTTTCCATAATGGAGTGTAGTGTTAAATTTTTACCTAAATATTACATTGTCGGCACTGTAGGTCTATCATAAGAAAACAATTATGTTAAGAATAAATTTTTTGTATATATGACTGTTTGATGCCAAAATAAAAGAAAAGAAAGAAGAAAAAAACTGTTATGCTTGCTTTACAATCGGAAGTTATAAGCTTATTAAGAATCTTACTTATTCATATTTACATGTATTTAATCTTAAACCAAATTGGCAATGGCATCAAAGGGACAGCTCGTCATTCAATTATAGATAAATGAAGTTTCTGTAGTTACAGTAATAATTACAGCTGATGCAGAGTGTGGAGGAGCTTCTAACAACCATTCCTGGAAATAGATGGCCTTAACTTACATAAAGAATGTTGGTATGAAATTTTAATAATGTGACGGACGATATACCACCTCATATTTAATACGTATGTGGCACACAATATCTTAACCTGACAATTTCGTATTACTGTTTTATTTGACTCCAACCGTTATATTAATTTCATATTTATGGATGATGCATTCGTATTGCTGTCTGTGTAAATTATTTAGTCGATCGGACATTCAAGTTGCATGTACATAAATATGTTATATAGGTAAGGACGCTAGGTTCGATTCAATGACTAACAAGAATATAGCTAATTCGGAGAGCGAGATAAATGCGCCACTAAATATTGATTTCATGAAACTATGCTTCTATGTAGTCAATTTATTTTGCTACGTTTGGTCACATTTTTGTGTCATTGAATTTATTATAATGAAAGCACAATATAAAACATATCTTTAAAAGTTATGAAAGCAATAGCTAACCGTCCTGCAGACTGACTTTCTACAAAATGTTAAGTAAATATTTTAGTATTTTACAGATTCGAACAATGGAAGTGGTGCGTGAGGATGATGCACTCTGTCCAATGAAAACAATCGTGTCATGTACCCGGCGCGCTCATTCTTCAGGGTTCTTGGAATTTTAACTCTAGTCTACAAGATTTCAAACCAACCTACTTTATTTCTCTCATAATTCTATAATATAAACCAACTGTTTGAAATAATCGCAGTAGTAGCCATTAGAGCTCCAAACATCCCCTGAGTATTGACAGAGAAATGAGATTCATTCATTAAGTTTGCGAATCAAATGTGTCAAGACGTCAAAATCGGCCAATTTTTTTTTTAAATACTTTACATGAGTATCGATAAAATAATTTGATTCCAAGCGTCTGGCGTGCCATAGATCTGTAGCATCCGGGACGCGGATGACGTCATTGACAGCGTGGTGCAAACACCCACAAAACATTGATTTCATCAACATTAGCGTAGGTAAGTACCTATCTAGTATAGTGAAATATCGATGCTTCTAGTCATTCTGACTTGGCCATGTTCTATTGACAACCTATCGAGATTTGTTGACATTACGAAAAGTAAACACCTTGATTAGATAACGACCAAACTACGTACGCGTACTATTGTCAGACTCAAACTGTTCAGGGTTTTTTCTCATTTTAAAAGTTTAAACTTCAAGAATAAATGGGACATTATGAATCAGTCATAATAATTATATGAATCACATTTTCACAAACCTGTTTGACACAGATTAGGCATGTGCAGTTTTCACTGACCATCGTCAACTATTTGGCAGGGGCTAATGGCTTCGTCGGTGTCGTTTAGTGACGTCACAGTAACAAATTATTTTATCGTATACGTTGGTCAGCTCGCGACGTGACGTGAGACAAAAATCTTTTAATTTTAATGACACGAGTAAATCTATCGTACAACTGCTAAACAACGGAACATATCTACGTAGTCGTTACCTAGGCATTTAGAGTGTGACGTAGATGTATGTTCTCAAAAATATAACTATTCTGCAATAACAAGGCAGTGGTGATAGTCGACATTTATTAGTGTAAACCATTTATACTAACAGAACTTCAGCATGATTTCTGTACGAACGGATGCACAACGTTTGTTGTAAGAAATTATTTTAATATATAGTACAAAACTAGGAAATCTCGTATCTATTATATATATCTATAATCAAATACATATTCGTACATATTACCTAATAATACAATACTGTCAATCCCTACATTGTAACAAAATTTTCATACAGATAGTAATCTATTATCTTCAAAATGTAAAACGCTTGTTGACAAGTCGTAGATAGGGAGATAGCAGGCAATCGACCGATGTATATATCTCTAAACAATAATATTGATTAAGATAGATACGAATGAATATAATTGATAACACTGTACGACCAACCACACTGCGGCGAAACAAAAAATGGATGGACTGCGATGTTGCGATGCAAATAATAAACGTGTCTGTCTACTGTTGGTTTTCCAACGAATTGCTTCTCGCGTATCCTGGCCGGCTTGGTCCTTCCAAGCACTAAAATTGATCAATGGGTGATGCTAATTGAACAAACGGAAATAATGATCCAGATTGATCCTCAGTGACACTTTTGCGACCAAATTAGTACATGCTATGACAAAAAGAACGTTTAAGCTCTTCGTTACACATTTCGCACTAACCTGACACTGCCGTAAAAGATAACTCCGAAACTAGTCAGGTTTGAAACTTGGGAGAAGGTCCTGAGTGCATAAGTAAGAATTGTACGAATAAATCTGCTTAGGTCTTGATAGATCGTATGGTGTGTACACCAGCTGTTCTCTGTCTATCAACTAGTAGTAGTAGGCGGTAGAGAAGAAAAGCTTAAACTGAATTGGGCTGGAGGACTAAATAAGGACGGCGGGAGTTGAGATGGGTCAAGATGGCCGCAGGACAACTGAGAAAGGACATCGCTCTCAAAGACGATCAAAAACCGTGATCTGGATAGGTTAGAACATTTGTTGGGCCGACAGGTTCGGAAATATTTAACTTAAACCACAGACAGAGGTTTGTAACGAGAAAGGGACACGAAGGACTTAAGCCTGAAGAATGTTTTTAAAAGCGTCAAGTAGTCCGGAATATTCAGCCAAGCAGAGGTTCTATTCGCCTTTGGAATGAAGGATTTAACAAAAAGTTACTCGGTAATTATGGATGAAACTGCGTCAGGTCACTGGAATAACTTACGACCCAGGGATGTTCCTCAAGTTAAAGGATAAAATCTATAAGTCTTGTCAATTTGTAAGAAGTACAGTATTAATTAGAAAGTGTGGCTATGAAAAAGCCGGATCAAAAGAGACTACATTTAGCGAAAATGAGAATGTTGAGATGGATGTGTGGAGTGACGACAATAGATAGCGAAAATTGAGTATATTGAGGTAATTTAAAATTACGGCGGCTACTAACTAGCAAAAGGTTAGGTAGTATGCCAAGTTGCCTAGTTGAGCTTACGTTAATTTATTACGTACGTGACTGTCTGTACGTACTGGGCATATCTCTGTAATATCTAAGCATTGTCATATTATGGAGTCTCTCTGACACTCAATAGAAAACTACCTACTCGCAATATATTAATTTTCTCTTCATTAATGCTATTAACGAAACAAATTACTGGTATACTTACTTCATTTGTTTGACTATAGTACTTTTGCCGGATTCACCAGCACCTGTAAACAAAAACACATATGTAATACTATTCGTGCATCAATACATAACACGTGTTGCGATTGTTTTAACATTAATTGATCATCATCAGATACATCACAATTAATTGGATTGGACAAGTCGAATTAGGCGGCCGACATTACATAAAAGCTGCGTTTCTTCAAAGTGAACATTTCGCAAAACCACGTAATAAAACACGCGATGATATAAAAACATTTAATTACCGCCTAAATGTAAACTGTTTCAGTCCACATTATGCACGTCTCGTTGAGTGAAAATAGCATGGAAAAATAAACGTTTTCTGTGAACTGGACGCGGACGGACGAAGGGTCTACCATGCTGATCGATAAACTTCAGTGTTTGCAGCTCTGCGCATGCTGACTATACTTCGGGTTTTCCACTCAATTCCTAGAACAATCGATAACCTACGTGTACGCTACGCAGCGAGCGTACGCTTTGAGCCTTGTTTAATTAATTGTACCTAATTACAACATTATCTGTTAACGCAGAACAATGATCATGGCTCTGTGACAAAATGCATCAACCACTGATTGTTGAAGAATGGAAACAATTGTCTTTCAAATATATGTAGCTTCATGTAGCTACTCTAATCATACGAGGCCTATAAAACAGTTATGTAAGCGTAATTACTACAAACAATATTTATTTACTGTTATCCTTCGTACGTAGATATTAATTGGCTAATAAAGTGACGAAATTACGTGGGTGTAGTAAAACGAACCCTGTCAAATACAGGTTCTTAGTATCATGACCCCTGTTGGCTCTAATTGGCTCGCCAGCGCGAATGGCCGATCTCTGACCCCCGATATCACTACACAAGTGCACTCCTGATTTCTACATTGCAACTTGAACAACCATTCATACCTTTGATTGTGACAGGCTTAAAATGTATAATAAAACGTAATATTATGTTACATTAAAGGACCTGAAGCTTACAAAACAATATAATCATACGTCAAAATATAGATGTATCATGATATCATCACATACTTTATATTCAAAGTGGAAGAACTTTCACAATAAAGTAGATGGTAATCGCGTGCAAAGAAAGTATTCCCACGAACATCCAATATAATAACTTTTAAAACAGTGAATGTCATGTTGGATTATTTAGTTAATAGTGAATGCTTAAGAATTCGAACAGTTTACAAGTTAGGCGATCGGAACAAGGAATAAACCGCGTATTGCTTCCCTATCATGGTCTCAAATCCTAAGTGTTCATGGCCTGCGAGGAACGATGCCGTAAGCCGTGATTTTTATTGTCTTTAGTTACAATATCGTTAACACTGAGCACTTTTTCGCGTGAACGTAGCAGAATGTTTTATCGCGGCGTAAACCTCGATAAAAACATAATGTATCGAATCGAACTTCTGTATCGGGGTGACAGGATGAGTAGACGTCGCCTCTGTGCCTTTTTGCGCTATCATCACGATAACATCGTCGCGTGCTCGAATGCCGCTTGGTTGATAAAATACCTGTCTGTAATGTCCGTTCGATCGCCTCTTCAATGTTAACCTGACAACATTTGCCTATTCACGATTAACTTATGTTCAAGAAGTTGTACGTATAACTTTATTTTCAAGTTTTAGCGCCTATCTTATCCAAATGTCACAATATTTGAAGGATTAAACCACGTTTATCTTTTTAATAACTTCGATATTGACCGATTAGTGCTAATAATAGATTATAATTAAAGCTGTCTGCTCACTACACCGTACTATACTATAAACGTGCTAGGAAGGTGACAGGTTTCAATTTTGTATGGCCCAGCCCACTGTCCATTTAACTATTCCGTCACAAACCAACACCATCACGCACAGCACGAAGTATCAATAATTACCGGCGAAAATATTTTGCTGGTGTCGATACGCTCTAAAACGATGAGCATACGGGATGTAATCGCGTATGATGATCGTTTTAAACCTATCTCATCACTGTGTTACTGACAGATCAATTCAATTCTGTAATGGGAAATTTTGTATAGGAAATAGTGTTCACTCACTCTTTTTGACGCAAAAACTCAGGTGAACTACTACATCCGAAACAATGGGTACCGTACGGATATGATACGCGGATGCTACAATCTCTTAAACTTGCTGTGGATCCGTTCTAGAGGGCATAGTATATCGTACAGTGATTCTTACCATGCTTGATACGTTTCTAGTACGGTGGTGGTATGATACGGTATAGTGGGTAAAATCCTTAATTGCTCTTCGAATTCACATAACAATCGTACTACAACAGTTGCGAGTACATCGCCCAAAATCTATACGATCTTTAAGCATGACGTAAAATTGTTACATTTAGAATTATTTCGGTGGAAAAGGTAGGATGGCTTGGACAGGGCAATAAGTAGCATTAAACGACGCTACGCACGTAACAAATGGTATTTGGTGTACATGCGAAATAGGCGTGAAGGTGTTATTTTAAATAATTTTTTGAATATAACTTCAAGAAGAAACACGTGTAAGCTTTAATCTAAACCCTGGTATACAAAAATACAGATTAAAGAAAGAAAGAAGAAAACTCCAATGTAGTAGTTGTAGTAATGTAGTAGTAGTAGTAGTTAAGAGGTGGGAACCTGGTGTCCTGAAACACAGGCCTAGAGGTTAGCTTAGGCACCAGTCTCCTACAATATATAATTGTAACTGGTTTATTTATTTTGTGTTTTGTATACTCATTAAAATATTTGATAATTACTGATATTGTAGTGAGAAAATAAAGCATATTATTATTATTAATGTGACGATCTGATCATATTAGTAGGGCAAACTTTGGATTTAGATGGAGAAAGAAAATGGGGAAAGTCCCCAGCAGTGGGACACCAAATATAGTAATAAAACAACTCCTAATCCAGGTTGGATTTGAATTTCTATAATTTGAGAAAAGATTGAATTGTGTGAAAATGGTGTGTGATAAATTAACACTACGGTACACGCGCCCTGATTTTCTTATGTTTTACTTGCGTGGAGTGAATATTAATTCATGAATCCCCAAGCGACCACCGGTGGCCGCGCATCTATTGTCTTACTATTGTGTCTCTAATTGACGGTATCTGAAGGGTTAAGATCAATTTCATTTATCTATTTGTAAGTATTTTATTTGTTACTATAAATAATATGGCATTTGAATTTAAATAAATAAACACGAAACATTTTTTTTTTAAGTTTACTGTTTCGAGATACGTTTCGTTTTTTATTAATATTTAAAACAAATCTATTCATTTTGATAATAAATTGAGCCAAATTAGGACTTGATGATCCGGACATATAATGCATGTTTTAGTGAATTTTGAGGACTGATTATGTGATCTTGGACAAAAAGCACATTGATCATTTTTTATTGTTCTCTGGACTTTTGATTCCTGTGGCATATTTTGAGCATTAATTCTCAAGTTTATAGCAGGGTTCACAAGAGTGGAATCCTTCTAAAATTTTAATATGGAACTGTTTTCTTCTCTTTGATGTGATTCTTTGAAAATCGAAGATATTTCTGGTTTATTAGATTTGACGCTGCCAACCATGGTAGTTTTTCGTTTCACAGCTGACAATATTGGATTCGAGATTGTACAAAAAGCAATAATTACAACACTTCTGAATTGAACGAGAGATTTTGAAACGCCGATAGTCGCGTGGGGTGTAATGCCGTCCCAAGCACTTTCCAGCCATTTTTTCTGCCACTAGCGCCCTCGTCGTTTACCGAAACTTTACTGACCTTAAACCTTGTTTACTTAACGAGGATTACACTAAGCGACACAATCTATAATCAAATATTTTAAATAATATGGACGTAAACATTGGTCTGGGGCGAATATTTACCCCGCGAGTGTACAGTAGAGCTAGCTCTCAATTTTATATGTTGAAGTGGGTTTCAATTAGGTATCATTCAAACATGTGATCCAAGACCCCTTCCTTAGTTTTTACCTTTTAACTGATTACGAGACTGAGCTAAGAGACCATAATAACCATGAATTTTTTCGAAGTGAGACATGTGAGGAGTGGCTCATTAAAGCAAAACGCCATTCATGGTCAGATATGCACGCACGGGCAGCCGCCTCGGCGTGCCGTGATACCTCAATTAATTTCTAGCACAAGATACCTAGTTGACACACTTGCCACATGTGATTGCTCATTATATGATTGCAAAACTTTTTTTTTTTGTTTTGGTTTCATTTTCCTTGAAATATCTACACCAGAAAAGTTAAAAGGGAAAATCTAATTTTATCCTGCTTTAGCATCGGGCATTGAATGTCAATGGACAAATGGATAACATGAAAGAATTAAATTGTCATAGTTAGAACTCAATAATGATTTGGTATGGTAACAACCAACTATTGAATTTTATATGCATTTGAGAGATGGCTTTTGCCTTATTAGGATATTTGTAAAGGTCAACAAAAACCAATTAAAATAAATATTGCATGGTATTGTAACAATGTAAATGAAATGTAAAACATCACAACATTAAAATTGAAGTATTTGTAATAAATCTTGGGGAAATCAAAGCTCTTGATCTAAATAATACCAATTGATAAGTTTTTAATAAGTTTGCAATTTAATGTGATTTTTCATAAACGGACAGTGTTTTGTAAGTTTACAGTGACAAATTCAAATTCAAAATCATTTATTTTAAATAGACCAAATGTAGGCACTTTTGAATAGTCAAATGTCGGTCAGTCCAAGAAAAGTGAAGCTAAATGCACCATGAAGTGAGTAATTAAAATGAGTTGTCATACTGTAACAGTAAAATAAAATAATAAAATCAAACAACAACTTTTAAACTGCCTAGACATTGGCCATTTGCAGTATAAAATATCAGATTTTGTGAAAATGCAATTCGTGATCAGATGTTATGTGAAAAGGTAATTACAATTATGTTAAGTATGTATTTTATTTTAAGTTTGTTTTTCATTGACATTATTTCAATTCGTTTTTATCACATACTAGTTTCCAGAGAGAGAGCCAGCAGCTTCGCCCAAGTAAAAGCAGGATTCTCCGTACAAAATTTGGACCCCCGTTTCATCCCTTTAGATGGTGAATTTTGGAAAATCGTCTCTCACTGCCGCACTCAGAGACGCCCATTAACGCTAATCTCTGATTTACTAATTTTGTCATTGAATAATAGTCTATATCTTTATGACGTTAAGTACCTTAGGTTTTGCTTTAATTGACATTAAAGTTAAGTGACGTCTCTGAGTGCGGCAGTTAATGCTCACCTATGACATAAAAGAAAACCTTGTGCAAAATTTCACACTCTCAGTTCCAGTACTTTTAGCTGTGCATTGATATGTCAGTTTCTCCTTTTATATAATAGTAGATTATAAGTATTCTTAGGAAATATTAACGTGAATATAATAAAATGATTAACCGAAACGATTAAGACACCTGAGGTACAAGTTTATCCTAGTTTAAGTTAGATCTAATTCTTATTTTATACCATGGCTGACAAAAATGAAACTAGAAGTTAAAGGTGTTATCTCCCAAACATGTACCTGTTGTAATTGATGGAAAATCAGGGGAATTAAATAATGTTTTTTAATAATAATAATAAACAGAAATTGTTTATAATACTAACTACTATTTCATTGTAGACATTAGAAAAACACAATGGTTCATTATTCAAACAGAATGAGTCATCATTCTGGGTGTAAAATGACTAAGTAATTGGTATGAATGCTGTGCATAATTCTGTAGTGTAGGTAAAGGCTGGATAGAACTAATGCCAATTGAAACAATCCCACAAATTGATTAAACAGAGTGATGTCAAGTCACATGTTTCTTATAAATGGAGGTGTGTATGACCCATAATTAAAAGCTATTTAAGAACTTAACTCATAAAAAAAAATATAACACACATAACTATTCTTGAGTGAAAATAGAGGAGCTCGCCATCTGTGAGTCTGATACGTCACAAATAGCCCTGCTTGAGTCAATGCACTCACAGCATTTTCAGTGTCAAGATCAAGGCAACCAGCTTTTGTAAGATATTACCTACATGTTTAATTAAAATTTTACGGCATTTCCAATCGCCATTTTGAATTATGGTTGCATATCAGCTGTATGAAAGTGTTTGAAGCATTCATACACTTATGACTCAAATGTTTATTTAATACAAATATAGCAAAACAAAGTTAACTGAGTGGAAATGTCACTAGGTTATTAACATTTCCCGAAGTGGGTAGCCACTGAGATCATCCTAAAATACATCGTATATTATTGTTACATTCCCGTGCAAGTGAAAATAATTTTTAAATATAAATTACTAGCTTTTGTGACTTTTTTTCAGGATAAAAGAAACAAAACAAATATAAACCTACATACCTACAAACTTTTGCCTTTATCATATTAGAGTGACTGATTACCCACATTATTATAAAATAAAATAGTATCAATTGAGTTTTTTGTCAAGTTTCCTCTAGTGATTGTATTTAAATGTAAATAAGTATTGTGCCATTTGCCGTTGGACATGAATGACATTGTTCAGCTGAAATATTGGCAAGCGTTCAAAACACTGCCAACAGGTACTGTTTACAGTGATTAAAATTCTTTAAATACTAGTTGATTGTTTACTGACAACATTACATGTGGTTTTGTAATGACTAGAACATCTTAAGGTTTCTAAAGGGTGATATTGAACAGCAATAAATATGTTTTATTTTGACTTGTGGCTGCATATTTAGTTTCCATTGTAAAGTTGATTTTCTTTTGTGTTTTATCAGCCTGAAAATGTTATCTCATCAAGGTCATCTATGTAAATGGCATGACTACAATCTGACACAATGGAGCAGCCGACTTGCCAACTAAGTCACAGTCGATAAGAATCTTCAGTTATTGTACTAGATGACTGTTACATATTTCTCATGAAATATTGACATCATTAGTGGGCGAGTGTGATAAGTCTGGAGATTTATTATCCAGAGAAGCGGATATCTAATCATTCATAGAATCAACATGCACTGGCCTACTATTACAATGGATCTTTTACTGTCCAAAATTTATTCAGTTTGAAATATCATTACAACAGGAATGAATAATTGAACCCAATCATAATAACAAGTACCTACTCTGAAATTATGTTTTTCTAGCAGTGTTAAGGTAAATTAATAAAATTTTATTTTAAGTAATACCATTTAAAAAAATTAACTTCTGGGTTCAGCTGGATTAATATTATCAATCTTATTAGTTGGGTATAACAAATAGTGATGTGATAAAATACGTCGCGTGGTACCTATGTTTCGAAATACGATAAGGAAAACCCCTCCTGTATAAAGGTATACGACATTGGAACAGAAATCAACCATGATTAGCATAGAAATGACTACAGAATGAGTTCATACACATGTTTCCTAAATGTGAAACAAATAGGAACTTTCATTTGCGCACGGAACTACTGTACATACCGGCATAATGATTAGTTCCAAGTGAAAGCAACCAACCATTTTTACTCCTCGATTAAAATTTGCAAGAAGTGAATAGGATGCTTGTAGAGCGGTAGGACGCTACTCGCAACAGCATCATGAAAATCGGGATCGCCCAACAGGACGCCCGAAATTTCTGCAACAACCCCGAAACATGGGTGCGGCCACGGATCGCGGACAAATAATAGAGCTAAACTGTACCTAATAAGAGCAATTTGATATCTTTGGAAGCCTGGATTCCGTCCTCTTTCAGGTTCCTCTCGATCTGTCGGCTGCGAGCTGCAGCCGCACGCTCCTCGGCCGACTGGGCGCACCCCATGTCGGCAGCTGTCCCTGTTCCTTGGCCGCCGGCCGCCCCGACCCCTGAGCCGGGCGCGCTCTCACCGCTCCCTCTGCATGCGCTCCACACGCGTCCTGCCGCTCCGGCGAGACCGGAGCCACCCTACACAACGTTAGCACCCAACACACAGTAACCTAACAGTTCACACTTAACACTGTTCATACGACTTCGAAACACACAATCTTTGGATAAACGACCGCGACTCGATATTTTCTATGGATTTTTACTGCACCGAACACTAAAAACACGCAACGACAATGCAAACTTTAATTGATTTTACAAATCCGTTTAAATACGAGATAATGGCGGCCGGATGACAAGCACCAACTCCGCTCCGTGACAGCGACCGCGCCCCGCTCGACTGACGTTCGGGTGCGTTCGGAAATCTTCGTTCGGACTCGCTCACACATGCGTGAAAGCACACTCGCACACGAAAGAGAACACGACCAATGCGCTAAAATCAAAGATTGGTCAAAGACAATTTCTACTTTTTTTAGATTAATAATCTAATGGCGCGTATTTTAAATAAAGGTGGTTGCAGCATTTCATATTGGTTTGAGTGTTTTTTATTCAGTAATATTATAATTGGTTTGAACCAAGCGTTTGAACATAATGTGACAGACTAAAATAAATATCAAAGATTCAAAAATACACTTCTTACAGTCATAGCCCTTACAGTCATAGTAGTAAAATTGAAATTTTAAAAATTACGATAGCAAAAAGTGCCTGTTCTTGTACCTACAGTAAATTCTAAAATATTTTGAACTAGTCGCCTCACGTAAAGTACGAGTTTTCAGCTACATCTCACTAAATTAGAGGCTTGGGAAAATAAAAAAGGCTAATCATCATCATTACTTTCATAAGTTTATTTTTGTAATAAACTTATGATATTAAATCTATTTTTCCGAAATCTACCTGAAATTGGTTAGAAATTAAGAAGCAATTACAATATTTCAAATATGAGGACTCTTCTCTCCTTTTCTAAGCGTATAACGTAATGGTGATGACATCACGTTGTGGTTTGTGCATTTTTTTCTGTTACTTGACAGTTTCTCTCCTTTCCACCACATTTGAAGGGTTTTCACTTAACCCTTCAGATACCGTCAATTAGAGACACAATAGTAAGACAATAGATGCGCGGCCACCGGTGGTCGCTTGGGGATTCATGAATTAATTTCAAACGGGTTTGCAAATTTCTTTCTATTTACAATTTTGTATAAAGTTACTTTTTTAAAACAAATAAAAAAAACTAACCAGTGCTCTTTGTAGCTAAGGTACATAAGGGCATGCAACTCGACAATCATTTTCACTGTTTTTCATATCACAAAACAGGAATCATACACACAACCGCTCTGAGGCGATTATGAAATTATTACACATTTTTAGATATTTTGGAAACACAGTAGGTACATATCTTGTGGATAGATATACCTACATTAAAATTAAAACAAAAAGATTCCGACGAATTAAGAACCTCCTCCTGAAGTAATTTAAAAAAGATAGCGAAGTACCTACCCAATTTAGAATGGTTAAAGTTGATACCTTCTTATGAACGAAATCGGGCAACTGCCTACCATAATATGAATTTTCTATGTTTGTCGCTTAAGATTTCAAAAGACCAGTAGCTTCAATCGGATACCAAGAGCAACCCGCCACCGGTTCACCTCGGAAAGAGATGAATGTTTGTTACGACTCGACGACGCCTGATAGGCAATCGCTCCATCTGAAACGCCTTCCCGCTCCGCTCAAGAGCGCAAGAAGTCATCGGCTGATAGACCACCTAAAAAATTGCTAGTTGGGAAAAAGACAATGGAGATGATTAGATCAAACTAACCTGATACACATATGTGTTGTTTTACTTTTTACTAGACTTCGATCAACGATGTGTATTTGGTACTTACTCATTATGGGCTGGCCATTCTTGAGTTACGGAAAACAAGGAGGTTCGGCTTACTTATTGAAGAATTACACTCTTGGCATTTAAACAGTTACATGTTTGTCTTTCTATAGCCAGGAGAGACAAGACCTATATTCATCTATTTACATAAACGAGAAACTTTTTTTTCTGGTTTATATTAATGACCTTCCTTATATGATGGCTAATTTATCCGATATAATTCTATTTGCTGATGACACCTCTCTTATTTTTAAAGTAGATAGAAAAGATGGGGATGTCTTGCGTGTTAACGAAAGTCTGGCTGTTCTTTCGAAATGGTTCGCAGCTAATAATCTCCTATTAAATGCGAATAAAACTAAATGTATAAAGTTTTCATTACCGAATGTCCCTCAAGTTGGCGTCAGTCTAATTCTTGATGGCAAAAAACTTGATGTTATTGCGGACACTGTGTTCTTAGGTTTAACTATCGATTCTAAACTACAGTGGGGCGCTCATATTAGAACTCTCTCGGGAAGATTAAGCTCAGCTGCATATGCAGTTAGAAAAATAAGGCAATTGACAGATGTAGCCACAGCTAGGTTAGTTTACTATGCTTATTTCCACAGTATTATGTCTTATGGCATTTTACTGTGGGGATCTGCAGCTGATGTAGACTCAATTTTCATATTGCAAAAGAGAGCTATCCGGGCTATTTATAGGATGGGTCCTCGCGAGTCCCTCAGAAATAAATTCAAAGAAATCGACATTCTCACTCTGCCTTCTCTTTATGTCTTAGAATGCATTTTGTATGTTCGTAAAAACTTAGGACTCTTTAAAATTAGAAGGGATTTTCACAACAAAAATACGCGTAGTAAACACGAAATTGTATTACCCAAATGGAGATTAGCCAAGACCAGCAAGTCATTCCTAGTAAACAGCATACGCTTTTACAACAAGCTGCCAAAGGCGGTAACTGAACTTAGTGAGGGAAAATTCAAAACTCATATTAAGCGTGTCCTAACCAAAAAAGCATTTTACAAGGTTAAAGACTATGTCGAAGACACGCTTGTTTGGCAATGACTGCCTCTGCACATGTGGCCCCCTGGTAAATCATCAATATTGTGTCTATTAACTGCTCCACTTTTGTTTTAACCCTTCAGATACCGTCAATTAGAGACACAATAGTAAGACAATAGATGCGCGGCCACCGGTGGTCGCAATATACATATATTTATTTTTCCTTTAACGAATTGCTTTTGCAATATTTTTTATTTTTATTATTTAGACTTCAACTGCATTCAATTTGTTAGTAATTTATTTTGTTAAGAATTGTAATTATTTAAATTTTTTTGTTGTAATTATTTATATAGCCTCTTTTTGGAATGTGAATGTGAGAACACTGTATAATCCACAAACACTTAGATAACTTTCTATTACAACTTACTATATTTTTATTTTATTATGATTAATTTTGTGCTTTTGTGTACAGTGTTGACTGGTCTACACTGATCTTACATACATCAATCAATATTGTAATAAACACATTTTTTAAAAGAGTAACCATGGAGTTTCTTGCCGGTTCTTCTCCTTAGGAAACGACCAATTTCGAACCGTGCACTAGCTTCTGACGTTTTATAAGTGCCCTTGTAGGCCTATATGAAATAAAATATTTTGACTTGACTTGACTTGAAAAAAAACTGATTGATTGACATACATTTTTTTTTTGCACAAGAATAGAATAGAATAAACTTTATTGTACACGAAAACAGTAACATAACTTATAAAATTACTTACATCTATGGGTATGGGTTCCTGTTATGACGTAGGCCAGTACTAAGAGAGGATTTTCAAAAAATCCTATGATATATTCCCTGCAATCGCATACTTAATTATAGTAATCGTATAATATTATATAAAATCCTATTTGAATAAAACGGGGGTCCAAAGTTAGTATGGAGAAATCTACTTTCCTACGACGAAAGCCGCAGGTAGAAGCTAAATTAGTAATATTTTATTAGTTAATAAAAAAATGTAACTTATTCGAGCCAGAGTTTTTTTGAGGTGGGAAATTATTAAAAGACTTCCTCCGGTCTCGAGTGGAGCGAGAGAGCGTGACAGGCTTTAACTGTCTAAAACTGACCAGAATTGCCCTTTGCCTTCCAGGGCCATGGCAACTGCTACAGAATTTCCCGTGATCCTAGCGAGCATGGGCCCAAAGAACTTGGCAGCTGGCCCCCTATACGCTTCGCTTTGTCTATCATCAACTATAGGTTCAAGTCGTTATAGACCTAAATATAGTTAGCATTATATTGTTCCCACTAATGGGACGCAGGCCTCCTTTTTTGGAGAGGGAATGGGCTGTAATCCACCACGCAATACCATTTTTTTGTTGGTGGATATCCCATGTTTTCGAATTTTTGCTGGTTTCCTTACGATGTGATGTTTTCCTTCACTGTTTCGAGAGCAATGGTGATGCAATAAATTACACGGAGTAATGCACCTGG
The DNA here is from genome assembly GCA_949319445.1 of Mythimna lalbum. Taxonomy (NCBI): domain Eukaryota; kingdom Metazoa; phylum Arthropoda; class Insecta; order Lepidoptera; family Noctuidae; genus Mythimna; species Mythimna lalbum. The sequence goes on from OX439360.1 coordinate 14,156,641, forward strand.
CTGGGTTTGAACCCACGACCCAACTTGTAAGTCGGGGCCGTTAGCACTGGGCCACCAGAATAGTCAAGAAGAAACTCTAATCTAACTAAAGCAGGGTGCAATTCAATTCTCGTTATTTTCTCTTGATTATTATATTGTTTTGCTTTTTTTTGGGGTGGGAAATCATCAAATAATTTTTCCTTGTCTGTTACTGACTCTGTTTGAGTTTGAGAGTTTGAGTTTGAGACATCGTGGTGAAAGGATTAGTCAGCTAGACTCTGCATTACCGAGTGCTAGCTGTCCAGGGTGCGCCGGGCGTTTAGAATCGCTGTACGATATCGAAGTCTCTAAACCGCTTGCGGACCCAGGTTGGCCGCTGTAAAAGCAATCTGGCCAAGTGGGGCTTCCTCGACCCATCTCTAGCACAGTGCCAATGTGGAGCCTCTCCACAGGACATTTATCTATACAAGCTTTTATTTAGTTTCACCTGTACCGATGTTAGTCTGTCATCAAATCTTGTAAATTAAATTTGACAACCTTCCCAGTTATCGATTGAGCTGAAATTTTGCATGCATGTGTAAACCACAAGACAATGTAAAATTATTATGACATGGAGCTGATCCGATTATGGAACCGGAAGGTTAGCCACCTTCCGGTTCCATAATAAGGAACTTGGTAGTTAAACAACACAAACCCATCGAGTTTGGGCTCGTATGATTTGTCTTGACGAGTATTAATTATATAGGTATACCGAGCTATAAAAGCTTGCTATGAAAAAAATACTTTCATTATAAGCTTGTTTATATAAATCTAATTGTAAATCAGGTTTTGGAGCCCCCTGAGCTTGAGGGCCCCGGGGCACTGCCCCGCCTAGCCCCTTAGTAGCTACGCATTTTCATTAAGTATAAACTAAAATGTGTCAGCAGTTAGATGGCACAAAGGAAGTGGTCTTACATTCCAACTAGCTTCTGCCAGCGGCTCCGCCCGAGCACAATTAGTAGGACGTACTCTTTATATGTAGCATGGAGTATATGATAGACTAGTGTATAAGCAATATTAATGATAAGTTAGGTTACCTATATCAAAATCCATTCAATAGTTTCTGCGAGAAAGAATAACAAACATCAATCTTCTTTAACTTTATTATACTAAAACTTTACCACCCTTATGATGTAGGTGGTAGTAGGAAGTAGGATTTAGCATGCATGAAGGTAAATTTTTTTTACAGCTAAGTAAATTTAAGCAACAATCTACAGGACCATGTGAAAACTTTAATAGTGAAGAAAAATTGTGTTGATTTATTTAAGAGCGTCCATTCCACTCGCCTATCGCCAACATCGAGCATGATTTAAAAAGCTCGTTGCTTTAACGGTAATTCCGTGATTTACTCGAATATTTCGTACGTGTTTATTTTTAACCCTCAAAAGATTTTCATAAAAATTGTCGTCATTCAAAATCTCGATTAAATGTGCAAGATTTTTATTGATGTAATGTACTTTTTTATATTTTTAATACCTAGATTATGGAGGGCCAAAGTTCACGTAAAATAGCAGATTTTTAGAGGTCTTTGCTAGATTATTTTTACACTTTATGTTTTGATTTATATAGAAGCCTAGATAATATCCACAAGATAGCTGTGTATCCAAAATATCTAGAGATAGTTGTGTAGGTACCTACTTAATAACATCATAATCTAAACTGACGCTCTATCACGCAGTAGGTACGAACCAAGTCCAAGGACTGCAGTCCTCCAACCACCACGGTGAGGTGGCGGCTATCATTTTCATCTGCGGCCTGTGGCTAGGCTATTTACACTTTAGTATCATGTTGATGACTAGCTATAACATTATATTAAAATAATTGTAGCAAGCTGACTCGGAGTCGGATAACAGAAAGTAAACTTGCCTATTAGGCTATTGGAATCGAAACAAAGTGAACAACAAAATTAAATAATCACCATAAATACAAAACATCACATCATCATTTTTGGTCATAAATACAAACCTCACCATAACTTATGAAAAGTACAAACCTTAGGTTCCATTTTTTTTAATACCACACATAGTTTTTACAAAAACTCTCTTTATCAAGCAGCTTATGGTTGGATTTAATAAAATTAGAAGTCTTGCCCAAGATTTAAAATCGAACAAATCAGAAAGTAACCATCTTAATAGTAACAGCTAGTAAATAACATGCTAGGTAAATAAAGGAAACCCGAATTTGGGCGATTCTGAGAAGTCTGAAATGCGCTGGAAAAAGAAAAACCTTAAACCTTAGCGAACAGACCTAGCTTCCCTTAGCTGAAAGGCCTAGCTTCCCTTAGCTTAAAAACCGCTTCGGTTTTGGCCTCAGTGACCTAAGGTTAGGGTAGGGTAGGTAGTAGGAACCGAGTTTATTTTTAGAAAAGTGCATGTGTTATTGTATTACGAAAATTGTTTACTTCAAGTTGAACTGGTCAAATTTTTCAAACAGTTTGAGTTCTTCCGAATGTGTTTACGCAATCAACTGGTAGCTAGCATCACAGAACCTATCTTAGTTCCAAAACAAGGACTTTGTGGACCTATTTAAAAGATCTGATGGTTACTATTCTTCTGTCTTTTTTGCCAATCACGGTTACGTTTATTACTCACCCGAGGCCTGATTCACCATTTAATAAGTGTCTAGAAAGAAACCATGCAACAAGGAACAGTGTGAATTATCTGTCTGCCACGTAGGTAATCTACATTTTCAAGTAACTTCATTTGTATCGTAGGTTAAGCGGATTTAAGTAAGACCTAAGTAAGTTTTATGGAATTAGAAAATTTCTACTTGCTATTGGTTTTATTATGTTATACTTATACAACTTACTTGAATATTAGACAAGTAACTATTTATAGACCGGTACTAAACCTAACTGCGAAGGTAGGTATATATGTACGTACAAAAACCAAATTGAAACACGTCTAGTCATGTAGGTATAGTATTCCGCCATATCGTCGATGTCATTCAGAAACGTGACAAATAGATAGCGGTGCATATGTGTAAAGAAATGATTGATAAATATACCTGATATTTGTGTGTTTTCCAATTTTTAATGAATTGGATGAATGCGAATGGCCTCCCTCTCCTTATGCTAGGTAAATAATGTTTCCTCTATGTACCTGTTCCTTGATATAAATATGACCGGGTCAGCTATAAGAATTAATGTGTTGTATTGTGTTACAGTTCAAATGCCATTGATGTGTTCTTATTTTCCTAGATAACAACCAGAACAGTTCTGATTCCTGTCACCTATCATAATCCATATTTGTCGTTAAAGAAAACCTTGAGTATCCAAATAAATAGAAACCTCATAGATTCCAATATGTTGTCATCTCAAAAAATGTCTGTAGTGGTAGTTGAAAGATGCTGTCCAAAAATCATACCTACAAAGTCAATGCATTTATCTACATTCCCGAAACGGAGAGTGCCGGCTTCGAAGTCTGAGTCAATAGAGCCCGAACCGGCGTGCGCGCGCACCTGCTACCTAGAAAGAGATAGAGAGAAAAGCTCCATTACCAAGGAGCAGCAGCTTGATATCCTTGGCGGCCTGGATACCATCCTCCTTCAGGTTCTTTTCGATCTGCTTGCTGCGCGCAATGGCAGCGCGCTCCTCGGCGGACGAGGCGCAGCCCATGGCGATGGCGCGCACGGCCTGGCTCGCTACGCGCGGCAGCGCCGTGCCCCTCGCATGCTCGCGGCCCGTCGTCGCGCGCACGTGGCGCCGCGCACGCGCGAGCGAGCGCACGCGTGCGGTGGGACCAGGGACACGCAACACCACCACACCGGCGAGATCCGGCCGGATACGCGAGCTGAGCGCGGCGGAGCGAGGGGAGCGGAGCACAACTGACCGGTCGAGGTGGCGTCGCGGCGTGAACCCGCGAACGAATGACGGATCGCGAAGGCCTAGAGCGGCGCGCGTACTGCGCAGGCTCCGCCGCCACCGCGCGGCGCCCGGCCCAACCGACCCTCCCTCCCTCACACACCCAACAACACCCTACGTCAAACCTACGCGGCGCCTACACAATAACACAAAAATGTATGGACACCTAAACAGTTTTGGCCATAAACATAATTATTTTTATTTTTAGGTTTTTCGTTCAAACAACATCAAACATAAGGCAAGTAGCTAGGTAACATCTAGGTGCTTTCTTATAGAAGCCTACCTAGGGGGTTACATATAGAAAGGGCTCATTTTTGTGTCTTTCGGTCATTCTAAATTGTAAGAATCCATACATAGGTACAGGGCCGGTCCATTCATTTAGGCGAGCTAGGCAACGGCCTAGGGCGCTCGCGTTACAAGGGCGGCCAACGGCGGCATCGAAATTGAAAAGAATACACGACTGGTAATAGTTGACTGTGAAATAAATGGGTTTAGGTAATAGATCTAATTTAAACAACTATTTTGACTTCAAATACTTGGAGTCCAAGTTGGATTAGTATTAAAGTTATTGGACTGCATGTAGGTAAATTGCAAGAAAATGTCATATTATTATAGTGAAATAAAAAAAATAGTTTTCCCGATTATACTTCTTTCAATGCACATCTTGTTTTTTATCGAATTATCTGTGCCGCTATGCGATGCTAGCCAGCTGTATGACTTCAGGCAATGCGTTTTGGTCGATCAGATTAAGTAACATCTGTAGGTACCTACCTAACCTAAGTACCCATTATATTTCTTGTTACTGCTGGAAATAAGAAAAAAAGTTGTTGTTAGACGGCTAGCAACGGGTAGCTCGCTAGCTACCCTTTGCTAGCCATCTGCAAGGCCCGGCGCAAGAGACCGCCGTCGCCGATCGCCCCCACGAGGGCATGGCGATGCTCTGCCCAAGCGGGGCACACCTCCACTGTGTGCTCCGGGCGTTCCGCACAGTGGTGACACCCGGGCGTCACTTCCACACGAATCAGGTGCAGGAACCTCCCGAACTTGCCATGTCCGGTGAGAACCTGCGTCATGTGGAAGGTGAGGACGCGAGGTTTTTCCAGTCACGCCTCAAAGAGGGGAATTACCGCCATTATTGTGGCGTGTCCAGCACTGGGTTGCGATAGTCGCTGACGCCATTTCACCATGGGATCCCGCCGGAGCTCTGTCCGCCATGCTGGCGGCGACCTGTTGCGGCATCTCTAGTGCTGTTTCAGTTTTTCGCCTAGGGCCTCAGGACTGCCTAGACGCCTGCAGGATAATACGATAACTCGTTTATTAGACCACGTAGGTAGCTCTATGTATATTGTAGATATATCATAAAATAATGCCAGTTGGTAAAGGTAAGATTTCTCGTTGTCACAGTAGGCACTTCGACTATGTATTTTCCACAATTATTGATAGTCAAGCCATTGTTGACTGGCCATAGCTATAGTATTCCTGACTGTTTTTAATTCGTCTAATTAGCTATACATAGCAGCGCGGTGTTATGCGCGTGATTGCTTCTTCTCGTTCGAAACAAAGGATGTGAAATTAATAGACACAATCGCGTGTAGAAAATCGCAGTCATAAAATTATATGTCTCGATAATTACCTTTGCTACGAGAAGTTAATAATTTCTGCAAAATGTTGACATACTTCGATCATTAGACTGGCGAATAAGTAGGCTAACAGCGAGATACACGGTCGCCTAATCTACTTCATAGGTCTATTAATATGACCGGCATATAGGGGCTTGCTAGCTATAAAACTGTCTAGTAGGTGCTTTTAATTGTTGAAGTATTTGGTGTGAAAGTTAACTGTTTACTTTATTTGCATACACGTGACTTTGATCATCATTTTAATGTCCCTCCTCATTGTGTGACGAAAACAATGGCGCGGTGGTTGAGCGATAGGCTGCTGCGCTGTTTCGCGGGTTCGATTCCATGGAACAATATATGTATGGCCAAGTACTATTACTTATTCTGTGCCTACAGTTAGCCCATTGCTTGGCGCTCACCGTCCGCACGTTCTGTGGCCGGTAATCGCTCTGTGGCATGGCTTGACGTCATGACGATGTCACTTCCACGGCTTCGCAGAAAGTAGTGACTGCTTTCCATTCTCTCTCGCTCCCCAAAGGCCGCACACGAAAGATCGCTGCAACTGCCATCAATCGCCTCCATGGCGATGACGAGTGCGGTGGTCTACCCAAGGGGAGTAGATTTCCACCATATGCTCCGCCATGTCCTCCAGAAGATCCACACAATGGTAATTATAACTCGAATAAGATATCACTCGAAACTTCCATGGTAAAGACGCGTCAAGCTGAAAATGAGGACGCCGTGATGCCTCTTGCCGCCACGGTTGCGTTGTGCCGAGCACTGGGTTGGGACATTCACTATCTCCATGCTGCCATGAGATCCCTCTGTCCGCAGTACCGCGAAATAATAATTCGAATTTATGGTTTACGCTTGCCCACAACTTAGATACATATAAAAAAATGAAACTGTCGACTAAACGCCAACGTCCCCGCGGATTGACGTCGTGTCGTGTTATTAGACAGTAGGCTTTAGTTTTTCTCCTAGCACTTTTGAATTTAAGTATTATTTATTGATTCGTTATTTTCATTAAAGAAAATATCGAACCAATAAATAATTCTTAAATTCCTGAGGAAAAAATAAACAAACAATGCGAAAAGAATGAGATTTCAGAAGACCGTGAAATGAGGTCAGCAATCCTAGTATGGCACGTCTAAACCGCTTACACAGAGTGAGTCTCGAATTAGTGCTGAAGCAGTGTTTTTTTTAAGGCAGTTTGTCGATCACAGATTACAGGGGAGTTTGGAGAAACGTGAAGCAAAGAGCACCAGTCCCGCACTCTCACCGAATCTAAACTGAAACTTTTACCGAAAGGAAGTCACGCCCAAATTCACAAATGATTTTCATAAGAGAGCATCGAGCCTCGAGGAACGCGAAACGCGCTTATTAGCCGAGAGCGTCACACCATCTCGCACACGAGTCTGAGACCTGCTCACCTGCCGAAAGGAAGTCGTACAAGTTCGCAAAGAATTTTAACTGCGACTTTGCGCTCCCAAAAAAGTAGCGAGAAACACAGGAAGTGTAGGTATAGGTAAAACGGGCTGTTATCCGCAACTCCACGACTAAGGCGCGTATTTTGCGTACAACACGGGAAGTGTATTTTTCTCTAATTATGGAAGAAGTGACAGAGTCAGTGCCTTGCTTTAACCTCTTTTCATTTTGCAGTCAGGCAAAGCAGATAACGCAGGGTGCACTTTTATTCTTTTAGTTTTCGTAAACCACGTAAATGAAAAAGCAGGTCAAGCTTATTAAATAAATCATCAAATGACCTTAGAGACTTTATTCTACTAAATAAACCATGTATACAGACAACATTAATACTCATTGACATAATCATTATTAAATATAAAGGGAACCATCAGCAGGCCCCAAGTGATGGATCCCAATAAGCAATGCATCCACTAAAGTCCAGACTCCCAGTCCTCCAAAACTGAACAGTTTTCCTATGCCCTCTTGCCAGTGGCCGAGGTAGAACCGATCAGCTCCAAAACCTCCAAGTGTCAGTGCGAGGACAACAGCGGTGCCCCAGCGAGTGCCTGCAGTCCATGAACATCGGATTTTCTTGAGGAACCTTCGCTTTCCTAAGCATATCACATCATCTGACACTGTGCAGTTAGTCCTGCAAAATATTCATTTATTAAACCCCAAGTGAATGCCAGCGTTTACACCCTCATTGTCTTTGTATTGTGTCTCTAGTTACGATATTCAAAAGGTTAAGTAAGCATAAGGAAAACGTAACATGGCTGATTAGTCACCAAAATAAATGCAAATGTTTATTTTAAACTATGATTTAAAATGAATCTTATTCAAACAGTATTACATATTTACTTACAAGTAATATTTCAGAGGTGAAGCTAGAGAATTGCAGTTTGCTTTCTGGTCACAGCGATGCTCCCATTTCTCAGTCTGGTAACAAAACCTGCACATGGCTGTTCTATTGAATGTTTTAGTACCCTAGAATGTAAAGAAAAAGACTTAATTTTTGAATCATTGAACTCTATAATTTTGTTTTTCTGATGAAGTTATTGTTTACAGTAAATACTTACATTACAAACAATTTTTGGTTTGACAGTGCAGGAATAGTTGTAGAAACCTCCATACCGACAATCAATGCTTCTATCACAATTTATACAGGGATATATCAATGAGGAACATTCAGAAATGTCCTGGTCAACAGAAGGACAACTCTTCAAGTATTCTTCATTCTCACTGAAATTCACGCCTTTATCGCTCGAATCATCCTTTATCTTGTTTTCTTTGCTTTGCAAATCCATATTGTTGTTAGCTACGGCCACAAAAATATATTAAAACAACAGAGTTACTATGTAAATTGATAATTTACTTAATACTTTTGCTGCACTGCAAACTTACCCATATCAGTAATGTGAATTGTGTTAAATATAACTAATAGAACTAAAACTAAACAGTCTCTTATATTTATTCTTAGTGGCAAAGTTCTCGGCATCGTGAAATTTATAACATTTTACAAGTATTTTAATAATTTTGAGCAAAATAATGTTTCGCTGCTGTGAAAACAATAATAATGTCAATTTGTCACATTTGACACTATTGACAATAACACAGACAGCAGGATAGCTTTATGATAAATTTCATAGGTGCAATAAAGAAATATAACTATAGTTTTTATGCTTAAGATATTCACAATCCTTGTTCTGAAACGCAATTTAATATTTATGGTCAATACTTTTCTTAGTTAATATTTTTGCATCAAAACTAAGGCCTTTAAGCCATGTCTTCGTATGAATAAGTTTGTTTACCATTAGAATAAGGATGAACACATTCTGTTTTGTAGTAATCGGCATTAAATGTATCGTGTCCACCTTCCCAGTAAACTTCGCTGAGGTAATCAACACTAAAATAAAATTCTCTGCTCCTTATTATTGAGATCGCACTGTTCGAATGATTCAACGTTGTTTAGTTGCACAGAGACTCACTTGAGTGAAAAAAAATACACCAATTTTACATCATAGTATCCACTAGGAAACATTTTGCAAATAATTAAAACAGCTTTTGAGGTATGTGGAACTGAAAGTAAAGTTCCGTATACCTCCCTTGAATTTCAGTTATAAAGTTTTCTGTGTCGAAAGGCTCCATTTTTTTGTTCCAAAGACGTGCGGTGCACCAAATCGCTCGATTGCTACTAGCGTAGATTCACACTTCCCTTTCCCTCGTTGCGGGGGAAACCACGTCCGTAGGGAAGGCGCGCGCGCTAGACGCGCCGGTGCCGCGCGTTTGTATCGATACAAACGACAACAAACTGCTCTGCAGGATAAAAACGCGCCGGCGACGCGCGTTCCCAAAACGCGCGTCGACGGCGCGTTTAAAAACGTGGTGTGCATAGGCCCTAAAGTTTTCCATCGACACGACTACATGCACACCCTTAAAGTTGAACTAGCGACACTGCGCTGGTAATAATCCGGTTTCCACTACGGGGACCGCTGCACGCAACACACAAGATGTCGCACAATCAATCGATGTCAGAATCGCCGAACTTAAGTGGCAATGGGCAAGGCACATTACTAAGGAGGAGACCGACCATACCAGGCAACGACGCTCACAGCGCCCCAGCTACCGCCGGGATTCCGATCCCACTGCTGTCCCACAACGAAGGAACAGCAGTGGGTTTTTAGTCAGTAAAAGTCTAACACTATCGCCCGCTCCGCCCACAAGCGGGGGATGTCATTAGATGATTTTCCCACCGAAAAAAAGGGCACATTACTCGCAGATCAGATGGCCGTTGGTTCCGAGAGGTTCTGGAGTGGCGACCACATACCGGAAGACGCAGTGTTGGTTGTTTATTTTTGACTATTTGAAATATAAATAAATTAATTGAGTCTTTAAATCGTTCTGTTAGTGAAACAGTCACGAACTCACGAATGATGTGCGGTAGACCGTACAAGTCTCAACATCCCAGACAGCTTGAGCCAGTTTTTTTATCATTCACAAAAAAACAGGGTCAAATCTCGGAGCCGTACTAAAATTTGTTTATCTCATCACCACTGCTCTCAAAATAATAAAGAAACACTGTGAGGAAACCGGCTGACCGGCATATCGTAGTCTAAGACATGTAACGTGTTAGGGCCGAAAATGCGTTACGCGGCCGCCCACGGACCCATACACTAGTCACGGGGTGCCGCGCCCCGTCCCTTTTTGCTACGTAATAATACTGATAATACATTAAAGTTCTCCATCGACACGACTACATGCGCACCGTTAAAGTTGAACTAGCGACACTGCGCAGGTAATAATCCGGTTTCCTTGACGGGGATCCGAGCATATGACACACGAGACAGGTGCCCGTCGCAGGCGCAGCGTCGTCCTCTATATGCCAACACGTGCGAAGTAGATTACAGCCCACACTCTTACACAGAGCCGTGTGCCAACAAAACATTACTGGTACATTAAAGGTTTATTAAGGATATGCTGTAGTGTTGCGCTGAATTCTCAATATCTTGAAGCTTTACAGTTTAATTCTTTAATATTTGAGCGCATTAATTCCCAGCTCAACATATTAATCAGCAAGAGTTAATTTACGCATTTATAATAATTAGAATTTATGTGCCAATAAAAAACAATGGATGCCTATAAAAATACTTAAACATTTAATGTATTCGAAATCATCATAAATTAAAAAAAAAATAACAAAATAGATTATCAAATGGATTTTTATAACACCCGGCTGGAATGGATCAAAAATTAAAAATTAGAATCAAAAACGCTTAGTGAGTTGAAATCGTCTCCAGTGAGGCCATTCAAGTCTTCTAGGTTTGGTTTCCTACTGCTATCATTTTCTCTGGACATTTCCGTGATAGTAGATAGGTCTGGTATGGCGCAGGCTATAGGGAATATTTGTTTGAGGTTGGACCCGCCGAAGTTTGCACCGCTCAGCATGGTTGATCCTGTTCCGATCAGGTTTGTGTTAGTTTCGTCTTCGCTCAGTAGGTACCATTTGGAGGGGCGTGCGGGCGGTGGGTCATCGTTGGACAGGTCATCGGTGATCAGACTGCTGGGAGACGCTTCGGTGCCGAGTGGGCTATAGTAGACCGTTTCGCTAGTGTTGTTGACGTTGTCTGAATAAGCCTCTGTAAACAAGATTGATTGTCACGCTAGTTAAATTCGTATTTTGTTATACGATTCTATTTTTTTAATTAAAAATTACCTATCGGTAATATAATACGAGGTGGTATTACTATAACAATAACAGTCGCTTTGCATAAATCATAACCAAGTTTTAAATATAAAAATAAAAGTGACCATTACAGATATAATAATAATTGTAAACTCTTGTATTGCCCACACACAAGACTTATAAAAGCTCACATTTGATTGTACATGATATACACACACTGGCTATTATTAGCGGCAGATAATTAATTATGTGAACAGAACAGAATGCCTGAATCTTTTTATGTTCCCAGCCCAGTCACTCAATTACGTGCGGAAAAGAGGCGATTCATTCCTTGCAGTGGCAGTTTTCAACGCAAAATAACTCTAGTCTACGATATAGTTCAGGTTTGTACTTACTATTGTAAGCGCTAACGTCTTGAGCATTGTGGCAGAACAAATCCGGCGAAGTGCTGTGTTCCTCATTGTTCTCACACTGCGTGCTCCAGGCGTTGTCACCAGACTGCATCGAATCACCCAGCGTTATCAGGGATTTGGAGTTCTCTACAAACTCTATGCTATCTCCCACACACTCGTTAGCAAGCAAGCATGTTTCAGAATGATTGTGTATAAGATCTACACTATCATTTGTAGGAACAAATAATTCTGACTCCGAGTCATTTATGCCACTGTCTGTGAAAACGGAAATTCTGCTCGCTTCTTGGGCAGATTTAGTGCGAAGCTTCTCTGTAGTTCTTTTATTTTTAGGTCTTAGTATTTTCACTCTAATGATATCTTTCTTCTTCCTGCCTTTTGGTTTTTCATTTGAGATAGTAAGGTTACTGATATTTATTTCTTCTATTACATTGTCTTTGCTGACATTTGTTTGAAATAGTGGCGGGCAAGACTTTCTCCCGCTGTGAGAAAAGGCCTCCACATGCTCCTCCTCCACTACAGGATCGACTGAGGGAGCTACAGATTTCTTTGATCCTTTTCTTTTTTGAGGAGTAGAACATCTCTTTTTATTAACTTTGGGTTTCTTTGGAACTGGAACAGTGGACACATCTACATCCATCATGCTTGCTTGGTTTTGGGCACATTGAGACTCAGCTGTCTTTTTAGCGCTTTCCAGGAGTAAATTATGTAGTTTTTCATTAAGAGTTTCTGTTCCCGAAACATGTTCATTTATATTAAAAGTGCCAATTTCTTTCACCAATGATTCTGTTACTAAACTTTTTGGTTCAGTTGACATTTCGGTTACCATGTTGTTATTTCGAAATTCCCATTCTTGATTCATCAGGGGTACGGATACATCAACATTAGATATCATATATTTGCTGCACATAGTTGCCTCTTTTATTTCATCCATTTGCATTTCATTAAGAGTTGGGAAATCAGCAGTGTTGAGTATCTCCTTTGACACAGACAAGTTTTCGACTAATGATAGTTCAGGAGACATAGGTAGAGACACATTACTAGAGCTACCGACGTCACTAGTCATTTGATATGAGGGACTAGTCAGGTTGTTGTTTATTTGAGTCGATATTTTTTCTCTACATATCGACTCTAAATGTCTAACGAAGTAGGTTTCATTGTCAATTGGAATTGTCTCATCTATCGGCTCCAATGGTCTCGCTGAAGCCTTCGCTTGCGGATTCAGAAGTTGGTAAGACTCGGATCTGTAAGCCTCTGTGTTCAAGCTAGAATTTTCTCGAGTACCAACCGTTACAGACGCATCTGCTGATGAATTACTGGAGTCGTTGTATGCATCGTGGTATACATACGGTAAAGTTCTCCTTCTTGCACTTTGTCGTAATGAAGTTCTAGTTTTCATCATAAAGCTAGACATATGATTTTTTTTCTTTCTTCTAGTTTCCGTATTATTGAGACTGGCATCGGAATCTTGATATCCTTGAGTACTGTCTATAGATTTCTGAGAAACAGTATCGAGCTGCGAGACTATCTTCGAAGTTTGCAAACTGTTGAGGAGGAAAGCAAGATGTGCATATTACAAGCAAACACAAAGCTAAGCAGAAGCTAAAGTGCAACAAATGGAATGTAATGTGCCACCAGCCACATGCAGTATGATAGTGATCAACATAATGGAAGCAGGTTTACAAATAAATATGTATTACGAGTATATTTAAAATGCACTCACCGAAATCTTAAGCTTTATGGTTCATAGCACAAAACACAACATAAAAAAAATATTAACAAATAAACTATCAGAGTAAACAGAAATAAGACACAATTTAAAATTGAAAAGTTTATTGACCTGATGTATTTCCACCTGCTCCCATTCAGTGTTACATAATTCATTGAGTATAAAATACACAGTCGAGCTCCTTTAACCACTGCTTTAGTTATTTACAGAAAATGCCTAATTTTAAATTAAATGTCAATCATTTTATCAGACACTTATAATAACCACACATATTAGATATACGAGATCATTGAGACTTTTTCAATGTAAAAAGTATCATTCTTCATTGCATGCAATATGATTTGTTATAAAACCTTACGTGAGTACAATAGTACTCACTTGTACTTTTGACATAATTATCATTATTTCTAAACATAGTTCGCATTCAGTACTCATTGTCCACAATAATGATGAATACTCAGTACTCATTGTCCACAATCATGAGGAATACTAAATGTAGATTAAAGAAATTTATTCTAACGGGTACTATTTAAACGAGCGACTGTAAATTAAAATTTAAAGTGACAAAAATAATTAATTTGGGTTATAGAAATAATAAGTGAGCGACTGACTGCCAGTGACGAGATATCAACAGAACAGCGACTTACAAACTTTAACATGAGTTACTTAAAATACAAAATGATAAACTTCAAAATATTTGAGCGACCTTATATTTGTTTGAGTGTCAAAGTTCGTCCTGCATTTTTTCTACAAATGATTTATTTTGAGCGGCATTTTATCTTAAATAAAGTGTTCCGAATGTCCTAAATATCGATATTTATGAGTCATGTTTGTCACAAGGTAATTTGATAATTCGGATATAGCGAAAACCAATTTCCCCTTGTGAGCAACTTGATCATAGCGTTCGCCGGCCGCTGCCACGGCACCGCTAGCTTCGCTCGCTCAGCTCCCGTGCGATTTATCACAGTTCTAACCTAACCTATTTCACCCAGTTTAAAATGATGAATCTACCTGCGATTAGGTAGTTAGACAATGGTGAAAAAGTTTGTTAAAGATATCTTTTTAGTAGTTCGTTATGTAAAACCTTAATTTCATTTCTAGTCACTCACTTACTAATTTAGTCGTTTAATTAAGATTTCAATAACCCACTTTTAGTAAGCTCGTTTTGGATTTTATTGTCAATCCATATTTATCGTAATAAGTTTTTTTTAGTCGCTCGTTTTATAATTCCCCTATTCTAAATATAACTTATGTATTCACAGCATAATTAACTCAAAAATATTTAATAGTGGGGCAACCCCAGTAATTTTATATTGATATGTTAAAGCAAACAGTAAAAATGTTGGAGATACACAGACAAATATTACTAATCGACAGAAATCGTTTCTAATAAATATCTATTTTAAATAGAAAATATGTTATATATATTAATTATGAAAATAGGGGGCCTTTGGCCATGCGGAGAATATTGGAGAGTATTACAAGTTAATGTGATTAGAAAAATAAATCGAAAGTGGCGGTAAAACATAGTAGCATGCTATATACAATAATCTGGTACTTAGAATACATAAATAATGTAATATTATGGTTAAAACAATTATGCAGAGTAAAATTTCAATCTTCATGATCATGGGTCAGTGTTAGTTACTATCTGGTACTTGATTTGATTTACTTCCCAATACAAATATTTTTATAACCTATTATATCGTAATTATATTACTGCCATACGCTTTACCTTTTCTTTTGACTTGTCTTTTTGTTGGCGGGTGACTTGATCGATCGCCTGCTTTTAGGTGGTAGCATGTATCGCACTTCTTCATCTTCGTTTGTTACACTTGAGTCCAACGTCTGTTTTGAGCGCCGAGTTTGCCTTGTTTTTGATTCGTCGATGTTCACGGTCTCTGTCGGGACAAATTGAATAATCATCATCATCATATCAGCCGAAAGACGTCCACTGCTGAACATAAGCCTAATTGAATAATATATGATGAATATAACGTACAGAGGTACAGAACCATTTGTTAAAACCGAAATTTTCGGTACAATTTTAGTTCGGTAAAATAATTTGTATGTGTGATAAATTCATATTCATTTTCGAGATCTTTAAAATTCTAGTCCTAAATTCAATTAGAAATTAAATATTAATTATTAATTAGGTATAGCATTTTAGAGGTTATTTACGAGCAAGCGATTCCTGAGATATAATAAAAAAAAATCGTGGTAAAAACCATTTTTAATAAAAACAAAGATTAAACCAAGTAATATTACAGATAAAAACCAAAATATAGGAAGTTAGGTCTAGAAAGACCAACGAGATTAAAATAGAAGAAACTAGCGCGAACCTATTTATATAATTAAAAATGAATTGCAATTCTGTTAGTCTCGCTAAAACTCGAGAATGGCTGAACTTATTTGGTCTAATTTTCGTCTTGAAATATTCGTGGAAGTTCAGGGAAATAAGTAATCTGAATTATACTACGAAAATACCGAAAATTCCGGTTTGTGTGAAAACAAAGCCTATATATCGAAGTCCTAAAAAACATTGGGAACCTTAGCAAGGGAAATATACCCACGATGAAGATGAATCACACATTATTTTAGAGCTATATATATCTAGTTATGTTAGCATGAAACGCACTGTTTTGCCTCATGGGAGTATCGAGATGTGATAAATGTAGCTTGAGCATATTTTAGTTCACAAAAGGGAATTGATTCTGTCTTTTGTTTTGTTCTGCATAGATAGTTTATCAATAATGTATTCATGGAACTAGTAGGCAAAGTATTTAAACTTTTATAGAGATCATTGGTGGCCGCGATTTATCAAAAAGCAAGTAAAAAAAATTGCCTAAAGTCATTTATTCGGTATTGTCGAATTCCAGAATCCCGGTTAATGACCCTTGTGAGCAGCAATCAATACTCAGATTTTCTTCAATCATTTTTGAAATAGTAAAACATGACAAAATAATGTGATTTATTGTGTAAACGAGGCGAATCATACTTAAATAATTTTTACACAGCTAATTATATTCCTAGTAAATATTTAGATAAATCCATAGCTATTACCATTTAAAACTGTCCGAGGCGTTCGCGTCTGTCGTTTTGGCAAATTTTCTATGGTATTATTATTTTCCGTCTCTTTGGCTTTCTGTCTAAGCGTGCGACTATTTTCTTCTGGTTCCTTTATTTTTGCTCCATTGGATAGAATCGGCGGTTTTTCAGGACTGTGAGTTGATGATGATGATTTTCGTGGTCTAAGCATTTTCCTACAGGATCAAATTATAGATGTTAGTTTCGTTTTTACAGTCTTTGAAATATTTTAGACTATGGTGGTAAATCTAAGGCTTAAATAAAGCCTACTGTCTGCGGACGCTTGTATCACACGACGTTGCCGCTTTTGTCGACAGCTTTATGTTTTTGTATTTAAGTTGTGAGCAAGCGTACACTAAATGTATAATGACGAATACGCGTCTATGAAGCTATGCGTCTGATGACAGTAGGCCAAATCAATTTGAAAGGATAGGTTATCATTTAAGGCGAGTACAAATAAGCTGCAAAGCGCGGAGACAGCGCTACCGCCGCACTGCTTTGTTAATTTAATAAAAAAACGCGCGACTGCACTGACTAGTGATGCACGATGATACGCACTTATTTTTTTTTTATGTCTAAGCATACACGAAAATCAGGTTTTAGAATTTATCGATGATAATGAGTCGTCTATTAGTCGTTCGTTGACTTGCACAAAATAACGCCAATTTTTTCTTAGGATTACGTTTTTTCTTTTTTCAAAATCTTTTTTCGTTTTAAGAGTATCGTTCTAATCGAGAAACTAAATGTACAACACTATGATGCTCGAGCATAGCGGTCGTCTAGTGCGGCGGCAGCGCTAAAGCTGCGATGCCGGCGTGCGACACTTTGCGGCTAATTTGTAGAGACCCTAAGATTTGTTTCGTTAGCAAACGGAGGGTTTATTCAAAGTCATATCAATACTTCTAATTAAAACGTGTTTTTATGCAAATAAATGTTATTCTATTCTATTCTAAAAGATGAAACTACTAAAACCAAATTTCACCTGTTAGTGACGTTAGTTTCTGGTCCTTTTGGCTCATTTTCTTCCTCTTTGTCGCGTTCTTCAATTTCTTTGAATATTTCTTTTTCTATTTTATTTACTTTTTCGTGTACTTCTGTAAGAATACATTTTCAATTAATATTGTTATATTTGATGCGAGACGAACAGGATCGTTCGTTGTGGCGACACTTGGGGGCAGCCTATGTCCAAGAGTGGACGTATATCTGCTGAAATGATGATGATGATGAAGATCAAGGGCAACTTTATGGTAGAGCTGAGGGAACAATGATGTAGTCAGTGCCTCCTTTACTTAATGTTCAATATTAAAACCATACAATAGCCTTAAATAACCATCGGGAGTCGCCTACCAGTCCAACCAGACACAGCTGAGAACCAGTACTTTATATAAACCCATTGCCATTCTGACTTTCACAACCCAGTAACTGGGTAACATAATGGAAGATTCAGCCCTGGTACGAAAGGTAATGAAGGAATAGAAGTGGGTCTTTAGTCAGTAAGTCAGTATAATGTCGTTGGCTAGTTTTCCCACCTACATCTCTTGGGAAGACTGGTGTCAGATATTCTATTATATGGATACTCAAATGCCAGAGATTGCTTATGGATAACTACTAGCAAGTGACAGCTAAGATCAAATGATGTCCGAAGCACCGAGTCGGTCGGAGGAGCCTCAGTATGAAACAAATGGTCACCCATCCACAGAAAAACGTTAAAAACATTGCTTAACCTAGAAGATCAACCAATGACACTGTTATTTTTTAGCCACCAACTCAATATAAACTTAAATTTTATAAATTTATTAGCATTTTTTTGTGATTACCTACCAGGGTCCACGGGAGTGATGATAATAGGTGTTGAAGATCCACTACTTAACTCCTTCGGTGCAGGTTGTGTGACCGGCGCCTTAGGCTTGTTCTCTTTGACTGACGGTTCTGTCTCTTTGTGGAATATGTTCACCACCTGTTCTAAGACCGGGTGGATCTGCGGCCAGTGACCTTCGAGGTGGACCTCCTGAAATGAGGACTGAGTGTTAGTAATGCAAAGCATCTCAACATTTTTGAAGGTTTGAGAGCTTAGTGGTACATTTTAAATATATAACTGCTAATATTTATGATTGCAAAAACATGGAATAGCATTGTCAAGCGGCCACAAGATCTATCTAAAAAAAAAAAAACAAAAAAGCAAAGAAAAAATAAAAGCAAAGCGAGAATACAGCTATTTTTATAATACTACTACAAATCTTTGAAATTAGCTTTTCTCTACTATAGTATGTATCTAATAAACATCTAAATTTTCTTCATTAAACGCTGTCTATTAGTGAAAAACACATTAAAATTTGTTCAGTGGTTTTCGAGTTTATTAAGAACTGACCGGCAGAAGTAGACACAGTAGAGGACTTCGTTTTATAATATGTTAGGATTAGCACAATTTATCCAGAGGAAAACAATAGCTTCGCCGGTGTTTCATGAAGCTGAAATTAGCTTTGTTACTGTTGTACCAAGGTACAGCTTGGACCGCGAAAACAGCTCTTACAGGTACGAAATAAAGGCACTGTAAGGCCAACGCTGCGTAAAGCGGGCGCCCGCGCGGGTATCCGTCGTATGACTATGCGTGGCGGTCCCCATCACGGAAACCGGATTATTACCTACGCAATATCGCTAGTTCAACTTTAACGGTGTGCATGTAGTCGTGTCGATGAAGAACTTTAATGCTTTATTACGTAGCAGCACGGGCGCGGGGCGCGGCTACCCACGACTGTTGTCCGCGCGGGCGAGTGCGATGCATAACGCAGTAGTCGGCCTCAATGTCAAACATCGTGATGCTGTCAATTACCTACTACTTATATGATACCTTTTATTCAACTAATATAAGTCATAATTCTTTTCCTGCGTATTTATATCTGACTGTGCATAAAATGAAGCTATTACTATAACCTCTCTAAACAAGAGCTGTATAAAGTTAAACCCATTCTCTTTTTAGAACTATTAACTTTATGGCAATAAGATAAGGTGCAAATTCTTTTGTAGCCTATACCCGATGACAAATTTAAACAAAATTACCTCATTGTTCCTTGTGAATTTTATTTTAATTTTCTCAGGAGGGTTTAGTTTCGGTTCTTCTTTCTTCTCTTCAAGGACTGGTGCACATTTTTGTTTTCCTATAAATATTGAGTAAGCAATTAGTATTAAAACTAGTTGATGATGGAATAAAAAAAAACATATCACTTTTTTTTGGTGAGAAAATTATCCAATGACATCCCCTGCTCTTGAGCAGAGCCGGAGATAGTGTCAGATTTTCGTACCGGGCCGCCGGGGCCGCATTATCTTTTCAGTGACAGATCCTTGGCCTCAGTAGGCTTCAACCTGTTGGGCCCCTACGGTTTGCTGACAACTCCTTGAATCGTGCTTGGAGCGATACGAACCGTCGATGTCTTTGGCTCGGTGCGGACGAATACCGTACGAATAAGCCATATCATTATCCTTAATAGAAATTCAAATCTTACCAAAGCCGTTCACCGGTTCAACTGCTACAGTTTCCCTTGTCGAGTTCCTGGAAAAAATTGAGAAACCAAATTAAAATTTTCTGGTTACCTTCCGTTACCCAGCAATCAAATCTGCTTAATGTTACTAATATGTTTTTTTTTTGGGAGGGTGGAAAATCATCTAATGACTTCTCCCGTTCCAGGAGTGGAGTGACCAGACGCGAGGGTATCAGACTTTTACAACTAAAGCTCACCTATGTTCCTTGAGTCCCGCGGGTTTAATTATTATCAGAAATTCTCCATAGCCCTAGCAGGGTTCAGGTGGTTGGGTTGTTGTTTTGCTGACATCTCTTTGAGACGTGGGAGGAACACTACTCTCCGTCGACGATTGGGGCTCGGTCCTTACCGGGAAGGCCGAACGGCGGGCTACACATTGTTTATCATACGCAAGTTTAGAAGCGCTTAGTTAAGGGTCTTCTTACACACTGAATAGGGAAAGTACCTACACTGAAACATAGTGACGTAAAGTGCACATACCTAAGCGGGTTAGCTTGCGGTACAGAAGAGTATGTATCTCGTGTCTGCAATGGCTCTTTAGCTTCTAATAACCTGTTCAAATAAAGAAATAAAAAATAAATAGATATCTGAATTTAAAAAAATACACAAAATTTCGTATACTGTTTGTCTGTTTGTGGTTACTGTTTGTGTTTGTTTGTTTTGTGTTGTTGTTGTTGAGTGTGTTCTGTTCTGGTTGTTTGTGTATTTTCGTGTACTGTTCAAGTGTTTGTGGATTTTGATTCAGTTCAAGCTTACCCCTTCTCGGGGGCTCGAGCACCCATGAGAAATAAACAGTGTACCCAACGACTCGTTCAGCGCAGTGGTTTAGAGCGTCAGTTGAGACACAAGGCACACTTAATTAGTTATTAATAAAGGCGACTGGCCTGTTGGTCTAGTGGTTAGTGGCCCTGACTGATGTGCCGGAGGTCGTGGGTTTGATTCCCACCCAGGACTTATGTTTACGTGATGAGCATGATCATTTGTTCTGTGTCTGGGTGTAATTTATCTATAATATGTATGTATTTAGAAATATATAAGTATGTTTATCAGTTGTCTAGTAATATGGGTATAATACAAGCTTTAACCGAACAAGCCGGATTCCGAAAAGGTTTCAGCACCGTAGACCACATTCATACGCTACGGCAGGTTATACAGAAGACCGAGGAGTATAACCTGCCTCTTTGCCTAGCGTTTGTGGACTACGAGAAAGCCTTTGATTCGATTGAGACTTGGGCGGTGCTGTAGTCTCTCCAACGGTGCCAAATTGACTATCGGTACATCGAGGTGCTGAAGTGTTTGTACGAAAACGCCACTATGTCAGTCCAACTACAGGACCAGATCTCGAAACCTATCCTTTTGCAGCGGGGTGTGAGGCAGGGAGACGTCATTTCTCCGAAACTGTTCACCGCCGCAATGGAAGATGTCTTCAAGGTTCTGGACTGGAATGGACTAGGCATTAATGTAAATGGCGAGTACATCACTCACCTTCGGTTTGGTGACGACATAGTAGTCATGGCTGAGACTATGGAGGAGCTCAGCACAATGCTCAATGACCTCAGTAGAGCTTCTGAAAGAGTGGGTCTTAAAATGAACATGGATAAAACCAAAATCATGATTAACAACCATGTAGCGCCCACTCCTATCAAGATCGGAGACTCTACACTCGAAGTTGTGGAAGATTACGTCTACCTCGGACAGACAGTCCAGTTAGGTAGGTCGAACTTCGAGAAAGAGGTCAACCGTCGAATCCAACTCGGCTGGGCAGCGTTCGAGAAGCTACGCGGTGTCTTCTCGTCCAACATACCACAGTGTCTCAAGACGAAAGTCTATGATCAGTGCGTGTTGCCAGTGATGACATATGGTTCCGAAACGTGGTCGCTCACAATGGGCCTCATCAGAAGGCTTAAAGTCACCCAAAGGGCAATGGAAAGGGCTATGCTCGGGGTTACCTTGCGTGATCGAATCAAAAATGAAGACATCCGCAGGAGAACTAAGGTTGCCGACATAGCGCAAAGAATTGCCAAACTTAAGTGGCAATGGGCAGGGCACATTGCTCGCAGAACAGATGGCCGTTGGGGCCGAAAGGTTCTGGAGTGGCGACCGCGTACCGGAAGACGTAACGTTGGAAGGCCTCCAACAAGGTGGTCTGATGACCTGGTGAAGGTTGCGGGAAGCCGATGGATGCGAGACGCGCAGGAGCGTTCGTTGTGGCGACGCTTGGGGTAGGCCTATGTCCAGCAGTGGACGTGTATCGGCTGAAATGATGATGATGATGATGAATACAAGCTTTGCTTAGATTGGGACTAGATGGCGTTGTGTGATAGTTGTGAAAAAAAAATTAAGTATGCACTAATGCAGTATGTAAGACATTTATTTATTTGTTGGTCGATCAGTGTGCATTTCTCTTCTCACACTTCGCCACTTTTTCGAGTCATCAAATGAGCATGAGCACCCCAATGAGGTTAGTTGTTAAGTGTTGTTAGTAGTTAAATGGTTTTGATTCAACTTGTAAGATTTTACCCAGTAACATTGCCAATTAAATAAACCCTTGTGAAAAAATACCTAACATTTCATAACACTTACTTCTTCAATTCTGCTGCTTTCTTTTTCTCTTCTACATATTTAGTTTTCCAGAAGTTATCACCTTCTTCTCCAGAGTCACCTAAAACAGACGTATTCAATAACCATGTTAAACACATAAATGGTCTGAAGCAATTAAAGTACCAGGCCGATAATATCTCGCGATCGAGTTTTTTTTTAATTCACACAGGTTTGAGATATGGCAGAGACAAAGCTATTCAAAGCCGAACCCTGTCTAAAAATTGTCGCCTAGGTACTTTCTTGTTTTTTTTTTTCTTAATGTTGCCCCTCACTAGAACAATTTATTTAAAAAAAAAACACATACACAAAACAATAAAATACATACTTTCAGGTAAGTAGGAGATATAGTTCTTCACGATTTTGCCATCTTTCACTACTGGATATATTTTTTTGCCGTACATGACAAACAGTCCACCTTCCTCTGCCAGTGACGATATCTTGGCGGCTTGTGGCTTCCTGCAAGTTATTAACATTTATAGAAAACTAGCATTTGCCCGCGCGGCTTCGCTCTCGCTCTTCCCTACTCCACCCTACTATACCCAACTCTACCCTACTCTACACTACTCAACCATACCCTACTCTACCCTACTCAACCATACCCTACTCTACCCCACTCTACAGTATCCTATGTCCGTCACCTTGCTCTAAGCTACCTACCCACCAATTTTCAGCCATATCGGTACAGCCATACTTGAGTTATAAATAGTGTAACTAATAGGACTTTCTTTTATATATATAGACTAGCTTTTGCCCGCACGGCTTCGCCCCCGCTCTTCCCTACTCTACCATACTATACCTACTCTACTCTATTCTACCCTACTCTACCCTACCCTACTCTACCCTACTCTATCCTACTCTACCCTACTCTACCCTACTCTACCCTACTCTACCCTACTCTACCCTACTCTACCCTACTCTACCCTACTCTACCCTACTCTACCCTACTCTACCCTACTCTACCCTACTCTCCCCTACTCTACCCTACTCTACCCTACTCTACCCTACTCTACCCTACTCTACCCAACTCTACCCTACTCTACCCTACTCTACCCTACTCTACCCTACTCTACCCTACTCTACCCTACTCTACCCTACTCTACCCTACTCTACCCTACTCTACCCTACTCTACCCTACTCTACCCTACTCTACCCTACTCTACCCTACTCTACCCTACTCTACCCTACTCTACCCTACTCTACCCTACTCTACCCTACTCTACCCTACCAAACTTCACATAAACCATCTACTAAATAGTCCGAACAAAGCCTAAAAATTTGGTTTAGATAGGTGAGCCCGTTCTTGAGTTATAATATAACAACGAAAAGTGGCATTGATTTTTATATATATAGATTTGCAGTATTAAATTTACTCGAAACTCCGTATTTAATCACGTAATTTACTGTTTTTTTGCGCTGGAGCAAAAACGTGCACGAGCTCGCCCTCACCACAATTGATTAAATGTTTTGAATCAGACTGAGCGCTAAGCAACCGCCAGAGGTTGCGCGTCAACCCCCGTTTATCATTTATTCGTAATTGTATAGAAAACCGTCGTGTGATACACGTGCAAATTTGCCACGGTTCCACAACACCTCCATAATTTCAACTCAGTCACAATGACGAACTTTCTCCACAGTATCAAAATTTTCAATTTGCATGGCCTATTTCAGATTACGTAGGGGTAGGCTACTAGACCCAGGTTGCTCTATGCAGAGCGACTACTTATCTGATCCCCACAATTCAGTAATTAGGTAACAGCCCTTATTAAGATTGGTATCAGATTTTTCTCGGTTTTATGACTGATATGAACTTCATCCACCATGGGTGGAGGTTATAGCGAATATAACTTTTTTCAAAATTATTTTAGTTCTCGCATCGAAATACTACTATATCATAATCTAATTAGTTTACAATGAGGACTGTATTTCCAAACAGGCTACTTATACTTACAAATATTTCCTGGTGGGCCTGTTCTTCCGGCTGCGAGGCGGCGACACGAACGCATCACTCTCGCTTTCTGACGTCCAGTCGCTTGAGTTGGAGGGGGGGCCAGCAGTGTGGCTGAAGGAACATACAAAATTGCTTATTTGGTTCTGCATGCAGATTGAGAAGCTTGAAACCAGAGGGGCCACTATGGCCCACGTACAATGGTCCGCATAGGACTAAGTTTGGAAACAATACTCAGAAATAGACATAGACAACCAGCAGGGTTTGTCGTTGGATGAATTTCCCCACCATAAAAAAGGGACATCATCATGTCATGTCCCTCTTTTTTTACACACACACACACACACTTTTTTGACAGATGAATAATATGGTATTTTTTTATCAGTGTATGAATCATTTTTCCTACAAAAGTAATTCATCTTTCTCACACGAAAAGCAGGGACTGATAATGTGACTATGGCTAGAAGACGAGAAATCGCCATGTGCGATAAGACCGCCCATTGTACACTTTTTTCTTTAAATGTTGGTCCTATATATTTGTTTATGTGGTGTACAATAAAGAATATAATAAATAAATAAATGAGAATAGAAGAATAAAACATTTTGCGCAATCTTGAAGTAGCATAGGCCAGTAGGATGAAGGTATATAGGTTGTAACAAGTATTAAAGTTTTAATAAAAATCAGTATTGTGTCAACTTACTGTGAAGCATTATTGTGTGATATGGTTCTTCTACGACGACTCAACTGCCGTTTACGCTTAGCGCCCACTCCTCCGCCTAGAAAAACAAAATAATTGCAGTTATTTCTATTCGAAAAAAAAAAACCCAAATTTTGTCAAGAGTGCCTAAGGGTCGACGCTGCGTTAAGCTGGCGCCCACGCGTCCCATACAAAAGTCGACACGACTACATGCACACCATTAAATGCGCAGGCAATAATCATGTTTCCGCTACGGGGACCGCCGCACACGACACACGCGCATTGTCACGCGACGGGCGCCCGCGCGGTAACTCGATAAACGCAGCGTTAGCCCTAAGGATAAGGTCCTTCCCTTATACCAAGCACATCGAAAAATTTATTATGAATTAAGATAAACTGCATTCCTCCATCTCGATACGAACTTTACTTTTCTGCCATGCAACACTATATTTAAAAAATTATATTCTTGTTCATAAATACCTTTACTGTACACATATTAACATAACAAATAAAAAGCATGCTGATGATAGCAATATCATAAAACTTAATGTATGAATATTATGATGTCATGTAAGCTGAGAAATTGTAATTAGCCATACATTTGTGTTTGTTTGAGATCAAATCCATAACTATAAATAAAATACCTTATTTATAAAGATCCATAGCTTGTGCATTCAACCATACCCAAAGTCTAAATCACTAGCGCATATAGCACATGCTGTTTCTCATTCCATGATGCTACAAGCAAAGATATCCCTACACTTAACTTACCACTGGTGAATCCAAACATATTTGATATAGCTTTGTCTCTTTCCGATTTACTTATTAATACACCAGCGCGCTGTTTTTTCTTCGGCGAAACCTGAACTTCTCTGTCATCAGACGAGTTTGACCTCAATATTACTACTTCATCCATAGGTTTCGACCCAGAAGTCTCATGTTTATCCGCTTGAGTTTCTTTCTTATTCTGTTCAGTATCACTAGATTCTGACATGTTATATCTAGTCTTGTTAAATTGTTCATCAAATAGACTTATGTTTTGCAAGCAAGGGTTAGTTATATCTGGTGACTCTTTAGTATTACTATTTTTTTCAGTTTCTATCAACTCAGCTACATGAGTTCCAAAACTTGTTGAAGGTTTGTTAGTGTCAATAGGGTTTTTTTCAACCCATGGTTTCTTAATAACGTCCGGTTTCGTAGACTTCTTTTGTTCTTTTGGTTTATCATCTGTGCCTAATAGAAGTTCTGTAGGCTTTTCGTCTGCTTTTGTAGGTGATGTCAACTTGATGTCTAGTTTCTTTTTCTTGTTGTCTATATTATTTGAGTTATCTTCAGAACAAGATCTTTTCCTCATAGCTTTCTTTAAATTTAGATTTTTATTTGAGTTAGTTGGTACATCAACTGCACTTTGTGGTGCTTCTTTGCTGTCAGCTTTTGCTTCAACAACATTAGAGCTTTTATTTTTTAATGCTTCTGGATTATTTGGAAGAGAAGCATCTACTGTGCTATTGGAAGTATTTAAGCCTCCAGATTGTTGTTGAGGTTCCGAGTGGGAATCAGTAAGCACTATCACTTCAGGAGATTCAGAATTCTGGACTACTGGGCTTTCAGTAACTTCATCAGTCGCCAACTTTGTTGTCTCTGCATTCACCGACTTTGTTGCCCCAGGAGTCTCAGCGTCAATATCATCATCTCTTTCAGTGCCATTCTCTGCTTGCATTGAAGAAATTTCATCATTCAAATTAAGTTCTGGTAACTGTTCAATTTCATTTGTTACATTTTGAGTAATTTTATTAGAAGCTTTATTTTTTGATATGTTACTACCATCTAATTCATGAGCCAATACTTCTTCAACTACTTCAGCAGAAAGTCCTTTTGCATTTTTAGCAACATCAGTGGCTATGTTTTTACTATTGGGAATGTCAATGCCAGGTTCGGAAATCACTAGCATATCCTCTATGTTAACTTCTGATACATGTTCTACAATCTCCATTTGGCCTTCCCTGTCTGAATCTTCAGGTTCAGATGCAAAATCATCCAGCACTTCTTGCAGCATAGGTGTCAATGGTTCAGAATAAGTAATACAATCTCTGAAAGATTTAGTGGCTGCTCTTGGCTTTTCATCAGATTCCGAATTCTTCTGAGTGTCTTCAGCAGTTTCATAGCAGTTATCAATTATTACAGTGTCAGCAGAAGATCTACTTCTTACAGGTACTTTTGAACATTTGGTATCCTCACCTGCACTGGTCTCCCCATCATTGGTCGGCTCATTGTCTTTTACATTATTACCTAGAATAAATTAGACTGTGTAGAACAAATTGTACTTATCTGAATTATGAAAGTGGCGCAGAATGAGTGCTTTATCATGATAATTTATGCTTAGTCAATTTTATCAAGACCTACATTGCAGTAGCATTATAGTGCAGCACCAATATTCGCATAATGAGACTTAGAATGAAAAAGATAAAAAGACAAGTGTTGTTTCTATCGTATGCGATAGAAACAACACTTGTCTTTCTTATTGCAGATTAAGCTACACTTATTTCTGTTTTGGTACAAATAAGTGTAGCTTAAGAAAAACTCATGAAAATTTCGAAAATCATATCATAATAAGAAAACAATTTCAATCTAATCACACTATAGCTGGTGTTATCTACTGCGACTTACAAAAAATCTATAATATAAGTACTCTTTTAGTAAATCATGTGGTAATCAGCATTTAAACATGAATATAAAGAGATTAACATAGAAACTCATTCTTTATTTTTACTACTAAATGACACTACCAATCTGTCCACTAAACTTGAAAATAGATTGAGAATATTATGATGTAATGACTAGCATATGCATGATAAATAAGGAGTTACTTCAAACTGAAGTGTTATTGTATTTTATCATACCATTTGAGTTGGAGTCATCGCTGATTGTTTGGATGTCAAGCTTGTTACTGTTCCTGTCTGCTAAATCACGTCTGAAATAACACAATTAATAAGACTAAATGTTATAATTAATTAGTAGAAGAATGTTATTTGAAAATGTTATCTCAAACTTCCTATCATTTAAAATTTTTGCTAGGCAAGAATAGAAATCTTTTACCTTAATTAGAAAAAAAAAAATAGTTTTTTCATGAGGAGATTAAAACTCTTAAAGCTAGGAGTATTCTAGACTTCCTGGAAGCCTCCCGGCTAAAAGAGTTACTCTAACAAGGTGGCGAGTCACAATAGATCTTTTAGGTCGCAGTGACTACATCTCCTACACTACGGGAGATGCATAGCCCCTTATCTTTAAAATAAATAAAATAGTTTTTTCATTGTATTTAATTAAATAAAAGATTTCTTTTATTCTGGAATTAAACTGTTTCAGCTTATAGCTTATAGACCAATAACCAAGTCATTTTGCAATGCCATTATTAAAACTTCAAAGTTGAAGATTTACTTATAAACAAGATCCCACCTAGATTGTTGCTAACAGTTTTACTGCAGTAAAAATCAATTTTGAATTATGCACAAAAAGTAGTATTGGATTACATAGACATCAAGTGAACTTAAGGATTCTATTTGTGTGTGTGTGTGATTTGTGCATTAAATGTGCTGGAGACCACACCTCAGCAGAGTGCTCTTGTAAGGAAAGATCCGATTCTGTGAAATGTGTTTTGTGCAAACCATCCCGCAAACTACAAGGGCTGTAAAATATACAAGGAGATAATCAAACAAAACTACCCCCCTTTTAGGAACAAAACTTACAAAGGCAGCTCCAGTTTAACTGCTGAAGAAACCAAAATGCAAAATAATGATTCCTGCCCAACGTGCCACCCCAACGTGAGTACCTTTGCATACCAAACTTGAATTATGCACAAGCTGTCAGGGGTGAAAACAACATGCAACAAATTTTAAGAGTCAATGCAAACACGTCAATCTGACATGCAACAACTGCTAGAGATGTGTAAACAAATGATGCTACAAATTACCACTCTAACAAATCTCCTTATTAACTTCACGTCTAATTTTTCCCTAAATTCGACCTATTAAAAATCGTAGTATGGAATATCAAAATCATTCTTCAGTATACCAAACTACAAAAAGTACCACACAATGCACCCAGATGGTACAGCACATAGTGGATCGGCAGTACTAATCAAGGAAAAAGTCAAACATCATGTTACCAACTAAAACTGTACTGATGCTATACAAGCAACAAATATAATAATTAAAGACTGGAATTTTTTTTTTCCTTTCTTTATCTTGCAATCGGTTCGTGAACCATTAGCAGATTTTGTGGGAGTCGGTTAGCATCAAGGTTCATTCTTCCAGTGAAGAATCTGCCTTCTCAGTATTATTTCCACCTTACTCTAACTAGCAAAGTCCCAAATGTGGTTGCGTTTTAATCGTTTGATAGCTGCTGGTTTACTCAGAGCTGTGGCTAAGGTGTTATTATGGGTCATTAGTCTGTCTTTGTAGGACTTTGATCTGCGCTCTATTTCCTCCTTTATGGTTCCAATCTGTAGATGCTCATGTAGTTCAGAGGTTTTGATGAACCATGGAGCATTTGAGATGATTCTGAGAGCCTTATTCTGGAATCGCTGAAGAATCTCCAGATTTGAGTTCTTTGCTGAGCCCCACAGTTCCACACCATATGCCAAAGACAGGTTTCAATACTACTTTGTAGATAAGGATCTTGTTCTCAAGTGATACATGTGATGTTCCTGCCAAAAGCCAGTTCATTTTACGAAGTGTGATATTCAGCTCATCACGCTTTTTTTCTATGTGGTGTCTCCATGTTTGTTTCCTGTCAAGATGTATGCCGAGGTACTTAGCCGTAACGCCATGTGGAAGTATATCTTCTCCAAGTCCAACAGGTGGGCAATCTTCCTTTCTTAGTGCGAATGTCACATGAACAGATTTGTTCGCGCTTGCTTTTATTTTCCCCTCTGACATCCACTTGTTGATTTTGTCGAGCTGGACTTGTAGCTTTTGTGATGCAATATGTGGATTTCTGTCACTGCACAGAGCCGCTGTATCATCAGCGAAGGTGGCACTAAGAACATCTTCTGTTGTTGGCAAATCTGCTGTGTATACAAGGTAGAGCGGCGGACCCAGCACTGAACCCTGAGGCACGCCAGCTTTTATTTCGTGAAATTTCGAGTACGAGTCATTAACTTTTACCCGAAAGATTTTGTCTTCTAAGTATGACCTCAGCAGTACGTACAGGTTGTGCGGCAGTTGCTTCTTTATTTTGTACAGTAGTCCCTGGTGCCAGACCTTGTCAAATGCTTGTTGTACGTCCAGGAATACAGCTGAGCAATACTACTTCCGCTCTAAAGCTTCTCGGATCTTTTCCACCACTCTATGCACCTGCTCTACCGTTGAATGTCCCATTCTGAATCCGAATTGGTGTTGGGGGATAAGTTCGCCATTTTCAAGTACTTTGCTGAGCCTACGAGCAGTGACTTTCTCGAACAGTTTGGACATGACAGGCAGAAGACTTATTGGCCTGTATGATGACACAAGGTGATGTGGTTTTCCTGGCTTCGGAATCATAATGATTTCCGAAACTTTCCATATACTTGGGAAATGTCCAGTTCTCAAAATCCCATTGAAGAGCTGCGTTATGAAGACTATGGCCTTCTTGGGAAGTTGTCTCAGAATTTCAGCAGTTATCAAGCAGTATCCTGGAGCTTTGTTTAGTTCTAGTTCTTTCACTAATTTCCAAGCTTCGCGAGGAGAGCAGCACTGCAGTGGTGGACTAAGTTGGATGTCTGTTTCTAGGTAGTTTTGAATCTCAGAGTCAGTTGCTACACTACCTGTCTGGGTGTTATTTATCTATAATATGTATGTATTTAGAAATATATAAGTATGTTTATCAGTTGTCTAGTACCCATAACACAAGCTCTGCTTAGCTTGTGACTAGACGGCGTTGTGTGACAGTTGTGGAATATTATTATATTATTATTATTATTTTAACACCAACATTCCCCTTAGTACAGAAGACGATTTCATGGAGGCTGTGGAATACAGTAATAACTGCATTCAACAATCTTCCTAGGAAGCTACCCCTGTTCAGAATACCACCGATAAGGCTACCACATATCCCAGACCAATTCAAGATGCAGTTGCAAATAAAAGAAAAGCTAGAAAGATCTGGCAACATACTATCTAGTATGTTGCCAGATCTTTCTAGCTTAAACTCTAAAAACCTTATTTTTGTTTTCAGGATAGATATCCTGAGAACAAAAATAAGGTTTTTTTGTTTTCAGGATATCTAGTATGTTCAATATACTAACCAAAGAAAAGAACTCTTAAATGTTCATAGGAATGAAGGCATTTCAAACCGTCTTATGAACCTGGACGCAACTGCCGCAATAGTCTAAAGATCCACTCCCTTTCAAGCTCCTCTGCGAAAAGAGAATGGAAACTGGGCAAAGAGTGACCTAGTAAAAGAAAATTTATTTGCAAATCAATTAAAAAATATCTTTACGCCAAACCCTTACGCAAACTCGAAATATTTCAGGTCATTAGACGGCTGAAACAGAACAAAGCACCAGGATATGACCTAATAAAGAACCTGAAGGATCTGCCTCAAAAGGCGATAATCTTTCTAAGTCCTCTCTTTAATGCTATTCTTAGAAAAGGTTTCATACCTTCACAATGGAAAGATGCAGAGGTCATCCTTATACTTAAACCAGGAAAAAGCCCTGTTAATGTTAAATCTTATCGTCCGACTAGCCTATTACCCATGGTATCCAAAGTCTTCGAGATTTCCTTCTTAAAAAAACTGTTGCCTGAAAACGAAAAAGCTAAGCTTCTACCTGACCATCACCGAACAAGTACACAGACTAGTGGATAAAATTCACGACAGCTTTGAAAGGAAAATGTATTGCTCTGCAGCTTTTCATGACATTTCACAAACATTTGACTGCGTCTGGCACGAGGGACTGCTGTACAAGGTCAAGAACCGTTTGCCTATAAATTTCTACATATGTACTCATAAAATCCTACCTCACTCAAAGACAATCTATGTAAAACAAGGCAAAGATAAATCTGAACTACACCAAATCAGAGATGGAATGCCCCAGAGGAGTGTCAGGGGACTAGTTCTCTACCTGATTTATACGTCAGCCTAACCAACACCAGACGGATCACTTATCAGTACATTTACCGATAACACAGCCATTTTTTCATCAAGTCAGCATCCTAGGAGGGCTTCAGATATGCTACAGAAAGGTCTAGATGACATATCAGACTGGCTGAGCGACTGGCGTATAAAAGCTAATGAAGCCAAGTCAATAAATGTTACATTCAGCCTCAGGCATGGTGAATGTCCCCCAGTAAAATTCAATGGTGTACAAATACCTCAGTCAGACCACGCCCGCTACCTTGGCATTTACTTAGATAGAAGCAGTAGAGAAAGGCTCTTGGCTTACAATTAAGAAAAAGGTTCTGGCTTCAGGGGCAGGACTCCCAACTCACAATGGAAAATAAACTAACAAACTCTAATCAACAAATATGCATAGATTTCAGTCCAAAATGCTACGAATGATTGTAAATGCACCCTGGTACATCACCAAAGAAGCCATACACAAAGACTTAAAAATATTGAATGTAGAACAAGATACAAAGGAAACACTTAAAAAATACAAAAAGACAACATCCCAACATCTTGACATAAGGACTTATAGAAGCCGGCCCCATCTTCCAAAGATTAAATAGAAAACCACCCCAAGATCTTCTGTAGATAGTATAAAGTTCGATGTATCACTGGATACATACCACACAAGCCACATGATTAAATTCATAACTTCCAGGAATAGACAGATCGCAGGAAATAAGAGAAGGATAAAAAAAAGTATTCTATTTTATTTATCTATTGATAAAAGAAAAATAATGATATATATATTGATAGAGAGTATTTGGCTGATTAATGCGACATCAAAACTCCACGGAATGTCACTTGACTTATGGATAGAGTTTATTGCTCAAGTGGTTTCTACTAATTCCACTTCTAGATTTTTGCATATTCTTTCCAATTTTTAAGACATCCACACCATGCTGTACTGGTTGTAAAAATTATGAGTATGTCTGAATGCTATAAATATTACCTAGCTCTGAAGCTGCTTATTTGTTCAATAGTGAGTTGAAAGTAAGGATTATGTATGTCAGGCAGTATCCTCTTCAAGAATGTTTCCTTTAAACTCTGCCATGTCCTAGATGTGAGCTGAAAAAAACATTACTGATTACTTTCTGTTTTAAATGAAGATAAAAATGTGGCTGTGCTTATAGCCATGACAGATAGACAGACAATGGCTGCATCACAGGCTAAATTTAGAAAGCCATTGTTCTGAACACTCATTCTGTCAGGATTTGAACTTGGAGAGGCTGACTACCAGTGGCTTGGACCATGTACCATAGACTGGTGGGCTACTATTAATTTTCAATTCATTTATTTATTTCAGGCATCTAGGCCCATATAAGTTTCACATATTTTAACATATAAGGATAAAAATTACCGTAAATGTTAAAAATTAAATTCATAAAAATTAAAAATACAATAAAATCATGTCTAAAAATTAAGATAATTAAGCTTTCAAATATTTAATTCATGAGTAAATTTTAATGTAAGTATAAAAAACTGCACAAACTGTACAAAAGCAAACAAATAATTTCTTACAAGATTCATATAAGCACTTCATACCTTTGTGTTGGCAAAATCCACCCACATCTTTCTAGCTTTGATTTCACCATATAATTTGTTTTGTACTAGATAGTCCACTATTATCTTGAACTCCTGAATGCTATACGGTTTTCTAAAAATATGATAGAAGATATAAAGAATATAAGGTAATAGTTTTATAGTAGGTAGGTGTCTACTGTTAAAACATGCTGAAATTCTATGAGAGTGTAACAATTTTTATATTATTACATTGGATTCCAATGAAATGCTTAACTATAAAATGATTTACGGTCTTACCCCGACATGTTGAAGCGTATTTTCTATTGTAATCAGTTAGAATGCTGACGGTCGCTGTAGGTATACAAAATATTTTGCAGACAAGGTAAAATTTCCAAACCAATCAGCTTCTATTCATCATTATGAATACAGCAATATGACATTTATTTTGATAATTCTAGAAATGCACAATAAAATCTTGATTCTTGTCTCTATATTAAATAACCTGCGTTTTCGGTAAATTTTATCAATCAATCGGCCGATAAAAACACTTCCAAACGCTGTTCTGTTCGCATAAAGCCAACGACCACAGAATGCCACAGATTAGAGAGAGAGCTTGCCAACGACAATTAAAAATTGCAAATAAAAATTCTAACAGAAACCAATATTGCCACCTCTACAAATGATGAAACGACATCATCATCTTCCTGCCCTTGTCCTGTGTTATTTAGGGTCGGCGCAAAACGTTTTTTTCTTCCATTCTATCCTGTCACTCGTCATGCTATCACTAACTTCTTTTTCTTTCATATCACACTTCACACAATCCATCCATCTTTTCTTTGGTCTCCTCCACCCATCCACAATGTATACTCATAACTCTTTTAGTAACATGCGTTTCATCCCTTCTCTTACATGACCATACCAAGACAAACGATTCCTTTCAGTCTGTTACAAGTACTCTGTGACGATTCCCCTTCAACTTTTCAATAAAAATTATGAAAAGACAGCGATTCCAAATATAATTACTAAATTAAAAGTGTAATAATGCCAAAAAATACAAAAAATTCTAATAGCACTTAGAAACGAAACGTTGATACGTCAATGTCATGTCATGTCTGTTATTATTATTAGAAAAATAGAAAATGAAAACGCGCCAAACAGGCCCAGGGCAAACAGTGGCAATACGAAGAAAAATATGACTATATTATGAGATAATCTTCTTTTATGTAAAAACAATCACAATGGATAATAACAGATACCTATCTATATCTGATATCCTCGTAACAAATGAGAAAATTCCTTGTAAATTTTTACATGATTTGCCTAAAATGGGTTAGTAACTGTTCATCCACCAACCGGTGTTCTCTCTGAATTTTACTTTTGGCTAATGTGCTAGTTTACTTTACGTTTCAGGTTTTTTGGATCCATCCGCAGCAGAAGATGATTTAAAAGCAGGAACAAACGTGGAAGTACCTTTGTGGTTAGCCGAATCTTTGTACTCGAGAAGACCGCCTTTAGTTTCTGTGGAATTACCCAAAATTTATAAAGATTCCTACAGAGAAATACTTAACGCAGATGCTTGTACTGTAGACATGCATAAGTTAAGTCAATATTTCTATGAATTCGGATGTTATATAGCGAAACATGATATTAAAGGCGAAGTGTCTTCTACACTCATAAATGTAAGTACCTAACTTGCATCTTTTCTGTTTTGCTGGCAGCCTAACAAATTGAACAGCTGCAAACAATTAAGCTGTCTTCATGAGGCATTGTACAAGACCTTTCTAAACATGCTGAATCAAGAATATTGGCCGATAATGAGAAATGGATACAACAATCAAGACTTTTAATAAGTCTATTTTGATAAGTAGTATTATTAGTTTTGCTTGTGCACTGTCATAATTGATTGACTGGCCTGTTGGTCTAGTGGTTAGTGACTCTGACTGCTATGCTGGAGGTCGTGGGTTCGATTCCCACCCAGGACAAATGTTTGTGCGATGAGCATAATCATTTGTTCTGTGTCTGGGTGTAATTTATCCATAATATGTATGTATTTAGAAATATATAAGTATGTTTATCAGTTGTCTAGTACCCATAACACAAGCTCTGCTTAGCTTGGGACTAGACGGCGTTGTGTGATAGTTGTGGAATATTATTATTATTATTATAATTATTATATCTCCTGTATGTGTTATCACAAGGCATAGCCCAACTAACCAAAACCGAGATTTGCCACTGGCCATTTACTATTCTTAATTCATCAAACCCCAAGCAAACGCCGGCGTTCGTGCACCCATTGTCTTTCTGTTGTGTCTCTAATTATCACGATTGAAGAGTTAATAAAGGCTATTACTATTTTACAAGAACATGCTTTAATTCATTAAACCCTCAAGCAAATGCCAGTGTTTGCACTCTCATTGTCATTCTTTTGTCTCTAATTACAGAATTTGCAAGCTTAAAATGGACTATCTTATGTATGTTTCCAGACATTTAGGCAAAGGTTCAGAATGCTGCTATCTGCCAGTGTGTCTACAGACTCAGTAGGTGCTATACAACCTCTGTCAGTGAGTGAGCGACTCCAGGCTGCTGAGGCTGCAAACACCGAGAAAGCCTTTTCATCCTGGCTGCAGAGAGGAGAAAGTATACTTACTACAGCTAATATGGTTGCTAACCACCGTAAACGGAAAAGAGCTGAAATGGAAATGCTTTAGTTATAATACATTATTATTTAGGATTTTACATGTGATGAGATCACCAAGAAATACTCTACTCATACTAAAATAAATTGTATGAAATAACTTATAATAACTTATATGACTTGATTTTCTATCAATTTCTCTCAAGAAAATCAAATCATGTTAATCTGCAATTCTGCATTATTGTGAGTACATTAATTCCATTATCAAAATTATATTATTGTAATAAAATTTAAACTAAAATAATTATACTGGTTGATTTATGAAGATAAAGGTAAATAAATTCCTGTAATGATAAAAATTAACCTATTGTGTTATTATTTTTATTATATTTGAGTCAGAGAAGCTCATAATTATGTAATAATAGCTGGGTAGGTCGATCTCGGGTTAAGCAACAATTACCGACGTCAGTCTATGGATGGGTGACCGTCTTAACTTATTGAGAACCATCCTCTCCATGCCTCAGAAAGTGGTTGTCAAGCCATTAGTCCTTGTTGTAATTTTTAGATCTTTGACAGTTGTTATGAGTTGGAAGATTGGGTGCACCAGCACCAGTATTGTGAATTGTATTATTACCTACCAATCCTACTGACTTGTGAAAGGTCAGATAGGCTGTCGCTCTATGTAAAATACTGATATCAAGCTGCATCCAGTTTGGAAACTGACACCGATACTGTTTTGGGAAAAGGATAGGCAGATCTTTAACAGAACACTACGTGCCGTTAACGACTCGGGCTCGGTCTGGACGGCCGAAACTCTGCTCTTTGGGCGTAAGCCCCCGCCTACGGTGGCTGGAAATCGGGGTCGGGATCCCGGCCGCTGGGGCATGATTGCTGCTTCGCAGGAGGCGACCGTCTGCTATTGCCCTCACGACTTCACGGCGGTACTCGGTACTCTGGCCAAGTGGGGCTCACCTCCACCGTATGCTCCACTTTGTCCTCCGGGCGGTCGTCACCACAGAGATCACTACTACGGTGACACCCGGCCGTTTCTTCCGCACGAGTCGGGTGCGGGAACCTCTAGGACTTACCATGTCCAGTGAGGACTTACGTCATGCGGAAAGTAAAGACGCCATGACGTCTTTCCAGCCACTCTTCAAATGCTTACAGATTTACCGCCATAATTATGGTGAGCCCACACTTACCCCCTATGGTTGTAGTCGTCTTCTTCTTCTTCCTGCCCTTATCCCAAATTACTTAGGGTCGGAACAACACGTTCATTTTTTCTACCATTCTGTCTTATCACCCGTCACACTATCACTAACTTTTACTCATATCACTCTTCACACAAAAACAGTCCATCTTTACTTTGGCCTCCCTCTCCCTCCCCCTCTCCATACTGCCCTATATAGGCCTAGTACACATGGATTAGAGAGTATCCCATCTACACTAACACATTATATAGAGGTTAAGTTTGTAGGAGGTGATCTCTTAAAGTACTGGTCCGATTGCAAAATTTTTTGTACCGTTAGAAGTGTGGCTTTTCCTGAGTGGCATAGGCTATATTTTACGTACGCGGGCGAAGCTGCGAGCAAAAGCTAGTGCTTTATATAATGACGTTCTTTTGGTTTTATAATAACAAGGTTCCAAGGTAAAACAAAAGTACCTAGTTATTCCGTCCGTAATAATTTAACTGTAGCTTGGAGACTGGAGTAGTGGACTAGTGGTGGGAGACAAACGGGAGAGTAAAATGCCTCTTGGGCCTCGTTATCACAAGTGTGACTGTAGGACGTGAGATCTTGGTTTCGATTCATAGGTTAGCCAATACGGTTATTGGATTTTTCCATTAGGAATTGCATTGTAACATCTCAGAGTTTGGAAATGTGTGGTGTGATGCCCACGTGCCACGAAAGCTGTTAATCCTGCGCTTCATTTCTCCCCGATCGGATTTTCATCGGACTGGGACAGTAAAGACGCGGAGAGTCAGAGAGTGCACCCGTACAGAGTGCACCTGCGTTTGCGTACAGGCTAGAGCACTTGTGACTTGGCTAACCTTAGTTGAAATTGGCTACTATGAGTGGTCGAGAAGAGTATTAGTGGTGGCTGGTGGCGTATGCCCAACTAGACTTACTCTCATTACATAAATATTATAGATAACAGCCAAAATGGGGATATGGAAAATTAACACAGGTTGCCTTACCTTACATATTCATTACAGTCTATCTTTATAACCCATCATATAGGTATACGATGCATACTGCATGGTTCCATTTAACGCTTGAATATAAGCGTTAAGGTGGTGCATCACGACTCACATTTTCACTGTTTTTCATACAACCGCTCATAACTGATTATGACGTTATTACACACTTTTCATTAGATATTTTGGAAACACAGTATCTTGTGGATATTATCTAGGTTTCTAAAGAAACCGATTTCTAAATTTGTGTTAAACTAATCCAGTAAAAACCTCTGAAAATGTCCTATTTTGTATGAACTTTGACACTTCATAATTTGCCTAAAAATTAAAAAAGTCAAAAAGTAATCCTCTAGAGACCTTGCAAATTTTATTAACATTCTAAATGATGACAACTTTCTCCAAAAACTTTTAAGGGTTTAAAAAAAACAGCTATTTCCTGGAGCAAGTTTTGTGAAATTTTCGAGTGAATCTCGGAATTACAGAATACTAACAGAGTTTCCAGGCGTTATCTCTCTTTTTTTGCGTTGCCTTTTCGTCAAACATCGCGTTGGATTGCATTAAATGAAGTAACAAGCTTTTAAACCATTTTCGATGTTTACGATATGCGAGTGGAGAAGGACCCTCTTAAATGGAACCATGCAGTCATAGACTTGGTATCTCGTTTCTACCCGCTAATTAAATTAGAAACTAATATAGGTACCTACCTACCACAGTTAATATGTCGAGCAAACTGCAAGTAAACAGGAAAGACCTAATTACCCGATAGAAATTCGATCATGATTCTAATAATAATGCGATTGGAACAGAGGAACAACATTTGAATGTCGAGCTATTTATACTGTTGAGAAAGTTCGAGCATCCATCAATTACTGTTTGTTTCATAGGGGTGAACCCTGACAGCAATGCTAAATTCAAAAATATAAGCTGAACCAAAAAACAGGATCTGCTATGCAATAGCTAAAGTTAAGAACCTAAGCGAAGGTACCACTTACGTATTTGCTTGGGTTCCTAACATCACTGCATAAAATATTACTAGTTCATACAAGGTGTTGATGTCGGCACAGATCTTGACCGCTCGGCTTCAGAAAGGGGATCACTTTACGTTACATTGGCGTGCCAATCGTCGTCGTGGTTAGATACATGCAGCAAGCGCAGGGAACGAATCACGAGTGACGTCTATGACGCGTTGGCGCGGCGAGCCAATCACTGACGCTCCCCGCCCCCGTGACTCACTTCATACCACTAAATAGGCCCGATATTTTTTCGACTTCGACTTCTGCGCAACTTGAAGCCAGCGCTCAAGATCCGTGCCGTTATCTACACCTTAATGCAGGGATGAAAAAAGCAGGTGGTGCGCTTCAACCGAATCCTCGTAGTTTTAAAGGGACATGAAATAGCATCACATTCCCTTCTTGGTGAGAATATGTTCAGAACATCCCGTTTTCAGTAGGTACGACCCTTACTAATTTATTCCCTTAAATTTTGGATTTTGCCATTGCTTAAAAATCCGTATTTCTGAAGTAAGAGGCAACCATGCCAAATATTTAGTACTTACCTATAGGAAGTATAGTTGGCTATAAAAGCATTTGGCACAGTCTGATGTAACCCAGTCGTACTCATTGTTTACTTGTGATCGAACGTCGCACATCGTTTTATGATGGCGTTCAACAGGCTGTGTCCAGCTCGGTGGCACTCGGACCAAAACTTCGGCATATGCATGCCACCACACGACTTCCTCTATCCATTCTATGATATGCACTCGAGCTATTTCCGCCCTTGGAAGTGTTTTAACAGCCAAACTATCTCTAAAGAATTGGGTTCCACAATAGAAAACGAGAAAGGTAATTATAAAATTACTTTGGATGTTCAACATTTCCGCCCGAGCGACATCAGCGTGAAAGTGACAGAGACTGAAATAATTGTAGAAGCAAAACATGAAGAACGACAAGATTCCCATGGATTTATCTCCAGACAGTTTAAAAGGCGCTATCCCTTGCCAAGCCATTGTCCTGCTGAGAACGTCACATCATCAATGTCTTCAGACGGTATCCTGATTATAATTGCTGAGAAGAGATCATCTAACGAAACGGAAAAAATTGTGCCAATCAAGATGTGCGGCTTGACTCCCAGAAAAACACAGATCGAGAGCAAAATAACTTCAGAAATCATACAAAACTCTGTTAAGGACACTGAAGATACGACATGTAGCAAAGATAGAACCCAAATATTGCTGAAAGAAGACCACAGTCGTCTGCTTAGACCAGAACTACTCAAAGTTACTGTTTCGAGCACAAATGGGGACAAGATGTCATCAAAACCAGTTGTTGAAGTTCCATTATTTCAAACAAACTCATGTCTGTCTGAAAAAAAGGATGCCATGAATAATAGTGCTACATCGAACAAGATTGAGGAATCAATAACAAAATCCAATCTGGAGTTGTCGAAACTGACTGAGCAATTGGGACAAAAAAGTTTAGCTTCTACTTCAGACTTGTGCGGAATGAAAGGCATGTCTAATATGTCGAAGACACTAATTGAGGAGAGTTCATCATCATACAAGTCCTCATCAATGATGTCTTCGACTATGAAGACCAGCGGGAAGATTGGTGAATATGTGAGTGATATCATCACAGCGGAACTAAAGGAAGCTGCTGAAAATATATAAACATGTTAGCTGGTTTTTATAATATTTATTACTTAACTATAAAAGATTTTATTTACTTTTATTACAAATTCGAATCTTAATTTATATTAAGTATAAGTCATTGATTTGTAAACTTATTAACAAGAACATTATTAATATCTAGAAACTCATAATCTCTTTAAATTAACCCCACTTTGGTGAAGCATATTAAAATCAATAAAATAAATTAGCATTACGAGATCACTGAAGACTAATATCAAGTACATATTAACAGTATGGAACTAGCTTGAACAACTTCAAGATAATTGTTACCTT
The DNA here is from genome assembly GCA_949319445.1 of Mythimna lalbum. Taxonomy (NCBI): domain Eukaryota; kingdom Metazoa; phylum Arthropoda; class Insecta; order Lepidoptera; family Noctuidae; genus Mythimna; species Mythimna lalbum. The sequence goes on from OX439360.1 coordinate 14,198,251, forward strand.
GATGTGGTGAAGGTCATTCTAATTCAACAACTGATTATGTTAGTACAACTGCAACAAATGATGTAAAAAATACTTACCTCATTTAATTTTATTTTAAATAATCTCTAATGCCACCTGCACAGTAGATAAAAACTTGATTTAAAAAAACATAACAGAACAACAATATTAAAGACAAATGTAAACATCACACTGACTACAGTTATAAATTCACTGGTACCACTATACGTATAAGATGTCCTTATATTCTATTTAAGTCTCTTCGTCACAACACTCTTGCACCTCATCATTGTTTTTATCACTAACCAGTAGTTCTGAGGTGCAGCGGTAGGGACGTATTGATTGTTAACATCTGTCATTTTTTACTGACGGGTTGAGGTCATGGAAGTAGGCATGAGCCATAGCATCATCAGCCGGCATCCTCAATGCAGGGTTCGAGGTGAGCAGACGGGTTAGGAGGTCCCGTCCACGAGCTGGTAGACGGGGAACGACCTGGGATAGTCCTAAGCTAGGCTGATACACAGGCAGTGGTTTGTAGTCAGGCAGTTGGGTCACTCCAGGCCAAGTGTCTTCATTTGGAGTACCTGAAGTAGTAATATCATTCACAACAGATTAATGATTTGTATTTAAATACTTGCTTACATCTTGTTATGAAGGAAGACTGACAGTTTAATTTAATAAGACACGAATACATGTGAAGTATGTATACCTCTATTTACAAAGAATGGTTATTTATAGTTAATCGTATACTTTAATATTTAATTACCACTAAAACTGATAGGATTTTGTTATGCAATAAACTACTTACCCAGAAGTTTAAAAATCCTTTTCAATTGGTCATCTACATCAGATCCAGGGAACAGTGGTCTTCCAGAATTGGCTAGCTCTGCAAATATGCACCCTGCTGACCACATATCGATACTCGTTGTGTAGAGCTTGGCACCGAACAGGACATCCGGGGGCCGGTACCACAGCGTCACCACCTCCGCCGAGTAACATTTCACAGGAATACCAAAAGCTCTTGCTAACCCAAAGTCAGCTAATTTTAATTCTCCATTTTTATTAATCAACAAATTCTGCGGCTTCAAATCTCGGTGTAGAACATTGTGGCTGTGACAGAAGGCCAATCCTCGGAGCAGCTGATACATAAACGATTTAACGACATCTAGATCTATCTCACCATTCAAACTGTCGAAATACTTCTTCAGATCTTGATCGCAATGCTCAAATACAAGAGTCAACTTCTTCTCACTGTGTAAAACGTCATACAGCCGAACTATATTCTTGTGTTTTAACTCTTTCAGAAGGCATATTTCACGTAAAGCAGAAGATGGGACTCCTTCATCATCGTCGTCTAACCTCACCCGCTTTAGGGCTACTATTTCATGAGTCTCTTTGTTTTTAGCTTTGAACACTGTGCCGTACGTCCCCTCCCCAATTTTTTCTAATTTTTCGTACTTCTGCATAATTTGTAATTATAAAGTAAAACAGTAGTGTAAAATCGATTGTTTATTCCGCTTGGCGAAGTAGGTATAATCTCCTCCCACCAGGCTTACTGACACTTGTTTGACAAGTTGACAGTTGACAGATTGACGAGTTGACATTTCGTTTTTTTGTTTGAAAGCTGTAGATTTTTTTTTTGAAAGCTGTAAAAGTAATTTTATTTTAAACGGCTTGCAAAACAGTATACAAAAAAAGATCGCAAAAATGTCTTCACATATGTGACAATATTTCAATATCAGAAAAAACTATAACTTATACTTTAAACGGGTACGTTCAGAGGCTTAATTGGAATAACAATGTTTTGTATAATATGGATAATAAAGTTAGAGATTGAAAAAAATCCACTAATTTACTAAAAGATAAACCCTGTATTATGCTAATTGTAAAATAATATTATTTATGGACACATTAAGCCTAAATTTTTTTCGAACGTTTACTAAAATTTTCATCAAAATCATATATTCGGAACGATCTTCAGTGTTTGGAAAATAACATTCATTCAATGATCAATCAAATCAATTCATTCACAAAAAAAGTAAAGTCAAATCCAAAAAGTTGAATTGTCATATTTTCATTTATATTTTTTTGGAAAGAGATCTATATTTTTTTAATTTCAATAATTGAATTGTAAAGGTAAGACTGCTGCGAATTTTTGACAATATTTTATAATTTAGTTGGATGTGCTATGTTGTGTAAATGTATGGAAAGTAAACATTATTACGTATTAGTTGACGAACACATTTATCACGTTCGCGTGTTTGTAGATGAGCGAAGGCGAAGGAACTTTGGTGGACAAGTCGGAGAGTAGCTCGTTTGAAGATCTCGCAGCAGCGGCGGCACATGAGATAGAGGAGGCCAAGCTGGCTGAAGCAGCCGCCTCCAAAGAAAAGTCAGATGAAACAAAACCTGAGGAATGGCAAGATTTGTTAGGGTCAGGCGCACTACTTAAAAAGGTCAGCATATACTTTGATTATCTCAGCAGATTGACAATAATTTTATGATCAAAAATTTTTAATTAGTTTCTTGTCTAATTTAGATAGTAATAGCCTTCATTTAGTCATAACAAACAATCTCCCTACTATATGGGAATGATATTTACACGCTACCAAAGTTGTTTTGTACAAAACTTCATTGCCTTTGATCATTCTTTTGTGTTGTAGTTTTGCACACTCTGGGAAACTATTATCTTATATATAACTCAATATGTTTTGTTAGCTTGTATGCAAAGTTTATGTAAATAAGAAACATTGTTTTTTAACTCATTATCATTTAACTTATATGTTGTGCTAGTGATTCATGTTGCAACTTCAATATAAACACGATTTGAAAGTTTCTCAGACATAAAAATAAATAATTTAAATTTTAAAACCTTTTTACAGATAATAAAAGTAGGTGAAAATTCAAATGGTTTGCGACCCAACAGAAGTGACATTTGCAGAATTAGTTATGAGGTCAAAATTAAAGACACCGAACATGTTGTGGAAAAGAGGGATCATGTTAAAATTTACTTGGGTGACAATGAAGTAAGTATCAAAAGGTTTTTTTCCTTATCATATTTATATATATATGTTGTACAGACCTTGCCCAGCCATGCCATAATGCTGGTTAAAAAAAGTGTGCCTACATATAGCATTAAGGTGGTGCATCACGACTCACATTTTCACTGTTTTTCATACAACCGCTCATAACTGATTATGACGTTATTACACACTTTTCATTAGATATTTTGGAAACACAGTATCTTGTGGATATTATCTAGGTTTCTAAAGAAACCAATTTCTAAATTTGTGTAAAACTAATCCAGTAAAAACCTCTGAAAATGTCCTATTTTGTATGAACTTTGACACTTCATAATTTGCCTAAAAATTTAAAAAGTCAAAAAAGTAATTCTCTAAAGACCTTGCAAATTTTATTAAGATTCTAAATGATGACAACTTTTTCCAAAAACTTTTAAGGATTTAAAAAAAACAGCTATTTCCTGGAGCAAGTTTTGTGATATTTTCGAGTAAATCTCGGAATTACCGAATACTAACAGAGTTTCCAGGCGTTATCTCTCTTTTTTTGCGTTGCCTTTTCGTCAAACATCGCGTTGGATTGCATTAAATGAAGTAACAAGCTGTTAAACCATTTTCGATGTTTACGATAAGCGAGTGGAGAAGGACCCTCTTAAGTCAAAAGATTGTATGTTTTAAACACCTTCATGATTTAAAGGTTAAGGTACAGATATGGATGAAATTTAGTACACTGGTAGACCTTATCCTGAAACAGTACATAGAATCTTTTTATCCTCAGAGTATCCTCCTCTTGGGAACCCACTTGCTGGAGCTTGTCATTTCAATAAAAGCTTTCCTGTGACTTAAAAAATACTTGCAAGTCATTGTAAAAAGATAATTTTATTCCATCACGAGATGCAAATTTTCGTGTGATTTATTGTTAAACAAAGTATAGTATTTTATTTTTGCTCTACTATAGTGTAAGATTTAGTTTTGAACAATTAAATAATGTTATTAAAATGTACTAATATTGTGAAATAATCAGGTATTGACTCTGTGTTTTCCATTACAATAGACACAAGTATCTTATCTGGCATCTGTGTATCAGTGATAGCATTTATTCCGAAAGTGTGTTTGAGTTAGCAATCAAAGGAATAAGAAATGGTTATAGATAATCTTATCAGTCTATTGTACATGGAAGGATTTGTTACTATTGTTTAGATGGTCTCTGTAAGCATGTGATTGTTATTCAAGTTTACTATATTACATTCTGTATACATACAAAATGTATGGCTTTAGTAATTTCTAATGCATCTGTTCTTGTTCTTTGACATGAAGGTTACATTGTAGTAGACAAAGACTATTGTTCTTGTAGTGGAACACTGCCAAAATTGGTACAAAGAAAGCACTTATAACAATACAAAAATAAATGAGGAACCATGACATATTCATGTGTGAAATCTTATGATTGATTTTTGATGGTGGCACTATTAACTTTTCTTTTATTGCATCAAACAAATTACCTTTCTTATTTTTACTACCAATTAGAGAATATTGTATGTCTAGATTCTACAAGGCTTGGACTTAGCAGTAACAATGATGTACAAAGGAGAAGAATGTCTCCTACAATTGGCTCCAAGATTTGGTTTCGGTGAAAATGGCCTGAAGCCCGGCGAGAGTTTAGGACTCATTGGAGTGACTGATGGGCCCAAGTATGAGGGTCCTGTAATAAATGGAGAGACTTGGCTGGACGCCCGCGTTGAGCTTCATGATTGGGAAGAAGAACCTGAACACGAAACTTTGTCTATGGCTGAGAAAATGGAAACTGGGTAAGTTCTGTAACAACATAGTTGTTTATGTGCTAGTTTATAAAATGTTAGTGGATCTATTTTTATTGAGAGATCTTATCAATTGGGATCCAAAACAAAGCTTTTAGATATGGTTTATTATGGTACTGTCTGTCGCGGTTTTACCCGCGTCTTATTTACTGCTCTACTTCCGTGGGTCGTAGCGTGATTTTATAATCCCTATTATACTATTCGTCAAGAACTTGGTTACCCTATAAAGAAAGATTTTTTCCAATCCGACTGGTAGTTTCAGAGATAGCGCATTTAAACAAACAAAAAAAAAACTCTTCTGCCTCATTCTCTATTAAAAATCTATTAAAAGTCTATTAAAGATGCAATGTTTGAAAATAAGTCCGAATCCAATGTTTTGCTTTTTGCTTACGGGACTTCTTGATGATGAGACATACCCAATGTTTATCTTAAAAAATCAAATTAGAGTGTCTTGAACCTGTATTTGGTAAAACATATAATTCGACAGTTGTTGTGTCACTTTTTCAACCACCCACCGTAACGGGTTCCTCAGGTTATTGACCTGTACATTTTATCTTGGCACGTAATTTGATATTATTTATAACTAAGTACCTGATATCCAAATTGAGGATAAAGGTAGAGAATTATCAAGTAGGTACCTATGTTTATTTATGCTAATTATTGGCATGGTTCTGATTTATTTTTAAATTGGTTGCTAAGTAGGTTAGATTTAACGGCACTTTTGTTATTCTTGTAAGTGCAAATTAAGCTGTTATAGGTTTTTTGTAGAGATGCGCCGAATAGTGGGTTCACCGAATAACCGAATACCGAATAATATTCGGTTTAGTTTTTACCGAACCGAATATACTGCCGGATAATTCGGTTCCCCGTTCCAAAATTTTGTGTCCCATGTTATCCGTTATGGTTCCGCCACCAGTGGCTGGGCCACTATCAATTGCTGGGTCATCATCGGTTTTGATTGTGCAACAAACATTACAAAAATAATTTCTTACAAAGTGGCTAATATTAAAGGCCATTTTGTAGTGGTTGTGGATTCCAATATTAAAGGCTCAAAAACAAAACAATATGGTCGTCTTATAAACATGATAGAAAATGGGATTGTTTAACCCTTCAGATACCGTCAATTAGAGACACAATAGTAAGACAATAGATGCGCGGCCACCGGTGGTCGCTTGGGGATTCATGAATTAAATTTATTTTGCTCTAAAAACTGATTTACAATGTTTAATTAAACCGAATATATTCGGCATTTCAAACGAATGTTTCGGCCGAATACGAACACCTCAAAATTCTGCTGAATACACCGAATACCGAATATAAAACGAATATAAAACGAATATTCGGCGCAACTCTAGTTTTTTGGTTGTTTTTGTTTGGATGTAGAAAATATGATAATGGAGCGTGAGGGAGTGTCAGTGTTCCTTCGGTTGGCAACTGAAGGATACAGTTGTGGTTTTAGTCAGTAAAAATCCTGAAAAGCCCTCTTGGTTCCACCCAGATCGGAAGAAATCCCTTTGATGATTTCCCACCTTAAGGCTTCCTAAGGGCTGCAACATCTGGCTGGAATCTGTGCATTTAATTCCGATCAGCTGCGCGGCGTCAGGATAGAGCCCCACTGAACTTTAAAATCATAAGTTTTAGAGTAATAAATACATACTTAATTACAAAATTAGGTAGTTTTCAACGATATCGTCCTGCACCCCCCTTTAAACTCAAATCAAACGAATGTAGTATTCCGCCGATTGTTTCAAAGCAGTATCGCCCTTGAATATATTTACATAAAACTCAGTTTGATGTAGATATCGGAACCTTGACATATTAAATTTTAACGTTGACAATGCTTGCTTTATTGTGATCACATATATTGGGGTCAGTGTATACGCGTATCTTAGTTTTCTTTATCATGCGAATGATGGATAGACTATCAAACTATAACAAGTTTATTTTATTTCCGAAACAGTTTAGCGAGCTAGATTTCTTTTTGTTTTAGTTTCGTATGTTGAATTTAACATTCATGCATGGCATTGGATCCTCCTCCTTGCGTCGTTTATCCTCAATGCTGAGGGTCGTGACCTCGACGAATAATTTTCTTGTGGACTATATTTCGCCATGTTGGCCTGTCTTCGCCGATGTGGATGGCGTCGCACTGTGGTCTCCAGTGTAACACGGATTTGGTCTGACCAACGTAATGGACTCCTGCCCCTGGGGCATTGAATAAATACGCTTTATGTTTTAGTTAGCCCAAATAAATAGTTATATAAAAAAAAATGTAGTTTGTTATCTCCATTTAATAGCCACGATGGCCCTGATAGTGCCGAAATCTACGCATTTTGCATTTTGTGAAGCCAGTTCACACTAGATGACCTTTTACTAAAAATAGCGTTCTCTTAAAGTGGGTGTGTCTCTGACAAAATATGACAAAATCTGCGTAAAGTTTTTGCATCATGTTTGTTATTACAATTTTATTATCCGTCTATAAAAATGTGTTGTTAAATACAAGGAAGTATAGAACTATAGACAGGAAATGATAGACTACTCTGATATCTAGGGTATGTTGACGAAGTTTATGGTTAAAATAAAATATTGGTTTAATTATGTAAGTACGTTGGTATATTATAGGAGGGCTTGTCAGACTTTTACTGATTGAAATCCGTCTTTATTCCTTCAGTTGTTCTTTGCGGTCCAGGGCTACGATAATGCTTCCAAAAATTCCCACAGCTGAAGAAAACACCTGACAAACTAATAAGTCTGTAGATAGCTCGATATTCTAGGGCCCACCTAGCCACGAATATCCTACGAAATATCTTATTTACATCACTGTTTAAACATAAGGTCCAAGACCTTGATGCGCTCGTAAGGCGCTCTGCAGGTTCTGAATCTAGCCAGTGAGCTTGTAGGCAGGTATGTAGGGAGTGATTTCTGAAACTACAGGACCGATTTAAAAAAATATTTCACTAGTGTTGCAACTTTATCTCAGTGTGTTATATCGCACCCTTAGAATTATAGTGACCTATTCCAAAAATGTAAATTTTTGGGAAACGTTAAATAAAGTTTTATACACGTAAGTTTTTTTTGTAAATGAAGGTTATTACAATGAAATTTCGTACAATTTATACAAATAATAGTTGAATTTGTTTTTTAACTTAGTTGTCTACATGTATTATGAGAGAATAAATTAATCGATTTTGATAAAAAAATCATGATTTTTTTAATCAGGTCCCTATAATTCTAAAGGTGCGATATGTAGATAACTACTCTCACACGGACGAAACCGCTGTCGGAAACTAGTATCAAATAAAATAACATAGAACAAGAACATGCTACATAATATTTTTTGTAATATCGTGAACCTAAGCTTCCTAATCATAAAGATCACTTTCTTACAGCATCCGTCGCCGTGCCCGCGGCAACTGGTGGTACGGCCGTGGAGAGCCAACATTAGCTGTTCAGCTGTACAGACGCGCTCTTGACGTGCTTGATGAAAGCGATGGCGGCATCACTGCTCCGACACCTACTGGCGAACTGGAGGCCACGTCCGATGCTCTGGAGGCCTTGTTGGATGAACGACTCCGAGTGCATAACAATATGGCCGCCGCGCAGCTGAAGGCGGGAGCTTACGACGCAGCATTGCAAGTATGTTAGAAAAAGTGTTTTTTGGCAGATAAGAAAGAGAACCTGGCGAAGTTGTAGTGGATTGGGAAGGCCTATGTCCAGCAGTAGATGTGAATTGGTGAAAAGGATAGTGCATTTAAATAATGGTACAAATACTTAATACTTTTAGGACCCATGGAATATAACAAGTAATTTGTCGATAACTGATGTATTTATAAACGCAGAGGCCAATTTAAAGACTCGACCTCTCTGTAGCTCCATTCCATAGCTGCCGTTGCAGATCTCCAACATATTGTTTTTTCCTAATTATAGGCGGTGACTAGGGTGCTAACCTGCCAGCCGAAGAACGCAAAGGCCTTATACCGTAAATCCCGCATCTTATCACAAATGGGTCGCAACGCGGAGGCCTTGGAGGCCGCCCGGGCTGCCGCGGCCGCTGCCCCGGAGGACTCGGGGGCCCGCAAGGAGCTGCAGCGTTGTGAACAGAGGGCCACTAGGGACAGGTCTATGGAGAGGAGACTAGCTAAGCGCATGCTTGGGACCACCCCGCCGAGCAGTGGAACGCCTGACAAGAAGCCTAGCAGAACTAAGGTGGAATTGATTATTTTTTCTTGATGGCTAGTATTTCTGAATCATAGTATCCAGTATCCAGCAATCATATAGGTCTGCAAGAACGTTTGAAAGAGTTACCGTGCTAGAAAGCTAAAGGTAAATTAAGGGACATAGGTGGTTTAAGTCTGCCACGCCCCAAAGTCATTTCGCTCACATAAAAAAAGCAATTATATACATAGATTCATAGCTTATGATAAGACAAGTTCTCTGGGTGGAGTTAGGGCTGACGCTGCGTTACCATACAAAAGTGCTCCGTCGCGGCTCACCCCGCACCCGTTTTGCTACGTAATAACACATTAAAGTTCTCCATCGACACGACTACATGCACACCGTTAAATTTTAAACAGCGACACTGCGCAGGTAATAGTCCGGTTTCTGCTATGGGGACCGCCGCGACGGGTGCACGCGTGGACCCCGGTTAACTCAGCGTTGGCCCTGAGACTTAGCGGCGTTGGCGTTGGACTGATTAAAATTCGCCCGTGTTTCTTTAGTTGCCGTTTGCGTTCCAAGGCCGCGGCGACTCTTTCAAGCAATCCCGCAGCCTTGACTATCATAATGTGATCTTTCAGGTTGCTAATTATGCAAAAAAATCCTTCATATATTATCTCATAATTTTATTAGCAGCGTTTTACCTTCAAATAAAACGCATGTTGTGTCCGGAGACTCATTCGGGGTCATATAAACAATATTTGAGTCTAGCATCTTCCGTTTCCGTGTCACATCTATATGGGTATATGCTACAATCTCCCACCATCATGACGTATTTCCGCTTTCGTTCACCAGGTGGCTGCAGCGCGCCAACTCGTTCATTGTGGCCTCAAAATCCTACAACTTAAGAAGAAATCAAACCAGGCAGTCTTTAAAAGTATGACCCCGAATGAGTCTCCGGACACAACATGCGTTTTATTTGAAGGTAAAACGCTGCTATTGTGTCCTTCGGCCTCATTCGGGGTCATATAAACAATATTTGAGGCTTTGTTTGTTATCGCCTGGTGAACGGGACGCCAATGTGTTGTAAATGATACAAGTTAATTTTAAAGCAAAATAATAATTACAAGATAATTACAATCTTAACCTTTGATTACAAAATAAACAAAAACATTTATACGTACCAATTATGAAATATCCTTAATAATTTTAATTGTATTTGAATTAACTTACCACAATCATCATATTTTATATTTATTTTAATTTATCTTAAAAATTAATTAATTGGCTGAAAAAGATGAATCAAAGAGCTTCCTTGTGGTGGGATCACCTCTCTCCTATAATGTCTTTTAAAAGTATTACCAGATTTCCAATTAGCCCGTGTCATTATCTCATCAAGAGGTTCATTATCCAACCAGCTTCGTGAAGCTACTGCTGAACGGAAACTACCTGGAGTAGCTTCAATTCCTGCTTCCTTCAAAATAGATTTAACCCAACCTGCCAAAATAGTTCTAGTAGCTGGTTTAGCTTTTCCACAAGCAGTAATAAATAATCTATCACTAGAACAAAGTAACCGACGCTGTTTCCCAGTGTCTATAAATTTTTTAAGCCAGAACACTGGATCAAGAGCCACCCTTTCAAGATTGCTTAACAACTTCCAACCTGACTGTACATGTGTTTCGGAATCAGTCTTCGAACCAAAATGCGGCCAAAACATAATGCTATTCTCACCTATTATACATCTCTCTGGGGACACGCTAAGTAATGTTAAGTCATGTACTCTTCGCCCTGAACACAACAACAGTAGCACTGCACAAACCCTTGAAATTTCATATAGACTATGACTTTCAAGAGACCTACTGCCCAACCAACCTATCAAAGATTGAGGGTCCCAGACAGAGGGTGGACACTTTTTAGGTTGATGCAATGCTATAGCTTTAATCATTTGTTTTACCAAAATATTTGAACTTAAACGGGCCTCACTTTTTGTATTGCACAAAGTAGATACAACAGATTTATGAAGAAGAATGGTACGATAAGACAACTTTTCTTTTAAATGTAAATCCGCCAAATATCGAGCCAATTCACTACCTGTAGGGTCGGAAAAATTTACACCAAACCTGGAACACCAATTCAACCATCTTTGCCATGCTGGTCTATATGTATTCAAAGTAGACGCCCTCCAACCTTCTTTGAGTAAAGACTTTTGTTCTTCAGACCAGTCTCCTAAGGATTCAGACCACCCCCACATTTCCATACTTCTAGATACAGTTCCTTCACTCGTGATGGTGGCTGCCCGGTCCTCGTGTCTACTAGTACTTTCGATAACCTGTGAATTGTGAATGGAGGCGCTATCGCTCTTGTCTTCAAATCTGCTCTCCAGAATGCTCGAGACCACCTCGGTGCGACTATCAGAAATACACCTCGAGCCTGATTTAGATGCATTAGTACACGAGGTATTAAACTCGGAGGAGGAAAGACCCAAGCTAGACGAAAGTTCCATTTGAATGCGAAAGCGTTGTGCCTCCATGCTCGCTGATCCCTTTGATCTAGAGTTACGTAACAAGGTACTACGTGAGCCGTGCTGGACGCAAACAGATCTACCTGGGGAACACCCCACTTCGCAAAGACAATGCTGGTGAACTCGGGGATCAGATGCCATTCCTGTAATCTCGAATGACGTGACAGACCGTCCGCCACGTTGTTGTACCTACCTGGAATGTGATGGGGAACAACATGAATATCGTACTCTTGAAGAATTTGAAAAATCTGATATATTAACTTCATCAAGGTCTGCGACTTGTTTCCCCCCTCCTTTCTTAAGTACGCTACTACCGCCTTGTTGTCGCACTGTAAAAGAAGTGAGGTGTGACTCAGAGACGGAGCGAATTCTAACAAACATTTCAGAATAGTTAACATCTCTTTGTGATTCGAGTGAAGCCGCTCTTCTTGTTCTGTCCAGGTGCCCGAAATGTGAAGACCGTTCAACTCCGCCCCCCAACCTGTATCTGCTGCATCTGTGGTTAAAAAGTTTTTTGCTTGTAGAAGATGAAGCCTGGACTTTTCCACACAGTGAACCTTCCACCATCTCAGTTCTGTTAGCACCTCCGCAGGCAAGGGATAAGTCGACTGATATGGCATTTTCAGGACTAGGTTGCAATAAGCTAGGAGATGACGAAAATTTAAGCGACCCATTGGAACTACCAGTCGAGCAAAATTCAGAACGCCTATAATACTCTGCATTTCTCGAAGAGACGCCTTCTGTCGTCGAAGCAACTTCGCCAACACTATTTTTATATTTCGAATCTTGTTTTCTGGCAAACCTTTTTGATTTGTCCAGGGACTCCATATCAAACCCAAATACTCTATTATTTTTTGAGGGACTAGAATCGACTTCTCCCTGTTTACCTGCCAACCCAACTGGCTCAGAATTTGGAGAACGATTTCGACGTGTTTTATAAGCGTCGCTCTGTCCTGTGCTACTAGAAGATAATCGTCGAGAAAAACCACTACACGTATGCCTAGATTCCTGAAAATCTCGGCTGTCCAATTTGTCAGCGATGCAAATACCTTTGGCGCTGTCGCCAGGCCAAATGGCAAACAAGTCATTTGCAGTAACCGGTTTCGATATATTAGACGTAGAAAACAACGGTGAGCAGGTGCTACACTTACATGGTTGTAAGCTTGCCGAAGGTCTATTTTGACCATCCAATCCCTTTCCTGTATGAAATCTGGAATCCGATTTACCGAAATCAAACGAAATTTGCTTATTATTAGATAATTGTTTAAACTTTTTAAATTGAAAATAGGACGGTAGGTTCCGTCGTTTTTGCGAATTAGAAAGAAATTTGAGACAAAACTCGGGGTTAAGGGGGCATGTTCTAAAATTTTCTGTTTCAACAGATCTTGTATTACTATGTCCATCTCTGGAGATGGTACAGTGAGATTGCAACGTTTCACCTGCCTTGGTGGGACCAGAGGCGGTTTCTTTCGAAATGGAATTCGATACCCCTTTACTATTTTTATTAATGGTTTTGGCGCTCTCAAACTTGTCCATTCCGTAACATAATTTTGTATGCAACCCCCCCAAAATACCTGATCCGAGTCAGAACTTTTTATTAAATTTACTCGAGCCTCTACCTCGTACGTTGTTTTGCGGTTCATTTCTCCGAAAACTAGAGGTCTGGTACGGGCGTTGACCAGCCAGCTGTCCTCTTGGTTGGGGACGAAAAAATTTTGGATTCATCGCGTGATAATTATAAAAAGATTCTACACTCTGTGGAAGAGGAAATCTATTATTCATCGTCAGTGCCGACGGGCGACTGGACGATCTATATCCACTAGGTCCAGGGTACGCCGCCTGGGGTCTAGGGGTTTTCTTTTCTTGCGCAGCAAAATTGACTTTACTTGTATAAAAAATTTTGTTGATACCGCCGTTATTCTTAACAAATTCACTAAAAGGTACTTTATCAAACAAAAATTCACTTGACGGCGGTATCTTTTTCAAACATGGCTTAAATGATCTTTCTTTTAATTGTTTAATGAACACTTCGCGCCTTTGTTCTATTATATCGGCTCTACGGCCGCACACCAATTGCAAACAATCACGTGAAATCTTATGATAATCACCAGAGAAAATTTCTTTTAATTTTAATGCCAACTGGTCTGGCTCCACGCTGCCAGAAACCCTGGCCCAATCAACTAACTGCCTAAAACCCTGCTGCATAGCATCACTTTGCATTACAAGTGCGCGAGTAACAGCGCCTAGAAATCTATCAGCTGAAGGTAGATGACAAACTTTTTCTAAAGACTTGATTTCATCGTTTACTTCAAGGTCAACATATCCAGGACGAGCATTATAAACTTTTTGCGATTCCATATATCTAACATTATTCCAATTATCATTGTTGAAATATTGAATAGAATTTAACAACTCCAACTGATTTAAAGGAGTAGTCGTAACAGCTGGCTCCTTTAATTGCGTTGCCAAATCAAAATCAAATGATTGAAACTGTGCAGGATCTGGTTGTTCCTGCACCGATTCAAATGTATCACCATCCGTAGGGTTATCGCATTGATAATTTTCATAATACGGATGTTGAGGGTAGTATAAATATAAATTTTTCAAATCACTGACCTGTTTTGCAAGTTTTTTGATTACCTTGCTTTGTCCTCGGCTACGCTTACTTTTCTTCTTCTTACTCGCCTTCTTCCTCTTACGGGATCTTTCCACCTGTTCAGTCTCCAACTCGGACTGTGATGACTCCGAGGAACTTGAACTTGACGAATCCAATGAAGAATCGGATTCGTTGCGGTTACGTACACTATCCGCCATTGTAAGAAAATCAAATTCCTAAACTTTGTTTAAAAAACGAACACTTTTCAATTTTTTTTTTTTTTTTTTTGCATATACCGAATGTTATTTTATAAAATATCGAACGTTAACAACGTTAAACTTTAAAAGATGTGATCCGTCCGAAAAACAGGACGCCAATGAACGAGTTGGCGCGCTGCAGCCACCTGGTGAACGAAAGCGGAAATACGTCATGATGGTGGGAGATTGTAGCATATACCCATATAGATGTGACACGGAAACGGAAGATGCTAGACTCAAATATTGTTTATATGACCCCGAATGAGGCCGAAGGACACAATATATCTGTTAATCTTCATATCTCTTTTCGAAGTCGTTGCCTCATTGTCAGGCGTGTAAGTAAAAAATATTGTTCTGCGTATAGATGCTGGTGTGGGGTTCCATTCTACTGAGCATCCTGATGGGCGTGGCCAGCGTGCTGGTCTACCGGTACAAGATACAGGCGCATTGACGTCGCGAATCGATTTATAGACCACAAGTAAGTTTGACGCAAATTTACAATTCGCTGCCCTACTTCTTCAGTAAATCTTTAAAAAAAAAACACCAAATTGAGTTGTTTTGTTTCATGTAAAAGAAACCTCTTGTATTCGATAAAAAAAATCGGATATACGTAAAAAGCAAGCTAAGTGCCCGTCTCATTGAGTCATTTATGCCTATTTTTTCCCGAATACTAATTCATGATTTCGACATCTGATTATATCTACAGTCAGGAAGATTTTTACTTTTCTTTTATTTCAACATACTACTTGAAACCATTACAGAAAACATCAAAATTTCAAAAAAAAAGTTCAATGTGAGGTTATCTTACAATTAAAACTATTAAAAAAATATATTATTCATATTAAAAATAAATTACTCCTAATCACATTATACTAAGTTATCATTTTAATATATCAACCACATTTCAATTAAAGACAAGTTAATTTGTGTTAGTAATATCATAAAAGTATGATTAACACAAAACATATTTCGGTCAAGATATCTTACTATTGAACTAAGGCAGTGAATTGTCAACTCTATTTCCATTGGGACAAGATTGAATTTCTATTGCAACTGGATAGGATTCACGACTTTTTGAATGTGTTTAAATTTCTTTTTTTCAGGTAATGGAGATTCCAATGGAGTCATTGGAGGGGGATGGTGCACACTATACTTAAGGCCACGTCATATCTTCGCTGATAAAGAATCATAAGCCTTCGTGAATCTATCGGTCTTTACCTTACGTATTGATTACGAGAGAATAATATGTATAGTTATTGTTACTGATGTAAATAATTACTTTAAAAAAAGTTCCCTTAAATAATTGCCAATGTGCAATCTCATTATTTTTTTATATTTATACAAGTTACGAATTATTTTCGCTATGATAAATACAGCAGACTTTATATGTGGTCGTCAGACAGTATTTGAATAGAACAAATTCGGAGAAGTGATGGTTACAAGTTTACAGCTGGTTCATTCTGCCCCCGTTAGTAAAAAAGACGCATCTAACATTTTTCAGTGTTGAATTATCTACATTGCCGGAATCAGGACATAATGGCGCATCTGCCTGTATTTTTTAAATTTTGCTAACTTTCTCCAGTGCCATTTTAACACAAGGAAAAAAGGCCTGATGTCCCGTTTCATTCATTAAAACATTTTTTTTATCAGTTTTCGTCTTTTTAACTATCAGAGGCAGCATTGTGCACGTTCAAATAACATGTTTACGTTCGTAATAACTTACGGTAAAAGAAGCTGGACTCGCGTAAATTGCGTTATCTGGACGCGCTCAATATGAGAGATATCAATAATATAAAGTAAATTTTTCATAATAATTTAGCGTATTTTTGACTTGCGATCCTAAATAAAACTAGGGTTCCAGTTGTTATTAGACAATACTGAATGTATCTTCTGTATTGTAAAAACGGGGCTAGGTGTAGTTGATTAGATTTTCGCAGTTATTTTAATCATTTCGAACGTTCGTCACTTTGTGCATTTACGTCAAAATTTCTATGTATATAATTATATATTCATGTGTAAATTCTGTGTTTATAGTTAGTGCCAAAATGTATCATATGTGTAGGTATATTATTATAGTGTTTAAAATCACACTCTGCAGAAGATATTTATAGGAAAAACAAATGTCTAACTTATTACATATTTTTCGACTCATATTGCAAAGAAAGATGGAAGCATTCGGGTAAATATTTGAAGCATTCCAACTTGTTTTTATTTAGAACACGATATTTTTTTATGAAACGTTTGGGGGGCGCTTTCCTCCTGTTGTAAGGGTGCTTTTCACTCGCATTTATGTATCCATAGCTGTTTCACTACCAATTTTCAATCCCAGGTAGCTGCTATACATTAGATAAATTATATAGTTTTCTCGTTTATCTTCTAGATATCGCTTGTAGGTAGTGAAACTGCAGATTAACTATTCATTATCAGTGATTGTTTTCACAAAATAAAATACGTATACTTCGAAATATTTAGTTGTCAATTGAATTAAAATGCACACAAAGTAATGTAAAATTAGATTTATTTAGGACATCGGTTTGGTTACGGGTCGCTGCGACGCCTATAGAATATCATTATCAAAAAAAAATCTAAAAAAAATGGTGGTTCCAGTATACACTTACACTAATAAAAAAATTGTTAAGACAATTTGTTTTAATATTTTTGCTCCTTTATCGTTAATAAATAAATTATCATGCCGTAATCGCATTTGTTGCATTTTACAAAGATATTAGTTTTGTTCGTGGAATGTCAAACATAAAGTGTTTAGTAACTCCTAAATTTATTATTGCTATGTCAATGAAATAACGAGAGCTTGTACTTTCACAAAGCCCCTGACAACTCATTATATAACTAAAAAATAAATATGAATGTTAACAATTCACTAAATAGTTGGACATTACTTTATTACGCTGCTATCATCACATAACATTAATGGCAATATTTAACAACATTTCTGCGTAAAGACTCACAATTCACTTTAAGGTTTCGCCAACCTAGAAAAAATACATTTGGTAACTATTTGAATACTATATCACAGTCTTGACTTGTAGGTGAACATCCTGGCCACCCAGTTGGTGACATTCGCTAGTACTTCTAGTTGTGCGATGGTGGCTAACGCCTGGACACTGAATACTGTTGCTACGAAATCGTATAACAGTTTGGGAGAGAACACGCTCCACACAAAGAGGTGGTCTCTGAAAATTGTCGCTATCACACAATACACTACTACGGCGTATATTCGGTGCAACGCCAGGATATTTGTCGCTCGCCATATTGTTTGTAAGTACCTGCAAACAAAAATAAAGTGTATTGCCATTTTATCTGCATGTATGTCGCTACTGTGACGTTAGAATTCCGCGGTTGATCGGACATGATTGCGTAAAACGCACACGTAAAATAGCACTGGGCCTAAAACGATTCCCAATGGTACCCTAATTAAGATTGGGTGAATGGTTAATTCAGGCTCTTCTTATATTTGATTTCTGGGTTATTCCTATCCCTTAGTTGATATTATTATATAATTTATATAACGGTAAAGAATTAAGATGGTAGAAGAAAGATTAGCATAAGAACTCTTGGTTAAACCCTATCAAAGGCTTGTGATATCTCCAAGTCCAGTACTACCAACCCTTTTCGAGAAGTAGAAATTAAGTGTACAAAAGAAGTAGTATACTGACTGCTGCCAGGTTTGGGCAAGCTTGGCCACGGTGCAGAAGAGCGCGGCGCCGGCGATGGCGGGCCCGGCGTAGGCGTGCAGCCCCATGCGCAGCGCCACGCGCACGGGGCAGTACTCGCGCAGCCCCACGTAGCCCGAGCCCAGGTCTACTGACGACAGGCTGTTGGAGTTGCCCTGGCAAAATTACATTTTTATTTGGGATTGTGTAAGATATTTCCACGTGGTTAATCATAGGTAAGATACTTGAGACATTTTAGCTTGATTTATAACTCATATCAAGTGTAGCGTTAAGCTCGGGAAGTTAGTCTACTTCACGAAAGCGGAGTGGTGTTGCATGTGAGTATGGATTTACGTGCACATTGTTTCTGAGTGTGTATGTAAGCAATTTTTTATGGCACCGCGGGCTTCGAGCTTACCTAGACACATAACCTATTTATGGTTCATAAACTGCAAATTATACAAGACTTTATTTTTTGTTTAAGGTAGGTAGTCGTTACATATTTGAAAAAGGGAAAGTAAAAGAGAAGAGAAAGAGAGTAGTAGTACAGTGAGATATGAGTTTGAAAAGTTGAAAGGCATTATTGTTTGTCTTGGTATGGTCACGTGAAGAGGAGGGATGAAATGCATGTTACTAAAAAAGCTCTAAGTATACATGTAAATGGATAGGGAGGCCAAAGGAAAGATGAATGGATAATGTGAGGAGTGATACGAAAGAAAAGAGAGTTAGTGATAGTGTGATGGGTGGCAGGACAGAATGGAAGAAAAAAAAACGTGTTTCACCGACCCCAAGCAATATGGGATAAGGGCAGAAAGAAGAAGAGCTATGACATGTTTCCTCACGCTCTGGATGGATGGAGCGAAAAGAAGTGTTAGAGTTTTGTAACTACACATGTCCACGTGTTTTATTTATAAGTTCCTGGGCCGCGGTGACTCCTTAGAACAACCCATTCGGTAACCCTTGAGATGCCGTTTCAGGCGACATTTGTCCAATTATTGATCACTACTTTTGATCACTTACGTATATTACTAGTAACATGGCTAAAAGAAGCAAGACTCACCTGATAAAAGAAGAACAGGATACCAATCCACATATGCACTAGTGTTCTACTGATAATATCAGCCACTTCAGTCTTTCTACCGGAATTAGAATCTAACAGCTTATGGTCCATACACTCTGACGTCAACACGCACGTTATATAAATACTGGGCACCATAATCACATTGTGCGGTCTCATCAGTAACGCTACTATCAACATGAGATCGTTTAGCATAAGGTGGGATGCTGACCGGACGAGGTTTAGCTTCACTTCTTCAACATTCCAAGGCTCTTCGATTAATGCATCATAGTAATAATCTTCGGTTTTAGCCTTAGGCTTGTTATACACGAACTTCGTAGAATTGTCGTTTTTAGAATCTACAGGTTTCAAACCGCAGCTCTTCAAGGCTCCGATGTACGATATGATTTCTAGTGCAAACTGGACTATTAGAATAGTCCAGAACACGCTAACTATTTGCACCGGATCCCAAGTCTTGATGTCTTCGAATGGTGCTTCAAGGGCCTTGGACGCGACGCGGTAGCATAATATGCATGCTACCGCGGCAATGGTCAGCCCTGATTGGATCTTTAAAACGTTGTTGAGGTACCGCAGGTTCCACAAACATATGACTAATGTTGCTAATGTTCCTGTAAATATAAAACGATTATGAAGTTACTTCTAAAACTCGGTGAAAATAATTTTGTTTCTGAATTGTATTTCATGTCTGCTTACCTATAACTAGATGAGCTTGAAGATAAAGAGCATTTTCTGGTGCATTCAACCAGTCTGCTGTATCAGGTAGGAATAGCCACCTGTCTCCAGTTTGGTTCATTGTTCTTAGATACCTGGAGAAATATATAAATAAAATTGGCGTAGAATTAAATATCAACACCGTATCGCCATCACAAGTGAGTAAGCCACTTTTCATTATAGCGATGTTTTTCACTCCGGTGCGCTAACTTGTAATACGGTGTTATAGATACGGCTGCGATATAATATGTAATTCAGGCTGGTGTTCGCAACACTACTATATATTGAACTATGTAGTTCAATGAAATGTAGAGGTCTTTTCTAAAGTGATCCAATGGTGCTCATCAGCAGTCGAAATGGTTCCTTAAAAAAAGTTAGAAAGGCTCTGGTATTACTATCTCAAAGAGGGTAAGTACCTGGGTTTCCGAAATACTCTATATCAAGCAATCATTGGGTAGTGGGCAGTTTACGAGCAAAGGAGCTGGTGTTCAAATGTTCACGATACGAATATAGTGAGGGTTGAGCTTGATTTTTACCGAAAGGACTATCCCACAAAAGCTACAAATACACGTGTGAGAAAAAGGGGAAAAATACCAAGTCTTTAAGTAAAATATTGACACACGACAGCACTCACCTATGTAAAGCAATCAGCATGACCCATTTGGGTAGTATCCCCACTCCCACCGCGCTCATCTTCTGCGCCAACTCCGGTTTCTCCTGCACTTCAGTGGCACCATACCATCTCTTACTCAAATACAAGAGAACCACAACCACCGTCCTGACCAACACGAAGAACATCAACGTGTTCCAGAAGAAATACCACGTCATATGCTCCTCTTCAATAAAGCTGGTCCCGAAGAACGACCAACAGTGGAATATCGTCGCACCGATTAACAAATAATCAGTTGCATTTAACTCTTTTAACGTCGACAAATCTTTTATCCTTTCTATGCCGGTTTTAATAAAGAAGTAAGTTACAGAAAATGTGCAGGCGACTGCGGTGAAAGCTATGACCCATGGAGAATTGAAGTGGCATAGTTGGCTTTTGGTTTCCGAGATGAAACAGGCGGTGGTGAGGGTTGCGCTAAATGCGGCGAAGATGACGGCAAATGCGATGACGATCCCTGCGGAGGAGCGGTGGAGGGAGTGGCTGGTGACGCTGTCCTTGTGTCTGTTCTCCGGTTGTAGTGAGTAGAGGGTGACAAGCAGGAGTGATGTGGCGATCTGGAACAATAAACACAAGTCATAATCATAAGACGCCGATTTGTGAATTGTGGATTATTATAATTCTTTTGTTAAAAATATAGAAATAAAGAAAGAAAATCATTTTATCTGCCCGGAAAGCCGCAATATGACATAAAATCGAACGTCTTTTTGCATTGCTATCAGCACATGCTATCTTGAATTTGATGTCGAATTATAATTTTCATGGCAATTAAATCTGAGGATCAAAGTCGGACTGCTTATCAGTTTAGAAGCACACCATCTGTAGTTTTTCTGCAGTTTTTGGGTCTGTTTAGACCCAAATATTCTCGTCCCAACGCCAACGAATTGGTCGATATTGGACCAACCAATTTGTCGAAATTGAAGATTCGTTGAAGATATTTTTTTTTTTTTAATATCTTCAGATCTTACCAAATACAGCAGAACGATGGCCATCCCGATAGCGAACATGTCAAACTCGGTCTTGGTGTCAGTGAGGAACTCCGACATTTTCTCGAGCGACTCCTCGTAGAACTCCTTGGCTATCTTAGCGGCGCTCTGCTGGCCGGTCGCGAGGTAGTGCGCGAATTGCTTCTCTGCGCGTTGGAACTGCTTGTAGAATTCTGGAGGGAAGATAGTTAGACTTAGATGGGTTTTAACATGAACTGGTTAGAGTTGTTATTATACATTATTAGGTTCTGAGTAAACTATAGTAGCTATTTCGACATGTTGATGCTAAATCAACGAACAAAAATTCGTTTCCCTTCTGCTCAGAAGTGGTTTTTTTTTAAATCGAATGTGGGAAATCATCCAATGAATTCTGCCGCTCTAGGGCGGAGCGCGAGGGCATGTTAACTCTCTCTCATGTTCCTTCTTTGCCTTGCATCCCAGGACCAGTAGACTTCGGCCCTGCGGGCCCCTACGTTCTTGCTGAGATCTCTTTGAGTCACGCGTGGAACACCCCCAAGGTAATTTCTTTTAACAAAAGTATTTGTTTCGTATGCAACACCAAAACAGTAAATATTCTACTACTTCTTCTTCTTCCTGCCCTTATACCATATTACTCGGGGTCGGCGCAACACGTTCTGTCCTGTCACCCGTCAAACACAATCCATCCATCTTTTCTTCGGTCTTCCTTTCCCTTTCTTTCATATTCTACTACATTGCTATTTAAAACATATTTTCTGCCCATTTTTGATCTTATTTGGTCATGCTGTTTGGGAATGTTGCTTAGTAGTTAATGAAGTGTGAGAATTAAGAACTTTTTTTTTTTTTTTCTGTCGACGGGAAAAATCATCATTGACGAAACCCGCTCTTGGGTGGAGCGGGAGACAGTGTCAGAGTCTTACTGACTAAAAACCCCGCGCCGTTCCTTCTTGCCTTCATACCGGGGCTCTAGTTTCCTTTCGAATAACCCCGACCCCGGTAGGCTTCGACACAGATGGGCCCCTCCTGTTGCTGACAACTCCTTGAGGCGCGCGGGAACAGTGCGCGCCGTCGACGCCTTGGCTCGGTCCGGGCAGTTACCGGACGATCGGACAGCGAGCCACCCATAGCTCGCTGTCCACGAGCCCGCGTCTACGGATCAATTAAGACCTACAAACTTCTCTACATACCTGTATCCGTCGGCAGTGCCTGCTTAGCGTTATGTTGGGCCATGACATGCAGTAGATACAGATGTTGCCGCGTGTCTTGAGGCAGCAGGGCAGGCAGCAGTCGGCCTCCGCTGTCACCTGGGGGCGGAGCGCCCAGCAGCCACGATACAGAGGGCGCCACGTCCACTTGGGCCACTGTGGGGCCTGGGCCAGGCCTGTGGAAGGAGTTGAAGGAGCCCACTTAAATATTTATTTTATTCGTTTTTTTAGTACTTATTTGTTGTTATAGCGACAGAAATACAAACGCACAATAATCTGCGAGAATTTCAACTGCCAAACTATTTGAGGAGGACTGCGGAGTCTTAATGTCCCCGCACACGGGCCACTAAAAAAGCCGCTTCGAGCTTCTTTTTGAGGCGGCCTTTTTTGTGGCTCGTGTGTGACAGTGTGGCCTTGAAACTTGAAGCCGCTTCTACCTTTTTTTTTGTGGCAGCCATAATGTCATGCCATTCGCGCACTTAATCCTAATTCGTCAGAGTTCATTATGATACTGCACGCATGGCCACAAGCTGTCGCGCGCTTCAGTTTTTTTTAGTGGCCGCTTCTAGCTGTTTTTTGTTGCGGCGTTTTTTTGTGGCGGCTTTTTTTTGTGGCCCGTGTGCGGGGACACTTAGTAATAAGGTCCCGTTTTACCCTTTAGCTACAGGACCCTAAAATAATCAAGTAAACATACGGGTGAGGACACTGGAAGTCAGTACTCCTCGCCAGCACCAGTGGCACCAGCACTTCACTGGGCGTAGCGCCGCCGTGGCCGCCCGCGTCCCGCATGCCGTGGTCACCGCACACTATGAGCACGCCATTACGATCCTGAAACAAACGAGTCGTTTAATGAGGAAAGGTTTAAGTTAGAAGATATACAGGGTTATTTGTAAAACACTAACAACCTTGCAGGACTGTATTACTAACATCATAAACAACAACTTTTGTTGACCTTTTTACAAAACATAATTTATTTACCAAAAACAAACCTTCAAGATTTCGTTGTTCTATCTAACGCATTTAGTGTCTAGTTTAACTAATATTGTATTTAAAGTAACAAACTAACCCATTTTTGCATAGCAGTGAATATTTTCTTGACAACTTCGTCCATCTCCAACAGCTTAGGTTTGATCTTGGGACTGCGGGCGCCCTCCAGATGTCCGATATGATCCAATCCCAAGTAGTGCAATACTAGGAAATCAAATGTAGGCTTCTTATTCTCATCTGGTGTTAAGACTTTGTCCAAATGTCTTGTCACGTTGTTGTCTACCTGCAAAAAATATCCTGTAAAATCCTCAGGCAAAAAAAAAATGTCTTTAAGACAAAAAAGTTTGGTACTTGACTCAAGCTAACCTATCAAAGTCCATTGCTGGATAACCATGACATGATTCTACAAAGTGTAAGTAGAATGAGGTGGCCCCATCGGACTCAACTTAAAGCCCCGAGAACACTTCTAACCACTCACACCACTTACATCCCTTATGCCTTGATCACACGTACCGAGTAAACGGGTGAGACAGTGCTCGTCACGGCTGAGTACTCGGTACGTGTAAACACAGCGCTGAGTGCTCGACCAAACGCTTATCTCTACAACTCGCTTACATCACTGTCTCTGCCGAGTAGCATTTTACTGTCTCGCCCTTTTACTCGGTACGTGTGATCAAGGCATTATATACACCACTTTACGGCGCCCTCTAGTGTTGGCCACAAAGACTACTTCGGGAGTAGCTACAAAGTAAATACCTCAGTATAATCCGAGACGTAGAACGAGGTGGTGCCATCGGACTCGGCCCACAGCCCCGGGAACAGTCTCAGCCATGTGTCGTCGCCATACATCACAGTACGGCGCCCTCTGGCGTTAGCTACGCGCAAAACACTGTCTCCCCGAACAGCTGGTGCGCCAAAGTTTAGGGCTACGTCAGCAAATGTTGATACACTGCCTGTCATCATGGCCTGGGGGCAGGTAAGTGTTCTGGTTATTGCTAATAACTAACTAAGTTGGTTAATACACCCACAATAGACAGACATTTAGACAAGGCAATTTAGTTATTATGTAATATGAGTGTATCTTTGGTTTCAATGTAAAAGTGCCACCACAATCAAGCTAAGCCAAGTACAATGATGATGATGTTATGGCGTCAGGTTGCGTTTCCACTGAATGGCGCGGAGTTGGGCGGAGTAGAGAGGAGCGAACCGTGAAATGGCCAATCATTGTCCTAAAAATCTTCACTCAGCATCAGTGATAACAGCGTAAGTAGAACGGATTGGAGCTGAGAAGACTTTTAAGTGGAAGTTAGCTCAATTCCGCTCCATTCAGTTTCAATGCAAATGCTCGCCACTTTTCACAGCTCTTCTCCAGTACACTCAGCCCAACCCCACTTTAGCAGAAACGCACTCTTATTACTCACTAGCAAGCAATGATTTTACCAAATTATTATAATTGTATTTCAGATTAAGTCACGATTAAAAATGCCGAAACATATATTTATTTACATTGTTTAAATTAAAGCAAAACATCAAACAATGGCACTAACCACACCATCTAACACGGAAACGCATGAAACATGGCAATTCTATTTCTATTCCAAGTAAAGCTTATAATTGTCCAGGCAAGCCAGGCGTAGCGACAAATGGTGACGTCACAATATCTCTTGCTGAAACGAGATAGAAGATCTTTATGGTGTAAGCATCGTTCTGCTGTCTCGTTTCGGTCCGATATACTGCGACGACAAAATTAAGCTGCGTGCACATTTAACCGACAGTGCAGAGAAAGGGAGCCACAAGGAAGTGAAAGTGCTACAGATATCAATTAATGCATACTCTTCCTAAGGTGATGTGCATGACTGAAGCTATATTTACGCTGTGCAATGATTTGGAACCACAGGAACCGATGTAATATTGGTAATTATTTGTGTAAAGCCAATTAATGTAATTGGTATGGCCACGCTAGTGAACCCTTACTTTGTAACTTTATAGCCAACTTTAATCGTGACTAGCTTCTATCTGCGACTTCATCCACGTTAAATTCGTAAAACACACACAACGATACACACAATACAATGCAGTACAATACAATACAATGCCATTTCTACACAATTTCAAGAAATGTTCTTTTTTCGCGGGACTGTAATTTTCTTAAATTACTTCTTTTTTTATTTTTTTTATTAATGGCAATTGAGCCGGTAGCAAAATTACTTCTTATAACATCAGCTATCAATCAGTAAAAGTCCCGTCAAATTTAAGGTCTAGCCGTTTCGGATATTCCCGAACTAACAGGCAGAGGGCCTGTCATATAAAAGATAAAATAGTATTTTATTCATATGTAGATTACACTAGTACTGGTACCTAATTAAAACCAAGACCATTTCAACTTGATTAGATAAGCTGAAGTATTTCAAAATAGTTTGTTAGGTTTAGTAACTAATACAAAATCATAAGTTAATTAAAAAGCAAAAAAAAAACATGCAAAACTATTTTTAAACTTTAATTTTAGGCAATTAAAAACTAAATAAGTATTTTGATTGATTATTATAGCTCTTAATTGGATATTGATAACACAATATTATTATTGTGGCTTGGCTGCTTCATCAAATTAATTATCAGAAATACCGGCTAGTGATGTAATTGTTGTAAAATTAACGAAGAAAATGTAATAACAGCATATCTTCATGCTACACGCTAGCCAAATCAAAACATGCTTATCGGAAACTGCTGAAATGTAGCAAATTAGCTGTTATAAAAATGTAAAATATATTTTATGTATGCAACAGAACTTTTATTCATTCTCTTTAATTCATGAATCCCCAAGCGACCACCGGTGGCCGCGCATCTATTGTCTTACTATTGTGTCTCTAATTGACGGTATCTGAAGGGTTAAAGACTAGATAAACAGATAAATGTTTAATCTATATACATCAGTAGGGTAGGTAGGGAAGATCGGGAGCGAAGCTGCGCGGGCAAAAGCTAGTCAATGTATATTTCAAAAGGCTGATGGAAACAAGGTTTTTAAGCTATGCAGTAATTTAATAAATGCAAAAACCGTGAATAAAATAGCATATTCAAACACAAGACCAAAGAAAAAACAAGTTTTTATTTTTTAATATTTAAAACTTTTATTTAGTAGGTAAACCAAAAATTATTTAGGAAAAGTTCTTTGTTTTTTCTTTGTCTCCAAGATGATGCACAGAAAGCTGAGCAAATATAACTAGTTTAAATAAATGTAAAGGTGACACTTGCAAATATATCCCGCCAGAAGTTTATAGTGCGCCTCCACTGTGCCTTTTCCATTTTACGCTGAGGTGACTGTACACAACAGAACAATTGAGAATTTTACGCTTATTATTAACTACGCTTATTATATAATTTTTTATATTTAATGAAAAATCAGATAATTGCAATAGTAAGGCAGTTGATTCTGGTTAGCCTTTTAACCATTCCCAACTATGTTGAGGTTGGTGTTCAGTCTAACCAAATACTGTAGAATCCAAATATTGGTAAAAAAACAAATATTGTTAAGTAACAAGTAATTATAGAACTAGGAAATTCAGGAATACCCTGTAAAATACTAAAAAAAAATATAAACGTTTTTCTTTGGTTTTGTGAATAAAAACAAATCAAAATAATGATGTACAAATGTACCTACTACATTTGTAATAAGAGTTTATGAGCATAAAAAATATGTATTTGATTGGTTGATTTATCTTAAGACTCTTACCTTAATCCTAGGCATAGTAACCGTAGGCGGTTCGGCCACAGAGACATAGATGCAAGCAGACTTGTTCTTTAACAGTTCACCAGTGTATGGCATGTACTCTGCAGTTACAAAGTCATAACGTAGCCCATCTATCACCATGAGGACCACACTGTTCTCACCCGAACTGTACACTTGCTGGCCATCAATACTGGAAGTTTGAAAAATTTTTTATGAAAATAATCATCTTCCTATCCTTATATTCCTCCATTGCGGGAATACAGCATGTTTTGTTTGCAAAAATTATTTTTTATTTATGCATTCATGAAAAGCACTATTAATTCTTTCAGTATCTAGGAGCTGGAACCCGGATCATAAAGCAATTTTTGAAAAATCAATCAAAGTTGGACTTGCTAGTTAACCCTTCAGATACCGTCAATTAGAGACACAATAGTAAGACAATAGATGCGCGGCCACCGGTGGTCGCTTGGGGATTCATGAATTAAGTTGTGGGGACATAAATGTAAATGAATTATTCTATGTGACACTGAAAGTGTTATGTTAAGTTAAGGTAGAGAAATTCAAACAGCACTTGGCCAATTGTTGAATAATAAGTAATAAATTATAGGTTGTTTATTGTTAGTATGTGTACATAAAGTAGAAACAAGATTGTTTAAAAACAAACAAACCTGACACCATCTATAAAGTTTGGCAAATCATCCATATGGGACATCTTCCCAGAATGGTATTTCAATGGGAAAAACCCATACAGGAACAACATTAGGGCTCCAAGGCCCGTGACAAGCAGGCATAGGCCGGTCCATCGGTGCTGTATCCAGGGCAGCATGATGATCGACCTTTCCCGCGTTCTAAGCACTTGAATCATGCACAAACACTAATTCTGAATTACCGGCACTCTACGAATTTTACGCTACATACACACACTTTCGCTTTTGCAATATTTCATATCAAATGTACTTGTCTTCCCGTTATAGGAAACCGCATTGTGCAACGAGGATGAGGTTTATTCCATTCAATACACAACGACGTGTAAGTGCCTGCACACCTACAATCAAAAGCAGCCACGAATTTACGACGATAGTACGATAAGATCGGCAGTTTTATCACTAAAGCACTTCACAAAGTTTTGGTAACCTAGTTTAGTATAGTTTTAAGGTAGAGCATTTTTGAGAAGAGTTATCTCGTCATGAACGCTTGAGTATGCGGATGAAGTCGAGTCCGAGAATAATAAACAAAATATATTGAAAATCTACGTTGAATATCAAACCGAACCGGTGTGGTGGAAAAGTGTTGTGCTGTATTTCAGCATTTGGCTGTTTTCATTTTCCATATTATTCAATAAATTAGAAATAGAATAGAGACAATCATCAAATCGATTAATTTGGTTTATAAACTTTAATTTGGAAAACAGTTCGCCCAAAGGTTACTTTACACATTCAATAAAAATGCCGATTTTGATAGAATCAGAACAGTTAAAATTATGTTTGTTTAATTTTATCAAAACGAATGTAGCAGACTCGTGGACTCGATTGAATTCGAATCAGATATTCTTGGACATCACTGGCTGAGGTGGTGACGTTTAACTGACAGTGACTCTGACTTGTCGTGGGGACACTGACATAACAGTATGTACTGATGATAAAGGGTATGCTTGGACTATAGTCTTTATAGTTTTTACTTATTTTTATTTTAATGTATAAATATTATACTTATAAACATTTATACTTATAATAAATCTGTAAATGTGAAAATTCTGTTCATTGAAAATATCAAAAAAATAAATGGCAGGGGGTGTTACTAGACCGACACCGAAAAAATGTTTGCCTGTCTGTCTGTTTGTTCAGGCATCACGCAAAAACTACCGGTTCGATTACGATGAAACGTGGTATAATTATATTTTAATATCCTGGGCCCCCACACTGGTTACTTTTTATCCCGGAAAAGTACATACAAACAACAAACTTCATTTTGCGGTTCGATCTCTAGACGCGATTATTGTAACAACCGCAAATAATAAGTTTGTCTTAGGTTACGTCACGTTTGAGTAAATACTATGTAGTTTCCGTTTTCTAACTAGATGGCGTTGGCGTCGAGTTAGATCGCGCTATGGGAACACTTTTTGGGAATAAAGACAGGAGCGTGTTTTCCTATAACCCATTTATTAATTACATCGAACACGGATACATTGGCACCATATCTGAGGTGAGTGGTGTGCACACTGTCACGCGCGTAACTGGAAGGGAGAGACCTGCAACGTCTCGAATCGTCTCGCACATCACGTTATTTTCCCGTCCCCGGGCTCTGAATTCGACATCAGACGTTTTAGATCTTCGAATTTGACGACCCCGTTGTCGCTAGCAGAAGCATCAGGAGTCACGTTTTCTGGCTTTTGCTGACTATCCGTAAATATATAATAGTCAAAGAAGACGTAGTACCTCATGATCATTAAGGCCAATGTTCTAATATGCTTACCGAGCAGTGCACTCACAAGCCTTTTATACGCCCGGTGCGAGCTTCCTTAATTGCATTGCAACCCTGTTTTTAAGGTGGGACTGGGAAATCATCCAATGACTTCTCTCGCTCTAACTCGGTGCGGTAAGGCATTTCAGACTCTTACTGACTAAAACCACACCTGTTTTCTTTCTTTACTTTGCGTTCCAGGACCCTGGGGTTCCCTTTCGGACTACCTATGGCCCCAGTAGGCTTCGATTCTACTGGCTCTTTGCTGTTTTGCTCATATTTCTTTGAAGTGCTTATAGAACACTACGCGCCTTCGACGACTCGGGTTCGGTCCAGATGGTTACCGGACGGCCGGACGGTGGTTTACCTATTGCTCGTCGTGCGTAAATCGACGCCTTCGATGAAATTGCACCCCTAGTTTTAATATTATATAGCTCGAACAGTAAAAATAGTAAAAAGGAATAGAGAAAAAAGGATTGTACTATATTGA
This sequence comes from Mythimna lalbum, assembly GCA_949319445.1. Classification (NCBI taxonomy): domain Eukaryota; kingdom Metazoa; phylum Arthropoda; class Insecta; order Lepidoptera; family Noctuidae; genus Mythimna; species Mythimna lalbum. The sequence continues at coordinate 14,228,566 of OX439360.1, forward strand.
CGCGCTTGTATAGGTCCCAAATCCTGGAAGCTTGCGAACGTGCAACCCGTGCTCAGAAAGGGCAGTCGTGCCGATCCATCCAACTATCGGCGGATTTCAATAAACTCCATAGGTACTCTGCAAGATTATGGAGCGTATATTGAACTCGCGCTTCATATAAGGATTTCCTCATTGACCGACAGTACAGGTTTCACCGCAATCGATATGTATGTTGGGACCTACTAGTTTATGACGCCCATTTGTGGGGAGAAGAATGGAGAAGCGATTGTTGTCTCCTTAGACGTCTCAAAGGCCTTCGACAGGGTTTGGCACGCTAGCTTTTTGAGTAAGCTTCCAGCGCTATTTCCCCTGGTCTGGTTAACTGGGTAAAAGACTTCCTGAGTGAACGGTTCTTCGAGTTATTTTCGACGGATGCTATCAGAGTATCGCTCTGATAGCATCCGCATATCCGTAAAAGCGAAAGTTGATAATTTCAGCAGAAGTAATTCGTATAATAAGACGACAATTACTTTTGGTCAGATATTTACCCTGTATTTATGAGCCGTCTTTTAGAGAATCTCGTGGGTGGAACTAGCTCATGTCCATTTGATGACGCGTTTACAATGTGGATGCGACAATAAAAAAAAATAAAAAAAATTTTTGGCAATTTTCGTTATTATTACAACTTTTACAATAAGAGCAACGCTGAAATAGCAAAAAAAGTTAGCTGCGGCGGCGATCCCATACTCGTACATTTATGTTTGCGTAAATCGACGAAATGTATTAATTCATGAATCCCCAAGCGACACCCGGTGGCCGCGCATCTATTGTCTTACTATTGTGTCTCTAATTGACGGTATCTGAAGGGTTAAAGAATTATTTATTTTCTTGTCTTTATATAAAACCTCAATTCGATGCTAGAACGTGCAAAGCGAGTAGCATATTCTATGCAGAAAAGCCGGATTTATAATGCAAGAGCGGGAGACTCGAACTAGGAAATCTAGCACTATGCTTCAAGTAGTTTATCATTTTTTTACTTTCACTGACAAAGAAATTAGTTTGTTTATTTATGTAGGTACATGACCAGGAATAAACAGGAATATAAAAGCAAACGAAGCTAGCCCGAAATTTTAAACACCCTAGGACAGGTTAGATTTTCTTCATACCTACTATTTATACAGACAGAATTTTAGTTTGTAACTTGGTCGTCATATAAAGATTTTTGTAATGAACAAGGATGCAAGAGCGAAAGTAGGTACTCTACCGATCTTGCCTAGGATAGATTCAATTTTGTTGTGTTAGATAATCTATAGCGCAGCAGGCTAAAGGGAAAATAGTTGTGTTTATCCAAGAAAATACGGCAAGTTGCTATTGCTATAGGTACCTGTAGTAATGGATGCTCAGTACGATAGTTCACCTCTTGTATACATGTGCTGGAGCCCCCGAGCACCCATTTAGTCGGCACTCCTGGGCGCATCTAAATTCTAATTAGGTATACGATAAACAATAGTTATTGTTTGTACATTTTTTTACGGTGGTAAATCATTTGAGAGCAGTGGTGGCCGAGTGGTAACGGCCCTGACTTACGAGTTGTAGGTCGCGGGTTCGAACCCAGCCGGGCGCGTTACTTTGTGTAATTTATTTCATCACTACTGCTCTCAAAACGGTGAAGAAAAACATCGTGAGGAAACCGGTATGTCCTAGAACCAAAAATTCGAAGACATGTGACATTCACCAACCCACACTGGGCCCGCGTGGTGGATTACGGCCCATTCCTTCTCCTAGAGAGGTGGCCGAAGTCATAGCAGTGGGAAAATAAAAAAAAGGCTGATGCTGCTGCTTTTCCCGGTGTGTGTGAGGCGGATTGCATCAGAATTTTACTGACTAAAACCATACATATGTCCTTCAGTTGCCCTTTTCATTCTAGGACTACTGGTTTCCTACTCAGAAAATCGATTACCGGTCTGCCGGACGACGAGCTACCCATTACTAGACGTCCGCAAGCCCGCGTCTGCCGTGACTGGTAGTCGGGGTCTGGGCCTCGCCGGCTGGATCGTGAGGACCTTCGATCCCTCACGCATGTGGCTTCCTCCTTCACTAGCATTACTGCTTGGCAGAAGGAGGCGTCCGCCTATCATTTTTCCTTGCTCCGGACCATAGCCTTAACCAGAGCTCAGCGCGATTCGCTTCCACGAGGACACTGCAGTGCTCGGCCCAAACAGGGTACACCTTCACCGTATGCTACACCGTGTCCCCCATTCTCGCAATGGTGACACCCGGGCGTTTCTTCCTCCTGAATATTGTATTTGCCGACGTTACATGTATTATGCTTGGTAGTTACCAAGCATAATACAAACCTTGGTAGAAAGTGTTAAGACTGGTTTCTGGGTGTCTGGCCACGATTAGCGATGGTTTGTGGACGGTGAATAATGAGAACTACTCATTGTTAGCAGTCCGATAAGGACCAGACCGTGGGTCGACGACACGTTGTGTAGTTTTATTTGAATCCGAACTCAAAAGGAACGCCCAACAAGTCAAGACTCAACGGATCTTGTCAGTTCTAGAGCAGTCTCTAAAACTCATAAGATCGCAAGTATTCAGGAGACATGATTAACAGCGTATTTATATCACAATGCTATTCAAATGGCGTTGGCCGAAGTATTCTTCACGTCTATTTATATCTCGTACAATCATCTACTCTCCTATTGGGATAAAATTGTCACGGACTAAAAATAGGGCATTTATTTTGATCACTTCGTGACGTCGTCGGCGTGGTTGCAGTACGACTCGTGTTGACAATGATTCGAGAAGAATTTTACTATGATATAGAGTGTAGTAATCTGGAATGATGTCGAAAGTAGCATCACCTACTGTGTCATCGGTCTACCTACGAGAAACAAGAAAGTGGATTTGTTCTGGAATTACTCCCACCTGAAAATGGCTTTTAATGACAGAACTGTATCGTAAATATTATCGGACTCATTTTTACTATGGTGACCATGATTTTTATTGTTTATATTAGCTGTCCCTGCAGGTTTTACCCCCGCAATTGGTTAGGTTCTGCTTCGCTCCTTTTTGTCGTAGCGTGATTTTATTATACTATAGCCTATATAGCCTTCCTCAATAAATGCTATCCAATACTAAAAGCAGGTCAGGGTGGGATCGCAGTCAAGCATTAGTTTTATTCTTTCCTGAAATTAGCGGGTTCAAACAAACAAATCTTCAGCTTTATAATATTATAAGTATAGATATTATAACTTTCCTTTTGTACGCAAGTTTCTCACCTAACTCCTCCTAAACTAATTTGGATGTAATGTTGTGATATTTCAATGGGTCTTTGGATGGTTTGAAAATACAATTGAACCCGATACGACCAAAATTTTCTGGCAGGAAAACATCTGTCAGGACGGCTAGCTAGTCTAGTATAAATTTACAAATGAAAATAATGCAGAATGAGTGATGAGATACCTACCGTGACTGGTGATTCGCTTTTACCCCAGCAAGCCTAGCCAAGTTACAAACTTTTACTTTTACGGTGGACAAAAATCTTATGACAACCCCCGCTCTTGGGTGAAGCGAGAGATAGTATCATACTCTTACTGACTAAAAAACCCACCTCGTTCCTTCTAGCTTCTTCATACCGGGGCTCGAGTTTCCTTTCGGATAACCCTGGCCCCAGTAGGCTTCGACTAAGCTGGGCCCCTGTTGCTGACAACTCCTTGAGGCGCGCGGGAACAGTGCGCGCCGTCGACGTCTTGGGCTCGGTCTGGACAGTTACCGGACGGTCGGAGAGCGAGCTACCCATGGCTCGCCGTCTGCAAGCCCGCGTCTACGGTGGCCGAAAATCGGGATCGGAATCCCGGCGGCGGTGGCGAGGGCGCCGTTGTCTGATGCGTTCGGTCTCCTCCTTTGCTAGCATTACTGCTTCGCAGAAGAAGCAAGAAGCATCGGACTTACCGCCATAATCGTGGCGTGCCCAAGTTATGAACGTTTCTTTTCGAATCTCTTTCTATAGGCTCTAAACGCCTCTGATTCTTCTGTTTTGATCATGTGACATAACGTTAAGATGATGTCATTCCCATACATTTAAAGTTTCTACCAGCGTTAACGATTGTAGTTTAATTACATTAGCCAAGAACTCAGGCATATCTGCACTGTGAAGAATTTTATTTTCATAAAGTTTCGAAAGATGGAAGCCACAGAGCTCAGAATTGGAGAAAAAAAGCTATATGCTACAGCAATTTTTTTTCTTTATGGTAAGAAGAAAGAATAGAAAAGAGTATAAAAATTCTATTGTAGACGATATCAAACTAGGAATATGTCTCTATACAAATCGTGGTCACCACCACAGGTACATGTTTACCAGCTCTGCCAGAAAGTTGCATGGACCATACTCGGCAATTTCCCGCTCAAATAGTACGTCATGCGTTACTGAATGATATCGTAGGTACCTATCGCTCAAGTTCAAGGTGTATCCTCATGAATCAGCCCGTGTGGGCCGCTGAAAATTCTATTTAAATCACATTATATGGCGTTCGTCTCTAGTCTCGAGTCCAGAGCGGCGCGCGCCTGCAACGAACTAACAACCACAAAGGTGAATTGTTTTTTTTTTCATAGTGCTGTAATCGTTTAGTTGTGGTGTTTTCTTTTTGTGTTTTTTAAAGGTAATGTAGATTTAGTTTTTCGAGGATTTGTTCGTTTTATGGAGGCATTTGTGACAATCGGTCTGCAAGAGGAATAGGGTTTTCAATATTGTGTTTTTCTGAAAATACCTGTTTAAACAATGTTGTGTTTGAACAGGTGCTATTTACATTCACATGTTTGCGCAATTCGTTAGATTTAAATTTAGATTCATTCAGTAAGTACGCAGTTCACATTAAATTAATTATCTAATATAAGACAAAAATAAACTGTAAGTAAATAAAACATTATCTACTTTAAGAACTAGACGCAACTAAATTACCTATAACTGGTACCTACCTATACCTACTTGGTACTTGGGTTTACACAATTAAAAGGTTCAACCCTTTTTGTGCCCCCTGTAACAATGAACAGATGCCTAGATACCTTTAGGTATCTTACTTACCTTCACAATTAACTATGTCTGAAACATCTCGAAAATATCTAGCTAGCTTATTTTTCCTGTCGATAATCATAAAAAAAAATCAACTTTTTTCGCCCCGAGAGGTATCTAATGTCTGACTTTTACTGACTAAAATATCTTGCTAGCCTCACATTGTTTACATCAACACTCGATTTAAAATAACCCTATTACAAATCTAATAATGTCGCATAACTTTCATCATAGCGTGAATACATTCAGTTCAAACTTCAGTGGGTTGCATCAGTTCTATAACCGTTGCCAGATGACTCATATACCGCGGATTCGTTCCAGAATTCCGTCGATTATTATGTGCATGTATTATTGCTTGTAAATGTAAACAAACCCGGTAAACTTCAACAAGTTTTTCGTTGGAGCAATAAAATTACTGTTAATCTTGTACGTAATTTGGTTAAACAGCTCTATTGATAGTATTTTCTTTGGATGTTTATTACGATACCTGATACACCTCCAATGGTTTACTGCCTTTTACCTTATCTGGGAATGGATACAATATTTGTTTAGATTTTCTAAATCAAAGTATGTATAAGAATACAAAGAACGGTTTTTAGAATCTGATATTTTTTCTTTTCCAGAACCTGCTTTTGAAAGTAGTGTTTTCTTTTTTATTTTCATGCATTTTCGGTCGACTGTATTACAAGCTGTGTTCAACCTAGCCAATTTATTGAAAGATTTTTCTTTTTGGGTGATTTTTCGAATATTTTCACTCAAGGAACGAGAGGGATTATCAGACTTTTATTAAATACACAGTGTTCCTGCAGTTGCTCTTTGCTCATTTGAACGATCCTGCAGCTTTCCTGAAAGTTGCATTATTTCTGCTTCATCAAACTTTTTGTTACCCATGAGATGACTTTTATTTGATAACCCTAAATTTTCTCGTAAATAAGATGTTATTAAAACAAAAATACCTTTAAATACATAATGCGCATTCAAATAACATTGCTAGGTCATCCATTACAAGTGCACAGGAGATGTAACCGCTGAAAATAACGCGCCATGATAATACCCGCCGTTTATATCTAGGTACGCAATGAATAGACAAAGTTGTTGATTTATTACAGGCCAAAGATAAGTTTTACGAGCGCGCGAGAGTATCGACGAGTCTATGGTTTCCATGACCGATTTGATTGTTGTTTATGACTTGGCACCGTGCTAACGTAATAGGACAGAACATTATAAGAACATTATAGAATATTATAAGGCAGATAATGCTATGCTTGCTAACGTAATAGAATAACTATGAGGGTGTTTTATGAGATTTAGTCATACAGTTTGGTGAGGACTTGTTTGCATGGAATTTTCTGCTGGTGACTGAGGCCAGCCACACTTGGCATTAAAACACAGCAATGAGATTGAAAAAAATAATTTTCGACAGTTCAATGGTTTTTTTATGGTGGGGAAAATCATCCGATGACAATCCCCGCTCTTGGGCTTAGCGGGAGATGCTGTCAGACTCTTACTGGCTAAAAACCCACCCCGTTCCTTCTAGACTTCATACCGGGGCTCGAGCTCCCTTTCGGATAATTCTGGCCCCAGTAGGCTTCGACCCGGCTGGGCCCCTGCTGTTGCTGATAACTCCTTGAGGCGCGCGCTGATGATGACTTCGGATTCTGAAAGCCATTCTAAGCCATTACGAAGTTGGTTGATCAATTTCATGAAGATAGTTCGAAGTCAAATCAGATTTGCTAAAGACTTGCAGACATTTTTGATAAATAAAATGGCTCATATTTTTCTTACTCCTGATGGACTCCTTGTAAATTCAAAAGTATGTAACTATAAATGGTTTAATTTAAACAAAAGCTTTGAGTTTTAAACCAGTGATTATATTACCTATGCCCTTAGCATGGCTTATCCATATTTTTTGAGGGTGGGAAATCAAATAAATTCTTCCAATCTGGATGGAGTGAGAAGGAATGTCAGATTCTTATTGAATTTAATCCACCCGTGTTCCTTCAGTTGCCCTTTACGTTCCGGAGTTGCGAACTCTGTGGAACAATCCAGCGGGTATCACTCGGGTAACGAGTTCATCTATCATCTATACTATACAATATCTACCTACCGTCTATCTATCTACACGTAGGTATACTTTAAGCCAGAGATACTTAACTGTTAAATCTTTTGTTTCCAGATGTCGATAGTTCCTCTTATGTTCCGTGACTGGTGGGATGAGTGGGACAGGCCCTCTCGCCTGCTGGACCAGCACTTCGGCATGGGGCTCAAGAGAGACGAGCTCCTGTCCTCCCTCTCCACCCTGCCTTCCACATCACTGTTTAGAAATTCGTACTTCAGACCCTGGAGAACGAGTCTGACGAGGCAGGAGTCGGCTTCTACTATTAACCTGACGAAGGAGAAGTTTGAGGTAGGATTTGGTTTGTTATAATAAACAGTATTATATACACTGGCGATTTGGAATCGACCTCATTATGTTAATGGTAATCATTCCTGAACTTCTCAATTATTTATTTATTTGATTGTTTATCCTCACATCGGAACGCCTTACAGCAATTACACTAATGGAACAAAATTTGTCCAGAATCTATCTTCAAAATATCTCTATCTTTGTAACCCACATACAAAAATCAGAAATCAAAAATAATGATTTTGTAGATAGTTCAAGTGTTTTATCTCTGTACTTGGTATTATTGTGAACATTTTTTTATATTTTTACCGTTATATTGTCCAAATTGTGGCTCAAACTGAGCCACAATTTGATCTTAAATCTACTGCATATTTAGCATATTACACGGTGTCTGTACCGGCCTGATTAAATTTGGCACCGTCAATAAAGCGAGTTAGTGACTGTCCAACGTGCCTTGTTATTGCATTAGTTATTACACCTGTCTGGGCAGCAGTTGAATTATTTTATCAGCTTCACCTTCAGTACTAATAACATGATTACGGAGTTGGAGGAAGCCTGTGTCCTAGCAGTAGGATATCATGCTATACAGAGTTATTTCATGTCATGTTTGACAAAGACTTATTATCTTCCAGGTCATCCTAGATGTCCAGCAATTTACACCCGAAGAAATCACAGTAAAAGCCGCGAACAACAGCGTAGTAGTAGAAGGCAGACACGAAGAGAAACAAGACGAGCACGGCTTCATCTCTCGTCAGTTCACTCGCCGGTATATCCTCCCCGGAAACTATGACGTCCAGGACCTGGTCAGCACACTGTCTTCCGACGGCGTCCTCACCATCACAGCTCCTAAGCGACCCCCTCCTAATGCAGGTGAAAGAATTGTCCCCATCACGAAGACAGGACCGGCTAAACAACCTGAACCCATCCATACAGAGCAGCCCAGAGAACAAACAGTACCTATCGTGACATCCCCTTAATTTTAATATTCTCACACTTATCATACGAGACATCGATATCCATAAGTAATCGATGTTCAATTCAACGATCGAATCATAAATAGCATTTATTCTAAGCGCCCCGTTGTTGGCCAATAACGACTAGCGATTCGAAATGAACGAATTAGGTTTTTTATATTAATTTATATAAAAGAGGAATGCGGTATCATTGTTTTAAATAAAAATTGAATAAACGATTCCTAACATCACTTGTTATTTTATTAAAACTGGGTTGATAAGATCGAAGCAAGAAACATTAAAGAGATCGTTCTAGCGATGCTTGGGGAAGCAGTAGACAGCAAAAAAAAGTAGACAGTAGATAAAATGAAGATTTTAATCATAAAGCTTGATTAGGAAATAGGTAGATTTTGCCCTGAGCCGCAAGTCTGCTATTACAATAGTGTCAGAATGGTCTTTCATTGACTTCATAATTTATTGTTGATTTTGACAAGTTTGGTAATCTACTAATATGATGGCGTCAGCGTCATTATGAATTTCCAATAGAAACCATAAAATGACGTAAAATGATAATCTCGTACATATGGCAAATTAATGAAGGTCTGACGTATGCAGTAGTCTGCTAAAATTTTGACAGTTCCTTTGATCAGTGTCCTACCATTAGAACGTCGTTGTTCAGTCATTGCTTTAAATATGTTACGAGCCGTGGTTACGAGACAGCTCGATATTGTCATTTTATCACAATTCTATTATGAGACCAATGATCGACCATTATGAGTTTAGCAGATTACGAACTTTTAGCGAATTGACAACGGGATCGTGTCGGAATGACGAATTTATAAAAATAACAGACTTGGACCTCTGGTATGATGTTCTTTCGGAATAAGGACTCTTTTCACTTGGGCAAAGCCTCGTGCAGTAATTAGTATTCAATAATTTAGTGGGCATGAACTTGACCGGGTTCTGGTCAAGTTTGTATATTTTGAATTTGTTTATTTAGTTCATAAATCGTAACAAAAAAAAATTTTTTTAATACTATATAGAGAGAGTACTTAACTTGTGTGTGTGCCTGGAAGCAGGTGCGGCAGTCACTATTCACTCTCACGTTTATAAGTGACAGAACGCATTACTGAGAACACTTAACGTTGGGGCTCGGTGCAAACCGCGAGCGTACATTAATGCTTAGCAAACGGGCTAGCCACAAAGAAGAAAGAACACCAACAACACCTACCACAGAGCATGGGGACGGCACCGTCAACACTTTCAATATAAACCAAGCGTGCTTTTACTTAGGACTACGTGAAATAAAATATTTTGAATTTTTTTTTTAATCCTTTGAATATTTTGAATTTGAAAAAAGAACATTAGCAACACTATAGAGCACGAAGACTCTTCCGCGACAACCGCTAAAGACGGCACCGTCGCAACAGTTTTTGTACAATCTAAGCGTGTCAGCTGTGTTCTGTATTTATTTATTTAACTATTTTTCTTCTTTATTTTTTTTTGGTTCTTTTAGTTTATTAGTTGCCTTTTACATTTCAGGGCCAGGGTAATTCTTTCGAACAATTCCGTAAGTCTTATAAGCTTGGGATTAATCGGATTAGTGTCGAATCAAGCCATGATCTATCAGAATCATATTGTCAGAGATCAACCTATTACTGCTTTAGCTATGATAATTGAAGTATATGCTCAGATCATCTGGCCACGAATATTTTTAGCAATGGCGTTTCTCTCAAGCCGCTGCCGATGTTCCGTACTCTGTGTACCATACTGAACTACAAATAATGGACAATAATTCCTCCACTAGTTAATGTAAAACACAAACTGCGGTGCGTCAAGTGCGACCTGTCGTAGTATAATGACAAATTTTCTATAAGTCAACGTGTCGAATGGTCGTGAGGCAATAAGGGCTGCGTTTGACTAATTTAATTTTCCCGCGAAGTGTTGCGTCCAATAATATTGTTAATTTATCATTGAGGCGAGGGGTGAAGCGGCGGAAGAATTCCGATATTTTACTCGTTCGAATGTTTCAACAAAAAATAAGATTTTGGGAATTGCGAAACGACATTGAAAATTGTTTACCTGGTTGTTTTTTAAAAGCAAGATGAAAATTATTTTTATCTTCTTGCGTAAGATTCGGATTGCTGTAAGAAAATCCATTTGTGGATTAAACTCGCCTGTGTACTTTAGCAGTCAATCACTCATTCTTTACATCATTTAAAAAAAGCTGGCCTAATTTTAATTGTTCCTGAAGTTAAGTCAAGAGTGAATAGATTACTTCTGGGCAAGCGTGTTCCATCGTCGACTACATCGTCGCTTATCATCAGGTGAGATGGTGGTCAAACGCAAGCCTATCAATAATAATAATAAAAAAAAAGTTTTGTGTAGGTACCTATACATATAAAAGAATAAAAAGAGAATCAGTAGGTACTTAAATAAGTGCCTATTAGATAGGTATGTATGTATGCTTTTGACAGCGGCATGAAATTGAAAAAATCCTACGGGAACGTATCTACTACAGTTAACTACTGGGACAAAATGTAGGAATCCATTAGTCCTAATCCGTTCATCCGTTTAGGCGTGATCGTTTATTCGGTATTTTTTAGTAGGATTATTTATATACTAACAATCAGGTTCAACTATGTTGCTGATATATTTGTGTTTCTATTTTCCTAAGAAAGATGTTCTCTGATCAATATGCCAACGCCATCTATGCATCAATTGAGTCAACAAACAGCGCCATCTGTGAACCCTAAAGGGAATTTCTTGTTTATAGATCTTTGGCATAGATCGTTATTACCAAACAGTTTAGTTGTACAGAATTAGAAACGTTTACTCTACAAGATGTTTGCGTTTGTATTTAAATATTTGCTTACAATGTCATTATCTACATCGATCAGGAATATATTTAAAAGTTTACAGATTCAATAAAATAGCTAATGCAATCTTTTTAGAGAGTGCCTTTTAGTAAGTATGTAAAGTAGTTCAGCGTCTTCTGCCGGGTGGGATAGTATTTGACGATATGGGATGAATAAAAGGTAGATACTTAAAACAAAGCTATAATTAGTCTGCCGGAGAGAAAATCACTATTCAATATGACCTTTGCTGTAGGTATAATATTAAGTTGTCTTGCAGTCCTATCCTTTGAAACTTGCGTAGTTGAAGACCTGTGGTTTTCGTGACCATCAATCCACTTCAATATGGGAAATTATAATGATTTGCAAAAATATTTGCGTAACCAAAGGTTGGTACAAAGTTACGGCACGTCAGCATGTCGCCAAAGAATGTATTCTAATTTAAATAAAAGTTTTCACAATCCTGCTTTAAAACCATTATTCACAAGTGCATATAACGATGGTGGCGACCGCAAACTAAATGCTGTCTGGTGCGATTGTAGCGAAAACAAAACAAATAGAGGTTTAGCAACATATTGTCAACTCGATGTCACACGTCGAGAAGAGCGACGTGCGGTGAGACTTAGGCGCAGTTTCTTGAACCTAAATCTACGCGAAATTAGTGCGACGAGTTGTCCAAACTTTTAGTGACGTTGGGTGGCTTGAATTAAATAAAAAATAAAAGGTTTAGAGCGATTAGATAATTGAATTGTAGATCTGTTACAATACAATCACATTTAAGTTGTCAGTGGACTAAGTCACCCAAAAGGGAAGCATGGTGGAAGGAGAGGAGGCTCGGAGTTACCTTACGTGATCAAATAAAAAATTAAGATATCCGCAGGAAAACCAAGGTTACCGACATAGTCCGAAAAATCACCAATTTGAAGGGGCAGTGGTCTGGGCAGAATGTTCGCAGAACAGATGGTTGATGGGGCCAAAAGTTTCTGGAGAGGTGATCACGTACCGGAAGACACATCCATAGAAGGTCTCCCACAAACTGGACGAATGACTTGGTGGGGGTCTCAGGAATCCGGTGGATGCGAGACGTACATGACCAGTCGTCGTGGTAAGTGACGCCAGGTTGAGGCCTATGTTCAGCATTGCACATCTTTCGGCTGAAATTTTATTACTCACGGTATTGATTTATTTTTTGGGATACCGTACCCAAAGGGTAAAAATATACGAGATGGACAGTAGAGTTTTAGAAATAGGATCCCGCTATTTCTAAAACTCTACTGTCCATCTCGTCTATTTGCACATCATGTTTAGTCACCAGGCTTAATCTTCAGAACCGTGACAGCTAGACAGTTGAAATTTTCACAGATTCTAAAAACAAAAATAAAAGGTTGTTATCTAAAATCCTAAATAGATACGGAATCTTTCGTGCGCGAGTCCGACTCGCAATTGACCGGTTTTTTTAAGAAGTAACCAATTAACTATGTAACTCTAGCCAATAATATTTCTCCATCAACATCTTTAAAAAACTATTCAAGAACTATCAAGACGATGAAGCCTCCCTTCAATCAGTTCTCACATCGTCTGATAGACATTTACAATATTAAAACTAGAGCTACAATTAAGTACGATGGAACCGTGTTAAATAAAAGCGAGTTAGCAGGCATTGTGGTAATGTAGAGGGGTAATAGATCTCATAGTCATGGATCACTCCGGTTAAACGGCGGGGGAGTCCGGCGGCGCGGCGCGCGGGGAGGGGGAGTTCATCAATCAGCCCGGAGCGATTACAGGGGCCGCGGTGCAAGGTATGAGCAGGTAGGGAAAGTGTGAAGTATTGTTAAAGAATAATTGTGTATATATTTTAAAAGTAAAAGATAATTTTGGGTAACGTTTTGTCATACAATAAAGCTTTCAATGTTTTATCTACGTACTCTACATAATGACAAAAAACTGTAATTACACTAAATAAATTAAAATTCTTAACTGATTAAAACTAACTAAAAACAATCTAAAAGAAAAATTCTAATAACTCCTTTGCATTACTGACGGTTGGTAATATGCCCAAAAGACTGGCGGTTTTACCACGCTTTATTGAAATATGTCTTTCTTATTCAATGCAAAAGTTAGCCGTGCATATTTTGATTAAAATGTATGAATGCTAAGAATACGCAGTTACTATGTGCGTAGCACTGCGCGTAGTAACTGCGTGCCAAGCATACGTGTTAGTACGAATTTCTACCTGAACCCTTAGTCATACCCTTTAGTCAGCAGCGTGGTTGGCTACGAGAGCACACAAATGCATAACCTTCAGCAACCCAGCCCGCGTCTGGTGGCAGGGACCATCACCGGATACTGCTCCCTGAACAAATACTTCTTCACAATGAATATTAAGATATTCCTCTGTGCAGAGGATTCATGGAGTCTGAAGAAACTGTCGCGCATATGCCCTTCGAATGCACAGCCGTCAGCGAGATAAGAACACGAACCTTGGGAGCATTCAATACACTCATAGACGCCCTGATTAAACTGAAAAGACTCATCTGCTTCTGTAGTGAGGTAGCCAACCCATGGTTGGAGTAAAAGCCGCCATTGCCCACGCACGATGGTCCAATAAGGACTAAGTGCGGAAATCAGACCACAAAGATAAGATATAATACGAATTGCTACGCCAACTTTGTGCAATTAGTTACTACTCTGTCCTAAGTCAAATCTAGTAGGTTCTTGGCGGCCGAGCTTTGGTGAATCTAGGTAAGCTAGGCAACTCCACACAGTGCTACGTTGAACCATAGCAATTCTTTGCCTACTGATGTAGCACTGCAATGTAACTGGAGAGCGCAGCAGGCTCGATGTAACTACATCGAGGCTACAATGCTATCCCTACTCTGTCCGACTTTGGACTCGCTGGAAAAATGTTCAGTGTAAAGCTACTCTTATGTGTAAACAGTGTAAAGTATCAAGCGACATGAATAAGTGCTGAGCCAACCCTATTGAAAAACAACAGGGATAGCAGTTGATATTTCTTATTTTATTGGCTACTAAACATCAGAACATGAACCATCCAGAAAAAAAAACTAAATCTATATTAATCACTATAAAGACAAAGTTTGTGAGTGTGTGTGTGTATATTTGTATAATTATTACTCTTTCACGCTGAAAATATAGAAGGGATTTAGATGAAATTTAGTAGACAAGTAGACCATGTCCTGAAATAACATGTAGGATAGGACTTTCGGGATTTACTCCTTCTTCTATCTATCTTATTTTCCTTTAGAATAATTTCCTATTTTCACACGGGCAAAGCCGCTGGCAGGAGTTAGTATAATATTATAAAAAGGAATGTTTTAATCAAATTTGTATTTTTTATATTTGCGTGTTGTCAAGTAGGTAGTTTTTTAGTATATTCACAAGAATATACTCAAAAACTACTTGACCGATTAAAAAAACTCACCGGTAGAATTCTTACTTTATTACTGAGTAACGTATGCAGGTCCTCACCGGTCATAATATGTTTATTCATCAGAAACTACAGATTAAGCGACGAACAGTACAGGACACACCCGGGTTGTAACCATCTTGCGGATCGTCCGGAGGACAGGATATAGCACCTAATAGAGGTATGCCCCGCTTGAGCGGAGCATCTCCGTGTCCCCGTGAAGATCATCGGTGATGGCGTCATCTCGCGCTAGTCCTTGGTATAGGCCAACGTCTGAAGCGAGGAGAATTGGGCGGCAATCTCAGTAGCAGACGATCACGGGAGGCGAACGGACGCCCTCACGCACCAGATGCTGGGACCCCGGCCCCGATTACCAGCCTCCGTAGGTGTGGGCTTGCGGACGACAAATAATGGTTGGCTTGCCGTCCGACTGTCCGGTAACCATTCGGACCGAGCCCGAGTCGTCGACGGCGTAGTATTCCACACGCGCCTCAAAGAGATGTCAGCAAAACCTTAGTGGCCCAGCAGGGCCGAAGACTACTAGAGCCATAGGTCGACTTCTGAAAAGGTTAGATGCTGGAGCGCAAAGGGCAAACTGAAGGACCATAGGTGTGGTTTTAGTCAGTAAAAATTTGACATGCACTGCGCCTTAAAGTGGGAGAAGGCATTAGATGATTTCCCACATTTAAAAAACCTATGAGAGACTTAACCTACCTATACATTTTCAGCTATCACGCGGGCGAATATCCGCTGGCAGGAACTCATGTAGATTTGGTCTCTGGTTATTTGTTCCATTTATAGAGAAGCAGTGGCCCAGTGGTAACGGCCCTGACTTACGAGTAAGTAGGTCATGGGTTCCAGCTAAGCGCATTACTTTGTGTAATTTATTTCATCACCACTGCTCTCAATACGGTGGTGGAAAACATCGGCATGGCCAAGAATAAAAGATTCGAAGACATGTGACACCCACCAACCCGCACTGGGCCGCGTGGTGGCGGAATGGATTACGGCCTATTGATTCTCTAGAGAGGAGGCCCTGAGTCCCAGCAGTGGGAACTTTTTAAGCTGGTTATGTTATGTTATTTGTTCACAGTATGTTCACTGTATAATTTCTCCTATAACTTGCACCACACAAAACCGCTTGCAGTGTTCGACAAGCGATTGATCTGCCGGCTGTATTAATTGTTGCTGTCTGTACTATACCTAATTCACTACCCAGTATACAAGTATACAGTAGGTAGTACATGAGGTATAAGTGTTTGTATTGTCTGCTCCCGACTACATGCTGAAAACGAAAGCTTGTTTTATTTAATTGAGTTTTGGGAAATCGATTTTTCTTTCGATTGCTGGGGACTTCTTAATATGATGATGGTACTCAGTGGGAATACGCAGCGTTGGAAGGCCTCCCACAAGGTAGACTGATGACCTGATGAGGGTCGCGGGAATCCGTTGGATGCGAGACGTACAGGACCGCTGTCATTATGGCGACATTTGGGAGAGGTCTATGTCCAACAGTGGACGGCTTTCGGCGGAAATGATGACTCGTTAATGTTTTGTTGCCTTTACAAAGAAACTGATGAACAATTATTAGCATAAGAACCTACTGCCATGTTATTATTTCATTTTATTTAAATTTATTGTTATCAATTAAAAATATTGTTGAATTATATTTGTGTTTATTTTTATTGTTTTTTATGTAAATGCTGTCCACGTTTGTTATTGACGCACACACTAGTTTAAAACTGATAAAGTGGATTATGTCCATGTTGCCCAAAAATATGTTGGGAGGAGAAACTGACTGACTGACATATCAAAGCACAACCGAAACTACTGGGATTAGAAACATGACATTAGAACATGAATTTTGCATAAGGTTTCCTTTTATAACATAGGGTTTTTAACACGATAGTGTTACTCATCTTTATATTATGGCCATTCCTGTGGTAAGGGGCCTTTAGGACTTGGTTTGAAAACTATCGAATCTTAATGATGGCAAAAGGCTTCTTAGACCACGTAAGGTTTAAGAAAATAATAGCTTCTTTGGCTAAGTGCGGCACGAGGCACTTCATAAGTGATCCCGTATAAAAGTAGGTACAACACTGTAGTTCTCAAAATACGTTTTTTGGGTGTTAAAATTTTTATGAATGAAATTGCTGAAAATGTACTAGTAAAAACAATAATAATAAAAATTCCTTGAACCAAAGAGTTCAAAAACTCCAATGTCGCTGTGTGGGTTGACATTTTATTGTAGACTATAGCTTCTGCCTGCGGCTCTGTCCGCATGAATGTCGGTTATTGCGGACGCGAAGTCGAAAATATAAAGTAGATAAAAAATGGCCTGTGTCGTTCGTTAGGATCCAAGCTTACTTCGTTTTAACTCCTGTGCCTTGCTCACTACCATTTAAGTTTGGTGATTCTTCGGGTTGTGTCGGTAACCTTGGTTCTCCTGCGTATTTATTAATTCCAAATGCGACCTCCTGAGGCCGGTTTATATAGGTATGGAGATGATAGCACAATATTGTAGAGAGAGACCTGTCTGGTGTTTAGGCTAGTAAGGAGCTAATCCGGTCCGAAAGAGAGGCTTTGGTAGAGCGTACAAATATCTCACTTCAGGCAGTCTCCAAGTGGTTTGAAGCAAATCTGGTGGAATTCAATGCCTCCAAAACACAGGCGTGTCTGTTCACCGCCAAAAGGAGCCAGTTCACCGACCGCCTTCAGCTCTTGGGAGTTGAAATTTCCTCAGACCTTAACTTTGGGCCAAAGTTTAAAATTTTGGCTGTTCATTGAGCCCAAAGCCAAATTAGCTTTTTTTGTGTGGAGTATTGCAGCCAACCATTATATAGGCTGGTGCTGCAAAATGCCACCTAGCAGCTTTGGCGTGCGAAGAGACTAATTGGTGATCCAGATCTGATTAAGTCCAATCTACAAAGTCTTGGGCATACGCGAAGGGTGTTTTGCAGGATGCATTTTGGAGAGTGTGTGCAGGAATTACATGACTTGATTCTACCATCTCACTTCTACCATCAGACAAGCCAATGAACGGCGAACGGCGAGTATCACCCCTTATGTTTTTAAAACCTCTACGGTCCGGGCCAAGCAGTTCACCTCGTCGTTTATATCTTACGTCGTATAAACGACGAGGCGAACTGCTGGACTGGAATAATTTGCCTGCAGAGGTCTTCCCGTCCGATTTCCGACCGGCCCACGCTGAAAACCAGCGCTGTGAGCTCATCGCATTATGTGTGAGGCCGCAGCTTTATGCTGAGCGTTCGGCCGTTTTGTGCGGATGTGACGCATATCTTCTCTATCGACTGATGTTATGTTATGTTTTTTTATCTAGCTTTAAGTTTGCGTCTTATTTCGCGTAAATAAACTGTTTTTCTTTCTAATATAATTTTGTTGTCTTCAAGACAAGAATGGCTCTTAATAAACTAGTGTGCCTCACCATCAACGATTGCATCACTGTACAATCAGGTGAGATCGCAGCCAAGATCTAGTTTATATCAATAAAAAAAAAACATTTATTTTTATCACTATTAGTATATAAGATTAAAACAGTACAAGTCCAGTTCTCTATTTTTTATTTATTACATTTATGATTCTTACTGTATAGCTTGATAATAATTGATCAAATATAATTTAAACCAATTAAAATAACAACAGTGGATATTCTCGCATACTTTTCACACCGAACAAGCACGTTTTATTTTTTTCCATTTGTGATCATAAATCACAGAGAAAATTAAATAATAATAAAACATTTCTCATAATAATAAAATAAACTTATTATTATGAGACCAATGGTAAAATTAAAATAAAAAGAGAAAAATGACAAACCTAAGATATGGATCTTCATTTCTCTAGTTTTTTGGTGATGATAAAGCTCTTTGGCATCACTGCGAGGTGACCATTGCAGACGCTGTAGATAAGGCGACATTCTACGATGATCCAAAAAGTCCAAATGTCTTGGATCAACACCGGAGTACCAGAATGACACATTTCTTTTTTTGGTTTTGTGGAGAGAAATCATTTAATCATCCGACTTCTCCTGCTCTGACTGACTTTTACTAACTAAAGCAGAATTGTGTCCTTCCGTTGCCTATTGCGTTCTAGGACCACGGGTTTCGTTTTAAGAAAATGCCAGCCCTAGCGGGCATCGGCCCTACTGGGGCCTTACGGTTTGCTGACATTTCTTTGAGGAGTGTGTGGAACTAGATTACACACTGTCGACGACTTGCGACTTGGGCTCTGTCTCAACAATTGCTGGTCGGTAATTAGCTCGTCGTCCACAAACCCGCACCTACCATGGCTGGAAGTCAGAGTTGCGGCGGCTGGGGCGTGAGGATATCCGTTCCCTCACACGTAAGGTCGTCTCCTGCACTAGTGTTACTTCTTCGCAGTAGGAAGCGACCACCTGCCATTCCTCTTTGCTTTGGCCCATGGTCAGAAGTAAGACTCGGCGTGAGAAGTCACCGCCCGCCGCCAATTGCCTCCACGAGCATACGGTGGAAGTGTGCCCCACTTGGCCGGAGCAGAGCTGTTTCCTCCGGGCGGTTCACACAATGGTGACAACCGGGCATTACTTCTGTCTGAATCCGGTGCAAGAACCTCCTGAATTTACCATGTCCGGTAAGGACCTGCGTCATGTGGAAGGTGACGATGCCATGACCTCACCAGCGACTCCTCAAAGAGGAGACTTGCCGCCATAATTATAGCGTGCCCCCCGGAATGTTACGCGTTCTCCTATCAAACGGGTGAATAGGAAAATAGTCATTAGTCCTGAATGTAAGAAGCAACTTAAGGAACACGTGTGGTAGTCAGTAAAAGTCTGACGCTCCCGCAGAACGCAGAGTGGTAGAAGTTATTTGATGATTTCTTACATTAAAAAAGAAAAAAGTTTTTAGCTTTATTATACTTTTTGCTTTTTAGGAAACCATCGATAATTTTCTATTACTATAAAATAAAATAAAGAAATAAAGTAATAATGCTGCAAACAATTTCTTAATAATTTGAAATTTATGCTTTCAAATTTTGTATACATATACAGCTATGTCTCTATTCTATTGTCCCCGATTGATTGACAGTAGTTTATGTTTTGAGTATTTGACATCGCTATCGCGACATAAATTTATCCAAAGCCCAAGAGATGATGGTGATGATGATTATTGAGTAAAAGTATCACCATTGCAAATCAGCTCAACTAAGTTCCAATCTCCTAGTTGTAAGCTCTAGTATCCCTAGACACTATTATTATTGTATTTTACTTAGATTCAAGAATATAAAATGTAGGGCCCAAGATTGGCCCTGAGGTACGTCCAAATAATAACTGCTTTATATGTCATATATTGGTATACCCTTATTTATTTAAAGCTTCTTGTAAAACAGGTACCTGACAAAGATGAAATTAATGCCTTAGGCATTCTCTACCAGTCAACCAAGGTGGTGAAGAGACAATATGGTATGTTATCTCTCCACCACCTTTGGTATGGACTTTTCTGTATTTTTTTTAGCAAATTTACTGCTAAAAACTTAGCAAAAGATAAACTGGAATGCAAAAGAATGGTGACTAATGATTTTGCACCATGGTTAATATTATTAAATGAGCATTGTGCTATCTATGTCTGTTTATTTTTAAGATACCCATTATATTGGTTTGGTAAGAATACAAACAAGCAAAAAAATAAATAACCTCGTGAAACCCAGAAACATTTTGGATCCACTATGCATTAAAACCGAACAGTCCGTTTAAATGGACAAATTTTTTATAGTGCTTAAGTCCCGATACTTGTTGTTGAAAATTTGACATGTTAGAGTTAGGTATTGGTTTGAAGTGAGACTTTCAGGGCATAGTTATGATAATAAATAGATGCCGTTGGAAAAAATAAATTCGTTCATCATTCTTTCGTCTGGAAATTGGTAGAAACATCTAAAGATTTCAGCCTAATTTAAAAAATATATGAATGATTTCGTAATATGACCATTTAAACGGCTAGTAGGCTTTAATACGAACTCATCCCGTAAAAGCTGTGGGTTTGAGTAGCCATCTTTATTTTGGGTATTTAAAGGGCGCGACGGCCTCACGGGAATAGGTTAGAAATTTAGATTAGAAATGCAGGTTGAAAATGAAATCAAAGTTTATTTTAAGGAAAAACATTAGAGGGTCAAGGACCGACCCTGAGGCACGCCCATTTTTCTAAGCTAAAGGTACAAATATTAACTACTTTATCTATGCTATCGTATATAGTTTTCTTTTAGCTTCTTAGCAGAAAATTGATCCTAAATATGTTGGTTTATACTGTGTTATGATTTGGAAAGCTTCTCTCCTTGTCGATTTTCCTGTTATAATTTTAAGAGAAAGCATTTAATAAGTATTGTGGTAGAAACATCAAAATTAGAAGTTCAAATTCCAACCTGCATTAGTTGAAAATTTAATAAAAGTTTCCTTTAATGACAAACAATAAAGGCCCTATGATTGACCCTGAGGCACGCCCATTTTAAGCTAAATCTACAAACAATAACTACTTTATTATCTGATAGCATAAATAATAAAGTAGTTATTATTTGTTCATAAGTATAGTTTTATATTAGCCTCCTAGCAGAAGATTGATCCTATGTTCGTTTATGCTGTGTTATGGTAAGGTTATTAATTTTTTTCTCGACAATCCTATCATAATTTTAACCACGATTATAAAAGAAATAATGTATTAAGCTTTGTAAGAAGCATTGAAATTTGTTGAGGCAGGAATGTAGAATAGAAATACAGGTAAAAAAACTAAATAAAAGTTTCCTCTACTGACCAACATTAATGGACCTAAGATTGATCCTGAGGCACGCCCATTTTTCTAAACTAAACGCATATAACGACTTTATCAATACTATCGTATATTTTTTATTAGCTAAGAGGTAGCAAAAGATTGGTCAATTAACAGGAAAAAACAGAGCAGCATATAAAGACATGGTGCGACAACCTGAGATAAATGCGGATAAGAATGATGATAAATGGCAAGAGAATATGATTGCCATTGCAACATGTATCGAGATATTTGTCATAAGTACTTATATCTCGGTTACATGATTGAAAAGAGTGTCCATGGAGTTTCTGGCACATTCTTCTCCATAGAGATCTACGCTTTGGAATGTGCAATTAGCATCATTTTCTCTGAGTGACTTTTTGACATTTCAAAAGTACCTGTAAATAGTTTATTTGAAATAAAATGCTTTGAATCCTGAATCTTTGAATTATGAAAAACGACGACGAAGCACAGATAATATTAATAAATAAATAATGTTCTGTCTGTTTACTTTTGAGGTTACTAATTAAGTTGGTTTATACCGTGTTATGATAATTTGAAAGTAAGAGATTTAAAAATTATTGTGAATACGAAGCAGCAAAAATTTTTAAGTGAGTAGTATTTACAAAATTAGTTTAATACAATCCAACCAATTTGATATAATCCGTGCTTCTAGGAAAATTTATAGGAAGTAATTATTTTGACAATGCAAGGCAATAAATTATGCAGTAGGTATGATTAAATTACCATTATGCTTTTAATGGAATACATATTGATATGATACTAATCTTTATAATTCTAAATTCACATTAAAATTGTTAATTGGTTTAAGGTTATGTTGATAACCTAAGTAAAGACTTCAACGCGTTACACTTGGGTACACTTATCTTCCTTAGTAATTGATCCTGTATTTATTTGGAAACAGTTTTTAGAAAGCCTATACCAATCATATTAAATTTCCTAAGAACCAATTAAAACGGAACAGATTGGTGAATGAGCTGATTGTTCATTTAACAGCCGACCTCGTTCATCCGATCCATTAATCAAACGTAGCTATACGTACATTAACAAAACTAACACTAACAGGCTCATTAAATGCGCAAACGAAACCCCGATTAAGGCGCATTAATATCGCGTTTCACTATCGCTATTAATCACAAAGAGCGATCAATGCCACGCGATTATTTTATAGCTTGAATAAAAACAATATAAGCGTAGCGGGCGGAGCGTGAGGCTGAAATATCAGTTTGATATCGCGCGGTTTGATTCGCCGTGACGCGGCCGCCTCTAGGCGGGGCCTCGCGCAGAGAGGGGACCGGCGGCCCGGCGCGCCATACCATTCCGTGCGAGCACTCGCTACGCTCGCTTCTCGCCTCTACGGCCCGTGTCCCCGTTGTATGTCCGACGCGAGTGTGTGAGCCAAGCACGTGCCCTTCCGTGGCGTATTCGTTGCACCGTGCATTGTAAGCCGCCAAGATTCGGGTGAAGAACCGTGAGCCGGTGCCGGCGTACGCCATGGCCGACGCCGACCGTGATTCGGACCTTGGCGACGACAGTCCAGTGGTAAGTCTTTTGTTTTATTTTACTCCTAACAACTCAGGTGACCAGAAAACGGCTGCAAATATGACAGGTAATTCAGTTTTTTTCTGGCTCTGTTTCGCTTCAAGTTTCTGTGTGCAGGGGATTGCAGTCGTGCTGTCAGTCTGTCGGCACTTCTGTCGCCCGAGTAAGGTATGTTTGTAGTGTTGTTAGCAAGCATATTGTTGAGCCGGCTGCTACGCGTTGTTATGTTGCCGACTGCAACCGGTTGTTATGACAACCGAAACCTGATAAGCTACCGACTTATGTATTTTTTGTAGAAAATAAGTTTAATAGAAGATTGTTTTATGTTTAATTGTTTCTTATTAATAAGTAATATTTTGATGTGAAGGTAAGTCAACAATAATTGATGCCTCAAGTTATATACTTAAGCAGCTTTAATGTCAGATGTATATTAAGTGATTTAGATGATAGTTTAAACGCAATTTTTCAAATGAGAGAGAATAAATAAGCAGTGTATGTAAAAACATGCATTGATAATGTCATACACAGCTTTTAAAAAGTTACACATTTCATAATTCAATGAGTTGTCAACAAACCTCCGACCGATGCCGCGATGCTAGGCGCAAAAACAGTAATTCAAAACACAAACCTATTAATTTGTTCATTCGTAAAGAAATATGTGCTTACGCTATGTTAATATGTCCTAAATACGAGTACGGCTCAAGTATGTAAATTACACATAAACATACATACATATTATCAATGCCATTTTACCGGATTTGTTTAGCAAAACACTAATAATTTACTTTGGAAAGGCGATTCAATACGGAAATGGTAGAGACTATACATTAAATTTATTTAATTCTTTGTTGAGCAGACAAAGCCGTAGGTATGTATTAGAATATCAATGACTGAGTAGTACTTTAGCATTACAGCCCACAGAATAACTATAGCTATATACATTCTAATATTGGAGCCTTGGAGAGGAGACTAAAACCAATTTTATAGGGACAAGTAGTTTAAGTTAAACGACATGTTAAGGTACGATATTCATTTATTAGAGACCTCCCAAAAATTTGTGTAGAACTCTAATAGTTTCATATTTAAGCAATGTATCGACGCCATCAACAAATAGAATGCAAACCCAAAATTTAGGGAAACATTTATAGTTGCATTTAGAAAATATGTTTGTATATTTTTTTGTTACGAGTTCACCGGTAGGAATATGAATTACAAATGTTACAATTTATCACCACGTTACCATTTTATTTGGTGAAGGCGTCAATGTAGCATTGGTATGGCGTCTAAATGATATATATAATATTTAAGAAGTTGACAAGAAACAGTAATGGTTGGAACAAACAGTTATATTACCTATTTATCTTGAAATTAACTTTTTAGATAAAGAAGCCATAACTTACTAATTATTTTTAACATTATGGGATTGATAAAAAATGCTGTGGAGTACAACAATACCGAAGAAGAATTTGTATCTTGTAAAATTTTAAAACAAAAAGGAATGAATGGATTACTGAAAATTGATAAGACAAAAAGGATGAGCATACTGAAATGTCGGCTGATAAATGAGTATATATCGGATATAGACACAACACTTAGAGGATTGTGCCGAAAATTTTGATATCTAATCAGACATGCCGTTTTGTGACCGTGTTAACTCGTCTGTTTTGATAGCTATTATTGTGGCGATATCAATAAAAGCTAAAAAAAAAAATATTGAATGGTTGCCAGTTTGTTTTAAAGAATCATTTTGATATAGTTTTACATAGTCTATACTAACTCCCTCTAAATATGCAACGGATTTTGACGCTGGTTACATTAATAGAAATATTAATAAATAAGGCAGTTTTGTGCATAATTTGCATCTGTGCAAAACCGTGGCGCACTTGTATTACCTAAAACCATTTCTTTATTTGGACAGTACAAAGGAAGGCTTTCAAACGGTTTTATCAATCCCTCGTGGTGTTTTCGTTGATAGAAAAAACTTATCCTCAATTGTTTTGCGCCGATATCTTCGTTTGGGCCGCATCTGGGATCCTATACTTCTTTTGTTATTGTCAGGTACTGACTGTTGCTACTTATGTAGGGTTTATGGCACTATTATTATGTTTTCGTATCCATGGTAACGGTGAGCATACCCTGTAGTATTCAGCTTTCTTAATGTTGCATTTGCTTTTGGCACAGTGCCATAGGTAGGTAGTTGTCTCGGTACTTAGAACTAACTTTATGACATTACTCAACTCAGGTTTGTGCACCCTTTAAGGTGCGTTGAGTTTATGAATATTCAAAAAGAAATGTAAGGATATCAGATGGAAGAGTGCCGTTACAGTAGCATCAGTGACAGTAATTGTGCCTAACAAAAGTTTTTTAATTTAGGTGTATCTAAACAAATTAATTTGATATTCTTATGATTCATCTTATGGTTGAAAATATTTGAATACTGGAAAACCAAGCTATTAATTTGCAATAAATGCGGTATAAAACATGGTAAACTATATATGTAACTTTTAGCTTAACTACATATTTCGCCATGAATTGGCAAGTAAGTAAAACTCTACAAATTGTTAAACGATATTGGAGGAAGATGGTTTCATAGTAATTCTGAATAAAGACTATAACCATGCAAGCTTTCAAAAGAAGTGTGACAACCAAAATTCGCAGCTCTCACAACACACAAATAACAAAAATGCATGTTTGGCGACATCTATGCAACACGTGTGTCGTCGTCAATGTGGCGGCTTCAACAAAATGGCGCCGATATGATTATTAATAACGAATTCGACTGCGATTCGGTTTCAAGCTTGTTTTATTGCAGGGCGAAGGGACCCATCTGCGGCGGCTCTACGAAATTTGACTGCACATTGTTTATTTAGCGGAACTGTTTTTGTCCTTGTTCGTAATTCGTCAAAGGAATGCCATCGATATTTTGGCGTCTGTTTTTTGTGCTCCCCGCAAAGGCACTGGTTTATGGTTTCTATGCTAATAGAAAAGTTGTCAATGATAATATGTTACTTAATTTATCAGATTTATTATAGTAACTGTTGCTATCGGGCTACAGAGCCAAATATACGGCACCTGTGATTCATAAAAGTCATACATTCGACAATAATAAACAAGCTGTCACATGATGTAGTGTTTCGAACATAAATATAATAACAGAATAATCTAGATTCGAAACCAAAATAACTGAAGCTGCATCAAATGCGGCCGAAACAAATATAATCTAAAGCATTTCCAGCGCGTCAGAATTGATGAACAATCCGGGGATTCTAATGATGTAAAGTAACGAGATCTGAAGACTTTATTATCGCTTACCTGTATAAC
Source organism: Mythimna lalbum (assembly GCA_949319445.1). Classification (NCBI taxonomy): domain Eukaryota; kingdom Metazoa; phylum Arthropoda; class Insecta; order Lepidoptera; family Noctuidae; genus Mythimna; species Mythimna lalbum. The sequence continues at coordinate 14,254,936 of OX439360.1, forward strand.
ACATCATTAGCCGTTTATTTCTGTCCCGACACATATAATGTTTGCGTTTGACTCAATCATTTATTCAGCGGTGTGTCTGGCTTTGGCGACATCTCACGGGAGGCCAGAACGCACGATTTATTATCCCCACTCGGCGAATAGAGGCCCACAAATTAATTAATCAAACCTAGCTGTCAGTCAGTACACAATCGCGGACTATACTTAGCTCATATCCCGAACGCACGCTTCCTTTTCCTGTCGACACCGCGACGTACCATTAATTGAAATAATTGGCGGGCTTCGAGATTTTATTTTTTCGCGTTGACAACACTGGTTGGCGGTTTGCATTAATTTTAATTAACTATGCTTGTGTGGCATTTATTTTTACGCCATTTCTTGGTATTTCGATGAAAAATTACAAATTCGGTTATGAACTTATGAAAGTTAATTTTAAAGAAGTGTTGACTTTTGCTGTCATATTATAATATAACATATTCATTTATTGACGCCGGTTCGGGACATGTTTACTTTGTTGTTTATACAAGGAAAATGATAAATCGGTCGCAATATTTTTCCTTTCATATTAGCATGTCTTATCAGAAAATTAAACCCAAGTTATCTGCTATGTAATATTTAAACGCGTGAATTAGTTTATTGCATAACATGGCGTGTAGAGTATTTATTTGGCTTGATTTCAAATGCAGATGTATTCTGTAGAGGAACGAACTTTAGTTTACATAAAAAAAGTCAATATAATTGAGTTCTACCGGTACATCAATGGAGCAGATGTTTCTATTCTAAATCACGTATCAGTTGGATTTACAAAAAATGTAACTGAAAACTAATGGTCTTGGAAAATTATCATAAATTAATAAATTGCTTCATCAATATCTTCTAAAAACATAGTCACAATTTACTATTGCATTTATTAATTCAAAACGCAATTATAGAGTTGAAAGTAAAAATGAAAGAAAAGTAGTTTAAATGAGAAAAATCGGTTTATTTAACTACGTATGTGTAAGCCATAAGTCACATATTACTAACGGTAATAGTAGGTTATACTCGTGCCATAGATACACCCATTATTTTGACGTAACATTTTTTGCTGAGGTAACCCACTTGCGGCACAAAGAGGTGTATCACCCAGTTGTCGGCAGGTGAGTCGCGCCTCGCTACCTGGTCGCGTGCTGACCACAATGGTAGGTGGGCAATATCTGCCATCCAACCTATCTCATCTATTGCTCTAGTCACATTAGAAAAAAAAAAAACATTCACACGTTTTTAGTGTAACATTGATTCTCGGCTTTTATTGTACCTTGTTTGTATAAGGTTTATAGCAGATGATATTGAAGTGTTCATTGTGCCTTATGATTGTCCTAAGATCATAATATGGAAGCGAACTAAAGGTTTATGCACGAGGCTCTCAGCGAGTTATGAAATCTAAAGTTTCTATGCAAAAATAAAATTAGAATGTAGAAAATTATCGCAACGGATAAAGCCTATATACTATTCCAAGACATGGTTTGCCCGTGTGTCTAATTTCATCTTAATCCGTTCAGACTTTTGAGCGCCACGAAGTATCAAATATACACATACACATAAATACATACTTATAAACTTTCGCATTTGTAAATTACTGTGATTGTTTTAATAAAAAACAATTATTAACGACCTTTTCTGCAAATTCCAATGTTATCACTGTACTGTTAATTCTTGTATTTACCTACATATGTATACCTACCTCTATCGTATTTATATATTTTATGCGAACCTGCATATCAAATTGATACTTTTCATATGTTCAGATATTTTGATTATTCGACACGAACGGCCTTTTGTTGAAGAATTTAATTTGCATACAAATAAAATGGCTGACTCGACAAAAGAGCCATTGTCACAGTTCTTTATACAGAAATCGAACATGATCCTTTATCTCTCATTTATATTCAACATATCTGTCGTAAATAATCGTATTGACATTCAATATTTATAAAGGAAAGGTTGCGTGGGTTCGCGTCAGCCGCGCCGCGGTCGCCCCTCACACCGACGCGTAACGCCCTGCAGCTATTCAATTATTGCTACTATCTACGATCACGGATGGATTTAAGTCCGTATTTTGCTCCGTTAATCCTAGCTAATTCGTTAAATGTCAATGTCTGTGGGCTTGCTTGATAACTCAGCAGTTTTTTGACATATTGGTACCATAGCGTGTCACTACTGTGTGCAATTTATGATACTATAAATAGAACTGCGTAATTTGACATGTCCGTCTAAAAAGACAAATGACTTGGGCATTTTGTATAATATTTAATCATTTAAAAAATACTTATATTCGATACTTTTTATAATGTATTTTTTTAGTAGTCTTTTGGGACCACGGGGAAAAATGCGTAAAATACCGTTACCAAAAAACTGTATTTATTTTATACGTGGTCCCAAAATACTAAGTACTCAAAAACAAAAATTATAGGTGGAAATTGGGACCACGTTGTCGGTTCAAAAAGCCCCACGACTCGTCTTTCAGCTGAAATGTACGTATGTACCTGTGTTTGTGTACTTTCCACATGACGACACATACGGCACAACGCAATAGTGCCCTGTATGAGGTGACGACCTTATGCGTAAGTAGTCACAATAGAGATGCATTATGCTAATAATATCCCTGTTTATCTAAAGAAACATCAGTGTTCGCATCTCTGTATTGATTATGTTTACTCGATGTGTCGCAGAACGTTTTCATCTACCACATTATTTTTATTTTATGCAAAACCTGAATGTACTCGTTGTTTGTTCAAAATCAGTAACTGAATGGATTCCAATAGTTTTTACACCATGTTATATTTTTTCCCAAAAATATTTAAAAATGTCCATGGACAATGGACACCACCGACACTAAGTAAGTACAATACAGGTAGACGGCAGGTCATAGCAAGCATTATGAGCCCGTAAAACAAGCCCTCAGTTGCCTGGATGGCCCGGTGACTATGTATTTTTGCGGACACAACAAGCTTATAACTTTGTGATTTTATATGATACAGTTATGGAATTTTATACATAGATTTTTTTCATAAAAATACTAGACACGTATTTCGGGGTTCGCATATACCAAAAAAATGTTGTCTATACATATAAGGAGAAACTGACTGACATATCAATGCAGAGCCGATACTACTGGATCTAGGACCGTAAAATTGTGCAAAAAGTTTATTTTTATGACGTAGGCGCGAGCACTAAAAGAGACGTTCTTCCAAAATTACCAAAGGGGATGAAATAGTCTAAAGTTTGTATGGAGAAACCTACTTTCACACGGGCAAAGCTATTGGCAGAAGGTAGTCGTTACGTAAAAGATAGGATTTTTGTGTCATTGCAGTTGTGCTTCTTTGAACTTTATTGAATTCTACGTAGTAGACCGCCCACGTAAAGTCAAAGATCAAAAGATGCATAACAAATGAAATTAAATTAGCTACCGAAACTCCGAAGAAGTCACAAGTGGATATCTAACAACGACAAATTATGATGAAAAGATTTTCAAGCTGTATTTACTTATATTATGAGACTAGCTTTCCGCCCGCGACTTCGCCCGCGTGTACTACAGTTTATATCGCGCGGGCAGAGACCCGTGCTCAGCAGTGGAATTGTAGGTAGCCTATGTGTTATTTCAGTGTCTCTTCTACCTACCTACCAAATTTAATCTAAATCCGTTCAGTAGTTTTTGCGTGAAAGCGTAACAGACAGACAGACAGACAGAGTTACTTTCGCATTTATAATATTAGTAGGGATGAACCGCATTTACCGAATTGCGATCAATAATCAGTCCAGTATCAGTTGGATTTACAAAAAATGTGACTGAAATCTAATAATCTTGAAAAAAATAATTAAGTATAAGACATAATAAATAAATAAAAAAAAAAGAATTGATTGATTGATTTGATTGATGGTTGTTATTAATTAATAAATTTCTTTATCAATTCCTTATAAAAATATAGTCACAATTTACTTCTCATTGCATTTATCAATTCATGAAACGCTTTTTTATAATTGAGAGAAAAAAATTGTTTATAAGAAAAAACGATTTATTTAACTACGTATGTGTGGGCCATAAGTCACATACATAATATATCTAACGGTTAATAGTATACTCGTGCCATAGATACACCCCATATTTTGACGTATATTTGGCTGAGGTAACCCACTTGCAGCACGGTAACTGTCCGGACCGAGCCCAAGACGTCGACGGCGCGCACTGTTCTCGCGCGCCTCAACGAATTGTCAACTTCTCAGCAACAAGACCCAGCTGGGTCGAAGCCTACTGCGGTCAGGGTTATCCGAAAGGAAGCTCGAGTTCCGGTATGAAGAGGCTAGAAGGAACGGGGTCGGTTTTTAGTCAGTAAGAGTCTGATACTATCACCCTCTCCACCAAAGAGCGGGGGTTGTCATTAGATGATTTTTGCCTACCGTAAAAAAACACACTTGCGGCACAAAGAGAACGTAAGATTTATTTAAAAAACCTATCCATAAAAGAGAACTATTTCATAGAATTGGAAAACTGAAATAACTTTACAAAAGAAAGAAATGAATAAATATACTTCAAAGCGAATTCCGTTGATAAATAATGATGGTAACACATAAGCCGGATGTTCCCAATTAATATTTTTAAATCACTCCATATTGACATTTGCTCAGTGCTGTTTTGAACCATAGATTAGTTGTAAAATAACACAAGTGTGCACTATGGTCTGTTTACAGCACTATGTAGTATTCTATTACGTGTTTGCTTAATAATCACGTAAAAATGTCTATGGACCATAATATGAAAGGAAATTACTTTTCTATGTTTTCCATCTATATGACTCTGAACAAATACTTAGATCTTATGTTTGCATTTGTAAAATAACAAGTCTAATGTGTACTTTAAATACGTGTGCAATCCATAATCCGCAATCATTTATTATGGCTTTTGAATATTTCCGAATTGTTTTAATTGAAAATGATGGATTGCAAAAATGTGAGTCTATGAGAGGAGAAAGGGGTCAAGTAATTCATTTTTTAAGTAAGACTATGTATAGGTAATGGATAAATTTGATTTAATTAATGAATGGTTTTGGGGTTTTGTTTATATAAAAAAAAGAAAAGAAAGCTAACTATAGTAAAATTAAACAAAGGTGTAGTGAAATAGTTAAGTTTTGCGTGTACACTAAAGAATTAAGGAAAGCCTTAACATAAAAAAATGATTGTAGAACCGTTTGGATTGTAACGCCATTATTTATTATACCACATGTTTGTCTGAATTATGCTGTTCATGTTTTTATCTCTTACCCCCATAATATGTCTTCTCTGAATGTAACCTAATTATGTATTTGCAAGATTTTCCTTTTCTGGCATGTCTAAGCATAAAATATTTGGTTAAGTATGTTGTGTCGGTTCTTTGGACTAATTTTAGATATTTTTACTAGTCGTGTAGTTTTTAGTTTTAAAGAAGTATTTGATACATTCTCTGTTTTTCTTTTGCTCCAGATTGCTGGTCTGGCAGTAAAAGAAACGAATGGATTCTCACTCAATGTATGTGCTTTTTATATAACGTTCTTTATTTTATCGATAAACATTAATTTTTCATGTCAATGTAATTCGCTATGTAATTTACAACATGCGTAGCTAACGCAACCCGTAGCAATTCTTAGCAAAACCTTATCGCTTACTATAATATTTTTCTATCAACTATTAAATTATAGGTACTATTATAATTCACTTTTATTTATAACATGAAAATTATGTAGAGTACTGAAATGACATTTACTGCTGTCATCATAAAGTTTATTTTGGAATGTAGCACATGTGGTGTTATGATGTTTTGTTAGGTCAGTGCTGGAGTGCGCGGGCGCCCGCATATTCGTACTGAACAGAAACAATTTATTCCATAATACCTTCCCTATTGGTTAATATAGCATTCCTATTAATATCGTTGATTAACAATTCAAACTTATGTTGGTTAACGGTTTTGTGGTTAATAACGAATTTTTTGTTTCCATCGATTGTTCACTTAAGATTCGTAGTCTCAGCTTCAGCAAAATGTGATCTCTCTCTGCCATTTAAAGTTATGCTGGGAGAAAATCTATTGTTAAGTTCAGTTCACCTTTGTACATGAATTGCGAAATTACTGTGTCCGATATTCAGTTTTTGTACAATATAAAAGATTCAAAATAAAAAATAGAAGAAATATTGCCAGTATTATTTATTACATTCTTCAGCTCTAACATTGGTTCATAATTGAATGTAGGTAACGTTGCATGCAGTACTAACATTTCCTTCTCATCTAATGAAGTCGGCACCTCTGCCGTTTAATCACAATTCATTGATCGTGTGTGTTTGTCTGTCATTACATAGCGAACCCACTCATTTGCATGCTCATAAGTACGTTAGATGATAGGGCGGCGACACACCAAGCGCATTTTATTCAAATCAATAGACAAGGAGAAATTGCGAAGATTCATTTACTATGATTCCACCAATTTTCTTTTTGTATTTATGCATACAGCACTAACTAGCACCTCTATTTAAACATGTCTTATTCATATCTTATCTTGATTCATTAGTATTCCAATCAAACTCTGAAACTGCGTTGAACTTAAAGTTATTGCCAATTTTATATGATATTTATTAGACATCAACGATTATAATTTATTTTATGTTCATATTATTCTTACTCCAAGGGCTCAACAGTGATCGTTCCGCTGTTTTATCTGACATGACGTCACTAATTAACATCTTGGTTAATCATAATTTAATCCTTGGATTTTATACGCTTTGTTAGCATGTTATTAAGAAGTAATAACTATAAAGCATCGTTAGGTTATAAAATTTATTCAAGCGATCGGAACATTGTAGCAAATTCTTTTGTTCTTAAAAGGTAATAATTGTAACATCTCATCGATATTTCTGCGAAATCGATGATTGTATTTCATATTTCTATGATACATCTAGTTAGTCACACAAAATTATGTCTGATACGCAAATATAACATTGTAAATATTCGCTTTGTATGTAACGGATCATAAACGTCGCAGCTAAAGAAATAAACGCCTTGACTCATTCAATTTAACTGTTAAGGAAGTAATATTTCACACAATTGTGTTAAATCAACACGAGAAAAACATCGTCACGCTTACATTCGCAAAAGGGATATACAGAAAAGTTCATAACCTCCAATTAGCGTTGACGACCCTAAACCTCACAATAGTTTCAAGTCCCCAAAAACCCACTAGTTTTAGTTCAGCTAGAGCCAATAAAATCTTCTGATTTCCTGAATTAATTATCTGTATGTATAAAAGGAGAAACTGACTGACTGACATATCAACGCACAGCCGAAACTACTGGGACTAGAAGCGTGAAATTTTTCACAAGATTTTCTTTTATGACGTAAGCGAGCACTAAAAGAGGTTTTTTTTTAAATTCACCCCCTAAAGGGATGAAACGGGAACAAAATTATTGTACAGAAAAACCTACTTTTAAGGATGCAAAACCGCTGGCAAAAGCTAGTCGATAATAAATTCATAATTTAGTGAATCCTATTGGTATTTTGTTTATTATTGAAAGCTCTTTCACCTTTCTATTATTGAAAGCCAAGCACGCTTGCCTAGAAGTAACTTAATCACTCTTGACTTAAAGACACAAGGTTGTAGCTATCAGGACACACAGGCTCCGTATTAACCGAGGAGAACGCATGAGAATATAACACTCACATCTTGCTACGAATGCTTCTAGTCAAGTTTCCTGTCCTATTCCTCTCAGAATTCCTGTAGCACAGACACCAAACCTGTAAGGTAAGTAGGATACAGAACCAGGCTTTAACTTTGTTTGAGTGATGCACAGATTGCAGTGCACACAAGATAACAGATGATTCAAAGCCGTTTATTTTACAAGACCTAATGCGTCGGGCGAGCAAACAAAGGTCTATAAACGCACATACGACACGAATACCAATGTAATTAACATTGCTTATTAAAGGCCTTTCTCCAACTGGAGATAATTTTATTTTAATGGAAGTTTATTAGAGAGGTTCGTAGCAAAGCCATAATACCCACACGTGTCGATTTACCAAGTTAAGCAACGTTTATAGAGGTCAGCTTGAGGATGGGTGACCATTCATTACATGCCAAAATTTCTTAGTGTCTCTAAAAGCACATTAGGATATTAGTCTTCCCCGGCACGCAAAATGCAACTGAAGGAACATAGGACACACTTTCTCCCTCTACCTCGGTATATATTGGATAATTTTCAACCAAAAATGACTATTTGTTCCGGGCTGTCATTTCAAGGCTGTTGATAATCGTTACGGGTGCCTGCTAACCAGTCTTACCAAGAGGTTACCCAGTAACTGGGTTGAGGAGTCAGGATCGGCAATCATTGCGTTCAAAATACTGATATTCAGTAGGATCAGGTTAGACCGCAAACCGACGCCGAGATAGTTTTGAAAAGGCTTTCTTTTCTGAAAAAAAAAACCCTATTATAAGCTAGTCAGATTGATATGGATGTTCGTTAGTAATAACAAACATAGCGTTATGTAAGCCGACACCACGGTATCACTCGGCACCGGTGGGTCTTCGCGAAGTCATACGAACATTATAATCGCGTTCCGATATTGCGATCAGTGCACGCCTGTCCTTAATTAAAACGTCGCGCGTGCATGTCGTACTCGCCTAGTGTGAAGGAATCGTTAAGTTCTTGTAATTTCTCCGATCTTCGAGCTTAATTTCCAAATGTCAACTAAGCACCCTCTTCTCAAAATATGTCATCATCATGATTCATTATTTTAGCCGTAAGACGTCTACTGTTGGACATAGACCTCCCCCAAGTTTCACCACAACGAACGTTCTTATGCGTCTCGTATCCATCGGGTTCCCGCGATCCTCAGCAGGTTATCGGTCCACCGTTTGGGAGGCTTTCCAACACTACGTCTTCCGGTAGGTGATCATTACTTCAGAACTTTTCGGCCCCGCCTACCATCTGTTTTGCGAGCAATATGACTCCTGCCCATAATCTCCACAATGTTTTAGGACTGTTTTTTTTTAAACCATTCTTTTTATGTTATTAGATATAAAAAACGGTTTAGAGTTAAAATACAAAAAGTCAGCTAGATCTTTCAATCTTACTTCTTTACTTCAAACTGTTTTTTTTTATGAACATACTCTTTGCAATCAAATTGAGGACGTGCAACATTTGCTGATAGAGTCTTTACTCGGAACGGAGATAAACAAGTTTACGGATTGGATGTACTCGTAAATTGAAAATAGTCGATTGAATTGATTGAATCAATCTGATATACTCATCAATTATCTAAGCTGACTAAAAAGTGCCACTTAATTAAGGTGCTTTATGGATTCCAGGACACTTTTTTTGATACCCATATACTTATTTAACTTACATATTTTAATATATTTAGTAGTAAAATCAATCGCTACGATGGATCTACCATATTCAGGTCAATAAAAACAGATAAAAATAAACAATTTTATTCATAGCAAAAGCTATCATTTCCCAATATTGTCAAAGTACCGATGCATGTTGCGGACAATTTGTTAGTTTCAGACCACACACCAACTTCTGTAATTATACGATAAATTAACAATGGTAAAAAAGCTAGCAGTAATTAACATAGTTTTAACCGAACTAACACCATAAAATGAAATTCCTAAAGAAGAAACGTTAGTAACCAGCACTAATGACGTTTTACATGGCTGATAGCCAATATTAAGGCAAAAAGTAATGGCGAAGATGCACGATCGCAGGCCGAAGCTTCGTCAGGGGCGGGGTGGGGATGATTGATACAGCGGCATGCGCGCGCGCAGCTCAAGCGGTCACGACGCGCGAGTAATCGTTGCGTTTAAATATTTTCATAATTTCCTTCTGGTTCAGAGTGAACAATGAATATTGGGTAATGGAGGTGATTGTGATCAGGTTATGTGTTAAAGGAATTGAATTTAACCAGTGAAGTAACAATCATAATTTTATTAGGCCTGTTTTTTCAATAGTTCGGTTTTTTTTGTAGGTAATCTGAATTTCAGCTTTACAGCTTTTGTACAGAAAATATGTCAAACTTGAAAAATCAAGCCTAAAGGATTTGATTTTCACTTCATTGGCTACTGACACCGTTTCTATTTTTGTTGTTCCCTATTTTATTATTGATAGGCTCGCGTTTGACCTCTATCTCTCCTGATAATAAGCAATGAGGCAGTAGACGATGGAGCATGTTTGCCTAACCGAACCTTCTCATCTTAGTAAACACCTTATAAAGATGGTGTTTGTCACTCTCATCATCTGTTCAGCCTTTAAGTTTAGTGTCTTAGCATAATCTGCCTTTTAATGTTCCTTCTGCTGGGAGTCAGGCCTCCTCTCTAGTAGAGGGAATGGGCTGTAATCCACCACAGGTGCCCAGTGCAATTAGGTCGATATCACATATCTTCGAATTTTTTGTTCTAGGACATGCCGGTTTCTTAACAATTTTTTCTTCACCGTTTTGAAGACGATGAAATAAATTTCACAAAGTAATGCGCCTGGCTGGGTTTTAACCGATGGCCTACAACTTATAAGTCGGGGTAATTATCACGGAGCACCACTGCTCTTCAATGTCTTAATCATAAGTAAAAACTGCATGGATTCAATCCTGTCAGTCCTTTCAATCATTTCCGATCCCCTGCCGTGTCAAGTGTTGAAGGTAACTCGATGCTTCTTGTAAGGTAGGTCGTGCTTATCGATTACTGCAACTTGATAGTGACAGGAAGAATCGATACGAGACTCCTTGGCATTATTACTTTCTAGTCCTGATTTAATGTGGTGTAGAAATCTAGTAAACACAGGTCTCTAAAGACGATTATTCGGGAAAGTATTCTCTTCTAAAAAGAAAAGTATTCAAGATATCATTAATGAAATGATGTTGTGACATGACAACCGTAGTGTAAGAAGCCATGTATATTATAAAACAATAATCTCCACCTCTATATCTATATCTACTAATTATGAAGAGGAAAGAATTGTGCTTTTCTTTGTCTACACTAATATTGTAAATAGGTAAAGTTTGTTTTTATTTTGTTTGTAGGAGGTAATCTCTGAAAGTATAATAATATATTATTTTGTTTTCCATATTATGTCGCAATAGTTTTTCAAACCGGGGGTTGTCTTTGGATGCACTAGCATAGCGTGTACAGGGATAATCACCGGTTGATGATACCACGTTCCATTAAACGCACAAAAAAGGCCTGTTCGAGTTGGTTTCGGCCCCTCGTACGCCTCTCAAAGGTCCTGGACCTTTGAGAGGCGTACGAGGGGCCGAAATCTATTTTTCGAAATCGATTCAATCCTGTCAGTCCTTTCAATCATTTCCGATCCCCTGCCGTGTCAAGTGTTGAAGGTAACTCGATGCTTCTTGTAAGGTAGGTCGTGCTTATCGATTACTGCAACTTGATAGTGACAGGAAGAATCGATACGAGACTCCTTGGCATTATTACTTTCTAGTCCTGATTTAATGTGGTGTAGAAATCTAGTAAACACAGGTCTCTAAAGACGATTATTCGGGAAAGTATTCTCTTCTAAAAAGAAAAGTATTCAAGATATCATTAATGAAATGATGTTGTGACATGACAACCGTAGTGTAAGAAGCCATGTATATTATAAAACAATAATCTCCACCTCTATATCTATATCTACTAATTATGAAGAGGAAAGAATTGTGCTTTTCTTTGTCTACACTAATATTGTAAATAGGTAAAGTTTGTTTTTATTTTGTTTGTAGGAGGTAATCTCTGAAAGTATAATAATATATTATTTTGTTTTCCATATTATGTCGCAATAGTTTTTCAAACCGGGGGTTGTCTTTGGATGCACTAGCATAGCGTGTACAGGGATAATCACCGGTTGATGATACCACGTTCCATTAAACGCACAAAAAAGGCCTGTTCGAGTTGGTTTCGGCCCCTCGTACGCCTCTCAAAGGTCCAGGACCTCAGGGTCCTGAGATAAATAAACGTATAAAAATAATAATAATAATATATTTATTTGCTAATTGGGCTGATAGTTAACATTTCTTCACCGATAGATAGCTGCTTTATTCTATATATGCGGCTATATTTTAGATATGCGGGTGTAGCTGCGGGCAAAAGCTAATAGTGTAAAGATTTTTTTTATTTGTATAATCTCTACAAAATACAAAACAAAGTGGTTTTCCGCGTCTCTCTATCTCCTCGTGTCTTCAAGGCTAGAATTAAAAGGCTCTTAATAAATTTGTGCTCTTCACCATCGACGATTGCATCAATACTTACCATCAGGTGTGATCGCAGTCATGCACTAGTTTACATCAATAAAAAAAAGTTTGGACATTTTTCCGGGAGTAAAATTGTTAAGTAAAATTTTTTCTTTGAGATCATTTTTGATTTCCACACAGGTGAAGCCACTGGCATAAGTTACTTTATAATATGATTGTAGAAGGTTTTGATACCATACCTTGCAGATTAGGTCGACTTACCCTTCCTACGGCTTCCAAGACTTCTCGCCTGAAACTCGATAGGCACGGATTGCAATCAATAATATTAATATTGTCACAAACACGGAACTGTCGGGTTTTATGATACTGTTGCCAAGGTTCAGCTAATATCTTGCAATGTATTTCTTTGACAATGTTTTATAGATTAGCTAATATTTAAAATATATTGATGACATAATAAAGGTTATTTTACAAACGGGCTCCTAATTAAAGAACAATTATTACATTTAATTTTGATTAATTGGATAATAAATTAATATTATTTTAAACCCTATCTTGTGACCACAGCGTCTAGTCTTACTTAGATTCATAACCTCAACATGAACTTAACTCAATCATAGACAAACATTCTATTTTTGTCTATGATGGAAGTTTTCTTTTGAAGTGCCTCGCTAACTTTATTGAAAATAAATAAATAAAATGAAGTAAATAATATTTGTGAAGTAAATTAACTTAAAATTATGATACAATTATCGTAAACTAGTAACTGGTTATATGGTGGAAAAAAAAATGTGATGTCATTAGAATGCCAAAAGAAAAAATAGTTTTTTTCTTAATTTTCTTCATATGTCATCTTAAGATTTTTTGATGAAATATGGCCAGTGATGCAATACGAGGTGACTGGATTTGTCATAAAAACTCTTTTGGTAAGTTCAGGTAAAAATAAAAACAAGAGAAATAAACTCTTTGTTTAGTTTTTCTTGTGATTTTTCCTTTATGTGTACAATGTTTAAGGATTAGATACTTTCCCCGCTCTCGTTTAATTAAAGTCTTATTTCCCCGCCATGATTACAGCGCGTGCGGCGTCATTCAATCGTCGTTGCCCACATAAACTACTCACTAAAGAAGCTTCCTTCGCATCAAATTAGGCGGTTTAATTATTTACTAGCACTAAAACGTACTGTTAACACTTACAAAATATAAGTTGACCTACCCTCACCCTCTTTTTACTACCGCGGCAAAGACGAGGAGGGGAAAATAAAAGGCTCTTCAAGGATCAAATTAGGGTAGTCTTTTCGGACACTAAAACGTTGGAGGAAATAAAAGTGATGCGAGGAACAGTCTGCTCCGGCAGGTGTATTTTTCCTTTGGGGATAAATAATTCTTTCTTTAATTTTGTATAAGTGCCTACACGGGTCTTCATATTTGAGGCTGAGCAGAAGATACGACGAACAGTAACTGTTTTAGTTCAAGATAATTAGTAAAAGCATTAATATCGAATTATCTAAAACAGTAGTTTTCCGTTTCATTAGTGTAGCTTTTAGAGATAAACGAGACTTATTTATTTCGTATACCATCTGAATACCGCAGACAGGTGAAGCTTGTGTCAATCGCACATACCATCTCTGTGAACGGTTGTCATTATAATAATTATGATTTCAGTTAATCTCGCACATATCCGACGTATCAAGATTTGCGTCATGCCGTGTGGTGTGTGCGACTTTACAACATAACATTGGACTGCGCAATTTTATACATTACACAAAAGTATTTAACAAGTCGGCTACATGTTTGCATTTAACGATTGATATTGGCCGCCCTGAGATGGCCATCGCCATCTTCGGCGATGTTGACCTTAAGCTCAAAAGCCGTAGGTTTGATGTGTTCTATTCAGCTGTGACTAACAGCAATTCATGTTTGACAATTTTACGAGCGCGACGATTCACCAATGGCGTCCACTTATAACTGCCGGTTCCGCTCAATAAAATGATCATTTATTGCGTGCACGCTGAGTTAGTTTTATTGGGCATATGTAGGAACTAACATTTTTGTTGTGCTACAAGGAAATTTATTTGTAAACACACTTGCAAAGCTACTTTATGCTGAGAAGAAGTTTGACAAGATTTATTGATAAACTCTTGCACAGCTCTGTAAACTGTGTAGGTGGACATTGAAATTGCAAACTTTTTGGAGTTCATCATTCTAATTTTGAAAATTCTAGAGCTCTATTTTTGTGGTGGCAATTTTTGAGAAAGAAAAGTTGTCTTCGTATAAAATTTTACTGTCTTTTTAATTGTAGGTAAACTTTTTAACTAGGGAATTTACGTACGGCACCCATCATCTGAAGATGATAAAATTTACTTTGACAACTGAACTCATATCTACTAAATCTTTTATCCTTCTTTGTCAAATCCCTCTAAGGTTCTCTGCAAAAGATCGCTTCTAGCGATAAGACTGGCTATTGTTACTCCTTATTAATTTTAAGCTCCTATTGTCACTTACTATTGTGTACAATAAAGAGTAAAATGGTTTATCTTTGTAAATTTTCTCTTAAAAAGTAGCAGTATTAAATAGATAAGAACGATATCTCCTAATTTAACATTTTAAACATATAAAATTTGTTTTTTTGTTTGTAGGAAGTAATCTGATTCAATTGCTAAAATTTTACCGATAGAAAGCTGTTTTATTCCTGAGTGACATATGCTATAATTTATGTACGTGGGTGAAGCTGCCCGGAAAAGTTAGTTCTTAATAAAATTAGTGGACATCGATGCACAAGTATGACCATGTTAGCAAACTCCGATACCATGGCAGGCTGTTTACACAAACATCACAAAGGTGCCGCCAAATATACCAAGACGAAAACGTTAGGCTGCGACCACAGACAATAGAATGATTGGCAAGTGAGAGTGCCATAGAGTACTAATTGAACGTCAAGCAACATCGGTAAATTGTTTTGGAGTTCAGTGACTATGTTAATTATTCGCAAATACATAAGGATCTCGTGTTCTTAATGAACACTGCTGTAAAATTGATGTAGTTTTATTTTGCAACTAGAAAATAGAAATACGTATGTGGAATTATGAATAAATTTATGTTTTTTTTTAATGTACATTAAAATTAGATACCAAAGATTTTATATATCCTAAAGCTTACAGAGAAGGCTGACATTTGTTGTCAAATAAAGCAAACATTCTTATGGAAAACAATGTGGCCGCATCTTGTACCAGAAACTAAATTCTTTCTAAATTTGACACTAGCTAAACTGCTGAAACTGAGCTAAGCGAAAACAAAAAAATCATCAGTAAAAACTGCAATTATTTGTGGTGAGGCAAACTGCCGTCATTATAAAAAGATTGGTCAGATTTGTTTTTCTGATTACGATTGTGAAGCATAATATAGTTGGCCTTATAATGTTCCCACTGTTGGGCCTCAGACCTCCTCTTTATTCTAGGGCATGCCGATGCCGACTCACGATGTTTTTCTTCACCGTTTTGAGAGCAGTGGTGATGAATTTTACGAATATGTAATTAATTCAATTTCGGAAAAAAAGTTGTCGTGCCATTTTTAATAACGACGGTTGGGTAGTACGGAACACTCAGCGCAAAGTCCGCCTCGGACTTGACCGTTTTTTTTTTGTTTGCTGCGATTTGCTACGAACGCATAGTATTTCGTAGCTCGTAGCTACAACAACTACCAACTAGGTTTTTGAAAGAAATTCTGGTTGCTGTAGTATTTCTAGTTTTACATCGAGGATGAGAAAATTAGATCCTACTTTATGCTTTTACATGCTAATTGTCACTGGTTAGTGTTTTTGGTAATAATGCTAAGATAGTCTAATACATGCAAATTTGAATTGAAATAAAAACATAAGTTGAATAATGTTAGTCAAGACTGAGAAAAAAAACAATGCTAAACGACTTTGCATATAGAATTATCAACCTACATAGTTATTGTAAAGAGGAAAGATTTGTGTTTTTTTGTTTGTACTGAATTAAATTAAAAATTACTACGCACGATTTAAAAAGTTCTTTCATCATTGTTTCACCCAAATGTTATCACTTTATCACTGGATAACATAGACATAACATTTTCTACTTTCTCGCGGGTGAAGCCGCTGGAACAAGCTAGTTCACAATAAATAGCAAAACAATAGAAACGAATATCTCTGCATATTATAATGTATTCAAAAACTATACCAGTTACTTCATCTTCTTAAAAGTTAAACGCATACAATTTTACTAAATTTGGCCTCATTAGAAAAGGATCTCATAGATGATATGCATTTAATACAATAGACAAAAACCATTTTTTGTCTATTCCTCTATTGTTAAATCTGTCTGTGATAGTTCTCCGAATGCTGTGGGGTATTACCTCAACGTCACAATAAGATGTCCTGTTTACATCACTCGACCAATCTTGATCTTTGACACATTTATACAATTATTGCTTATGGTAATTATGTTTATCGTGATTTATAGCGACGCAGTTAATGGTAATAGTCTATTGTTGGATTAAATGCATAAAGTGCCATGAGAGACTCGCGTTCATGTATGCCATACTTAAAACTCATCATAACACACATATATTATACTTATAAGATGAAGTTATGAAAAATATTGACACTTGTGCGTAAATAACATTTGTAATATATTTGTACTTACTGTTAGAACTGGCTGAAGACGGAATCTTGTTATTACTTGTAGCGTGGTTATTGTGAAAATATTAGAAATTTGGAATAACTGTAAGTTGAGATGTATGGGCGTGTTACTCGTGTCAAACTTAGATTAGAAACAATAGAAAGTCGAATTAAATCAAGATGGATGCTCCATAACGAACATCGTTGTCTCTCTAGCCTTTTCCCAACTAACTTCGGGTTGGCTTGCAGTCTAATCTGACTGAACACTTGTGTTTATTATGAAGCGACTGCCAATCAGACCTCCAAAACGGTTACTGGGCAAAACTATACTCCTTGTATATACTGATAGTAAGACTTTCTGGCGTCTGACTACCTGTAACGACTGTCAAAGATGGATGACAATCGTGACCAACGGCTCCAAGAGTTTTCAAAGGCACGGGGTGTCAGTAATGTCCTAGATAAACTTAGTAAAGTACATATGAATTAAAAAAATCATATTTGTTCTTGTCGGGTTTTGAATCCGCCAATGGGCCATCAAGACCAATAAGTTTAATGATTTACATAAACTTGAAACCCAAATAGGTGTTTGTTGATGTCATTATTTATTCGATTGACAGAACATTAGCCAGTATCAAGTAGGTTAGCTCACAGTTTTTGCGAGGGATTGAAGTGTGCGTGATCTCTTGTCGAGTACCGTTATAATATAAAATGTTTGCGCAAACTGTTTCACATGTACTTTACATAAAGTTGATTGAACGGTTGTGGCCGAATGTGATTGGAACTGAACTACTGTTATCGCGGCGTGGCTTTTGTTTGATGTTTCTTTTAGAGCGGTTTCTCTAAATGGTACAAAGTTAAGTAGGTAAGACGAGCGTAAATGTACTATCTGTTCCTAATATACACATACAAAATGACTATTAATTCAGCTAGATTAGGTGCTCCTAAATGTATTTGCTTAGATCTTTTATTATGAAATCATTCCTGTAAACGCAAAACCCAATCAGCTGTTTTAATTATAATTTTTCGTTTTGGGAGAACAAAAACATACCCTAACTGGATAGCAGTTTTTTTTAAATCTCCTGGGCAGTCCATGGTAAAATTAGTTTATATTCATGAGTATTTTCACCCCATGAAAGATCGTCAACGAGTTATGAGTCAACTTAAATGAAATACGTAGACATGTATAACGTTCTTTTACTGCAAAATTAACTAAGCAAATGTACTCGGATAGTTTTAGACTATTTTTAGTCTTATAAAAACAATATAGTCATAATTCAGTTAGTCTTACAGTGTTTCCCTTGCTGGACTCGGGCGTTCTTTCTAGGAGAGTTAATGGACCGAATTCAACCACGTGGAAACCACCAGTACGGGTTAGGTTTTAGCCTTAGTGTATTAAATAAAAATAAAAAATAACCCAGTAAATGTGGTTTTAAACCAAAAACATGAATCAGACGAGTTTAATTCAATCAATTAAACCCCTCTCCCAAAGCGTCAGTATCATGGCTATCAAGTTGTTTATAAACAGCCGGTTCAGTAACGGCGCGTGCGCACTTTGATCTCCCCTCCTCAGCCTCACACCCACGAGACGATTAATTCGTTCTCTTGTTTGTTAATTTGTTACTTCGCTTTATAGGGATGGGTTACATTTATTGTTTTACTGGTGGTACGGTAGATATATTTTTTTAGTTTATTTGATATAGGTATCAATTGGTCCTAAGATTTAATACTGCTTTGTATTTGTTAAATACTATGCAGTATTTACACTTCTTTATTAGGATTAGACATAGTGAAAATCATCCCGATATGTGTACAATATTTTGTGCGCCAAAATAATTTTTTTTTCTTTACATGCGTATAAGTTGAAATATACAGTTTAAAAATCTATTACATCTGAATATAGTTAAAATATCATAGTCTGAATAGATTTCTACTCAACCAGTACTTTTAGAATGAATTTTAACCTCAATGCATTGATGAAATCTGACGAGTTTTACCGCATGACTCAAAGCATTTAAAATCCGATTTGCATCTCTAATCCTAAGAAATAAAACTTGTAAAGAACTCTGATAGGTATTTCTTTTAATAAATCGAAATCTAATTGTGCTACAATTTAAAGGATTGTGTCTTTGTGACGCATCAACATAATAAATGAACATCTTAAAGCCCGTACACAAAATGTCAACCATTGCGAAATGTCATTTCAACCGACAAAGTGTTCAACTTTTATTCAGCATGAATAACAGATTCATCAGCAACGCACAAAAAAAAGTATTAATACGTCGTAGTAACAAATAAACGCGACAAAAAGGAACGACCGCATTAAATATAATTAATTAACGCCACATAAAAGAACACTAAGCGATCTTCACAAACGCTATTCAATGGCCGAATGTTTCTTTTCAAGTAGCTGTCTCTATAAACGCGCGGTGCTAGTGATGTGGCGCATGCGTTATCGACGTGATTAATTATCCAATCACGACACGCTATAAAAAATCTCTTTATATTGAAGGTATATTATATTGAACCGTAGGGATGGTGACATTACGATTGAAATGATAATCATTTGCGAACAATTGCGGGTCTTTTTTACTATCAGTTACTATAGAAAACTAGTTAACGTGCTTTTCGAATTAAGTTATTTTGACTAAGTTGATAAAAAATACAAATTATGAATAAGCGCTTATAGTAGGCATAACGGAATGTCACGGAGAAGTTAAGGCACTTGACTATAATTTTATTTTGACTGTTTGAAACGTTGGTCCTTCGGTATTTATTTTATAAGTGGTCCTAACATGCTGCATAAAAAATCCAGCCTTAGTTACGATGCTTATTGACAGTAACACCATCAGTAGCCCAGGATAATCTCCGTATCCAAACAAAACAAAATCACCTGACATTGATCCGCCGTCAATCTGGTAGGTTCGAGATATCGCACAGATTCTCACGGGCTCTCACGCCACGGACTGTAGTTAGTGGGTCTATGCAGACGGACCGATTCTCGGAATAATGATGTGTATCGCAACCCTAATGATACGTTTCCTATACTTGGAGATACAACAATCAAAATCTGAACGGAGGAGCTTAGGTACTGTAGACTATTTGGTGTTTGTTTTTAATGAGGATAAAGAAAGAACGCAACGTTCTTTGTTACAATATTTTGGAACCATTTATGAAGAGCAGCAAAAAAAAAAACGACGTAATATGGGTAGTTGGAAAATGGCTAGTCAGGCAGACTTTACCTACTTCAATACAATCACCATAATAATTTTCTAAATGCAGTAAGAATTTGGACTCAAACTGCTGCATGCATAATTTGCAAAAGCATCATAACAACACTAGATAGTTCATTAACTCCTCGGAATAATCATTGAAGCTTATCTTTATATCGACTTTATAGCAAATAGACGAGTTCGTAGAAAATGTAACATGTTACGAATACTCAGTATCATTTTATCGGAACATAAATGTATGAGAGTCAACATTTAATTAAACTTTTATCATACATTGACTTTCAGGTATCTACCGTCTTGACGTCTAAACCCGCATTAAGGGTCATATTTTTAGAATTACATATTCGAAAAATCAATTCTAAAAATATGTAATTGACAAATGACTCGATATTTGAGAAAATACACACCAAGATCAAACAAACTTCCTAAATGGAGTGAAAATCAAGCAAAAAAATTACGTCAAAGAACAACTTTCAAAGCAAAAGCCGACAGTTCCGCAAGCTAGTGCTAATAGAGTCTCCATAGACGTTGTGTCCATATCGAAGAGTGTTGCTACTGTTTAATAGCGGGCGTTTTGATTACAGATTACAGTAATTACGATCAGGATCCTGGCGAGACACGCGCGGCGCAGGGCGGGGCGCCCGCGCACGCTAGCCTAGCCTCATTATACATCACACAGTTTGAATTCAAACACAATTTTCGAATTTTAAATATTATGAAACAAATTGATGCGATAGACATATTTAGAATAAAGTTAAATTGAAACAAAACCAAATCATGACCATATTGAAAGCATTCGCAGAACCATTCTTAGGAATAGTTCCATTAGCTTTGGCTAATGGCTTGAACATCGAATAAATGCAAAACCCCGATTATGTGTCCAGTGATGAAAATAGACGCAATCAGCTAACTTCGAACGCTTCTCATACATTAGAAAGCAATTATTCGACGAGTTTACGCCCATTTTACGCCACATGTAACACCGCGTCGATCAAGTGAATTATATTTCCAGTTTATAATATCCAATATTATTTCTATTGCGTTGGGAGGCACCGGTAGCGGATAATTAGAGGATAGCAGGCAGGTCGCGCGATAACTAGTCTTAATGACGTGAAATCGCACTCCGACGCCGCGGCCATCTTGGAAATGAAGCAGCGATGGCGGGAAAGCTCGCAATTAGCCATAACAGCACACCGCCTGATCACGGCATATCGAGCTTTGCCGCACATCATGAAGAATATTATGACTGCGAAAGTCTTCAAAGCTACCACCAACCATACATTTTCGTAGAAACGCTAACTAGTCATAATTTTATTGCGTTTCTAGTCTTTATGAACTCACTGTTAAATTATTTTATTATCCCTGAGTTCAGAACACAATTTAATCCAATTCAGAATTCTCATGGGTGACTTAGACAGGAGAGTTAAATAAAAACTACCCGCCACTTAGATACCGTTTAATGAAAATTATATCGAGTTCTGACGAGAAGGAAATCGCATTGATGCATTTTTTGTCATATCAGACAAAGAACTATGGAATAATCGATTCCCACAATTAAGTAGTGAGTTTGATCGGCGATGGGATCTGGTCCTGACTGCGGCTCTGACAGGGGGCAATTTGGAGCCACGATCAGTGCTACTGTTCCCCTCAAGCAATGGTTTGGACACGCAAACTCCAGCTAACACAGACATGAAAAAATCTTGCATAAATGACGATGATAGATTATGATTAGATGACTTTCTATAGTATTTGCAGCCTAATAGTGAGAGGTTCTAATAATTTGATGGTATTGGACACTTTGAGTAAAGTATTACTTTAAGACTTCAAAACCTAAAACTTATTATTTACTAAATTCACAGTAGCGTAGCAGTTATCATAAGTCCCTTCAAAGATGAGGCATTTAGTTAGGCGTAAAAAAGCAGCAAGCTCCAGCAGTCTCAAAATGGCAGTCCTAAAATTTTGTTAAATTTGATTACCGCAAAACTGACTGTTACTAAAAGTATCGAAGGACCAAAAATGTAATAGTATGTCATCATATAACGGCTCGGACAAAAAATTGGCTGCCTAATTGGGGTCATTTTGGTAGCAAATAATATGTGTGGTTCTACCTTAGTAATACATATAAATTGGTATTGATGTTTCAATTAATTATTTATCTGTCCCATTAACGTGCTTTTCCGGGGAGGGTAGAAGATGAATTAATTTTTGATTATTAGATTTACTATATATAATTCACATAAAATCCTAGAGTCTAGCAGAGTCGGTTGAGTACGAAAATATTGATAAATAGTAATTAATGCTAATTTTATCCCAATTGGTTTTCACACATCTCTGCAAAAGTATATATTTTGTTAGACGTTGTTGTAAAATTGAGATGATTATGTTCAAATGACTACTAAAATGTGGATCCATCGACAATGAGCGGGTCTGTCGCCGCCGGCGCATGTGACGACACGCGAATCTAACTCGATGCGCCTGCGCAACTCTATTTAGTTTTAATTTGAAACTAATTCTTTCTCTCTAATCATTATATTTTTTCATCGATGGAATGCAAAACTGTGTTGGTTTTTATGTGAATGCAATTTGACTGCAATTACTTTTGAGATTTCTTTAAGGTCAAGCATGATTATCGTATTTTGCTGGTCGGTATAAGATCTGATAGCAAAAAATATTTTGCGATCGGTAAAATTTTGTACAGAACCCTGAGAAACGTTAAAAATCGTCTGGCGTTAAGTTGCATATTTTTGGAATGCATGTTACAGAGTGTACACAACTTGTTATTGTGAATATTTGCATTGCCATTATATGTACTGTAGTTTGTTAATTACAATACTGTTTTAATGTTAGTAGACACAAGACATACGATTATGTATTGGGTAACATTTGGAGGATGACACAAACTTTCATAAATTATTTTCGATTCTATCGAAATAGGGAGCGTGCCCAGCTCCCGCCTTTAATAATATTTAAATTTAGAACAGCGAAGGGATGGGACATGTGTGTTGTAACGCGTTTGGCGAAATGTGATTACAGTCGGTAATTAACGAGCCGCTATTTATGGCTGCCTACGCGACATTATTTAAATATTTTCTTTTCATATTCTAAAAACAGCGTACAGGCCCAGCCGTTTCGGAATCATACTCTTTTGTAATAATTATCATTGTATTCGTGAAAGTGTTTTACCGTTGGCCAACCGTGTCATGTCCGTTTTGTCCGGTCTCTTGAAATAAAGCACGCTTTCAATTGCAGACTAATTATTCCAACACGAGAAACTCATTCGGTGCCGTCAGTTTTTACGTGTAAAGAGATTAGTCCACTTAAACGACAGTCGCACTCAAAGGAGCATTGTGATGCGGACCGATAATGATGATATGTTAAGAAAAGTATTACATTTTGTCCATAAGGGGCCGTTGAAAAGGAGTGTTTCTTATAAAATTTCATTTGGATTCAGTGCTCGTCTCACCGGTGTGTCACAGACTCTCCGCTTATGAATAAATTACGGTTGTACATTAATTTATTGATTGTTATTCAAATTGGGTTTCTCAATCGGAGGTTGGAGGTGATGTGTCTCGTCTCGCTTTTTGTCCCCTCTGATGTTTTGAGGTTGACTTGTACTCGTTGTGCGCGACGGAAAATTGTTTTCGAATGCTCAACAGGGTTTGAATAGATACCTACTCGTGATATTATTGTGATTTACTATATCTGCGTCATTCCGCATTGATATCTTGAACGTATCTAATTTTATTGTGTACTAGTTTGTGATTTGTGACTGACGACTGGAAAATTTATACAAATTATGAATTTTCCGAGTGTGAAATCTAGTAGATAATACATAATTTTATTTCGAGGATTATTTATCTATAAGCGATTTCGATGAATAATGGGGTCATGGTATTTTTTTTGTTTCGAAGAGATGAAGAATGAAGTAGATTTGTCCTATTCATAATTATTGCATTTGAGTAACGGTAGTGCAGCAGCAAGTCAATAATGATTAGCATAGGTTTTTTGTGATAATTACGGGAAATTCACAAATGATTAAAACCAAATAAACAAAGAATGACGATTTAAGGAAAATATAAAGAAAAACTTATAAGTAATTGACTCATCGTCCAGATAAAGATTAAGACATCTTTAGAAACTTTGTAAGTGATCCGTTATAAAATGTACGTGTTCGGACTTCATTACAAATAATGTTACGTCCTCAATAGTTTCAGATACAGTCATAGCGTTGTATGAAACTATAATAAGTAAGTAATTATTATATCCGCCATATTGGCGATTTGCGCGCGCGCCGTCCGATTGGTTAACGTCTGAAAACCGATTCATCGTCTATACGGAGTTATTATTATTCTTGGCGTTATGGTTTCTAAGAATGTTCGTCGCCTCAACTGTTTGTAATGACAAAGGCAGTTTTTATTATTTGATCGCTCGCTCGTTTCTGTTAATTGTTCCGGAGACGTGATTTTAATATATCATGCATGTTGACTGGTCTCTTTTATCGTGTATGCAAATAAGTATCGATCCGTCGTGGGGCAGCGGCCGCGCGCTCGGGCCTGCGCCGGCGCACAACTGCGAATGGCACATAAAACAGTCGTTTAGCACTCGTTGCTTTGTTTTGGGAACCTTTTTGCGTTGAATTGAATTAGGCATTTGTTCGTCAAAGCTTGAATGTTGAACTTTATTCTACACGTACAGTTGAACAATGAAGGCATTACTTAAGCGTTAATTTGCATACAAATGGATTAATGAAGTTTTAGTAAAACAGAAATGTGTATTTAGTTTCAAATATTGGTCTGCTACTACAGATACTTTAAAGTGTTGATGGAATGAAATGAGGTTCGTCAACTATAGAAATAAGTTATATCTCAGATCATTGTGTAAATTCGGTAGCTACACTACAAGCGCCTCCGTAAAGCTGCCGCTCCACAACAGCCACAAAGCTAAGCTTCGGAGATACAGTTTCGGTAACTTGTTATACTTTTATAACGATGAAAAAGTTTAGACAACTACCTACCTTATTACAAGGAAATAATGACGGCATCAAAAAGGTTAGAAATGCCCGAAAATCTGCGTTCTCACCCATAATGAAAAAGTGCTAAATTTTATAGAGATCAATAGGATATTCAGAATTTTGATTTCTAAAATGGAATGATATTATTCAGTTTTTAAAGTTAGTTATGCCGACGATATGTTATTGTGCCCCAGCTGCAAAACTAAATATTTTCAATCAACTATTCTTAAATATATATTGGCTAGGTAAACCAATTCGCAATCATTTCTTCAGAATTATTTGTATTAAAAAAAATAAAGCTTCTATAGTATAATTATATAAATATAAACTTATTTAAATGATATGTTATATTAAAAATACCTCGTTTACAGTATCTGTATAATATTTTAATTTTTTTATTCATCTGCCATATTGTTTGCGGTCACTGGTAGAGAATGCCTAAGACATTATGTCCGCTTTTGTATTTGCATGAAAATTCAATAAACAAACATTTAATGAAAATGTTCATTTGGTCTTTTTATAGCATCGAGCAGCATCCAGTCGCCATAACGCATTAGATTCAACCCTAAAATGACTCGCGTATTCTTGCTCCATTTGACTTGCTGATGCTACCACCGGTGGTCCTACGGGACCCGGGGTCTCTTATACCTCTTCTATTTGTTAATAAGCACCCACAAGTGAGCTCGAGGGTTATGTATGCATATCATTATTGTAATGCTATCGTCAGATATTAAGTCTTCAATTTTTATCAACTGAATTTGATTGCTTTTAATCAATAGCCATTGTAATTTAAACTAGTAATAAATGTTAGTATATACTATCTGAGTTGTATAACTTTCAGTTATATGAAAGTCATAAGATTTGATTTCCGCATTGTTTCTATTCATAATTCCAGAGACAATATTCCAAGTTATTATATTGTACATCATTTCAAATGCATATACTGAGATTATGTTGAACTCTTGACTGTCTGTATCCTGTAATATTTATCTACTTACAGTCTTTTGTATTTACTTCGTATTCAATACCTCTAGCATCTGTATTTATGGTTATATTACACTGAAACAAAATTTTAGCTTATTTTTTTTGGTCCTCATTTCACCAAAAAAATGGTCCTTCCTCCAATTACCATATTTCCTCTATTGTCTTAATTTCATCTTCAAAGTCCAATTCATCGTCAACACCGGATCCCTCCCATCATGTACCTCCCAGGAGGACTCTCATCTGAGGGTCATCACTACCGTGTTACGGATCGCCCCCACACTGTTTACCCTCTCGAGCTCGTCCACGTTGTCACATAATTGGTCACGTGTGGTCCGTAACTGTGGTAGCTCGTCCACTTGTTTGACGTACGAACTGCAAGTGGTTTTAGTGGAAATTAATGGAAGTTTTAAGTTCTTCAAATGGATTTGTAATTAACTTTCTATTCGGTAAAAATTTTTGTAAAGCGTCTTCGTCTTAAGCTAACATAGACTCTAGTGTTGATTGACTTCGAAATGCAGTTTAGTTCGATTTAAATAAAAAAAAGAAGAAAGAAAAATTATTTATTTGCCACACATAGTATACACATACTTACAGTAAAAAGCACATTTAGAAAACTTAACATAAGAAAAAACTCTGACACTATGTGTGACTCATTGCTGCGCTAAATAGGTCCAGTTCAGCAACAATGCCAGACAACTACATGGTAACTACTGGAAGTGGCCTGACGCCGGTTTTCAACTGAATCTTACTGAGAGTATACGGCAGGTCTTTACTTATTAGTGTTAGGTAAACGGTATATGTATGTTTAAGAAATGCGTAAAAGACCTACGATAAACGGCCACAAATCTTTTAATCCCCACTTTAGATAATGACGGGCTCCTGCTACATATTTAAGTGCCAATTATAGCATTTTTCCTTCGTTAAATATGACGCCAGTTATTAATGTCCTTATGATATTGGGAGTGGGCCCAGTGTGTTCCCCGAACAGTCGCTAATGTGCGGCGACCACGCCCCTTCCTGTCGTCTCACCCCCGGACATGATGCGCTTGCGCTGACACTGCGCAGCTGAAGGTTCAGGATAAATATAATCACTTAGCTTACAGGACTGCATCTATGTAGTTTATGATTCGGTAATTTTGAGAATGCAAATATTTCGTAAGTTGTTTGAGATGTTCAATCGCGTAAAAGGCCAGTGTTGAATCAACAATAATGTAGAGTAGGTACATCTGTACCGTATACACAGTCATAGAAATAGTGCACAGTAGCTGTACAGGATAGAACAATCAAATAGTTTATAAATGGAATATAATTTGAATAAGTAAATTCAAATAATTTATCAGATAAAACTAAAGAGATTATTGGAGGTAATGATATAGTACCATAATCTGTTTTAAAAAGTATTCCAATCAATACACATTGACCTTACGTCACTATAGAATCAATATCAAGAAAGAGTCCAATACATTCTTCAATAGTGAAGGTAGTGTATCGCTCTATAACCGCAATAAGTTCTCGCCATTCATTCTTATTTGTGATAGGAACGTTCGCTGTTATACAGTGAGTAATCGATATTGAGTCATTGATTAATGTTATCAATCCAACTTTGTTGTCTGATTGTATTTTGATTGTAATGTTTTGATAAAGTTTTATGTTTTGATAGTTATAATTAGGATTAAGCTCTGTCTTTTATTTTCTATTTAATCTCGTCTAGCATACAGGTTAACTAGCTTCAGCGGCTTCACCCGAATGAAAGTAAGCTTCTCTATATAAACTTACAACTCCCGTTTTATCTTCTTGATTTTGGAAAATCCTTTCTTATTTTTTTGTGTCATCCCTACAGCATCCTTGTGCATTTCGTCCTAAGTCCAAGAGTTTGGGCTAGGCATTGATGAGTCAGTGAGTGTGTTAGGATTTTGCGTTTTATATGTAGGTATAGATATTGATTGTAAATTGGATAGATCACAGATTAGTCGTCAAATGCCAGTCTTACGTCGGGTTCAAACCCAAGCAGGCGCTTTACTTTGTGTTATTTATTTCATCAAACTCTCAGTTGAAGCCATAGCCCCGGCAGCAGATCTCGACGCCTGTAGCACTAATCGGTTTACCTGTCGCAGTCGCCGTCACAACTGACGCCTGTGCAAGCGACTGTCACACATGCTCAGTTTTGCCTGTACCGTTACACTGGACAGGTATTGTAAGGCCTATCGGAGACACAAAGTGAGAGTTGGATCAATACTTCTGTGTATTAAAGCAATACTAAATTAATAGGTTATTGATATGCACAATAAGGCAGGTTATAAAGTTATAGGTTGGCTACACAAGATGCATTTTTTACCCAAGGGTAAAAAATATCGAAATTCATATTTTTAAAGCTGCCTATACTGGTGTGGAGACCTGCACAGTTGTGCAACATATACGCTCCGGCTGTGAAGCTCAACTGTACCTACAGGCAAACCTGTCCTACACCCTACTAACCTGTGTGATTCTGTGATAAGAATTGTTGCACGTCCATTCTGAGCGTTAATCTTATTGATCTGATTCCAAGTTGAATCGTATCGCAACCTAGTTTTAGAAGCTCCATTATCAAATTTTCTTAGGTTACACCTGATTGCTCAATTTAATAGCAAGATACAGCTGCATTGTTTCTGTCGCGTGCAGTTGCACTTAAAACGTCAGTGTTCGTGACTTATGCGTCCCGTTGTCGGGTGTCATCGGGTGTCGTCGGCTCGTCTGGCTACCGGCACTGCTTCGCCCACACGACCTTTGCTGCTTATTCACCACCTCGTACATTAATTTTATTGTTTTCGTTACTGAGTAATTAATTCACCTGAAAACCTGTTTTACATTTATGGGTGTCTTGTTTGCTGGGGTTTTAATTTTTGAATGGTTTTTGAAAGGCAGCCACCATTAGTAGTATCGTAATACTTATGTAGTGAAGCAATGCTAGATTACTTATCTCTAAGCACCAGTCAAGTTTTTAAGCTTAAGTAGATTTTCGATTAATAGGTTTCTTTTTGCTGCGGGTTCCGAATGATTGGCGCGTGCCTTTTCGATGTCTACGCTGTTTACCGGTACTTTCTTTATACTAACGTTAACAAACCTCTTATTTGCCAAATGGTAACATTAATGTGTAAAACTAAGGGCTACAGGATAGGAGCCCAGCGGGGTCGAAGCCTACTAGGGCCAAGGGAAACACGGCCCTGGTACGAAAAACAACGAAGGAACAGGAGTGGGTTTTAAGTCAGTAAAAGTCTGACATATCCTCTCACTCCGCCCAAGAGCGGGGGATGTTATTGGATGATTTTCCCACCTGCAAAAAAAGGATTGCAGGATTGTTTGAAAGACTTGCCGTGGCCCTGGACTAAATAAGGCAACTAAAGGAGCCCAGGTGGATTTTAGCCAGTTTAAAATCTGACACCACGATGGGTAGAACGAGAGAGATCGTTCTACCCACAGTGTTAGCATAGATTTGATAGAATTTCTCTTCAAAAAAATGTGTCACATTAGAAATTATTTCTATAAAAAATTTAAAAAAAATACTCCTCCTACGCATCCAATTACTTTCACTTAGAGAATATACTCATCATTTCGGGCACCTCGATTGCGTCAATTTGTTTGACGTGTGCATCGAAAAGCTACTAGTTTACCTGTAAAGTATACTAAGTGCTATAGTGTTGTTCTAGGGACCGATGTTGACTTGCATCCGTGTGTGGTCCTATGGCCGCACGTGCTCCTAAACAAAATGCTATAACTCATCAAATGCTAAACACAAACTTGAATCTTATTCCTATTTGACAAGGACGAAAATCGGTTTAACATAATATTTACTTACCAGATTGCCTCCCGAATGTTTGGCTAAATAAGACAGTGTTGCCTTTGAAAAAAAAGGATAATAGCGAAAGTGTTAAGTCGGTCTGGTTTGTTAACTTTTTGTAAACACATAAATTGAATTTACGTTATTTTTAGACACGAAAGACGTGTGTAGATATGCAAATTGTTTCAAATTGCAAGAGGATGTGCAAGTTTCACGCCAGACGTTGCGTGGGAGAGCCATTGTATTCTGTAAAATACTGGCGGCCATGCTATTACGCATTCAATGTCGCAAACTTTAATTAGATCATTTAAATCGTCGTCTCATGAAATGATATCGCTACAATTATTTTCTTTATCGCGATCAAATTCCATAGCATTTACAATATGCAATTTTCAATACCACACGGTTTTATAAAATATGAGATGTTCCAAAAAGGCTCAACCGTATTGAGTCGTCAAGTTTGTGTATAAAATTAATGAGAAAGTACACAAAGTGAGACAAAGGGCCAATAAAACTCAAATAACTTTTTATTCTATCAAAATGGCGTTCGGCGGCCATTAATAAGCTAATGACAGGCGAGTTTGACAGCCCGTTATCGCGCCATCTAGCGGGAACAGTTTAATATCGAGCACGTTTCTCTACGTCAAAATGTTATGATAGACGGTCACTTATTCTTTTTGATTTAGTGCCCCTCGCGTTGAGAACTGCATTGATTTATCAATTATTTCAGGTATGCGAGCTTGGTATTTTTAAGACACGATCTTACTTTCATGTCATACCGTTTGAATTAAATCATCAATTACTGTGTTCGATGCGTATTTTGGTATTATCTGATTGGTATGAGTAATACTTTCAATATATGAAACGGGATTGAAATAACAGCGATCAAGGTGGTGGTTTTATAAAGCTATTATAAACATTAATCGGATGCGAATGTAAATGGTTGCGTGGTGTATTGTTTGTAAATGGGGTGCGCGTGCGCAGCGGGGTGCGCCGTTTTATAAGGAAGTGACAGGATCTGGGGTCTCGAAATGACATTGTCACCTCATCTTTTTTGTCTCACTTGTCTCTGCCCTGTATATTTGGTACAAAAAGTTCAAGTGTGGCAGCATTGATAGTTATAATTAACGTTAAAAACTAATTACTTTTTTTTACTAATTGCTAAAAAACCGGTTTGGATTAACACACGTTTCTGAGCAATGATCGAATTCTAGTCATAGATAAAAATCAATCGATTTATTATAATGTCATATGTTATGTTCGATACAAATATTATAATACAATGATGGTTGACAGATTGTTGGTCTTCGATTACGATTCTTTTGGAACCCGAGATTTTTTGTCGATTTGCTTTTATTTGAATCGACATGGTTTATTTGAACGTTATCGGGAAGGGTTCACGTTATTGATTTTTAAAATGTATGTTTGTTTTGATGGACTGACTCTTTAGGATGTTTTTTATAACAATAATGGATTCGACACTGGTGGTTTTTGTGACGGTTGATATGAAGATATGCTTTACTGGTGCTTGAATTTGGATATTATCGGTGGGTCGAAAGCCATAATCTGATTTTGGTTTTTTTGCTGGTTTTACTAACCTTTATCAATGAAGGCATTAGCTGATAGGCCGTATTAATTTTAAAGAAATCTATAAAATTGCAGGAGGTCATACCGCGAAGTTAAGACTACAGATATTACCGTAGCTGCAGAGAAAGATTTGGCGTATTAAAAAAATATTTTTATATTACCAAAAACTAAAAACAAAAAGAACTGTGTTGAATGAAGCACATATTCTTGATACAAATATTGGTGCAAATATTGGAATCACGTGTTTAAATAAACTTGAAAACGAACCAGAAGGTGAGCCTAGACGTCATATATCTTCTAAGAATGGCGTTACATCATGATAATGATTCATTAGCTCAAAGAATGAAATAAAAATGATTTGCATAAGCCATAAAGATAAACACAACGTTTTATATTTTATTTGTGTTGATAATGTTTGTTATAGTATTTCTAAAATAGTTTCGCAAGAAATTGTCAGGAAAACTGGACAGAAAAACATTGTAATTCGGTAGAATTGTAAACCTTAATGATGCTGTAATAGGCTAAGACAATGATGATTCCAGTTCCTATGAGACATATTTCAATAAAGTAGTTGTAAAAAATAAAACAGGACACCGAAACATTTAGGAACTAAGTATAATCATCTATCATCCCCAAATACGACACAGCATAACTACATTAATGTATCCAAAAAACGAACCACGATCGGTATCCTTCGTATATCATCGGGATCGATATTAACGATGTCAGTGGGTCGATAAGTGTCACTACACAACTCTGTACCACAGACTACTACACATCGAGCAGAGATTGATCATGCAGCAGGTACGCATCAATTCTCTACTTGATTTATGATACCAATGAATTAGATTGACGTACTGCGAATCGATTTGTTTGTATAAAATTATTGCTGTGTCTTATGTGGGATTGTTTTGATTAAATTTTTCCTTTGATTTTTGATGTTATATCATGATACTAGTTTCTGCTAGCGACTTCGGTCGCATGAAAGCAGGCTTTCCGTACAAATGGGGGTACCATTTCATCCCCATAGGGGGTGACTTTTGAAAAATCCTGTCTTAGTGCTTGCCTACGTCGTAAAAGAAACCATGTGCAAAATTTCTTGCTATTTATGTTAGTTTGGGCGATGTGTTGATATGTCGGTCAATCAAACAGTTTCTCTTTATAAATAAATATAGATTATTGAAATGGTCTGAAACGACAATTTTAACAACTTTATTTTGTAATTTAGTCCCACAAAGCAAAATGTTTTGCTATTGTTGTATGTTTTATGTCGTTTTGACTAATTTGGTGTTCTATTAGGAAGGTAGTTCTGATTTCGAGCTAAGGGCTGGTATCTTTGCACAATCCTCATCTGAGTACTTGATACAAAGTAAAGCATCCGTTTCACTAGACAAGTGACCTACCTGCGGTCAGGGCATTAGTTTCCTGAAGTGTTTACGAGCACCGCAAGCCTTAGGTAATTAAACTTGGTTAGGGCTGGGTTTAACGATACGGTTTACAGCCGTCACGCGTCCATTGTATGGCACATATCTAGTGTTACCAAATGCGCAACTATGTTAATAGACAATGCTGAATGTGATTTCTAAGATTTTGTATTTAGCGGTTCTCAGGTACTCTGAGAAGCGAGGGCCAGAGCTACGAGATTGTTTGAATGAATTAAAAAAAGTCCTCTAAGAAGCAGAAGCTCTTTAGAGCTTTTGTAATGCATTGCATATACTAACAATAGTTTTAGTAATGGTAGAAACCGATTCAAGAGCCTCTTCTAAATATGTCACTTCTGATCGCTGTATTTGTTCAGTTACACGTTGTATAGAGTTATAAGTATGATTAAGCTTAAGATATGACCATCTTTGGTTATCAGACTTACTGATTTTGGACATCGCACGTCAATCCCATTCCGTCCCATCCAAGTTTTTGTAACTTACTCAGACATTACTGATATTGTAAACATTGCTCAAGACAGTCAAAATTCTCAAGTTCTTAATTACTCACGAGGTGACAGGTCACTTGCCTATAAACGGCATGATTGGATTTCCACAAAGGAAGTGACACAAGTCAGCCATCTTTTATACAAATATAGAGAACACATCCGTTTGGCGCCTCTATTGATCAGTTTCAGTCAACAGGTACTGCGAAGATTAGTACAAATTGTTGTATTGGAAATTAGTTTTTAAACACCTGTAATAGATTTGTTTATTGCTTACGTTCAGATGGTTACAGGCATTTGTCATGCGGCGATTTCTTTAAATGTATTGTGCATTAAAAGATTTTCCTACAAGTTTTTCCTGTTTGAGATATATGTTCCATACCTATATACTGTGATCAAGTGACAGGTTTTACAATCACAACTATTTGATTTATATTCATATAAAAAATACTATGTTTTTGCTTCAACTATTCTGAAATTAAAGGTTCTGGACATACATACCGGAGGAAGCAGCGTTGGAAGGCCTCCAACAAGGTGGACCGACGACCTGGTCAGGGTCGTGGGAATCCGATGGATGCGTGACGCACAGGACCGGTCGTTGTGGCGATGCTTGGGGTAGGCCTATGTCTAGCAGTGGACGTCTTTCGGCTGATATGATGATGATGATGATATTCTGAAATTGTTCCTAAATAAGAAAGATATATTTTTTATGCAAACCTGTGATAGTGATCTCAATCATCGGCACTCATGAATCCATTAGACCATTGTTTGATCATTTGTAAATTTGCCTCGTCGCCGCGCTGGGAAAAGTGACCCAGGGTCACTTTCGCGAATCAATGACTCTTCCCTTTAAAAATAATGAGTCAAGCCAAACACGCTTAGCGTCACAAAGAACTTTATTCACGATGATGGCTGTTTGCCGCTTTGCAGAATAAGTTAATAATGCAAATAAAGGCTGAGCTTCGAAGTTTACCTGGCATGTTCACATTTCACACGGTAACTCCGCGATGCGTCAATGGATCAACAGATAATTCGATGACAACGGCTTGCGTACAGCCGTGTGTTCCAATGAAGTCACGCGTTAAGGACCGCTCCAGTTTGTCGGTCCACTTAACGTCCGTCTCGCGTTCGATTCGTCGGCAAACGACATTTCACATTAAGGTTCCTCGAAATGTCACCATCGGCCGGCGCGCCTACACACGCCACGCAATAAAAGCGATCGATTATTACCTATATGTGTGAAAAGCGGAAGGAATAGGGCGCGAGTCCAGCTCGGCCGCGTCCGCCGGCGCTCGTGAGAACTGTCAATATTTGACCCCGGCTCGTTGCTACGCTTCGAAATTGTCTCAACGATCTCGATATTTTCCAATCACAAATATTATCTTAATAATTGACAGCGCCAGATTCCCGTCGCATTAATCCGTCGTAGTCGCTCGTCCGCGTCGGATCGCGCACCGGCTCTTCGTAAACATCGATTCATTATCTCAATCGCAGTGTTAAAGAACTCGTTTTTATTTGCGCTTTCTACGCATAAATAAATATGTATAAAGGTATATTACTGCGGAATCTGGCACGCGTCAATCAAACGGAACGTACACGAAACACAACGATTTGTCACTCCGCCATTTTGAGGCATCCACAATAACGGCCGCCATTTTGGTGACAATAATTAACAGATAGGCATCTTCGTCCGACCGCTTTCTAGTTTTTGTTTTCTAAAAATAATTATCATCACAATAAGCGAGGCGATCTCTTTCTACTTACCGCTGTTGCGGTATTTTGAATAAAATTAAGAGGCCAAATGATTTCAAATTCAATAGCGTCGGTACGGTTGTAATGAGCATCTATTAGAAACCGGTGGAACAAATGTTCATGTGTCTGACACTCAAGAAATCTCCAGCGTTATCCTCTCGACTCTAAATAAAATATGTTGAGTAGTGAATCGCTCGGTGCGTTCGCAACGGCTCCATTCAACTCGGTAGCCGTCGGTCGCTAAATAGTCGACGCTGAAAATATTTCAGCGCGGTATTTGAAGCGTTAAACAGCTGTTGAACGAGAGTTTAGCGCCGGTGGCGGCGGGCGGCGTGTGGCTGGCGGGCGCGGAGATCGGCGCGCGCGCTCGCGTCACGCCGTCAATGGCGCGGGTTATTTACCTCTCCTTATCACCTTTTGTTTTGCTCAAATACTTGTCTCGTTTCGTGTGACACTCGTAGCTTCCTAATACGCTACTGCACGCTTGCACTATGTGACATACGTCAACGTTGGTACGTCGACGTGGTTTGTACCTCCATGATATGTAAAACACCTGTACACAGAAAGAGTATAGAGCACTTAAGTTGATTCTCAATCAGGCAATCAACATTTTCAATTTCGACATAAAAAACTCCAAAGACAAAAAACGCCAAAGAATCCTCGGCATGTTTGCACAAGATATCGAGGATATCGAGCAACGCAGTGAAATAGAAGAAGCCACAGCTATTGGAAGGGCTAACATTAAACGCATCGGAGGCCGATCGGCGATACAGGTCCTTGTGTCCACATTAGCATCTCGAGCCAGGAGTGTGTGCAAACAGCGAGGGTCATCTGATGAAATGTTCAAAGGCTTTTAGTTCCCGAGAATTATTAAATGAAGCCCCAGGATCGTAATGTAAACACTGTGTGTTTGTCGAGCCAAGAACCTGTTGCTTTGTCGACGGTTTGATGCGTGCTTCGGCTTATTGGCGGTTATTTTATGTCTGCTAATGTTAAAGTGAGTGCGGCTGTTAATGTGGCAACATTGTGACACTGAACACATTTCCCTAGACGCAGTATTCTTGCATTCTTTGTTGGATTTCAGCTCATTACTGTATACATTATAGTTTCAAGTTGCGTTCTTCAAATCACATTTAGTTTTGAAATCGACAAAATTATGGAAGCCACTGTCCACCATAAGGCCATAACATAACACGGAACGTCTTCAGTCGGCTCAGAATGGCTGCATTTACAAGTTATTTGTGTGAAGCATCTTGTACAATCAGCATTCCCTCGTATATTACGCAAACACGAAGGCAGATTTCCCTTCGACGTCAACAATACATTGCTCAAATGAGTGTTGCAACGACCTCTGCGAAACACCAGATATGTGTGGATATCTAGGCAAATATGGAGGGGTTATGTCTAGGTAAACATGCAGGTAGCCATCCCGGGCGCTAACACTGCTAATGTGTGGACAAAGCTCGTCGTGACGGATCCTGCTAATAAATATTCCAGGGAGTGTGGATGCGCGAACATTGCCATCACGCCGCGTCGCCGCCGCGCTCCTACGGGAACCTAATGAACTCCTTTGTCCTTTATGCGGTGCTGCAACGCTTCTGAAACAAATGAATAAACTTTCCAAGCATCTACATGATTCAATGAAAATTCTGCAGCGATTTGTTTTAAAACCACTCTTCAAAATTTAGCAAATCCGTACAATTTAATTGTATAACCGAACTTGTCTGTTGACCTATTGATGATTTTGCGTTTTTCGAATTATGACTTTTATATTCTGCTTGTTAATGAGTATTTCTAAGTCCTCGTGCCCGATTGGTTAATTGTCGTGTGTTCAATCAATTCACACAGTCATCAATGTTTTCTCCTCGCACTGCGACGATATCTCCGCCGACATTAACAACTAAATGTTCAATATTTTATTACCACACGTATTTGTCTTGCATACCGACCAAACATGTTAAGCGCACATGACATCTTTCATTACAAGTTTCTATTTGATTTCGCCTCATAAAATCTACTCGCATAGACACGATTATGATTTCTATCACAAATATTACATTGTATAAAATATCTGAAACTTTACGATTTATAACATTCGACAGTGTTTCGACGACATAGAGTTCAATATTAGGTTCGGTGACTTTTCTTTGATTGATGGCGGAAGTCGCAGCACTTGTGTCAACGTCATAGAGTATATTTCCCTCTAACGCATATTTTGTGTTGTTATCTTCATTGATATCGGTAGCTGTAAATCATGCTCTATTTAGAATTGAGCTTAATTCTGAATGGTTTAAGGGCACTTTTGGTAGCGTGATGTCGACAGTAAAAGGCGCTAATCAACGGTGTGCCCTCCTGCTTATATCTGGGTATTACTTCGGGATTCTTCTGAGAACGGCATCGAGTCTATTCCCTGTTTATTCAAATAATAAGCAAGTGGGTTGTTTAATGGTTCCAATGGATGAATTCTTTCACTTTCCGTTTCATTGTTAGGGTCACGATCACGATCTAAACCGTATCAGTGTGTTTTTGTTTACACGTTACAGATTGTGTGCAATACTGTGTCAAGTGTTCACCTCGCTGGTTGCTCTGAGTACGTCGGCGACGTTTGATTCTTCACTTCCCTTGGCACGATGGCACCGTGTTAACGTGTAGTGAAATTCCGGTCGCTTTTATTGACTCGTCCAATACAAGGTACCTTTTCATTGGGTCACTAAATAGCTTACAGTTAATATTATATTATAAAATCACGCGAGGGATTCAACAGAGCCGCTAAGTCGCTCCGATTCTGTTTGTTCTGGGGTTAGCGCGGCCTGTGCTAACGCTATCCTACTTATCGGAACGTGCAACTGTTGATTTTTACAGTTCGTCACATGATAATAACATCAACATCTAGTGTGCCGCTAGTGTTTGTTTAGTTCACGAATCTGCTGAATCCGCAGCTTATAAGGTAGTCGAACTTAAAATAAACGCCTTAAGTGGCTCATTTTATTGATATAACGTTTAAATAAAATTGCGGTCACCTTAAAAAGTAATAAAAGGTGGAAGGAATCCAGTAGCAGTCTGGACCCATGAGAAAGAAAAGTCGAATGAAATGACAGGGTGTGGATACGGGAGCGCGATTGATGTGATTATAGGGTTCCGTAGACCGGAGCAAAGCGATCCACGTGAGATTATACTGCTCTGGAATGGAGATAAAGTGACGCTTAAAAGTAATAAAATTCAAGGCATTTTGACTGCAAATATACATATGTAGTGTGTGTAATATTCTTGGTGGGTCGTCGACATTTACATTTCTGTAATATTTTTTCGGTGAATAAGCAAGTTATTTTATACCAACAGCACTTTTTTGTATCTAAAGTACAATGGGCAAGCTGGTAGTGAATGAATCACGAATTATGTAGCCTTCAGGGTAAGTTTTTTAACGCGAGCATTTACCGAATTTGGAAAAAATGCTAACGAAATAATACGAAGCACGATAAATCGGTCATTAATTGATATAGCACGCGGAACCCTGAAGTGGGCCGGGGAAGGAAGCTTGCGTGTCGTTCGGAGGCGAGCGTTTAACCGAACGAAACATTTCACCGATAATAACTCCACACAATATAATAATGCGAATAATAAATAAAAATGGAAATAAAATAATAATTTTAATGTCGTAATTGTGGGCCGGGGGCTGTGGCGGCGCAAAACGCGCTCATTTCGAACAACGATTTGATTGCCGCTTGCAACACTTGGCTTATATTGATTCCGATGGGACTTTAAGTGCGTTAATACTGGGACTGGTTTCGCATAGTCGGTGCTTGTTCCTCGCAATGGAATGATGCATTACGCGCGGAGACCTGCCATTAATTCCTATGTGCCGAGTACTACCTAGCCAGCGATCGTGGATTTCCGTGAATCCGATTAAATTCACTCAATTGCTGTAATAGTTGTAATGATAGAACGGTAGATGATTGTATTACTATTGAAACCTGTATACTTGCTTTCTAGGAAGATAAATAGGTCCATTTTACAAATTTTTAATCCTTTCTTCTTTCCTTTGTACTAAACAATGTTGCATGTTGCACGATAATTATAAAATGGTTGTTTCCAATCAACTTGCCTACTAAGTTGATGTTGAACAATATCAACTAGTTATTACGGTTATTGAAGTAATTGACTAATAAGGCAGGTTTCAGCAAATGTTGCAAGCCCTAGGCGACTTATTGCGGCCACCACATGTTACTCTGTCGATATCGTTATAAACAAAGAATAAGTATATATAATTGAAACAAATTTAACTCTTCGGGCAATCCAGGAGCGGAAGCTCACGGCAAATTGTGTTTATTAAATGTATGCATCTGAAAGTAAACAATTGTAGATTAAATGCGAATCGAAGGTGAATAATAGTTTGTACTAATTATACAGAATACATTGTTATTGCTTTATTAGTTGTTAACCCTCTGTATGCCGATGGTCGTCCCTGAACGAGGCTCTCAGAAAAAAATCGTAATAACACTCTTTCTTGAACCGTTTACGTCAAATATTTCAGACGTATTTATAGCACCTTATTTTAACAATAACTTGAACATGTAAAGAGTATTCTTAACGTGTCATCTTCGTATTTTTCTACATTTACACGTAGGTTTGACGCCTTGCGACATTTATAAGTAATTGCAAGTAAACTGGCCAGCCCTGGCCGCACCTGCCACTTGCTTATAATTTAAAAATAAGTCACATAGGTATGAAACCTAGATGTAGACTGTAATTATGTTAGCGTTATGTTGGAAAAGTCTATGATTTATCAAGAAACTGTATTAAACTATTTCCTGGTGATAAACCGGTGCAGTTTATACCACTGCTGCAGTTTTGGGTTAAGGATTATAATTTAATCATGTTTCAATGTTAGATTTGTTTAAGTTATTGGTTTAGATTTTAGTATATTATTATAATTGTTTGATCTGGTTGAACATATATTATTGTATGTTACTTCCTTCAATATTTGTAGCGTTCGCGCTGAGCTCTAAAAAGCTTATGGCACAGAGCATTCTGAAATGTACCAAACATTTTTGAGTGATGTTGATTAAGATTGTGAATGCCTTACCTACTTTATTCTTCCACTGGACAATTCCACAACTTTCAGAGTTTTTCTGTATTCAATCTACTTGTAATATATATATTTGGTAGATGTTCTGTTGACTGATAATATGTATACTGTCATCAAACAGCAGAGATCAGAGATGATGAGGTGATTAACCAACTTTCTCCTTGTTTCAGTCCGCACGGTCTGAAGGCGAGTCTTCCGGGGAGCAATCCTGTGAGAGCTCCGACGAGGGGGTAGGGCGGGACGTACCAGCCCCCCACCCGCACCAGCCCCATCAGTCACACCCACCGCACCAGCCCCACCAGCCGCTGCAGTCACACCAGGCGCTGCAGCACCAGCCCATACAGCATCAGCCCACACACGCCATGAGCCACCACGCCTCGGTTCAGCATCAGCCGCTGAACAGTCACCAGATGACACATTCTCATCAGAGGAATTCGCCTAGACCTCTTGAGAGAGAATTGAAAGTAAGTGCTTAACAAGCATAACATAGCTTTATCAGTCTTTTAATGTTCCCTTGCTGGGACTCAAGCCTTCTCTATAGGAGAGGTAATGGGCCGTAATCCACTACGCGGGCCCAGTGCGAGTTGGTAAATGTCATATGTCTTCGAATTTTTGGTTCTAGAACATTTTCCTCACAATGTTTTCTTTCACCGTTTTGAGATCAGTGGTGATGAAATAAATTACACAAAGTAATGCGCCTGGCTGGGTTTTAACTTGAACCCGCGACCTACAATTCGTAAGTCGGAGCTGTTGCCACTCGGCCACCACTGCTCATTAAATTAAGTGCATTATAATTAAATGAAGTCGTTGTCTAATGAAATACCGACTTCGAATCTTCGAAATTGGCGCAAGTATGTTTGAAAGGAAAGAATGCTCTTTTTGAGTCAAACTCGTAACACAAACAATGAACTTTTACAATTTTCATATTCGATGTTACAATCGGAATAGTATTAATTGTTGCATATAGTTTAAATGCCTTTGGGATGTATCTGTGCCGGCCGGTCTAATGATGATTTCAAAATACTAATGCTAATTGCAACATGCTCATCTCTTACGATATTGCAGATGTATGATCCATTCGCTTAATTTGTATTGTCTTACTAATTATTGTGACCAACTCACGATATATCTACATATTTATATGTCACAAATTCTCTAGAACTGATTGGATAAATTGTCTTAATGTTTTTGAAGGTGTTTTGGTTGCCAGTTTTTGCATTCTGTGCATTCTAGGGTAACGTGTGATTTGTTGCCTCTTATTTTTTTTTTAATGGGTTATAGTACTGCTTGACTGCGATCCCATCGGATGGTAAGCAGTGATCACTCTAGCCTTGAAGACACCCAAATTATAATCGGACGGGAATGCAGCAACATGCAAATTGTTCCTGTCCTTCGACGTACGCGGTGTAAACGAAGAGGCAAAACGCTTAGTTCGGACCATAGAGGCTTGAATAACGTAAGGGTGTATACTCGCCGTACGTCAGGTTGTCCGATGTTAGAAATGAGATGGTGGGATCAAATCATGCAATTCCCGCGCACACTCTCTAAAATGCATCCTGTTAAAGACCGAAAGGCTGGCTACCCTACGCCTGTTCTCAACGCTTTGTAGATTGGACTTGATCAAATCTGGATCACCAATTAGCCTGCCATTACTTCAGCTCTACTACTTATTCTCATAACATTACTTCCTAACTTCAATTTTCCTCCACCAGGTTCGCGACGACTTCGAGTCTCTCAAGTCCTCTCTCCACCCTCACCTATCATCACTGGCGTCTTTAGCCCAGGGGGCCCCTCTATCGACGCCAAGCAGTGTTTTCGCTTTGGCGGGCGCGGGGGCCACGGGCGGCTTCCCCTATGCGCCCCCCGCATTCTTGGCCCCCGCACCACCGCCGCCGGCGCAGCCAGCAGGTTCAGCCTCGTCATCCTCGTCGGAGGGCAGTGCTGCTGGCTGGAGTTTTGAAGAACAGTACAAGCAGGTCCGTCAGGTAAGTTCGTATTTCGTTTAATTTGTTTGTATTTTGATTGAAATTGAATAGTTGAGAACGAATGAACATAAGTCTACAAAAACAAACAATTCATTCGATCCAAGTTGGAAATGTTTTCCCACATATAAAATCAATAACCATTTCAATTCCAATAGTCAAAGCAAAGTAACAACGTAATAGCTTCACGTTGCATAATAAACCATAAACGATTTACCTACCATAGAGCAATCAAATAAAATCGCGCCGACCCTCACCCAACCCTGCTGAATTATTCACAGCAGACATTACGTGTCTATGTGTCCAATAAAATGGATTCCTAAATCGCTACATAATGGTTTGTTCAACCCGTTCCTTTGTTACATATTTCATTGGTTTCGCGAAGGGTTGTCAAAACATGTGAGGGGTCATTCCGGCCCACGGATGAATAATAATCCACTGTCGCGTTGGGAGGGTTGGGGACAGATTGAAAATGTTCTTTATGACTTTATTGCGGTTATGCGAGGGTTACGTAGTGATGTTTTTATTATTATCAACTTATAAATGGTTATGAGGTGGGTTTGGTTATTTTGACGTTTGAAAAGGGACGTGCCAGTCAAATTTTTGCCGCCACGAAAGTCATTGTTGTAGGTAGGTTTTTCTTTTTTTCAAGGATTAACTTTTTCATTCTTGAGTATCATTAAACTCCGTTTAGTGAAAGTTAACAAGTTCTTTGCAATTTCCTGGTACAATAAGTAATGATAAGTATTTTATTTTTGCGTCACGATCTCCTGAACAAGCTGTTAAGTGTTCTATCAACGGGAAGAAAGGTATAATTGGTTTCGTCTGATCACGCTGCTATTGTTCCCTAATTTGTTGAGGCACGCTTGTATGCCTTTACGTAACACCGAATAAGGACACGCATTCACGGTACGACTGTGTTCCTTTATCATTCAGCAGATCTGAAAGGTATTCCAATCTTGTAGAAAACTGATTCCGGTTGTCACTGCTGCAAAAAATCAAAGAGCAACAAGAATAAACAGAGCGGGACAAGTTATTTGTTGATTTTATATTGCAATAAAGAAGACTTATCAATTCAATGTTGTTTGTGCAATTAGTTACAATAATTCCTGGCATGTCTTTGTGGTCATAACTTAATACTGGGTTAAACAATTCTAGATGTTCTACTTTAGCCAGTTTATTGAAATATGAGATTAACATAGTACCTATAGTTAAAGTAACATTGATAGCTATAAAAGCAAATCAATTCATTCATCTTGGATTATATCAGGTGCTCTTTATAGCATATTTATTATATCCCATTAGAAAGGCATAACAAACATCAAATACGTAACAACACTTAAAACGTGTTAGGAACACAGTCATTGTGCGTACACCTAAGGAGTGCAATTTCCTGCCGGAGTTTGTGTTCCCAGTAGTTACTTAGCTAGAAGTATTTAAGTCATACTCCTGCCTTAAATACCTCTAGCTAGGTAGCTACTGGGAACACAACCTATTCACTAATAGGTTACTTGTAGGCAAGCATTCTTCAACCCTAGCCACATTATTGCTGAGATAATGGTCAAACGCTACCAATACTAAAAAAAAAGATCGGCAGTCTTTTTAACTCTAACTTAATTCATGAATCCCCAAGCGACACCCGGTGGCCGCGCATCTATTGTCTTGCTATTGTGTCTCTAATTGACGGTATCTGAAGGGTTAATAGGAAAAGTCCTAATGGACTGCGACCTATCATAAGCGATTGATAAGTCGCAGTCCATTAGGACTTTTTAGTGAATATCTAGGTACTTTGTAACTGCGAAATACACAAATCTTCAGGAGGCACAAAAAATCAAATTAGACATTAATTTTAGTGTTAAGTGAGCTTTTATGGGTTTTATTATGTAAAAGTCTGAAAGACATAATTCTCTTGTTTTTCAATTTATTTGACAAGTGTTGACATGACGCGACGTCTCGAAGATATACCACCAAAAAATACATTCAGCCGAACATACAACCTCCTTCTTTTTGAAGTCGGTTAATAACTATAGCAACCTATGCATTCCACATTGTAGATGGCACTACAAGTATTGAATCAAAATTTTGCGTGAATCAAGATTGTGCGTTACGGGTTTTTCTTTCCAGAAATATAATAAAATTACCTATTATTGCCTAAGCCATAGCTAAGAAAAAGGCGGGGCTAGGCACGATGGTAGCTTCCAAGGGATTTTTTTTTTTTAACTGATCATCCGATGAAGTTGCTGATACGAGTAGTACCTGTATTGAAGACCTACATAAGTATATTCGATATCCTTGTATCCTGGCATCCATGGCCATCCTACAGTTTATACATATGGCATATTGGAGTCAAATTAACGAGGTGAAGTCTCCTTTATCTCAGTATGCTCGCGTGCCTCCCGCGTTAACGAGCTGCACAAAGACTTCAATTGATGCCCACCTTCAATGGGGATCAATTATAAACTTAAGGATATGTGCGGTTCAAAGGGTATTATGTAAGCAAGATATTGTTG
Source organism: Mythimna lalbum (assembly GCA_949319445.1). Lineage (NCBI taxonomy): Eukaryota > Metazoa > Arthropoda > Insecta > Lepidoptera > Noctuidae > Mythimna > Mythimna lalbum. Next base: position 14,299,687 of record OX439360.1, read on the forward strand.
AAATGTGCCTTTAATTTGTAAAGACTTGTATTGTAAACTTCATTTTATATAGGCTACATTTTATTTGCATGTGATTCGTTCAATGAGAGGGAGATGAAGGCTGAAGAAAAGGTGGATGGATTGTATAAGGAGTGATATGACAGAAAAGAGAGTTAGTGATAGTTGGATGGGTCACAGAACAGAATGGATGAAAATAAAACGTTTTCCGCCGACCACAAATAATATGGGATAAGGGCAGAAAGAAGAAGAAGATTCGTTCAATGATCGAGAATGTTTCTTTTGCTTGGTATGGTATTCAAAATTTCTTGTCAGCAATTTAAATAGTTCTGTTACATATACAATTCTTTTGTTAACAAAATTACCATTTTTAACAAGTCTCGCAATTGTTATTATTTCAACCAAAATTAAACACCCTGTTGAAAGTAATTTCGGCAACCAGCTAGTTACAGACAATGACCCGAAAATTATAATTTGGGCTTTTAGTTTCTGGTCCTTCAGGCCACAAGGTGTAGAAATATGTTCCATTGTGTCTAGCCTCAAGTTTAGCACGTTAATTTGGTCTACATATCGTAATTTGCGACACAATGTGCGACTCACAATGAGGACAAAGGAGTTGGAGCACTCACAAAGCAACATAGTCAATGTGTTAATGTATTACCATTCGATGTTGACTGGTGCTGAGGAATTCCGTTTATGGCCTGTTATTGGTATTTATTCGGTTTAATGCATCCTTCCTTTGTGATGGAAGTAGCTTGTGGAAGTCTGTCTACAATGTTGATAGATTACATTTTGATTATTAAAAGTTTGCGCTTTAGTGTATTAAGGTTCTTTGGTACAATGTTGTGGAACAAAGCTGGTGTTGCCATTAATTTGGATATTAAATAAAGACTTACTGGTTAAGTAATCGTTTCTTAGTCATACATCTTTCGCAATGTAAAACGCTAGCTCTTAGTGTAATTAAATTTTTCAATAGTTACACAACACGATTTAAAATAGTGTCTATGGATTTTGTTGAACGTTTTCCTCTATGAAAATTTACGCTTTGGAATGTGGAATTATTCAACTTTCTGAGTGTAAGTGGTTTATTTGAAAGAAATTTTTTGAATTGAATTTGAGAATTATCACAGTTGCCCTTATAGTAAAATAGTTATCTAGGAGTTTTTCTCATACCATATAATTATTGCAGTTGATGCAAGCGTTCTAAATAAATGGCACACATAACAACGGTATAGTTTCTTGAAACTGCAAATGTCAGCTTACCAATAAAAAAAAGCAGCCGTCTTCATCATCATCATTTCAGCCGAAAGATGTCCATTGCTGGAGACAGGCTTCCCCAAGTGTCGCCATAACATCCGGCCCGTGTGTATCGTATCCAACGGATTCACGCGACCATTACTAGGTCATCGGTCTATCTTGTCACGTTTTAAGAGGCTTTCCAATGTTGCGTCTCCAGTATGCTCTCGCCACTCCAGAATATTAAGACCCCATCGACCACAGAGATTCAGACAGGCAGCTTAATCACTATTATTTTGTCCCTCATTATTATTTATTTGAGGTCACCGCTCATGGCTTCTTCTTTTATACTTCACCATCAGTCCGCCACCTCCATAGGCACTTCCTTCTTAGCCATATCGTGTCTATACAATCCGTTCATTATTTATTTGACCTTATTCTATTCATATATTCATCGTCATTTATACCTATCTTATGATTCTTATTGCTCTAAGTACATTATGCCTGTGCAATAACAACTGATTTCTGCTCATCCTTTTGGTTCTTTTGGGTCAAATAACGAGAAGGATGACCAAACAATTTGCAAGTATTTAGTATTGGATGTTACGGTAACGAAAACTGTATTTGTAAAGACATATAAGTTCATATGTATAAATTATAACACCTGAACTAATTACTGAGCTCTAAATTGCAAAAAAAAAGTTTCCTTGTCTAGACAAAGAAACTTAAAATAGCTTTCGATAGTCGTCAGCAATCGCTCAGACCGAAACAAACGAGCATCGCGATATAATCGCACGGCTGCACGCGCGGGCGATAATCGCACATTTGTCGCGCGACTGCGGCGCGTTTGCGTACTACATCGGTCTACTTGCGACGCGTCACGGTGCCTTTGTGCGATTCCGATGCAGCGGTTTAGACATTGTTCTTATGTTTCTAATGCTCTAGTTAATGTGGGTTTAACTTCGTATTAAACGCTTAGTTATGTTAACGTTGGTTTGGCACGGATTTGGATGAAGTTATCTCCAAATCAAAAGTTGTGAAACTGTTTTCCTGAATTTGCTGTAAGTAATGGCATGTAGCACATAAAGTCTATAACTCACGCTAGAATTTCATAGACGTCATTAGACATTATCTCGTGTTGCATTTGGAATGTGAAAGGAAAAAGACTGTAATCGGAATGTTGTTTTCTAAATAGGTACGAAATACAACGGCAATGTGAAGTTTTCCACCGATGTCTAAAGGGTCTTCTTGAAAACATTCTGAAGTTCTTGGTAACATGTATAATTGATTGAAGTCAAACAGTTTACTGGATAGACATGAATAACACGAGCCGTATCACACTATGTTGTTATAATTCTATCACTTTCCTATATTTGATCAATCCACTTCGGTCCTCGCCTATTGACACAGAGAGTGATGAATTTGTCGATTGAATGAAATCTGTGCTCACGTTTACTCAAGGGACTACGTAAATACGCTTCATTCATTCGTACTTCATTCTTTATTCTTCAATTGAAGATAAACTGTGCAGTGATTATGGACGGATCGCACCTCTACGTGAACGTAATGACAAGTTTCAATCTTTTGCAACTTTAATTACACAGTGGACGTTGTTTGCGTGCGTATTTAGAAAATGATACATTTATGTATTACCTTTATAAATAATGACCCTCTATTAAATATTATACGGTTGCTCAATCGTAAATACAAAGTTGTAGATAAACGGTAGCGTAATAAAGCAAAAAAATACAAAGTTTCCCCCCTCGCTCCTCCCACATAATTTCTTCCCTATAGCAAAAATAACTAGGTAGACGGTCCTGCGAGGCTCCGTGTGTATAAACATTTATATTTCTGCTAATAGTATGATTATCGCGCCCTCTTTAGGGCGTTGTCGTTGAATTAACAGTTATTTGTGCAAAAACCGGAAACTGTTCGAATTTCCACCTTGTGGCTTGGTGGTAGGGTTATAAATTAAAAAGTATAGAACTGACGTGAGACTTAAAGTCCATAAACGGCGGCCATGTTGGAAAGCGCACTGTTTTCCGACCCTAAATCATCGGCGCGGATTATTGTTGTTCCTTTTATTAGCGTCTACTGTGTTGCTACTTGTCTGATAGTGTATTCATAGAGTAATTTTAAAGCCTGCAACATTGTGTGGACGTGAATGGGTCATGTTTTTAGATTTACTTTTTGTGTCACAACAACCGAAAATGTTGAGCGTTTGAGGTGTGTCTCGTTTCCGCTTCGTCACACCTATATTTAGGAAACTTTCCAAGTTATAAGTACACAATGTAAATAAATACGTGTGAGCTTTGTAATCTTGGGTCCCATGACATATGTACTTATCTAATTCTGAATATCTTCGTTTGTAAACTAACTGTTTCGGATCCGTCTTCAAAACGAACCATGCAGAGTTTTCTTTATCTACTTTTTTCTCTTCTTCATGGAAGCGTCTGCTGTAACTTTGGCATAACAGCCTTTTCAAAAGAAATTTACGATGTGTCAACCTGTCAAAACAATTCGTTGTTGAACACAGATTCAGGCTGCTTCACTAACAAATGCCCCTCAATCAAAGACATGCTAAAACACCTTCACTTGTTTGTTACTTTTTTATTATTGACGAGCTGACCCGGCAGATATTGTCCCGTCTTAGCAATGAACTGTCAAACGCTCAAAGGTTATAGTCGTGGTAAATTTCTAATTTACTGCGCAACTTTCATAATTTTTTCTTTCTTTCATAAGAACCTTCTCCTGACAATAACAAATCCAACAAAAAAGTATTAGCGAAATTGGTCCAGCTGTTTACGCGCGATGACTTGACCAAGAAAGCTAGGGATTCATTTCAGATCATAGAATTGATCACTTCGTGATATGGCTAACTAAAACTGGTCAGATCGTTTAAACTTTAATATTTGATGATATGTCAATCCTCGTTTGACCATGTTTCGTCAATCTTCGTTGGAATGTAGGATTTCTTGATAATAAAAGGTCTAAAGAAAATAGGCCAAACGAGGATTGAAATATCACAAAACTTAAATGATGCGGTCATATCACGAAGTGATCAATTTCTATGACCTAGCCACGACATGTATATATATATATATATAGATATATAGGCTCATAGGTACTTGACCACTATCATACCTAATGGAAAGCGATGATGTGGTCGGCGATGGAGCACGCTTGCCTAGAAATAACCAATCTTTTTTGACTCAAAGACCGTTGGTTGTAGCTTTTATTCCAAGTTCCTATAAAAGTCCGTATGTCCAAGATTCAGTATTGTCACGTAGTCGACTGTGCGCACGCCGCGGCGTCGCTCGTCCATTAGTCAAGCGCCCCCTGCGCCGCGCACTTTATGCGCGACTGTGCGACACGTTTGATTTTATACTATTTATCATTGCTATAAATTGCCCACATTGCAAAACACGTTGCTTGGTACAAATTGATGGGGTTATAGACCGATTGCGTTGTTTAAATTGATTGTAGAATTTTTTAAAATTAAATTGAGATTGGGCTGGATATTTTTGCCGTATGTTAGATGAGAAACTAGCCAAAAGAGAATCACTCAATTGGCCTTATCAAACGCTAGACAATATCGCGGCAGGCCAAGGTGAATAAGGTGAAGGTGATAGGGATATTGTTTTTAAGGCACAAAAAAGATGCATAAGATCTATGTGTGGTCTGAAAATTGATGATAGCTGTGTACCTTTCTTTAAATCGCTGAAAATATTGACCTTACCGTCTTTATATATTTTTGAAATTAGTGTTTTTGTTAAGACAAACATGAGCTTGTTCGAAAAAGTGTCAACATTACGTGATGTTGCAATTCGTAGCCAATACGCAAACACTTCAAGCAATCAGCGTTGTAAAACTGCTTTGATGAGAAAGAGCGTTTTGGGTATGGCACCGCGCATCTACAATAAGTTACCAGATGTCATAAAAAATCTAAATATTGGACAATTAATAAAAAAATTGAAACTGTTATTAATTGAAAAATTTTATTATACGACTGATGAATTTCTAAATGATAAATTAATTAAGTAATTACTTATTTATTTTATTTGACTATAGAAACAATTTTTTAAATATTATTATTATTTAATTCTCATATTGAATGCGCGAATTGACATTAATCTACATTATGACATTTATATTTTTTTGATTATATTTAATTACCAACATTGAATTAATTTTGACATACCTAGCAAATAATTGGAATTTACCTCTCGCATGATTAATATTGTATTTTTTTTTCTATGCATGCAACCATATTTGTACGCCTCTAGGCATAACACAGCGACCTATGAACTTTTATACAAATAATAAATGATTATTGATTATTGATGATGACATGGACTAGACTCCTATTGAAAGGAGAACATAATTGTGTTAAAACGAGCGATTTAGGCTGTTTCATCATCATCGTCATCATCATTATGATTTCAGCTAAAATACTGCTGATTTTTCTGTAGGTTTTAGGTTAATAATTGTTAGGTGTTATTTTGGATTAACAGTCTCCCGTGTTTTCACCAGCGTTCTTAGTTCCTACTCCGCTTCTATTGATCGTAGCTTGAAGTTATAAGCCTTGAAATTAATTCCAGAGATTTGCGCGTTAAACATAACTATTAATAAAATAGGCTTGCGCTTGACGGCTGTCTCACCTGAGGGATACAGAAGATGGTAGTCCAACTTCCCCGTTTTCGCTTGTCTAGAAGTAGCTCCTACTAATAAAAAGTCTAAAATAGGAAGATTTTGACGTTGTTAAATCATCGATTCTTAACGTTTTATTGCTATCGATGGTTGGTCCTGAGCTCCGCATATCATAAATGCTTCACCACTAGTCATCACCTCGCATTGCCTTACTTTTTGTGACTAGTAGGTAATCTACTATCTCTCAACCCTTAAGTGATTTATTTAACATTATCAGTGCATGTTCCACTGATTTGCTCCCTGTAGCTTCGTTGGCTAGTAGCTAGTCTAAGATTGCATATCGCTTAATTTTCTCCAACAGTGAGTAGTTTAAATTTTCAAATGTAAACAACATCACCACACCCAAAGGTTCGTAATCTCAAAACGTGGTTGTTTTAAATGCACGTGAACTATTAGATTCGCTGTAAACCTTTTAAAGTGGCTGTAAGGTTATGGGTGCGTCGAAAAAAAAGTAACTTATTTTTTTAACGGACAACCCAAACGATTAGCCAAGTGAGCCATCGTGCTGGTATTCGAGTGTGTTCGATATTTATTCCGTCTAGACGGTTTATCTAGTGGATGCTTTCGATACGTTTATCGGGGTGAAACGTTTTATACACTTGAAATTGAAAAGTTAACGACGAATGAGCTTTTAAGTTTTTTTCTGCAGCGTGTAACGCTTAAGCCGCTTAAAAGTCAAAATAATTGTCCATAGATTGTCGGTATCGATGTAACTGTCACTTTTGTTTGTGGTTTTGGAGGCAAACATTTAATGTGCTTTAGAAGTTTTTATTTTCCTTGCAGAATTTTATTTGGCTACACATATTTTTCTGCCAATTAGTTTAATTTTAATGGCGTCTCGAATTTTAATAAGCTTGTTTGGAACAGTACTTTTGGTGTTATCGTAGAACTTTCTTGTGACGTCAGACTTAGCTACATAACAAACAAATTAGTCAAACATTAAAAAGCATTCGAGACTTCCGATCCTAATTAAGGTGTGTTCGAACTCGTTATTGTTGTTTTTTCTTTAGATTTAGATGCGGCTATTATCGTTAAATAGCCGATTTGTCGTCGCAATTAGCCTTAAAATGTGGAGTTGTACATAAATCGGTACTATTACGTGTATCGGCCTCATTATCGGGCGAGTCGCTGTTTATCTTGTAACCGTACAACAGTATGGACAGCTAACATTTAACGTTTTATTATAGTGACTTGTAATATCAAGGAGTCAGACCTACATGCAATGACTGCGGGATAGTTCGAAAGAGTTACCGTGGCCATAGAACGTAAAGAGTAAGAGACGGAACCCGGTGGGGTTTTAAGGAGTAAATGTTTGATACTCTCTCTCGCCCCGCCCGGAATCATCAAATAACTCTAGCAAGAACTGAAGCTATCCTATCAATAAAATAAAAAGGGCGTAAGTGTTGCGGTTCGACAGATTGTCAAAACAAATGTTTTTTTTTTGTGAAAAAACTTAGCAGATATTTTAATAAGAATAATATCTTTGTAATATATTTGAATATTGTTTTATTTAAATAGATATTACTTCAATAATAACTTAGAGATTGACTAATAGAAAATACCTAAGGCAATAAGTCTGCTGTAAAGTACAAATCCAAATATAAAATGTGTATTTCTATAACAACTAGTTTATGATTGGAACTTCCTTTTAAGCATGATGATGTCTGTATTAGGAAAACGTTCCTCCATAGCTTTAGCTGTTTACTCAACTTAAAAGTATTTTATTTAACACTAGCTTTTACCCGCGTCTTCGTCCACGTAGATATATAAAATATAGCCTATGTCATTCAGGAATAAAACCGCTTACTATCGGTGAAAAATTTTAGCAATCGGATCAGCACTTTCTGATATTCATCATCATCATCATCATTTCAGCCCATAGATGTCCACTGTTGGACATAGGCCTCCCTGAACTTTCCGAAACTTTCTGAGATTTCTTTCTACAAAGATTAAAACACAAAAACAAACTTTACTTCTTTATAATATTAGTGTAGATTTAAAACAATTTTTTTGAGAAGTATATATTTTTCATTAATTCATGAATCCCCAAGCGACCACCGGTGGCCGCGCATCTATTGTCTTACTATTGTGTCTCTAATTGACGGTATCTGAAGGGTTAAATTACAGTAATATATTTTTGTCGTGAGTGTCAAATAAATAAATAATTGTGACTCAAGAGATTTCATAAAGGACCAATCATTGTAATAACGAGTGTGTATTCCAATAGTCATATAATGTCAAGAAATCATTCAAATACAATTTTAGAATCAATCCACAAAGTTACCTTCAGCAATGACTTCATCTTTATCAATTGTTATTTTAATTTAGTAATTATCATTTATGTTAACACAGACCATACGGTAATGTATTCAGTGGACTAAATACAGAATATCGATACATCTAACTAGTGAAGCGATAATTACGAGGACATTATCTAGTGACGCGCTCTAATTGGTCGATATTGAATGTCATTCTGACAATAATGACATTTGGACGAGACGTTGTAACTAATTGTTGACAATTGTATACTGTATTGTTTGGTTTATTATTTTTAAGATTAGATTAGTATAGTTTTAGTAGAGTTTTCCTTATGCAAAGCTTCTATACTTAATTAATATTTAAAAAATACTTAATTACGTTATAAAGTTATTAAGAAAAACGTATACAGGGTATAAGGGACAGCCCTCCACAAACTTTAAGGGCTTGCTCAGTAGACACAACTGAACAACCTTCCACAAGATTTGTTTTCAGGAAACGAAAAAAAAAAATCGACCTCTCCATACAAACTGTCCAATCAAGTTTTTAATTTTGTATGGTGAGGCTAAATTTTTTTTTCGTTGAGCAAGGCCTTAAAGCTTGTGGAGGGCTATCCCTTAAACCCAGTATAGTAGTGACATAGTGTTGACCATTTTAGAGATGGATGAAACGAAAGGCAAAATTAGAAATTGTAAAAAGATTTGTACCTACTTACTGTAAAAAAAAATTAGACCGACATCAATTCTTTGTAAGTTCAGTAATGGTTTAAAATTATAGTATTATTTTAACTTATTTCTACCAACCGATCTAAAAAGCAAAAAAAATCAAAATTAAATTTAAAAAAAAGTTTTATTCTCTTAATAACTTGCTTCACCTGCATCTAAAACCCCACCAATTTTAAGATAACTTGATTAGTATAGAGTTACCTTCTATTTGGGCGACATATCAGGCGCATGCGTGGTTCTCGGCGTGATACCATCGCTGACGCACCCCAGCTGATCGCTATTTCTGGGGACTTGCATGGGGCCCCTGCGTTGGCGCAAGTCATGGGAGGGAGCCGAGAAACGATGGTGCTAATGATGGGATGGGATGACGCTTAATCAATTTAAGGTCACGTTGTCTTATTGAAATTTATTTGGGAATCAGAATGTGTTAATTTTACTGTAACTGTTCTGTTAGGAATAAAAATGTTTTGGGATGATATTGTCGCAAATAACTTCAAAGCTCCGGTGATTTCTTCCAGAGATCATTGATGATCATTGATGATTTACATTTCGGCCTTTCGATCTCTGATTGATGGTCAATATGAGTAGAGCTTCTTAACCAGATAAAATTTTTGACCTGAGGCCCTATGAGTACCACAAGCTTTTAACACGATTCATTTTACAACCTGAACTGAACTGTTAAAGAGTAGGAGCTGTCTAGATGGTATAGCTCCATCACTCTTTCTCATTCGCAAACCTGACATTTTAACGCATCATGGTGTGGCAATTGGTCCTAATTTTTTTGTTAAACACATAGCGAACCAAAACATATTCGTATATCCTTTACTCTCTTTTCTTATATTTTCATTACTTTGCCGTTACCTTTTTTATCTCCGTTCTAAATTTTTACAAATCGCTTCCTCTTCTATATTGCACGCGATTGCATCGTCTACCAGTGGGAGTGCTATCAATGCGTGCAGCACTCCGCATGTGGCGTATTAATTTGATATCCTTTTTATTCGCATATGCACCGAACAATAAATATGGTTGTTGATCAAAATAGTATGATTCTATTAATGTCTTCTGGTCCTTTGGTACTGTTTCTGAATGGAAAAGATATGATTGTTTATGTGGTTTTTTAATGTGTTAGATATTTTAGGTATCTATACAAATATTATATAGAGAAAGGAAATATTTTATTTTTGTAACGAGTAAACTCAAAAACCGATTGAACCGATTTAAAAAGTTCTTTTACCAGTAATATGGTATTTTAGCACTGAATGCCATGGTCATAATATATTTTCTTATTTCACACAATCAAATACACTGGCAGAAGTTAATCATTCATAAAAACCATTTGGATAGCATAATTATTGTAATATTTATTATATCAAAGTTATTAAAACAAATGTTCTAGTTAATTTGCAATAACCCTATCTCACTTATATCACAGAATGGATGATATCATTCGCAACTGGAATCAGCTCAGTTATTGAAATGTAAACAAATCTCTACCATAACACTTTCGATAGTAGAGTCAGGCGTACTAAAAGATATTTCGGTATCAAACGATTACTATATCGTGAAATTATTGGCTCATTTACTTATAGATGAAATATTGTATCAACGATTTCGATAACTTGTTGATAGACGGAAATAACATTGATGGCAAATGGATGGTAATTGAGCCAGTTTCCCAGCTTTGTTTTCGCCATTCTCATAAGTACATTGTTTAAGAGTATAAACTGATTTATTATTTGATATGATCCGTCGACTGACGCCTTACACTCGCGATACAAAACTGTTAGAAATATGTTTTTATTGTGTGTTAATTCTACGTTTCTAGTTACCTACGTCCGTAAGCGATTCTTTGTGATTTAAGAATGTTTATTTGCGCTGTATTTTTGGTACTGTGTACGTTTAGAGTATTTTTTGTGTATTTGTAGTTTTTGTTTAACTGATCACTATGCAATGTTTTATTCGTATTCCAAGAATGAATGGCTGCGTGAATGATTTGTTCCTCTTGACGAAGGCTGGTACTTGTGCCACATTGATATGTTTCGGCTAGATCTCCTTTAGAACTATTGATCTATGATGTTTAGATCATTACGTTTTCTTCCTACATTACTAACACTATGACTTGGTAAATCTTCTCTTACATTGTTGCTGTCTGAAAAAAGACGTTATGCTGCTTCTACCAAGATCTCCTGTTACAAAAGGTTTTATTTTAAGTAGCTTTCATTGTGAAACTCATATAGTACCTTTGCAATTTATCAATTTTAAATCAGCGATCTAATTTTGATATGCAATGTCGAAATAGTGTGGATGGCCATCAGCCATTGGTGTGGACGCGTGGGCCATATGTATCGAGTCATGGCGCATTAGCGTGTCGGGTGACCGTCACTCTGCAACCGTGCAACAAGCTATTAATATCTGAACCGGGATTCTGTTTTCATTGCCTGAGCAATCGCTCGATGAATTTGATGGTTTTTATTTGTATGGAATTCATTGGTGTTACCCAATATAAGAATATGAAAAAGATCAGCATATGTTTATGTTTTTTACATCTCCTGTCTTCTATTTAAGTCTTTTTCTTCTCCTGCATTTGTAGGCTTCGGCTTAACATTTACAAGAATATAATCTTGAAAATCCCTTATTTGCACTTCATATTGGTACTTTATTTATTCCCCATGCGCTTTACATTGAAACCTACTTCGTAGAGAATGTAATTAATTACTTAGGTAACTTACTTTTGCAGCATCATTTTTAAAATTGCTTAATTTTATGTCATCTTTTTTACTTGCCTGAATCACTATTATACAAGTCTCTTCTTCAGCTTGCATATTGCTACCATTATGAGGAGGCAAGCAAAGTAAATTGCTCATTTTTACATCTTCTTTTTTGACTGCCACACCTTTCATACCAAACCCCATCTACCCAGAATCACTTACGATACGTACATCAAATCACTGATCATCTACCCCTCTTAGCCACGCGTCTTATATTCTCGTGTTACGAGAGTGGCTCGCGCTACGAGGGTTGCGAGGGTGCGCCTGAAATAGGCGCACACGCAGCATCTGCTGGTATTAATAGCCCCCCAAAGTGAATGTAGTATCAAGGACGCGGCCGTTTATATCGCTTGATTACTAACTTACGAGGGATTTGTTGTTTGTATAAATGAGCGGAGGAATGCACGCCACCATTCCACATAGATCTTCTGTTTTAAATGATTTTTCAATAGTGGAATGTTTGTTACTGCAGATTTTTGATTAAGTATGCGCAGAGGAAACACATGTCTGATTTATCTATTTGGAAAACAAGTTCAAGTAACCAACTCATGACATATACATTAACGTGCCTATCAATGCGCGCAATTTTAATATCTGTGTATTATTCTATATTTTTTTCTACATTGTTTATGCAACTGTTGATAATTCTTTAGCATGTTCTTGAGTAATATCTTCTAAATCAATCACTGGAGCATGCATTTGAAAATCTACATTATAATATATATTATTTTTATTATCATCTTGTTCAATTATTTAACAGAATATACAGACTTCCTCTAACAAGCTGATGAATGCCTCCGCTTCTTTGTTCCAAAACCACGGACGCAGATTTATTATTTATATTACAACTTCCTTTACGTGAAACCCCTAAATCGATCCGAACATTTGGTTGGCAGTTTTTGCTCCAGACATTCCTATAAAATGTTTATCACCGATGCATCGTACACATGTGGCGGCAGCCCTCTTGACTAGAGATTATTCTAAAATTTCCAGATTGCCACCCCGGGCAAAAAATAAATAAATCCATGCTCATGGACAAAAAGTGTCCCGAAAACTTGAGTAGATGATTACAATCCCCTTGAAATACAGATTTACAGTTATCGCTGCCACGAACCCTGAGAAATCTGCTGTCATTTTTATGAGTGTTTTTAATATCGGTTCCATAATTCTTTCAGTGTGTGGAAATAATTTTATCATGGAGTATATTACTTCCAATTGAAATTCTACCATTTTCTGTCAAATTCATCATTTTATACTATCTCAAATGATATTTATCTGATATAGTGTCTTCAAAAACGAAATTGTTTTAACTCCAGAATAATTCATGAGTGTGCGTTATTTAATTGCTATCTTTCTTAGTAGGCGTGTCTATTTTGTTTACGTCAGTGTTATTTGCATGTGTTGGTGCGATGCCGTTGCCGGGGGTGGCGCGGGCGCAGTCGACCCGCGGGTTATCATTTCCTGTTCTTATTTTAAATTTTACAACATAATATTTTTTGCTTACGGCGGGAAGCTGAAGTGCTGTTATTACTTTGTAACTGCTGAATGTTTTTGACGATCAAGAGATGCTCGTGTTGGCATTCACAGTATTAAATTAATATGTAGGTACTTAGATTTCTGTTTTAATTAATAATACATTGTTACACTAAGGGTGAAAGTTACTTATTTCGTCCTGAGAAGGAGTTGGCGGTCAAGTATAGCGAGGTCGCTAATTCGAGGGACTAAATAAGTAACTTTAACCCCGAGGTAAGCACTGTGCTTTTCAATACGAATACAAGAAGATAGACCTAGTTTTTTTTTAAAAATAATTTGACAACTGTTAGTTGAAAGTAAAATTCCCTAGAGTTGAAAAGTGTGATACTTTTCAGCCTGCTCCTTAGGCAACTTCAGACCTACTTTCAAAGTATGAGTAATGGAAAAATATATTTTAGTTTTGCTATACATAAACAGGATGGTTTGTTTTTGAGTTGCCAAGTTCAGAGTAAAGTATGTCTAAAAAGTCAAACGACTTGAGAATTTTGTATAATATTTAATCATTTAAAAAATACTTCTATCGATACTTTTTATAAGGTTCTTCTATTAGAAAAACAATGATCAAAATCTCTTAATCAACCTTGATTATTGAACCAGTGTTGACTACATCTAATTTCATTTTGCCCTAATAATTACCCAAGTCGTTTGACTTTTTAGACAGATTCTACCCAGTGTGGTAGAAACCATCGACACAAGAAAAAAGTCCTGTAATTGAAGAAAGACTTCCTGCTTGATTTCATTTTACGACATGCAAACATGTTCCATGCAATTGTAAATTGTATCACCAAGGGATCCGATTCTTGGCATTATTTTTTTAATTCACAGTAGCTACCTCTCAATTTCTCAGCTACATGGATTGTCGGCACAGTCGATTCGGACGATAAAACTGCAAACAACAATAATTTTACTGTTTATACACGTAATTGTTTATTAGGGCGAGCCCGGCTGCCGGTGCCTTTTGTCGGGCGCTACGTCAATATGATTTTATTACGCGCGATTCGCTGCGGCCGCGCCTATGTGTAAGCACCTTTAAGATTTGCGATCGAATGCAACACTTCACCTAACCTGTTGAAAGTTGTTTCTTAATTCATTGTTTCTGTTCAGTGGGTTAAAATGTATGTCTGGTGCCTACAGAAGCCACACTAAACCTCACAGCTGCATATTGTAGCTTATTACTTCAAGTGGCAAAAATATCTATGTAAAATATTTTTTTTAATGCTGTCTTTAGGCCAGGGTTGCAGGATTGTTTAAAAGAGTTACAGCGGCTCTAGTACGCAGAGGGCAATTAAAGAAACACGGTTAGGTTTTAGTCAGTAAAAATCTGACTCTCTCTCTCGCTTCACCTAGAGTGGGAGAAGGTATTTGATGATTCTGTGTGCAGAGAGACGGAATTTATACTGACTAGAATTTACTGGCTAAAGCTCCACCGCTGCCCTTAGCATTGGCCGACTCTTTCAGGTGTTATTTGATTTTTTCCCAAAAGTTGTTAAAGATAGAAGTCAAGTAATCGACGTTAATTAGTTAACAATGTCAAATAAAACAAGCTATAAGATAAACAAGATAGTTTCTAACTAACTGAAACTGAAGCTCAATTAAAGAAAAATTACCTAACGAAAATTCCAACAACAATTTTAATAGTCCAATTAGAAGAAACCAAGCTCCACAATCAAATCACGTACAAACAAACAACAAGGCGAATGATCTACCAAAGGACCCACGAATGGACATGTCAAAACATAGGTCCTTTGATCAGAGTCCAATTAAACGTGTTCTAGGAAATCACTTAATGAGTTGCACGTAAACAGCTGTGACTTGTAGCACTTACTGCGGTGCACTTACTGGAGACTAAGTAGAAGAGCAGGTGCTTGGTGTCACTGGTGCTTCGGTCGGGTCTTTGTGGACAGGATTAAAGTTGATACTGAGTATTGTTGGTTACGTATGGATCTCTTAATGATATCTCGAGTATAGTAGTTGTTTGCTCTGAAAATAGATAAAAAAGCCATCCAAATTTGATAAATTTATACATTTTGAAGCCATCAACTGTTATTGATGATAATAGTTTAGTAGATCTTCCTAATATACACAAAAAAAGCTGAATATAAACCAATCCTGATTCGTTGCTAAGGTATCGTCAGTTTCCAATTCAACAAGAGTCAACGCTATAGTGCACCAAAAAGGTGAGGGATTATAAACCATTCTGAAACTATCTCCGTCTATTAAAATAAAAACACAATATAGCGTCTAATCAATCGCTTGAGCACGCTTCAAGCGCTGACCGGTAGCAAGCACGTCATCCTCACTAGAGGAGTGCGCTTGATTTGTTTAGACAGCGGCGATCACAAAGCGGCGGCGATCAGCCTGTAACGTTTCCTCTTTACGACCTCCCCAACTGTGGAACACTTTGTATAGTTATCCATTGTTTTATCAATTTCAATAATTTATCACTTGTGTCGAGAACGGAACGCGTCCGTCGCCACGTCGGTACAACGTGTGATTCTTGATATTCTTAGAAGTAAACATGCAACTGTTACGATTGCTGATGGGCTTTTTATTACATTTTGGTTGCTGTAATCGGTTCTCTGTTGTGCAAGGGGTTCTTGTCAAATATTTATAGTGTGTGCCGAAGTATATGATGCTGTTGTTTACGAACGTGATATTTACTGGCTTTAACGTGAACTGAAGTGTGTAGTGTCACAGATTCTTGAGTAAAAGCTTATCAATTACTAACGGTATCTTATAGGGAACTAAATAGACATCTTATTTGGAATTGAGTTCTGCCATAGCATTTTTACTAGCAAAAAAAAATATGTCTTATTGAAAACTAATCATTGTGTTAAATGGTGACAGAACAAGACTAACTTAAAAAAAAGTATTGGCATGCTGAGTCTTACTTGCCAACTTCCAAAAACAATAAGTCTACACAGACAGAAGCTTAACACGAAGTCAATCTAATTAAAAACCAAACATTTGTGATAGCATGAACAATAGTAGCGACGGGCGCGCCACCTAGGGCGCGGAGCTGTAAACGAGGCGTCATTAACAGCCTGTTTATAGGCGCTTTAAACACTACTTTAATTAAGTAAGTCGCTTATGTTACATCGCGAGTTATAGCTGATGTAACGCCTGCATAAGTATTGATTTTCTTTATGTATTGTCACGATTGAGCATAGAAAGGGAAATTTTGAGAGACAGGAATACATTTTGCTTAGATTATAGGAGAGAAAGAGACAGTTATGCATCTATGCAATATCATTTGTTTCGTACAACAGCTAATGGAAATTTTGCTTCTTTAAATGAGCAATATTCTTTATCAGGCAGGTACAATTTACTAGATGCTTCTAGTAGTTGTTTACAATTCGTAAGTAGGGCTAGTAATGCGTTGTCGGGCCGTTATCTGTTGAAAACCATTTAACCCTCTTCTTAGAAGACTTTTACAACTTATGTGGGAAGATAAGCTGTTGATTGATACGTTTAGTTTCATCACGTGAAAACAAAACGAATGGAATTGCCATGGAAATGGAGATTCATAAAATCGTACTTATGAAACTCAGCGATATAGTGACAATAAAAGCCGAAAATGAAAAACGTTTTATGATTCATATTCATCTTAAATATTAGTATTCAAAACGGTCTCATACGAAAATAAAACTCTTTCATCAATACTAATTTTTATAGCTTGCAAAAGTTGTAAAACATTCTATTTATTTTCTTTTTTTTAAAGCACCTTTAATCTCAGCTGATTTTAAATTTGCAGCTAAACCGCAAGTGTTTACACTATCAGTAAATATTGACGATGAAATTATTGTATTAATATATGTTATACTCAGAATCAAGTGGCAGTTGCGTTGGCTGTTGGGCTAATATTCTTATTATGTTTATCTTAAAAATGCACCATGGGATTGCCAATCTCCATTGACATCTTTACGTTCGACAATAACACGTTTTCTCTTTTATATGCGAAAACGTTTTTTTGTAGCTATTGTAGTCGAAGAAAACAGATTTGTGATATTATTTTGTTTTCCAATAATGGCGTAGTGTCTGCTTTCTTCAGTATTTTTCTAATGATGTCCTCGTTTCACTCAATCAATTGAATTCCAAGTATTTATGATAATTACTTTGTTTACTATCATTAATCGACCAACATTGTTTACTTATATTATTTGTCGTTTCATTTTGCACCGATTATTCTCTCCTCTGTAATGACTCTTGATCACGATACGGTTTTCTCGAACTCACCCGAACATTGAGTTATCATGGGCGTTATTACGTTCGCCATGAGGGGAGATCGAGGCAATCGGGAACTATTGACTATCACGTGTTAATTAAAATCGCGCGACGATAAATCTTCGCCCCGTGCGAAACGACGAGTGTTGGCAAAAGGCAATTAGGGATGATACTTGGAATATCTGAGGGTGGCTTAAATATCTATTGTAATTGTATGGCCATTATTGATACTAATTTCATCCCACGCTACATTGTAACAAGGATTGTTCTGTAATAGTTCCATCATAAAATTTTAAAATAAAATCAGGTAACTATTACGTTGTAAAAATATTAGAACTAAAAACCCTTTTTGTAACAATAGCGTTATCTCCAAACTCTAATTACACGTTCCGGATTGGTGTACCGATAAAGAAATTACTTGTCGATGGCATAATGTAGTCGCTTAGCCCGGTACCTACTCAATACAATAATATCAGATAAAAGAATGTTAATTACATGAGTATTTTTGGAGCAGTTAATCTTTAAATGCTTAGAGTTCATGAGAATCCATATAAAGTTCGGTCACGAGCAATTATATATAGGTACATTTATACATAGCCATATTTTCTAAAATATCTTAACTTTTGCCTTTCAAGTAAAAGTGTACGACAATTTGTTTTAAAATTTAAAATAAATATCTAGTGGTTCTTATAAAATAATATAGACTATACACATTTATAAATTCTTGATGTTATATAATTATCCTGAGTATTCCCATCGGTTTGTTGCTAAAGTTAGCTCAGACATCCTCGGGTCAATAGGCTTATGTCAGAGGTCGATTATGAATGGATTCACATTAATTTGGTCGAGTAGGCTTGATCCCATACCTACAAAGGTTGTAAAAGAAAAAATAAACATCTATAGTAGTGATCAAGAGTGAAACAGAGCTAGTCTAAAAGACTAGAGCCCACTATTCACATAGATACATAACCCAAAACTAAAGAAAACGTGACTCACAAACAATTTACACAAAAATGTTTAAATACGTGTATTTAAAAGTCGAACATTTGTTTCTGATTATGTTGAAATTTTTCGTATCCATTTCATTGTAATTGCTTTGTACTAAATCTCTCATCTTGCATCTCATCCAGATGGTGAATAAAAGTATCGTCCGTCTGCCCATTGTTTCACGGTTTCACAGAATATTTCGTAGAATTGTGCCCAATAATACTCCGTATCTATTGACTTCCTTTCCGATAGTAAAGATTCTTCGACGTTCTATTGTTTGTGCGACAAAAATAATATTTTAATCGTTATTTAAACGTTTTTTGCCAGAATTACCCAGCCGACCCATTCTATTGTGATTTTTATTGCAGTCAGATTATTATTATGCTTGGGATAGTGAGGTAGGCTTAGTGATAACAAATCGTATCTTAGGCATTTAGTTGTAAAAATTTATTACGTTTAAAATGGTTTCTATACATTTAGGAACTTTTGAATTCAGGTAAAGTTAGCTTTTAGAATTAACGAAATCTTTTGTTAGGGGAGAACAAAGATAATTTAATTTTAATTTCTCATGTGCTTTGAGTACATTCACTAGTATAGCTACATATAATTATTATTATTATATATTCTTTATTGTACACCACATATACAAAAAATACAGAACAAATATTAAAATACGGTATAAACAGTGGCACTATTTAAAATAAAGAAAATACAATATCGCAACGGGTAAGCCTGTAAGGATATTGTAATGTTTTAGAAATAAATAAATAATATAGCACTGGTGCTTGAAACTTTGTGTGTAAACCGGTTACCATATTATAGATATATGATGCAAAGGAATCGGGATAAGCTCATGAGAAAAGTTGCGAGTATGAATGTGAATGACTGTAACAGTTCAGGAAGACCAGAGAAAAATGTGTGGTGATAATATGACCAGAAAAGTGGTTACTATTGAAGTAGCAACTAAACAAGCGCTATGGGTTGTGACCCCGCAGGAATAGGAATAAAACAAAATAATTATAGTAAAATCATGGAGAACTTTGAAGTAATAATATAATATAATATAACTAGCTTTTGCCCGCACGGCTTCGCTCCCGCTCTTCCCTACTCTACCCTACTACATATATCCTACTCTACCCTATTCTACCCTACTCTACCCTACTCTACCCTACTCTACCCTACTCTACCCTACTCTACCCTACTCTACCCTACTCTACCCTACTCTACCCTACTCTACCCTACTCTACCCTACTCTACCCTACTCTACCCTACTCTACCCTACTCTACCCTACTCTACCCTACTCTACCCTACTCTACCCTACTCTACCCTACTCTACCCTACTCTACCCTACCAAACTTCACATAAACCATCTACTAAATAGTCCGAACAAAGCCTAAAAATTTGGTTTGGATAGGTGAGCCCGTTCTTGAGTTATAAAATAACAACGAAAAGTGGCATTGATTTTTATATATATAGATATAATATAATATTCCACAACTATTACACAACGCGATCTAGTCCCAAGCTAAGCAGAGCTTGTGTTGTGGGTACTAGACAACTGATAAACATAGTTATATATTTCTTATATACATACATATTATAGATAAGTTCCTTAAAAAATGAAATATAAGTAAAACAAAACGTGTGAATATTTTCTTTAAGGCAAAAAAATATTTCTTAGATTGTTGGCTTGCTATACGCTTTGGTGCTTACTATAAGTATAGCAATCATATTTCAACTCTCATCTAAACCATAGTTATTATTTATTTATTAATTGTTTGCTATACTTATAGTACCTATGCACCAAAGCGTAAGCCAACAATCTAATATTTTTTTTAAATAATTTTATTCAAACATTTATCACTGCTGTCATTGTTACTATTTACTGCTGTATATAAACATGTCAAATTAAAATTTTGTAATATAAAATGTTAGCTCTCAAATTCCAAAATTAATACCATGTGCTAAAAAAAAGTAAAGACTGCACAAGTTCGTCGAATCAAGCAAAACCAACTTAAGGAAAAGTCAACCACCGTTAGTTCAAAGGGTGTGCTTTTCGATCCCATAAGGGATGCTATGACGTCACTGGGATTTTTTCGGCGTCTATCCAGTGGATTCCCGAAATAACGGCACTGGCACCCGGCGGCAGGGTGTTCATAGAAATTGTTGGACGAGTGGTCATTTACAATAAACTTGCACTTTATTTAGAATAGAATAGAATTTTATTTTGCAAATATGGGTAATACATATAGTTCTTGAGATTACATTTTGCTCAGCCACATTTTATCATTCGGCATGCAAAAATTTTAATTAATAATAATAATATTTCACAACTATCACACAGCGCCGTCTAGTCCCAAGCTAAGCAGAGCTTGTGTTATGGGTATTACACAACTGATAAACATACTTATATATTTCTAAATACATACATATTATAGATAAATTACACCCAGACACACGACAAATGATTATGCTCATCAAACAAACATTTGTCCTGGGTGGGAATCGAACCCACGACCTCTGGCATAGCAGTCAGGGTCACTAACCACTAGACCAACAGGCCAGTCAATTATTCATTAAGTATCATTATTAGTACACATTTACTAATATTACACAATCAACTTAATTAAAAATATGTTTGTATTAAAAGGAAAATATAAATTATTATCATTAGATTGTATATATATTATGTCATTACTATTACAATTTATACATATTTGTAGATATAGTTATATAATATTGAACATGTGTATTTCAATAGCACTGTTTAAATATTTGTTGATATTGGTGAAGACTTGGAGGAAGTTGACATAGACATAGACGTTTTTTTCCTTATAATTAAAATTGATATATGCAGACCTGTGCAAGTGAAATCACATACTTACAAAATTATTATAAATCATGACAATATTACAAGCAGTCAGTTGTAACATAACGATAGCAGTCTCTTTAAATGCTAAAATGTAAAAATGATACTCCTAAAATGTCAGGGGTAAAGATCGATCAAACGTTCTTAAAAAGTTAAAAATAAGTTGATATATTTATTTATTAAGAATAATAATAACTTAATTTTGAGTTAATATGCTTTATTAATATAGTTTTAATAGGTACTCGCATAGAAAAGTGAAAATTTTGATTTTGTGCAGTTGAAACTAAACATACGCTTGGAAGATTCTATAAAGCATGCGAAAATACTACAATTGATTGATTTCAAATAATTTTTCGATAAATGTCAGACTTTGCCTGTGATAAATAAGCTTAAATTGTTAGAGACTACGCTCCATACTCCAAGAATTGTTACAATGAATAGTTAACCCGTTGAATGCCTCAATGGACCTGTCACAACATGACTAACCCTGCCAAATCCACCCGTATCAATTCAAGTGCCCGTATGACCAGATTCGCCCACTTTACCCCATTTATAAAGATATCAATAACAAGATATATTCGCCCCATGCAATCCTGTGACATTTCAATAGTAGGAATTTAATTGATTATTTGTGAAACGACGAAATAATATTGTGGCGAAATTATTATGGGACCCCTCATCGCTTGTACAATTACACAATATCTGAGGGTCTATTCGATTCACACATGGGGTTTTTGGGATAATTTGACAGGTCATCGCTAGAAACTATGGCTACTAAAAACTGTTTTCATTGTAATTTGCTATGATTTTCGCTACGTTATATCCATTAACATCAAAATATTTAAGGGTTCTACTGTTATAATGTGATGCATGAATTATTTGTTCATTCCGTCTCATATCTTCGTTTACGCTTTTAATGCGTGTTCGTGTGTCGTTGACTGTGGTGTTTATTGGTTTTCAATAGGTATAACCGATGGTAAATTACGATTCTGTTAACCTAAATGTTGTTTGAAAACATAAATACATATCTAAGAATCTCTTTGTACTTTTATGTGTTGTTTTGCACACAATTCACGCACTAATTTAAAACAGTATCTTTCAATCAACAATGTTAAATTATAAAACAAGACAAATTCTCAGAATAGCCTTGCTCATTGTATCCACGCGTTTGCTATTTATAATTACAACTTAAAAAAAATCGTTCAAGAAAAGCTTATTTCTATTATTGGTGTAAATAAAAATGGTATTTTTTTCATTTAGAATAAAGTTCATAATTGTATGTATGAGTTGATGTTGTTTCAGTGCAGTGAGCAGGTAGGAATTTTAAATTTCGAAACGATCTCGTCTGGCGACAACCCCTGCGCCGCCAATGTCGATGGGGTGGAGCAGAGCCGTCTCGAGCTCGCGCTGTCTCGCTCTCGCCTCGCCGCTCCGTTTATCTCTGTCTCGCCTATTATTGTCATATCAAGATTCGAACATTGCATTTTGTTTCCAATTTTCAATTTAGTTTATATCGGATGTTGGCAAGAGCAAGACGTCTGGCTTGCCGCCATACTTCATTGTGCACGTGTTTATGTCGCGCGCTCGACTTATAACATATTTGAATTATTAGTTCGCGGTAAATAATTAAGTTCGTATTGTTGTTTTGTGTGAGTTGTTGGACGATAGCAGTACTATTAAATGGAATTCATGGATTTCTTCAATACATTCATGGAGGACCGGCATCACCATCATCAGAACTCGCATGGCGAGCCTCCGAAGATGCCGAATTTTTTCGAAGTTGATAAGAAAAAGGTTGGATTTATTATCATTATTAATAGATTTATTTTATTACTATCAATTAATTTGTTCAAGACATATGCAAACTTTTTTCGTCTACCGCTAAGCAAATTCTCTGTTGAAATTACATATGTAGTTTAAAAAAAGACGGTACACAAGCAGTGACACTGACAGTTGACAGTTCAATGTTTTTTTGAAGTTTATTGATTATATTAAGCTGAAATTAATAAAATATGCATGCTTTATATTTATAATCTAGTAATAATTGATAAAAGAAATGATCGAACATATAAAAACATTTAATTAATCAGAGAAAATGCTGTTGAGATATTTTTAGTGCTATCGAGAAGCGTCCTTTATTTATCTATTGGCTTCCTGTTATTATCATAATTCCACTAATTTTATATCATTTAGATACCCTTGTGTGCATAACATGGCGGACTGGCGGTGTTTAATTTATTTTATTCTAATGATTTTATTGTTGATCGAGTAATCGAGAGGGCTAACGATCTTAAATGATTAAAAGTTAATTAGGAATTTTAATGAAAAGAAGTAATGTTTGTTTATTTGATTTAAAATTTACGAATAAGCTAATGCTTAATAATTAGCTTATACCTATACAAAGTAAGTATGTGAACTCACAAACAAGTCACAAGCAAACAACTATGTTGCACGAAAATAGCAATAACAATTTTGCAGTTTTAAATTAGCTCATAAAATTATATGAATTCCATTTCAATATTTCAAATATCGAACAGAGAATAAGCTAACGAACGGATTTCAATGGCTGACTTAAACAATATAAAATAAATTAGTAATAAAATAGAGGAATGAAGCGTAAAAGATTTATATGAATATTAAATCGCTTAATAAAAACTGGCGATCTGTTTAAAGGGACCTTTTTATGTGCAAGTTAATTATAGTTTTAATATAAAACGATGCCGAATTAATAACGAGAAGCGGACGGATTAAAAAAATGGATTCGGTATAAATTTCGATTATTTATGGGGTATTTAATAGGCGTTTAATATCGTGTCATTATGAATTAAAGTTTTGGTATAGGTATAGCTACATACTTACTTCGGGTTTTTTTGTGTTTGACAAACATACGCAATGTATAACAAAGTTTTTGCTGGGTGGTCCTCCATTCTAAGAATAGGCGATCCTGGTTCCGCCCATGGGGTAAAGGGGTTACATCATGGCGAAACGATTAAAACCCCCCTAGCTGAATTAAGAATTTGAAGTTAACACATTGAAAGTCTACTTTAATGCTTAAGTTTGACAAGTTGTCATCTCCTATATTTTTTAAATTTAGAAACTGTCCTGCGTTTTTGGAATTTAGAATTATAGCAAGTTATGTGATAAATTATAGATAATGGAATCAAAATAATATCATAATATTCTTTTTGTTTTCCTTAGATGTAAAATGATCATAGATACGTTACTTGTTGTTTAACGTTACGCATAGATTATGCGTAAAAGTACATCTTAAACTTTGATTATGTTATACATTCTTAAATTTTGCGCTCTCTAGTAAATTCTACGGTAACTTTTATAGGACTTTTTTGGGTTTTGGGGGTTTTAAAACTGTAAAATGTATTTTTACTATGGGTTTTCTAGCCCGAAATAAAGGAATTTATTATTATTATTATTATAGGTCACACCTAAGACCGTAGTTTTGGATTTAATCTGTTTTTTAACCTCCATTTAGCTTACTAGGATATTTTTGCTTTTATTGTGATATAATGAAACGACATCTATATTGACACACTATTCGAAATCAACTATAGGGCAGTTGCCTGGACTAGACAAAACTCCCGTCAATACCCTTTTCAAGTGAGGTTTGTGGGACTTTACACTCTGTTTTGCATACATCAAAACCAGGAAAAGTTGCTTTTTATTTAAGTATAGCGTATGAATATCTTTTCATAAAGAAAATGGACAGCGACATTCATAGAGTAGGTACTAGCTTTAGTCAGTGGTGTTGGTTGCATGATGGTCAAAAATCATTAAAAGAGAACAATCTCCCTGAAAAGGATTCTGTTCTATTCCAGGACGTGATCTACTTGTGTGCCAAATTTCATTCTAATCCGTGCAGTCGTTTGAGCGTGACAATGTAAAAAATAAACATACACACTTGAGCTTTTATATTGATTATTTTTAGAGGCTTTTTTGTTATTTAGTTGGTTTTGCTTTAGCATCAATATTAATGTCAGTAAAAATGTAAACTAAACCGAAACTAGTTCCAGAAAGCAGGTCATATCTTATCTAGTTGACAACGTTTCACAAATTGTCTTGTCAGGGGTGGTCAAACGTGCACCCGTTGATTTTTATGACGCATCTCCGTTTTATCACCGGATAATGCGTGAAACGGATCATTTTATAACGACAACATACCTTAATGATCGGATTAGAACCCTTCTTTATCCCCATTGATTTATCTCTACATATCACTTAAATTTTATAGCTCTAAGTTTTAAATTTAAACGTTACTTTCTGAGTAATGGTGCCATGAAATAAGATTATCTGGAGATTCTGGAGTGTGCTACTCAAATAGTACATGTGCAGTCATAATTGCAGGTTCAAATAGGTTCGTAGTGACAAAAGTATTGCAAATACGCCTGGAGCCGGGTGTCATTTGTGTTTATACGTACAGCAGAACGATTGTTGGGCTTGGTAAGAAATTAGCATGTCGTCGCTCAGCGCGGTGTGGTCATCCCCTCCCCCCGCACCCCGTCGTGTGTACAACTATGTTGGTGCATGTTGGTGTGGCGCGAGGGTGTGTTGGTGACGCACACAGCGGCCCGAGAGCGTTGACCGCACGTTTGTTACACCTGCAAATAAACTGGAGTCCATTCGCGGGACCAATAAATGCATGTTTCCATGTAGTGTGTATTCATTAAGCACCTTATACGGTGAAAATCTTGGCTTTGTGAGCACGTTAACATGCGATCTTTATGTCTATGTGTTAATGTTGTACATACAAACACCGTATAGAATTTAACACGTTTTATTATTTAGGTACAGCGTTTTGAATAATTTGTTTAAATAGAAATCATTGTAAATTATCGCTGGGACTTGTTTTTGTCGTCGGTTGGTTTTTATAAGGAACGTTAAGTACTTGACGCCGAATCAATTTGATGATTTGTGACAAAGCAACAATTATGTCGTTTATTATTATCACGCAGGAAATTGGTCGGTTATATTCAATGCGGGCTGTTTGCCTCCATTTTTGCAAAGCAAAGGCTCTCATGGTCTAGAGTAATATTATCGTTGACATTTATCATATTAATAGCTTATTATTTATTTAATTTCCACTAATTATTCTATAACCATTTAAATAACCACATACGTCTAAATATAATGAAATACTTAACATTTTGTAATTATAATTTTAATGTCGAAATGGTCAATACTATAATTTCTGCAACATTCTACAATTTTGCAAAAGTATAAAAGTTATTATTACTGTTCTAATTTCAAAAATACAAAGTGAAACGAAAAAGTTTATTTTTGCCACATATGACATAATAAATAAAAAATAGTAAAAATGATAACTCTAAATCAATATTTCATTTAATCTGAAACTCCAAGTACCACCATAAATTCAGTGTGGTGCAGCCGGGGCCTTACACAACGTATACTGAATGGATGCGCCCGCGCATGTGTGCGCCTCTCGCTAATGCCTCCGACACGCACTGACCGACGACGCTAACGTTTAGTTTCCCTATGCGAGGTGAAAACACACCGGAAAATGCCGGAAAAATATATTGTATAGAACGTTAAGAGCTTAGAATAAGATGTTGGCTTCAAAATATTTGTACCGAATATTGAACGTTGGTTTCTTATATTTATTGTCACCACATGGAGTTTCTTGAGGATTCAAAAAGGCTAGAGTGAATAAACTAGTGCGCTTCACACTCAACGAGTGTAATCGTTCACTGCTTACCATCAGGTGGGATCGCAGTCAAGCACTAGTTTATATCAACCAAAACAAATAGTAATTTTACAGTTTTATAATTTCAGCTTTAACTTCATGTTTGTTATTATCACGTTATAATCATAATATTCCACAACTTTCACACAACGCCATCTAGTCCCAAACTAAGAAGAGCTTGTGCTATGAGTACTAGACAACTAATAAACATACTAATAATATACACCTAATACAGAACAAATGATCACACAAAGTTTTGGCTCGGTTGGGCATCGAACCCACGACCTCCGGCATAGCAGTCACGACCACTAACCTGGACCAACAGGCCAGTCCGAATTATGTAAATTAGAAATTACTAAATTATTGATACCTCTGACAAAACGTCAAAAACTGTTATCAAAAAGCCAGACATGAGCAGAAAAAGTTGTAAAATATGAAATCTTATATTTTAAATTAATGTAACATGAAAGCTATTGTTATGTAGCGCAAAAATCGTCTAAAGATAAATATAGACGCAGGAAACTGTTCAAACGGCCAAGAAAATCTCTCATCGCCGGCAGGTACGGAATTCTGTCAAAACAAACGGTTTTTTTTTGTGTTAACACTGTGATATCTGTATTACTAATTGTTTTTATGAAACTAGTAACACAGCAGGATAGTATTTTAAATAAAGTACCATGTAAAATTGTAGACATTATTTCAATGTGTCGATTTCAAATACTTTTCAAAGTAAAAAAGTTTTGTCCAAGATTACTTCCATCCAGTCGACGTCGACATTGATGTGAAGGATTTTTTTTTGTTACATATTTGTAATGTTTAGTTAAGAGGTTTTGTTTTAAGTGTTATAGTTAGTTGAGTTTTTTAATAATATTTAGTTTCAACACGAATCTTTGAAATTCTAGGTTTTTCTCTAATAAAATATTTAGCAAGTCTTTAAAACATTTCTCATAAACTACTTGGTCTAGTGTAGTGAGTTTATCATAAACAGACAGATAGACAGACACGGTGGGGTTTTTTGTTGTATAATATCTGTATATTGGACTGAACTTATGTTCAGACTTTTCTATCATCACGTGAGCTCATTTTATTTTATTCCACTTCAGCGTTTAACCCTTCAGATACCGTCAATTAGAGACACAATAGTAAGACAATAGATGCGCGGCCACCGGGTGTCGCTTGGGGATTCATGAATTAATAGGTTTTCTATTGAAGGGTGTGAACTTATAGAAATGTCCAACGCTGGGTGTAAATCGTCAATTTATCGGTCAAACTGATCTCAAAGAGTTCCTACTCGTTTTCTATTTCAAGACGTTTTCACAGATTCTTTCAATTTATTTTTGTAATAAATCCTGTTACTAAAGCGAGATTGTTCAACACAAAGTTTCTTAGTTTTTAATCGACTGGTGTAGTAATCAATAATAAATCATATTAATTATTATTATTCTTCTGAAGTTACAGATACAGTTTTTACTACTTTCGAATACATTCATTGTTTTGTATTTAACTTGCTTGATAGAAAATATTAAAAAAAAGTATAAATGTATACACTTTAAAAAAATATTTTCTATAGAATAGAATAGAATAAACTTTATTGTACACCAAAATAGTAACAATGTCAATGTCAATGTTCTATCTTATAAAAGAAACTATATTATAGTATTAGGTACTAATAAAGATCGAAGTAAGTATAAGAAAAACGTTACAAATATATTAATATCTCTAATTCTCTTCTCACTATGACATCAATACTAGTTTACACTCGACCGGTCCGGTTCTAACCGGCTAAAACCGACGAGAACCGACTTAATCCCCAATGGATAATTGCGGACAGCAATACGAGGCTTTGCAAGCGGGTGGATTAATTTTCCCCGCCCTAGTCCGTGCCGCCTGCCCTAGTGCCACGTTATTATTTCAGATTGATATTTTTATGAATTGGTTTAGCTTTCTTATTGTATAGAAAATGTTTTGGTAGTAAGTGAAGGGGTTTATGATATTATTTGATGTTAGTAAGAAAAAGAGTAATAAATATTCCATAATTATTAATAATATATTTCACAACTTGCACACAACGCCTTCTAGTCCCAAACTAAGCAGAATTTGTGTTATTATAAAAACTAGACAACTGATAAACATAATTTATATTTCAAAATAAATTATATCCAGACACAGAACAAATGATTGCACTTATCACACAAACTTTAATAAACTTTGAGAAAAGTTTATTAAAGTTTTTCGAAACCTCGACTTCCAGCATAGCAGTTAGGGCCTATAAAGCCACTGGCCAGTACACCAACAGGCCAGTCTGAATAAATAGCTGAGATCTTCTTACTGATCATCCAAAATTGGGTCAAGGTCAACCTACTTTGTTTTTTAAAAAAAAGCCTTTTCACTACCAATTTTTTTTTAGTAGTTTTCTTTACTAGGTATGGAAAGAAACCAACCTAATTTTAAAACCCACAAATTATCGTCCATAAATTCTTGTCCACAGAATGATCTAATTTGGCACAGTTGGGAAAGTAATTCACACCCTCTGCACGACCGGACGAGCAGACGAGCACGAGCATATTTATTTACAATCGGCAGCTCCCCCCTGTCCTCCCCTATCATACGGCAGATATGCGGAACCCCAAAATGTTCATCTAATTGGAGATCAAAGAGAGGGCGTGTAATCGTGTACACTTTGTGTATACTCTATAGCTGAGCGTGCACGGATGTAGAGGATTCGGAAGCGGCTCGCAGCGCTCTAGACTGTTCGGATTTACTCCTTAGTTGCTATTTCAATTTGTTATTCTGTCATTTCTTGCAAAGTTACACGGAAAACTATTTAGTATAATGACTACATTTCACTCATTTTGATTCATGCTTGCAAAATTCCTACTTTGTGAATCAGATGCAGATGCGTTTTCTGAAACCTTGTCTAAAGGACGTTACATTAATTTCGTTGGATATTGTTGTTATTACTCTTAAATAGTTTTTATCCTTTTGTTGTAGCTGTTGGTTCTCGTAATATATAAATAAATAAATATTTGTGAAACATTTTCTAACATTAGAAGTTCTGTCGATCTTGCTTTTATGTCCAGATTGCAGTTAACAATGTCAGAGCCAAAACCCTTGTTCAGACTTCCTAGCTCCTCTTCGCTGGTCGTTTCCAGTAGCCCCTAAGTCTTTGTCCACATGCGTTGATGACCACGCGCGCGTATTGTTTTCGTCAATTACGCGATTACTTGCCCGGAATAATTCCACCAGAGGGCGCTATCCCACTGCCTGGACATAAGCCGCTCACTATTATGTAGTTTTTATGTATACATACCTATTATGTACTCCTCCGTGTGTAATTAATTGTTCAAAGAACCCGAATTTATGGCTGAGCCGTGGAACTGGAAGATTTAATTGGGTAATTGATCACCTTATAGATTCACCTAGTAGGTGTACAGCTCAGATTTAAAATGGGAGTTTTTATTGTTTTAAATCTTTGTTTAATAAACATATCGATAGCTGAACCAATTAAATCCTCCACTGTTGAATCAATGAAATCTTCACTTCCCAAAATGAGAACACACCGTCCCATCTATCACCACTCTCACGAATTGGTATTTCGAAACCATTAATAATTCATATCAACATTAAACAAGTATAAATTAATCTAATTGTAGGTGAAAATGATAATTATACAAGTGTGTGCAACGTAACCTATCAATCCGGCAAAGTACAGCTCTCCAATGAGAGGTAATTTATGAGTAAACAAATGGTATGGGAATCACTTAGCGCTTTCGTACTTGCTATCAAAGCAACACCGATCGCAGACGACCCATTCATGAGAGAACCAAGAGTTAGAAACTACGTTATGTGTAAGGTTTCCAAGAATTCACACTATTTGAAATAGAATTTGTCTTTGAAATGAGTCATCTTGGAAAATATTAATTTATTTTCATTGAGGCATTACAATTCGTTTAACACCAGGTATTTTGTCAGTGTCAAGATTATTTTAAGATTTTAATAAATCACAAGTTCACCTGAAATTGGGATATTGTTAGTAAGCACCAGATAATTGTAGTCCTATTTCAGTATATACATACAATCTGGCTAATGAAGAGGAAGACATCTTTGCTGATAACGGCAAAGGTATTGCTGATGAAATCAGAATTCAAGCAGGTCAACATTAGTATAAACAGTTATAAATATAACTGTTACAATTGGTTCCATCCTCCATCACTGGTCCTCCATTAGTAGAAGCTGCTACTCTCTGATTTCGACACTAGACACAGCTATCAATTGAGGCATTGTTTTTGCGGCCAACGCCCTCTCGGTTACTTTGCTGTGTTTTACATATAATGCGTACATTAATACAAGTTAAAGGCGGAAGCGTTTCCGAAACATTAAGTTCTATTTGGTAATTTTTGATCTTGTATTTAAGCCAGTGAATATATCTGATATATGTATTTGGCTTTGGAAACAAAAATATTTGTATAATTATGATTGATTGATTGTATGTTCGTATGAGAAATGTTCAGTATCTTGATTCGCAAGAAGTTACTTTTCAACGTTATATTTTACATCTCTATCGTCAACTGTTTCTGTCAGTATTTTGTATCAAAGACATTATCATCAGTGCAATGACTTTTCACACTTCCCTTGAACAACGTTAGCTTCAACTTATGCAACAGCTAACACATCCTCACCTGCAAAATTAAGTGCTTCTTTCTCAACAATGGCGGCTACCGTATCGCTGTCACTTACACCATGTTCCACTCCCTCCAGCGTTTGTTTACCTCATTACAGCTCCGGTTAAAACTATGCTACACACAATACAGAGGCGACACCTGCCGGCTCTTCGACAACTCTCTCTCTTTCATTATTCTATTGATTTCAGCTTTTAACTGACTCACTGGTAGAGATCAGTTACGGGAATACGAGTATGTCCTTCTGTTTGAGTTGCGGTTTTGTAACGAATGTTATTTGGTTGATTTCAAAATATGTCCAGAAGCTCAACTTTTACATATTACATATATAGATTTTTTTCTGAAGTTTTTTTTATTATCATTATCGCTAATCGAAATAGCATAATTTTTCTTTCAATTTGCTATTTTAAGACTTGTCCAAACGCCTAGTGACTATTTGACATTCGTGTGACCCAAAAGCTAGCTATATTACTATTTATTAATTTCTAAAAGCTAATCAAGAACGATATCAATGTCATTTAATTTGGTTAGTGTATTTTCGTCGGCATATGATTCCATTTCTAGAATGAGTTTACTTGTTTTGATTCAGTGTTTCGTATTCTCCTGATCTTCTAACACAATCGTTATGAAGGATGAAGTGCATAATGAATTTAATAATTATTATTTATTTATATACTACAATTACTAACATTACTATGATCGTGAGCTTCGTGATTCCTCATACATTTTGTAGTTACATTGCCTTCATGAAACATTACAGTTGTATTCGTTTAAATTATTTGCGATCATGATCTCTATCTAAATAGTTTTGTGTGGGAAGCCGATTAGATCTTACATGTGTCTCACGATCTTCTTAATGATGTATATTAATTATTTAGTTAATCTTAGCTGCAATTGACATGTTATCATTGCAGGAAGGTAGTGGTGCTTCCTTTTCTGATTTATCTTTGTTAGAATCATTTGAGAAATCTGCCGCTTACTCATTAAGTGTTTTGCCAGTTTCTTGTTTTACAGGAATTGGTTCTTAAATCATAGTTTCTGTTATATGAAAAAAGGTTCAACTTTAATTTTACCATCCTGTTAAATTGTTTTTTTTTTTTTAAATAAGATTTGCCATTTGAGTAACTAACTGTTTCCTCGTGAGTGTCTCGTCACACAACATCTACATAGATACAATTTGCTATCTCAGGTACATTCAGTGCGTGACTAAAACAATCTACAACAACTTAGCATTTGACACTTATCAATACATTTTAATTTATTACAAACGGAAAACTGCGACGTCGCTTATAATTATAGCATTCGAGCGATATGCTAGCGATCAGTTAGTACTTAGTACTTAGAATATGGGTCGCATTATCGTCATAATGTACGCAAATACACGAGCAGACATTACCGTTTTAGTGCTCTTGCTGATTGCAATGAAACATTGTCATTGTTACCGTCGACGCAATGGAAAATCAATTTCCTTAGTAGATTGGTACGTAGTTTATGTTTGATCTTCGTACTAGCTTCGTAAAATTTACTGGTACTTAGTTGTAAATGTTATGATATTTTGATACAATGTTTTGATATAGCAGCAATTAATGTATCACATTAAGAGTAGAAATAAACTAAAACGTTGTAGATTACAGTGTATAAGATTTATTCATTGTTTCAAATGAAATATCGTTATTACTAATTTGATGCAGCTTAGAAACATAAAAGAACAATAAAATAAAAAGAAAGTGCAATAAATTTGTAGAAAATTAACGCCGTAATGTCCGTAATGAATCACGCTATAAATCGCAGACGTAAACGCAACAGCAATCTATTTGTTATTAAACAAAACACGAACAAACGTAGAAACTAGTCTAACACCGACCATATTGTATGCAAAGCGAAATTTATACAGTAATTTCTCCTGTAAACCATCAAAAGCAATAAGTATAAATCTCTTACATTACCATAAACGTTGTTCCTATTATGTTTAGATACCCACCACGAGTTTATTTATAAACGCATCCTTCTTATATATTACACCTTTAAATTATTGCAAGCAATTTGAAATTGTCTCGCGGCGCGGGCTCTGCTTGCGGACTGAGCTAGGTTCGCTTGCAGTCTAAAATGCTATTTGATGTAAGCGCCCATGTGTCGACAAGTGCTAGACTGCTAGTGTAAATTGTATTGAAATTCATGAGAAGACTATATGAACCAGTGGTTTCTAAAACGGAACTGATATGGATAGATGTAACCTGTATTGTGATTTGAAGAAAGTTGTAAGCATTGTCTGGTACAAACTTGTTTGTTTGACATACCAGTACCTGACTTTCGATGTAGATAAGATAGCTTTTACTTGATTGAGAAGTAGTGTAGATAACGTGTAATATTTAGAATTTCTTTTTTTGCAGTTCGTTGCGTACTTACTTATCGTTTCCTTTCTGCAGCGTTAACAGCTGCAGCCATAAAAAAAATGGACTACCAGATAGTAATATCGCATCTACGCTTTTTCGATTTTTATCATTAAAATTCCACATTAGAGGCCTTCTAAGATATAAAATGTTTTCATAAATATATCTTGGTATACAATAGTCTATCTGAGTGGACTCGCCTACGTGTCCAAACTGAACGTTTCCAATATAAAGGCAACCCGAGTACACCTTGTAATATTTGCTAGTGATTCAGTGCTGAACATTGATTTATAACATTCGATCCATCAATGAGCAGTGATTTGTTTGGATCTTTTACGCAATTGTGATGTGTTGGTTTTAGGATTTGACAATTGTAGTTTGGAAGCTTTAGGCAAAATCTGATAATGAGTAACAAGAAGCGACAAAAGAATTTGTCGATAATACAATATAAATTTCAAAAATATATGGAAGTACAGATATAACACATTAAGCAGACATTATTGATCGCTAACTATCAATAGACCAAACCAATAATCTAGATTTGAGTAAACATATCATCAAGCTTGAAGCAACTGATTATTTTCATCGATTTCATCGGCTTTACAGCACAATAATAACATCAAAGATTGATTTTAAAATCACCTTGAGTTAAAGGCCACATCGATAAAATATGTATGGGGCCGATGGTCGACGACATCGAGGTATCGAGCAAACGACAGTGATTGGCGCTTATTGTATTATTGTTGTACATAAGCTAGTCGATCGTAAACGCTCTGTTGCAACGACTAATAATGTGTGCGATCTATTCGACTACTTTGTGATTCAAATCGATGTTTGTATCGATATCGATGAAGACTGTGCGTTCTTTGATTGGTTCTTCATTTGTCAATGTTAATATGTTTCGAAAACTTGTATAGTCTATTTGTTAATGTTGCCCGTTTCGATAATTTAATTAGTCTTTACTCTCAAAGAAGATTGCTTTTTGTTTTAAATCATATTTCGTTGAGTTCTTCTCGTGTTTACATTTCAGTACAATTGATAAGTTGAGAAATTACATCGCTGTATTTCGATCGCTCTTTGACGTACCTAAGGCATCGAAGTATCGATAGATTGTCTGCTTAGCGACACATTGATGCTAGTCACTAGTTTACTGTTTATGAACTTCATTGTAATCATAATTTTATTGTTTCAAAACTATAAAATTACACGATTTATATTATTTATAACTTTGTCCCATTTTATTAATAAATTGCAACATTATGATGAATGTCAATATAGTCAATAGTCAGTTTGAATAAATTGTATACCCAGGAAATGTGCGATGTGCATTCTGAAGAATAATACAAAACCGATTCAATTTTTATGTGTGAACTTTGACGCACAGTTTCATTACATAATAGATTACAAAATATGAGAAAATAATTCCTTTTTTAAAGCTTAACAGTTACACGGTACAATGATCATGTTTTCAAAATATTTATTTATTTATTCAAGCGGAAGGGGAGAGTCGTTAATTGGCGCATCACAATAGAGATTACGGAGATTAGCCGGCCAGTTTTGTGATTCAAATATAGCGGCGGTGGGCGACACTGTCCCGGCCCTGTTATGATAATATTCCCGTCATTTCATACAATAATTTGTTCGAGAATTGTTCGGGAATTGTTCGGGTGGACGTTGTAATACCCTTATAACACTGTCGACGTCTGTTTTGCGATAATTGGAATGCATAATGTAGTGTCTTGCCCTATGAGAGTTACGACTTACGGTGAAGTTTGGGGTCAATTTTGAGACGTTTCTTTATTTTGTATTGTTAAGAATATTTTTTTCGGTCTTGTAAAGATTCTCGAGTCAATTCGAATTTTATTTCCTGTTTAAATTTGGTCGTTGAAAACCGGTTCAAGTTATGATAATACTAAGAGAGACATAATCAATTAGGAATTCTGTATCTAAAACTGTAAATGTATTTACGTATCGTTAGGCACGTGGTACCCAGGTGTTGTTACATTAGTCGTGTCGGTGTCAATAGACGATCACGAGCGTTTGCGAGCGAGGGCTTGACTCTTAATAGCGGCAACAGGCGATCGCCTCGCGCATCAATCTTCTCGATCGTCACTGTCGACTCGGACTCGCCCCCCGCGATTAATCACCAGCCAGAACGTTTTCGATTAGCGCCGGATAGCACACACGGAATAAAAAAGCACGTTCCATTTACGAACGATCAACGTAAACCATTTGTTTTAGCGTTTGGTCGCGGTCAAATGTGTCCCGCACTCGAAGGGTTAACGAATACGTAATAGGTTTTTTTTGCAAGTACAATATATCTTTAATGAGTATACAAAGGTGTTAGACGGAAACAGGAAGTGTCAAATGGCGTTTCGTTGTCTCTCCACGGCCCAGTTCTTCGTAGCACTAAGTGCGTCGATGTAATTGCCCGGGCAATGCAAATAGCTCGGTGTTTGATCGCGTGTACGACGGCGCCGACATGTATAGAGGTATGGGACACTTTTGCCCGCTCTTCAATGTAAACCGGATGAGTTGCGCATGATTGTTTAACGGGATTCCCTTTGTTTGAGTGTGATGTCAGGATCACGCTTTCGCGGCGACATGTGGCGTTATTACGTTGATAATGAATTGGTCAATAGGTATCACAGATTCGATCGGATTTTCCATATTTGTATCTCGAATCACGTACCTATGTCAACCATAGTCATTAGCACGGAGGTATAATAAATTAACGGAATGAGTAAGCAATCTATGCATGCAGAATCTTCCTTAAAGACTTTTTACATAGTATGGGTAAGATGACAGCAGGACGAAAATGCATCTTTAAGATGAGAGAAAAGGATAGACATTGTATGGATCCGACAGCTGTCTCTCTCACACCTTCCTATAGTAATTGTAGTGTAACTTAGCCGACTAGATTACTCTCTCAGTAACTTCATACATAATAAAACAAAAGACTGAATTAGAAGATGACAGAAGAAAAGTTAAGACATTTTCATTATTAAAGAATCTCAAACGTAAGAAAACAAAAGAACTGCCGAAATACCCAAGAACCACCAACATTTAAAACAAAAGCAGTAGGTATTAATTAAAATAATACCTACCTCCTGGCTCCTCCTGACCAATCAAGCGCGACCGTTTTATCTGCGGCAGTTAGTGATACGACCGTGTTATCAGTATTTAAATTGCCAAGTGCATTTAAATGGCGGATATCGAGGTAATTATGTGGAAGACACGCCTTCTGCTGCTTTGAGTAGTTCCAGGAGTCTTATCTGGAACCCCTGGGTTACTGTGTGATTAACTATAAAAGCATGATTGCAAATGCTAAGGAAAATACAACTCAAAATATATATTTTATTAAATTGATAGTTTTCGTTAGTTCTGGCTGTTAGTGTCTTGGTCTTTTGCTCTTTTTAATGACTTATTTTTGTTATCCATGTTTGTTTCTAAATTTGCTTTATCATTTTCCATACCTGCATCTAGTATTGTAACTCTCGTAGTTTCTCAAACAAGATTTGGTGTTCCACATAGTCGTCAAAGCTTCAAGCGTATGTTGTTCTTCCTCAAACCAATTTCGTGATCTACATCAAGTCTTAAACCTTGTTGCTCTTCTCACTTTATCTCCTCCTCCTTGCGTCGTATTCCTCAATGTTGAGGGTCGTGACCTCCCTGCTTCATCACTTTAACCCTTATGATCTTTTTCCATCTGGTTCTGTCTCTGGCGATGTGAAGGGCATACATCGTAGAGTCAAGAGCGGTGCGGATCTGGTCGGACCAACGTATAGGGCTGCGCCCGCGAGGCCTTTTTCCATCCACTTTGCCAGTCACAATGAGCCTTTCGAGGTCTCACTTTATCTACAACTTATCTAATCATTCGTCATATTCAAGTGTTGCTACTTGATTAATACACTCTAGTATATTTTATTCCTGCTTTTTATCGTCTGATAGTTTTAAGATCTTTTATTGGTTTAATAGTGGCTCATTTTTAACAAATTAAAACCTAGCGTATTACCTATTCTTTGTTTATGGGCATAATGAATTCCTGCTATCTATAAACAGAACTTAATAGTTCAATTTAATAGTCAGCTGAACATGCATATTGTATATCTAAGGTATGAGAATTGAATAAGGTGTAATGCAGTTCCTATGTTTTCTGTTTATGCGGGTGCACGTGGCCGCGTCGCTCCGGTGAGCATCGCTTCCTATTTGGAATATTAATATCTTCATTATTACAACTGTTTTATGTTAAAATGGTAGTTTTTCTAAGTTGTTTTAGGTGTACCCGCAAGTCCTGGTAGATACATGAATTAACTGATTGTTTAGTTTTGCAGCTTGTGAGAATTCGATATAAGTTGGTTCAACTCGATTGCTCCAAACTTCTTTACTATTTCATCTTCATCTTAGTTACAATATCATTAAAATCTCCCTATGTAAGTTCTGTATCCATCTTCATTTAAATAATATTTTCTTTCTTTATTTCCAGTTATACGAGATCAGCGATGATCCACAAAGGAAGGAATTCCTGGATGACCTGTTCTCCTTCATGCAAAAGCGAGGTAAGTCCACTTCCCACATCATTCATTCCTAAGGTTGCGGTTCGAGGCCTGGGGAGAGCGAGATAAACTGAAGAAACTGATCGACAAAAGAAATAAACGCAGAGAACATCTCTTTAATGTATTCTAAAAAATGTGCAAGAGTATGACCACAATTTGACTGTGCATGCATCACGTACAGACAATTGTAAACATTAATTTCAGAAAAAAAATAAATGAACGTTGAAATAGTCAATTTTACTCACTTATTCTTCAGTTTCAAACATTTCTGGTTAATGAGAGATTTTGAATTTTGCTTCGAGCAAAGTAATGTTATAAAAAGTTTGAAGGTGTGCATCTACGCCATTCGCTACATCTCTATCTGTAACCTCAGCCTCAACTTATTTTGATTAATCCTTTGTAACGATTGATATTCATTGTAATTTATCACTACTCCAAATGCTCCATTCACGATCATCGATCCGAGTGATACAAAATAATCCAGCATAGTAAGATATCTCTTCTCCAACAATTAATTATGAAACTGGGGTCAACCTATTATGGTTTTTTAGATACAAATCAGATACAGGGTAATATCAGTCATTGGTTGTATAAACGGTTTTATATTGTGGAGATCGGTGATCGGGTGATAAGATCACGCGTGATGGACGAGCCTGGTCTATGATGGTCGAACTATGAGATATTAATGAAGCTTAGCTACGAGATATGAACGACGTCAAATTAATAGGGAGAAGCTTCAATCAGGGTATTGTATATTACGAAATCTGAATTTATTTTCGCCAATTCTATAACTTCAATTTTGTTATGCAAAAGTATTATGTTCATCATCGTCTACATTAGCATATAGTTTAATTTTAGCAATGTCAACCAAGAATATGTTGCTGTCAATCAAAATCAAAACTAGATCACCAACGGAATTTCTTTTTGCTGTAACAAAAACTGTAAAAATACAATCAACATTAATTTCTGTAACGAGCTAACTAACAGAAAACGAATATTTTAAGAACATATTGCACTTATTTACTGCAGCTCTCAATCATTCATTAAATTTATAGACGTGTAACATTCAAAACTGTGGGAATTCGCCATACGAGACTTATCCGTGGAGATAATCATTATATTTTAAATATCATAATAGAAATAATTAAGCGGGAGATCGTCCGATCGCTTCGGGCGTCGAGATCGTGCGCAGGCGCGTGATTGATAACTCGACACCTGTCTCTTTCTCTCGCGTATGGTTTCCTATCGTCGTCCTTGTCTAGCATTAATTGATCTCTGTTGTAAATGGCGCCGATTGTCGCTAGATAGATCATGTTGATATCTGACCGCCTTGTTGTTAGTCAAATCAATGGTTATTGTTGCAGTTGTAGCTTAGTTACCTTGTGTAGGATTTGATATTGATTATGTTTTTTCTAAAGTGATTAAATAAACTTATTGGTGGTTATTGGTCTTTGTTTTCTCGGAAGTCATTTGTAGCATTCATTTAAGCTGTTGTTTTTTGTTCGTGGGTTAGGTTTTGGAGCTTCCAAGCAACTTCTGTTGGTTTTATTTACGACTAATTGCTAATTTAAGCTAACTGAAAGTTAGTTATATTTTCGTTAGGCTTCAATTTGATTATTTCACAGTTAAATGTTTAGAAACAATTCAAGACTATCACTTAGGGCATTTTTTTCATTCGCCGGGCACTTAACTTTACACACGTAATAAATAATTAAGCAGATGTAACTGTCAGCTGTACCTAAGTGTAATTTACTGCCAAACCAGTTTATTGAAAACTACGAATTCTTGTACAATTTGTTATACCTTTCTTTTTCTGTTCCATTTAAGTATAGGTACTTAAAGTTGAGCAGGATTAATTAAGTAAGAATGTATAGGAAATAAAATGAACAGAAATACAATACAGAACAACATAATCAGCCTTATAATGTTTCCACTATTGGGACTCAGGCTTTCTCCTTAGGAGAGAGAACGGGAGAGTGGTGATAAAATAACATAAACAAAGATGTAAAGTATAATTTAGAGAAATAAAATTGGAAAAGGCAGTCAAAAAATTAGACCAAAAAACAAATTTCAGCCCTATTTAGTAGTAGCAAACACAAAATCTTGTATTTTTTTTGTTCCTAAGGGTAGGGTTGGTGTGTGGGTTTCGTATAAAAACCCGATAGCTTCATCAGGGGTTGGCATCGGAGGCGGCACCATTCGCTCCGCAGTTTGTTAGCCCCTGTGTGTAATTGAAACAGAATGTTGGCCGCATCTCACACCGATACCCATGTTCTATAGCGAATGCAGCTGCACTGGCTTCTAGACAATTTTTTGTTCTTAGTAATCAATCAGTGTTGAATTTGGTGTAAATTTTTCTGAGAACTTTCTAAAAAAAGAATATCGAAAGTTCGTTTACTATTTTCCGACTGTTTATAGTATAGCGGGGTGTCTCGACATGCGATAGGTATACAACCACCGATATTTGTTGTTAAGATATCGCTGTAAGGAGGCAAATTAAGTTGATTTTATTTAATGATTCAGAAACTGCGTTGCATACTTAAATTAAGGAGGCAAACGTTTATTATTCCCTAAATACATATTTTGAGAAGTTACATTAATAGGCAACAGTAAAAGTTATAAATAAAAACCTAAACAAATAATAAATTGCACGTAAAATTAGACGGTTAAATGAAAATTTTTGGTTTTAAGATTTACATAGGTACTTCAATTTTTTTTATTTTTTCAACTATGTTCACAATTTTTTCCTCATATCCAGGCACTTAATATTTTTATAGGCTGGCAGTTTAGTGATCAGTAACCAATATCAGTTTCTGTATCAATGGCAGTTACCTTGATACAGAAACTGACATTGGTGAGGTTTCAACGGATACTAGTTACAAAAAAAATGTAGCTGTAGACAATTTCGTAGCACATCGTAGCTATGTCTACGAAAACAGCTACGACGTCAATGTTAACATAATTATTTAACTTCAGTTTCGAAATGACAAACATTATGCTTCGGTGTAATAGGCATCCACTCACACGTTGAGAGTATCAAGGCGCGCGATCTGTGCGCTGCCTTATCTTGTTCAGAATAAATTATTATTCAATTTATCATTCCGGGGAACCGGCCAATAAACTTCTGGTTATTATTACGCGACCAGATAACAGGAAACTAATCGCATAAGACTGATTACGATTTGTAGTCTACTAGAAATCCCAGTTATACTTTAATCAAATATATTCAGTTTCAATTCTGCATAAATATTTAATTCAAGAGCCACAAATTGTTACAGCCTGGGGGAGGAAAGAACATTTAATAATTAGAATTAATTTATTCGACGTAGGTTAGCATGTGTGAGCCATCAAACAGAGTGATCTCCTCATATTAATAATGTTTTATCATTTATTATTGCTCATGAGTAATGAAAGTTAGTCTGCCACGCCCCGCGCCGCGCTCCGCACTCTGTCTTCGTCTCAGTTCAAAAAAAGAAATTAAAACTTTTTTTTTTAATTTGATCGAGTCCCGACTCAGTTTTAATGCGAGCGACAAACGTTTATGTAAATGTTAATCAAGACGCTGCATACGTTACGCGCCTGGCGGAGTGGGTGTTCCAATTCGTAAATAAATCGATTACTTTTTTGTATCGATTCTAATGCTGCTATTGCAAATCGATGAACGAGTTTGATTGAAGGAAAATTACTCGATAATTTGACGGCGATTGATGTCTAATTTGTTATTGATGATTCAAATGTAAGTTACTTGCAGTTAATTTGTTTTTATTTGGCTTACAATGAGCTCAGAAGTGTAACAAGCCTGTCAAAGTCAAAATAACCAATTTTTTTTTTTTATATACAGGCTGTAATAAAAAATCCTTTATCAAATTTTTGTGTTCTGGTCCATTTGTCTGTTTTATCAGCTAATTATGATAGAAGATATGGGAAGTGTGTTGGATGCTGTGACCACGTGACCGTCTCGTTAGCAGCTGATTGATCGGCCTGCGGCCGCTCCTTGCTCGTACTAGCATACAGGGTGATTATAAACTGAGGTATCTTATTAAAAAAATGAACTAGTAAATAGCCTAGTATTTATCTTAAAGCACACAAACATAAAATAAAAATAATAAATCTGTGGAAGTTTTTAGTTGTGCGTAAAGTATACGAAATCGATGTAGATGACTTTTATACATTGAAATTGTGTGTAACTTGATAAATTACTTAGGCTTTGTTTCATCGCAATCGGTTGACTATATAGAACGATATACTTACATTCATTGATTGTTAGGCGATACAAAGTTCGCCGGGTCAGCTAGTTACAAATAAAAGTTACAATAAATAATTAATTAAATAATAATTGTTTATTGACCAAAAAGGGTGCAGATGACAAGGAAAAAGGAAATTTAAACTACTTACAAGCAAGATATACAAGATTAAATAGCCACATTATGTGGGAGAATATATCGGTGGAAGTACATGGTACATCTGTTTACATATTACGTTTACCTGACTCTTAAACTAGGGTATTCCTGTATCTTAAGAGGACAATATTTCGTGATTAACTAATACGATTGATAGGTAATTGCTTTCGATAAGCCTGATAAGTATTCTTCATATCAAATGAGTCAATATCAATGTTCCGGATTTGAGATTTGTTTCCTAGATTATTGCCGAGTTCTAAATAGTAACAGACATTTAACATATAAAGTGTCTTATCACGATTATGATAACACATTCACTAATTGCTAAATAAACGAACGTTCATTTCTTCCTGTCTGATAGAACAATTAACGATATACCAATCAGTGCTGAATAAGTACTTATATTTACAATTAATATCATAAATTTGAAAGAAACTGTCAATCTGTTCATTTGTTAGGTCTCCACACCTAAACTGCTGAGTCGATTGTGAACATCAGTGGTTCACTTTAGAAAAGGCGTCTGCTTTGAAATGAACTAAATAGTTCTTTCTCTCGCGTTTTAATATGTGTTTTTTTGAAAATGATCTGAACTTCCTCCTTGTCTTTTCAGAACAGTCGAAATGATGTTGGTAGATTGGAACTTAGAGAACAATTTTTTTTTGGGGTAGGAAATCGAATAATTTCTCCCACTCTGGGAGGAGCGGATTTATCAGACTTACTGACTAAAACAACACCTGTGTTACTTCAGTTGCTTTTTGCGTTCCAGGGGCACGGTAACTCTTTTGAACATTCTCGCAACCCGAAAGAAGGACATAAGATACTAGTTTCATTCCAATGGCACGTGCTCTCTGGATAAAGAACGTCTGTATGTAGAATTGTAGATAGTACAATTTTCGACTTTCACGAGGGTAAAGCAAACTTAAATTTAAACTAAAGTTAATCTCCGTTTAACGATCACCATGTATGGCCGGGCTATTGTTTCACTTGGTAATAGCGAGTGTGGTATAACTAATAACATCTCATTCGGATTCATTTCCCGTGATTAATTATCTGTTTAATCGATATAAGATGTTGTGCCAACAGCCTTCTCGAGTTTCTATATGCGACCCACCCTTGGATTTTGAACCATATTGTACAGAGACTGGGTGGTTTTTTGATTGAAGTTAAGTTGATTATAGATTACGTTAAAGAGTTGATCTATCAAATTTTTTTCGTCTCATTGAAGATAGCCTTTGTTGGAGGTTTAA
Organism: Mythimna lalbum; assembly: GCA_949319445.1. Classification (NCBI taxonomy): domain Eukaryota; kingdom Metazoa; phylum Arthropoda; class Insecta; order Lepidoptera; family Noctuidae; genus Mythimna; species Mythimna lalbum. The sequence goes on from OX439360.1 coordinate 14,343,981, forward strand.
TTGGTGTCTTAAAAATGTATGTGGTTAATTCGATTTCGAGTTCGGGCTTTGCTCATTTGTTTTTGTCTGTCCGTTTAGTCTTTAGTTTCGGCGAGTGTTAATCTAAACTTGATTGATTAGAAGTGACTTCGATGTATTAATGGGCGTGGATCTTATTATGGTTTGAAAGTGGATTGTGGATTTAATATGAATGAAAAAATGTAATCTTGTTTTTGTTGACCTACTAGATTATTTTTTGAGGTTGTCTATTGTCTGAATGGATTTGTGAGTGATGGTGATCGAAGTTGATTTTTCTGTTATCAGTTTCTGTTACGAGAAAATATTCTTTATAAAATATTTTTGCATTGAACGATGGTGAATTATCTTAGTAGAGGTTTGTTAGTATCAGAATTACATACTTAGTTTGATTTTTCCTCTTTAAACAATTCAATTTAACTCTTTAACTCTTTTATGTTTTTTTTTTTTTTCACTCTTTATTTTGTTACGTTTGTCTCTGTTGAAGCCAGCGTCAAAACGTCAAAGACAACAAAGAGTAGTTGCAATAGATAACCTGCACAACTCTTTTTTGTCTATGGTGTAGGTGCAATCACAGAGTAAATAAAATTGTTACTTAATACATTTAATCGCTGTATGCATGGCCTGGCAGGCATTTTTTTTGTTTTTGTTTTTCTGTAATGATTTGTGCGTCTAATTAGGCGGAATAAACATGTTTTCTTTCTTTCTTTCTTTCTTTCTTTCTTTCTTTAATTTTTTTTGTTTTTTTTTTTTTTTATTTTTACTAAATTGTGGAAGATGTGTAAGTTAGGTAGACTTGGTTTTATATAAAATAAAGAATGATTGTCTTTGCCTGGCAGAGGCATAATACGGGTTAGTAATAATAACTGTCCTCTTAAACCTCTCAAAACTATAGCCCACGCCTATATTTTTATTTTGTACTAGGTTTCGACCGCGGCCTCACCCGCGTACATAAATATAGCTTATGTTTTTTTTTTTTGCAATCGGACAAACGAAAAAAACAAACTTTACTTCTTTATAATGTTAGTGTAGACATGTCGCACTAGCTTTCCTTAGCCAGCCGAATTGAAGGAATTATTTTTCTGATCAAAATTGACATTGCTAGATATCAATCCAAAATTCAAGCTTCAAGTTTAGACATTTAAAAAAACAAATGAACACTTTAATATTCAAAAACCGAATGTTTCCTATTCGTCACGGCTCCGTTTATTGAAGTAACAAGTCTAGGCATGTCCCATGCTTTAAATAACCCAAGATTGATGGCGAGGAGTCCACGATTAGGACAAGGGGAAAGATTAATGGTGTTCAAACTGGTAATCATTGTCAAAATGATGTGCTGTACTAAGTCGTTATAGTTTTAATTGAATTTTGGTAGTGGCATTGCAGTTTTGGAGATATAAATAACAAAAAACAAAAGCATTGCTTGAAGTATTGTATTTGAGTTGAATGTTGAAGATTATTTTCCAGGTTGTATAAATATAATACAGGTATAAGCTGACGTGGTAAACGTTGTTTTAATTCATGAATCCCCAAGCGACCACCGGTGGCCGCGCATCTATTGTCTTACTATTGTGTCTATAATTGACGGTATCTGAAGGGTTAATATATAAATTATCAAAGAAATAAATGGGGTACAAAGACAAAAAAAAAAACATAAAAATCAGTCGAGCCGTTTTGGAGGAATTCGATAAAAAACACGCAATTTTATAAATTAAATATAGGTATGACTAATTTAAAAAAAAGTTTAATAAATTAAAAATTACATTAAATGATTAAAAATATAGCAATGTGTAAATAAATATTTAATACTTTATGTAGGTACATATAAATAGCTGTACTATTTGTGTAAAGCATTAAGTCCGCCTCTGGTTTCCTACCGAAAGACGCCCGTTGTTGGGCATAGGCCTCCCCTAAATGTAGCTACAATGAGCGGTACTATGCCTCTCGCATCCATTAGATTCCCGCGAACCTCACCAGGTTATCGGTGGCACATATGGGCAGCTTTCCAACACGTTGTCCGTGTCTTCCAGTAGGTGTGTAGTCGCCAATCCAGAACCCTTCAGTCCCATCGATATAACTTTGGGTGATGCAGAAAAAGATACTAGATGCAAACAGGAAGTCTGATTTATTATTCACTTCATTTTATTGTTTGATTTAATTTCGGCTTAGCTTTTGATGGCGCTTTTTTATAATAAAATCCCATGTAGTCACGTTCCTTATATTTAAATATCGATAAAATTTGCGGATATGACTAGACAAACATTTGGCTTTTATAATTAACTCTACTAAAACCTTATTGATAAATGGACATCAAAGTGCTGGCCGCTTATAATTCTGAAATTAACGCGTAGTCGAAATTTCCTACCATCGGACAACCCGACGTACTTACGGAGAGTAGCCACCCTTAAGTTGTTAAAACCTCTACGGTCCGGACTAAGCGCTTCGCCTCATCGTTTATACCGCGTACATCGCAGGGCTGGAACAATTTGTCTGCTGCGGTCTTCCCATCCCGTTATAGTTTGGGTGTCTTCAAGGCTAGAGAAAATAGGCTCAGTGCGCCTCACCATCAACGATTGCATCACTGCTTAACATCAGGTGGGATCGCAGTCATCACTAGTTTATATCAAATAAAAAAAATATAGAAGATAATTGATTAAAGAGTTTTCAGTAGAAAAACGTTTTTTTCCTAATGCACACATTGCGTATTATGTGAATAGGTGATAAACGAATGGTTTTGATTTTCATGATATATTACTTCTAAATATTTTTTTTGTAACTAGACGCACAACAACTTTTAAAATTAATGTAATTTTTCTGTCAACTTTAAATCCAGCCTAATGTAGACTAGCTCTAAAACTAAAAACTTTAGCTTTCTGCTAAAGTTTTTTTAATAATGAATTTTGTAAACAAGACTAAAGTAACATATTAGAAGGAAAAAAGGATATTTTTTCAACATTTCTTTCAATCCTTCAATTTACTCCCAAATCGTATCGTAACTCCATTTCCCCAATAGAGTGACAGTAGGGTATCGCTAGTAGTGGGTAGGTGTACATCGAACGACATTGTGACGGTCATCTAGCGCCAATAACGGTCCGGATATCGCTGCGTCACGGTGGGAGACCCGCATCGTGACTTGGTCCAAGACACAAGCGGGAGCGTCCTCTCGTAGTAAAAATATAGATTAATTAGTAAGGGTTTCAAAGCTTGCTATCCAGGGTTCGGCAATTCCGAATTTTAATTCGAATTTTATTGAGATTAGGTTAAAGGTAGAAAAGCTATAGTAATAATTAAAAACTAGACTTTAGTTTACTATTTTGTTCGTGTGCTTTTTCCTATAGGACACTCACATTTTTCAGAATAAAGAGTACTTAGGCTGTGAATAAATATAATTTTAACGTCTTTATATGAGAGGTCAATATTGACTCCCAGATGTATATTCAGTTTTAGTAACATATTACCTCTTATAATATTAGTGTACAATTCTTGTAATTCGGTTGCTACGCAGTTATGGCCCACTAGTAGCGCTACAGTTATTTTTATTTCACTCACGCAGATTCTTTTGACCTGATGAAAAAAAAATCAGACCATGCTTCTGTGTAGTTTGCGCTATTTCTAGTTTAACCTTTTTCGATGTTTTGCTCATTTTTAAGGGATTAATTGTATACATGCTGTGTTTATTTTTGATAAGTCGCTTCTGCCTAAAACTTGGACCTAAGATAGTTATATGCAAAGAGGCAACACTATCGAACTTGGTGTGCGGTGAATGAATGACTTACTTGAAAAAGGTTGTAACTGTATTAAATTTTGTTTTTATAACCCGTGTTAAAAGGCTCTATAAATAAAAAACTACTGCCTCGTTCATTCAGGTAAAGGTTGTTGTGATATGTAGGTACTCATTCAAGAGACCTTATGGAAATATTATTAAGAATCTCGTATTTTCTTTAATTAATTATTCCAATCACACTCTGCACATGAACGGTTCCCAAATATTCCACTGCACACATAATAATGACGACATCTGACATCAAGGTATGCGCTTTCCCAATTAGCCGACTTTCCCTGCGTGTGCGTTTGATAATTATGCCGTTTACACAAGTCTAGTAGCCGCTACTGGTTTGTTTGTTCATCTCTCATTCCATGTTCATCGAACAACTCACTCGTTCAACATTATTTTGATAACTGCTTGAATTTTTAAACCGTCTTTACCTTTTTTATTTGTTCAAATTGTGAAACGTTCCATTTTCAAAAGTGATGTGTTCGTGTGCCAGTTTAATTTATCGGATTATTAGACTTACATTCGAAATTCAAAAAGCATTTCATTTATTTATAAACAACAGACGATCTAAAAAGTTTTAATTAAAAATACAGCTATCTCATTTCTTAGAATTCTTTGAGATTATGATCGATTATTTTTGTCGAGTTTTCGTCGTGTCGTGAAAAATGCTAGCGACATTATGTCGACGCGGTCTACGGCGTATCGGGATCAAAAGCTGGTGCCAGCTGCTTGATTCTTATACAAATAAAAGTAGAATTAATCAACGCACTGCTAGTGTTGGGACAGTTTCTACTTTTATATAGAAAAAGTGAATGACCGCAGAGTGGAAATATAAATGATAGAAATATTAAATTGTGTATTTCAATTTTAATCAAACTTTTAGTTTTTCTCAGTAAGAATATTTAGGATTTACTTTTTTTAAATAATAGTCATAGAGAATATTAACTTTTACAGATTTTTTTAAATATTTTAGTGCAAGCTAGATCTCAGCACTAGCGGAGGCGCGGATGAGCGGTTCCCGCGGTTTCCTGCGCATGCGGCGCACGATGTAATCTCGCGCCGAAACGTGGATTAATATATCAAAGTCGCGGAATGTCCGACTTACACATTTTTAATTTAACGAAATCGTCCCGCCAACGTTTACCGCTCTATTAATAATTTTTATCGCGTCTTAAACGTTCCTTTTGTTTTTGCTACCAATAAAATTATTTTATTAGTCTTTATGCGACGCGCTTTGATCTCGGAAACGCTATATATCTGTTTCCATAACGCATTTGAATGTTACTTTTTATGTTAGACACTGTCATTTGTAAGTTTTTATCGGATACAAATTACAAAGTCTGAGTCGTTCATATTTACGATCGCTTAATGAACCGGTTTCCTTCATAATGCTAATGTTTATTGTTTCACAAATTCGGCTCTCTTAAAGGGCGATCCATCAGATTCTCAGAGGTTAATATTTATTCTTTGGACGAGCTTGAATGAGTTCAGCTTGCATATATTTAGTGTTCATTAATAAAAGTCAAAATACGCTAAGGGTCGTGGTCACTGGCGGTTAAACTCGGTTTAACGTGGACTTCCAGGGATTAAGTGATTGTTATGTTAATGGGACATGTCGAACTTTTCAATTTGTGAACATTGAATATTCTGTATACACAAGTCCAAACCAGTTTTTCAAGTCATGATACAAGAAAAGAAGAAATCATAAAAAAAATAATAACGTGGTCACATCAAACCGAAAAACGGCGCCAAAATTCATTATAATTTATAATATTTTCATTTTTAAATCATCACAACATCAATTCACAACTTTATAGAAGATAAACATAATTTTCCTGCAATAAATCTTCGGATTCCATCGACATAGCGAGATGTCACGTTGAGTGGCGAGTTACTCTGTGGTGCCATCGGCTGAAGTCCGGATCATGCCGTGGGTGTCGTTTGAATCATCTCGCCGAATTAATACCGCGAATAAATCACAGATAATAAAAGAAAACAATGTTAATGCATATTTTTGTGACAAATACAGGATCTGAGTAATGTGTGCGAATGTTGACAATGTCAGCTGTGTCAATAGGTTTTTTTCTTAGATTTAGTTTAGACTAGTTAGTGTCCGTGACTTCGACCGCAACAGACTCCTTTTATGACGTAGGCGAGTAGTAAGAGTGAAATTTCCAAAATTCACCCGCTAAAGGTATGAAACGGGGGTTCAAAGTTGGTATGGAGAAACCTACTTTCACGCGGGCGAAGCCGCCGGCAGAAGCTAGTCTATTTAGGTATAACGTGATGAAGTCCTAATTATCCTACAGAATCTATTTAGATAATTCTGACCACTTTGACTACTATTCTAATCAAAGTGTTTCATAATGAGACGTCTTTATATTCATAGCGAGCAAAGTCACCTTACTGAATTTCAGTAATTTAGTGATTTCCATAAAACAATAGCTGTTTATAACACAAAACATACATGATTCACATACTATATTCGTCACATGACGGGTCCTAATTCTGCCAAAAATAATCCCGAACCGAGCCGCATTGTATTCGATCCGAGCGCGTGTTTAATCGATTATGTTTAGGTATCGAATTCGGACGGCGATATTTGCGATTTTAATTGACCTTTCGATATTCGAAACTTTTGATTTTCGATTTTAATTTTTTGGCAACAATGGCGGCACATTGAGTCTCGTATTTTAAATTATGCTTTTTTAAATTGATTATATTTCAAAATTAATGAACTGAAATTTCTGAAACTCAGTGGTTTCTTTAAAACATATCCTAAAAAGATTGCGTAGCTTCTATAATTGATTGAAAATGTGGTCATTGACAAGCGTGAATGATAAAATGAAAAACAAATTGACTTGTGGTCTCCTCACGACACGAAAACGTAACCAAAGATAATGAAACTGGTAAAAGTTTAACTGACACTGCATTTGAATACTCGATTACTGACCACCTTTCATTGAATTTAACACAATAAAAGCAAGCGATAAAAGTAATCGGGCATTTGTTTCCGAGAAGAAGGTCATAAAAAAAAGTTATTTAGACGTAGGGGGAGTGTGACCGCATTATAATACTAAAACATGGCGCGGGTTCCTTCCCCGCCGGTCTGTAAGACCCTATTGTTGTCCGTCTGTCCATCCACATCAAATACGCCCGTAAATCATATTCGTCGTAAATTCGATACGAGTTACAATGAAAGATCTGTCCTTATTTGAATCTCGACGAATTTGTGCGACATTCTTTATGAAACGTGATTGTTGCTTTAGATTTCGTTCTTTAGGATTCGGTACGCACGTGACAGTGTTTATTTTTTTTTTTTCAATTTGTTTCATGGATGCAAAGTCCTTCAGTCAGAATAATAGAGATTACGTTTCTAAATAGTTAATTTTGTTTACCATTAGAATATACTTAGATGTACACCTTCAAATTTTTTTGTAGTATTTTAGCAGCTCGAATTCTCAGCTACTAATTTTTTCCGAGATCACACCCGTTTCAATAATTCCACATATTGTCCAGTGGCGCAGACACTTGAGATAGAAAACTACACCAATTCTACAACATAGGTTTTCTTTTTTTGGTCGATGTGGAAAGTCACCTTATGACAAAACCCGCTCTTAATATCCATTAGGTATTAATTTGCGAAAACAGCATTAAAACACACGAAGAAATCCCGCCAAAAATGTTGACAGTCTGTAAGAACTACAGTTGCCATACATACATGCCTGAGGTTACCGAAATCGGGGAAAGCATATATTTTTTTCTCTGGTGGCAATTACGGTGTATTATAGAGCAGAATCACAAATTGCACAGTGCCATTGTTGCGTGCCGGCCCCACACATCATGGCGTGTTTTCGCGACAAGCACGTACGGTTTACTTTGTCGCGGCGACATCTGCTGCGCTCCGTTACCCAAGTTGACGAATGATACACCGCTATTACAAGGTGATAAGGTTCAGAATTGATAAGGTTTGTGTCAAGTGTTAAGACGCTGCCCTATCAGACGTGCGGTTTAAAGATTTTTGTTGACTTTATTTAAAGTCTTTCTTTTATGTTGTTGCCCTTTTTTGTTTAACTTTTCGTAGTTCTAGGTATCGATAGAAAAATCGATATTTTAATCGATAAGTATTGCTATATTGTCGAATGGATGTTACAGCGTGAACGACTTCATCGGAGGTCTGGTAAAATGACCAATTTGTTATCTAACAAAAACAAATACGTGACCACCTACACAATACAAGACTGAAGTCCACTCAAAACCCAACTTTAAAACGGACAAAATTAAGTTGCCTTTGCTTTGGACTTTTTCGTCTAGTGACAAAAAAGTGATAAGTCCTTTGTAATCCTTCTGACGCCACGGAGGTTTACTCAAGTTAATTGCTTTGAAATAGATTTTTTCTAAACTTAAATGTTTTATTATTGTATTCCGTCTACCTGAATTGCCGGAGACAGTATCGCTAAGCTGCAATAGATATGTAGACGTAGAAAAAAGTCGATAATTTGTCCACTGAGTCACGATTCAGCAATGTTATCGATGGAAGGAATGTTTTTATCGAATTCTGTTTGTTTTGGTTTGTCGTTCTTAATTAAGATATTCAGTTTTTTTGAAGTTTAACTGATAGGGTGTGCTGAGGTTTCTATATTATGTAAGTAATGTTACATAATTTTTTATTAAAATTTCAGTTAGGTACTGAAAAAGTTTATTTGGTTTAAAAACGGCAAATATTCTTTGACTAAAGTCCTTGTTGTCGTTTCTCAAGCAAATTAAAATATTTCAAATAATTAACTGAGACTATTACAAACTGTGAAAAGTTAAAAAAACTAATTGTGTTGTGATCAGCCCTATTTTTATGGCCACCATTTGGGACCAGACGTCCGTTGGGACTTTCCACAATGACGGCTTTTACTTGTACCGCCTTTGTCTATCGTTTGCTTCTTCACAAACATCCCAATTTCTTTTCAATGCACAAAACCCATATAAACTGGCCGTCTCATTTTTTTTGGACAGTTCTTACATTATTTTATTGAATGCCATGTTATTTTCTGAGAATTTGAATATGGCGTTCTAGAACTTTATAATTTAAGAACAATGTGTTCGAAATTCAAAATTCATTATTATTTTGTTATAGTGGGTGGGTACTGTAATTTAGAACAATATGTTCGAATTTCAAAATTCATAAGTTTTTGTTGTAGGTACTGACTGTTATTGCCAGTATTGTATGAGACATAGAATTTCTACACCCCTATTTAAAAATAGTGTTGTATCAATGTAGTAAACTAATTACAGGGAACTATTTAAAATGTAGGTACGTGCTAACCGAAATAGGCTTCTCTCGCTGCTGCCTTATGAAGGCAATAAGTAAGTACAGTTCGTTCAAATAAAACATTTCAAGTTATTAAACGGCTCCACCACACCCAACAAAGGACTATTCTGGTAATGTCAACACACGTTTCCGTCGCAAACGAGGCATAAGGAAACAAATGAAGTAAAACAAATGATTCGCAACTTTGTTACCGATTTCATGAGTCGATATCGGACTGGGATCAACTCGTACTATTGGTGCTCGATTTATAATTAATTATTAGGATAGGAAAAAAAAACGTCCAGGAAAAACATTGGCGGAACCCGCACAATTCAAATTTTTCAGTTTCTATGTTTCTTTAAACTGTGGTTCCCGGCCATAACAATTGTAGCTTTACTGAATAAGTATTAATGTGAAAATATTTAAGACCAGCTATTGCCCGCAGCTTCGCTCGCGTACTTAAAATATAGCCTATGTCATTCAGGGGAATAAAGTAGCAAACGAAAAGTTTAGTGTAGATGAAATTCATAACACAGACCCAAGTGAATCAATAAACTCAACTAACACCATCCATTATCCGGTGAGATGGTGGTCAAACGCGAGCCTATCAATAAACCAAAGACGTCGACGACGCTCACTGTTCCCGCGCGCCTCAAGGAGTTGTCAGCAACAGGAGGGGCCCAGCTGGGTCGAAGTCTACTGGGGCCAGGGTTATCCGAAAGGAAGCTCGAGCCCGGTATGAAGAGGGTAGAAGGAACGGGGTGGGTTTTTAGTCCGTAAGAGTCTGACACTATCTCTCGGTCCACCCAAGAGCGGGGGTTGTCATATGATGATTTTTGTCCACCGTAAAAAAAGCCTATCAATAAAATAATAATAATTTGACAACTATGTATTTTCAATAAGCACTGTAGCGCCTCATTTACAGTTAGCCCTTCCCGATATCGATTGCGTTCGGCATCGCTCCGCAATTTGCCGATCGCTAGATGGCGTTTCGCGGAAGCGGCGCTCGGCGTCACGGTGCGCCCGGGCACCCACCATTGCTGTATAATTTATCGATCATTTCGACGTAATTGTACCCTTGCCGCCTTTAACTAAATGCTTCTACTTCTTGGCGTGCTTCACAACAATGTCTGACCCTATAATTTTATCTACGACTCAATCGAATTGGTCCAGAGGCTGGTTAAAGATCGCTTAAACCAATCAGAATAACGCGCTTTTCTTATTGGTTAGCTGAATGACTAGGACAGTTAGTTTAGAACAATTAAAACAGTTAAATGCCTGGCTGTTAAGTTTTAATAATTTAAAAGCATGGTGGACTGATGACCTGGTCAGGGTCGCGAGAATCCGATGGATGCGTCGATGCGACGACCGGTCGTTGTGGCGACGCTTGGGTGAGGCCTATGTCCAACAGTGGACGTCTTTCGGCTGATTTGATGATGATGATGAAAGGCATGGTACATTTAAGTTATCTATCGAATACCTTGATCTTCTTTAGAAGAAGAAGGTCAGCGATTGATAGACTTTGATAGAAAATAATTATTTATTAATTAAGGGACTTTCTTAATAAATAAATAATTACAAAGGATGGCCACACAAAACTAAAGGTGTGGGTATTTTTTTGGTTTTAAATTACAGGAGATACAGTATGTTAGGCGCAAGTACCTATGTTAGTTTTTGTAGATCTATTTTTAGGGTTCCGTACCTCAAAAGGCAAAAAAAATTGAACCCTTATAAGATCTCTTTGTTGTCCGTCCGTCTGTTTGCCTGTTTTATTATGGATAGGCTCGGGTCTTGCTTGAAATGGACATTGTCTGGGTGACATTGTCCATCCGAAAAAAAGACCCGAAAAAAATGTTAAATTAAAAAAATATATAATTTAAAACTAAATTATTATTATTTATTTTCTTAAATTTCAGCTCTCCTTTCCAATAGACATTTGTGGATTAATACATCCACTAACTTGACGATCATCCATTCAACTAAATCGATAATATTGACAAACTCATTATAATTGGATGATTGAACTGGCTGCCAGTACTGGCCGCCAGTAGTCACGGTACTTAACCGCCAGTTGCGCGGACAAACATGGCGTGAGGTGCTGGCACGGCCCGGCTTCTAATTGTCTTCATTGGCCTTTCTATTTATTGATCGAGTGACAATATTAGTGAAGCTAGAGACCCTACTATGAGCTCTTAACGCGATCCATTTTACGACCTAAACTGAACTGTTAAAGAGATGGAGCGATACAACCTTATTTTTCGTATATACGAAACCTGAAACACCTGTCTAGTATTTTTATGTAAAGAATGTATTTTCAAAACTATATTATGAAAAATCACAAAGTCATAAGCCAGATATGTTACCTGATTGGCGATATAAATACATGGTCACCGGGCCACCCGAGCGACTGAGGGGTGTTTTGCTTCCGTACCCAGCTGTGCACTGGCCCCTAATACCCACTATGACTTGCCGTGACCTGTTTTGTTGTCGGTGGTGCTCAATTTGTGATTTTTTAAAATATTTTTGGAAAAAAATTTAAAGTCGAGTATTTCAGCAACTTATAATTTAGGAAATACTTACAATCATCTTCCTGCCCTTGGCCCATATGCTTGTTCCTGTTGGTGTGTTGTTATGTTGTTTATATTCCTGTTGTTGTGTTGTTTATGTTCCTGTTGTTTGTTGTTCCTTGGAGTTAGCGCAACACGTTTTCTTCTCCCATTCCGGACCATCAATAAAAAAGAAATGTTGCAAACATAAAAAAAAAATCTGGACCGCAAATGTTGCCATTTGTATAATATTATCATCTCATGTCATCAGTTATAAAAATGCAGTAAAAAAATATAATGAAGAAGCGAAATACAATCTCCTAAGCACATTTATGTAGTCCAATCTCCACAATCTATTTCATAAAGCATTCACCAGTAATTTTAACACCATTGTGGTGAATCTCGAGTGAATTGCGCCGGGAAACAATTGTGAGGTACTTAATTAAAATAATTGTCCAATTGTCGCGGCCATTGCGACAACTGCTGGATAACGTGCGAATCACACGCTGCCATCTTGATCTCTAACTCTAACTGTAGATTCGTAATTTTCAATTTACAAGTATGCAGGCTACGTACTGACGCAAATTTCTTTATATGAGTAGATAATTATAGCTTGCAAGTCTGCGTTTATTTATTGCAAGAAAAGCCTGACATTTTATTTAACCTTACTTATGGTTCAGCTGTAATTATCTTAAAAGACGAGCAAAAGAAATTGAGAAAAAATTAACACCAGATGCGAAGGAAAGGTTGTTCTGTTACCTTTGAAAATAATTTTGAACACATTTATTGTACGTACAGTCAAGGTGTGGAAATGCCTGCTGGAATCTGTGCTTCCTGATAGCTACAACTTAGGGGTCTTTAAGTCAAGAATGAATAGGTTACTTCTAGGCAAGCGTGCTCCATCGTCGACCATATCATCGCTTACCATAAGATGAGATAGTGGTCATGATTAATGATAATAAGGCTTCCACTTTCACGACTACTTCACTTTGATTTCATTGAGGTAATGATTCAGTGGTATTTACCGAAACTTTAAGTACTTATTTATATTTAAACATCAAAAGTATCGGAAATAGTTCCACCCGACAAAGACTTAAACAATTTTGTTTTAAAATGAAATCAAGATTATTATTTAAACATAACATGAATTTATAAACTGTAGGAAAAACTCGGAATCGAAATAGTCCAATGTTGTAATGGTCTAATTCCAGATAAATGGAATAATGTGGAGGTCACGCCGTTGGCTCTGAACCGCCACATATTGTGACTGGTAACTCGACACTGACATCTCATTTATTCCGACTTTAATGTACGTTATCACTGCTCAAATTGAAATTTATTTTGATAGGTAAATATATTCATGAAAATTCTTCAAATTAATTTCGAATATTTCCACTGAGCGGGCTAAAATGAATCTGTGGCAGCATATTGTGCTGGTTTTGTTCGTGTTTTTGCATTCCAGTGTCTTGTTTGTGACTTTGCTGTAACATTGTAGTCGGTATCAAATATTTATCCAATGGCCTATTTCGATGTCAACAAACGCTAATTCCCTCCTGCCGGTGACTAGGTTATAAATAAAAACGGGGCACGATTAGCGTGAGCCTCATTAATCATCGAGTGTATACTGTGTATAGTGTCACAACACGTCCACGCACTCTGTGATCTCAGTACCATTCAAAAATTACACTTTCCAACGTTCTCTTGTGTTATAACTGAAACGATGGAAGCTAATTGCTTTTAAATTGTGTTTCTTTTATTTTTTTCGTCACATAAAATAAGTAGGACTCTTGAACTCTCTTTCAATTCAGTTTGTCACATAAGATTAACCACAGAGATCGTTATTTGTCGTATTATAATAATTACGTTCTTCGGTGTCAACTCGTCTACCTTAACGACATCGTTCCAGTACCACATCTCCACACAATCAAAATACAATAGTTCAAATTTATTATTGGATTGCGGAAACGTGTTTGGCTCTGTTCCATCGTGTGGTTATTGTAAAATTTCCACGGGCTCTATCAAAAACATGAAGGTATTACTGAAAATGTACTCCTGAACCAAGTGCGTGTTCGTCTTCATCTACCAGGCATGCATCACGTTAATTTCCTTTTAAGTCGCCATTAGAGTAATAATGATTTGATTTAGTTCAGTTTAACACTTTGTGTACTGGAGCATCTTCGGCGGAGTGCCAACATCCATAATAACAACACATGCCCACAATTAGCCGAGTAGTGGATGATAAAATAATTCGCCATGTCTCGGCAATGGCTTTATGTGTAGCATTGTTTCAACATGATCTACAGCCGCGCTCTGATCAAAGGCGGCTGCACCCGTTACAGTTGTTTCGCGAGAATGATATTAATCAAACACATTTATTGCGGTCGCATTCAAAATTAACAACCGTATATTAAATTTGAGTTTTGAGAATTGTTGGCTATCAAATATTTCCTACAATAAACCAGTTGGGCCCGCCGCCGCTGTTAACGTTTCCAGCTTCTTGTGCCATCTGAACATTACAACCACAATAACTGCTACGTCATATTTCTGGATTGCAGCCAATGCTTTATGGACATTTATTATGGTTAATATAATAATGTCATTTAGCTGTAATAACATGTCGTTGTTAAACATTTGGTGCGCAGTACGGTCAGGAATCAACCGCACCTTTGTGATGCGATTCGTAACGCGCCCACTGTTATAACAGATGTGGTCCTCGCTCGTGCTTCTAATACATAAAAGAATTAAAATAAATAACAAAGCACCAATCAAAGAATCCAGCCGGCAAACAAGAAGACATGAAATCTCCCGCGACGTCTGTCAAATTAGCATCACAAACGAAAATAGCGTCATTCTAATTATTTTGATGACTCAACCGAAATACAATTAATCTTGCCGCTTCTGTGAACTGTCCAAGTGACGGACGGACGAAAATATCGTCGCATTTCGCGATAAATAAACTTGTGAGTCGAATATCGGATTTCGATTCCATCGGTGCTGCGTATCAAAGATTTTATACGCGTGTTGGATGCGGGCAGCGAAGCGCAATGCCGGACGCTCGCGCTGACTCGCGCAGCCGCACCCGCCGCGTCGCGTCTGTGCACAGCCTGCCAATACACTCGCTGCACCTACGCGAAAATAATTGAACGCATTCTGTTAACACAAACTGCAAAATTCAGTCACAAAATCCGTGAGATCAGCAACATCTGCTCATTTGGCTGCCAACATAATTTTAGTAGCAATCTTCATTCTGACAGGATTGAATCGGAGACTTGGTGCTATCTAGTGCTCGCCGTATCTCAGACCGGAAATCAGCTGTCGTATCCCGATTCCTAGTGGGAGATCGGCCAATGCGTCTGAGGCTACGATTACATTAGATCGAGTTGGTTCCTAGAGTTCTGATTGGGAACTTGAGACGGCTTGTGTTCACCGGAACACTGTCTCGGTTAATTAGAATGCTTTGTAAGAATAGATTTGCCATCGACTTTCGAATCTGGCTCTACAATGATTCATCTCGTGTGCAATCATTACATCTCTCTACATTTGTTACTATTATCTTGATCGGACGGAGCGTTTATTATATTATAATTTTCACTCGTCTGCCAAAGAGAGAACA
Organism: Mythimna lalbum; assembly: GCA_949319445.1. Lineage (NCBI taxonomy): Eukaryota > Metazoa > Arthropoda > Insecta > Lepidoptera > Noctuidae > Mythimna > Mythimna lalbum. The sequence goes on from OX439360.1 coordinate 14,359,232, forward strand.
GTAAAATATGTAGCGTTACACAAAGCTAAATAATAGGTAGGAGGGAATAATAGAGAAAAATATGAATGTTACTCGTAGATTTTCCAGCATTAAATAATGTAGATAAGGTGTTCGAAATTAAGATTGTAGTGTAATAATTTTACAAAACGCGATAAAATACATCAAAACCGATGTAAACTTGAGCGTGGAGCGTGAGTACTGTGAGTACAATGCACGTATTTGTCACACTTCGTTTCGGTCGTAATCCAATTTCAGCCTTTGACTTATTCCAATCGATATCCTTGACGAGTATAAGGGGCGTTAATGTTTCTAGTTTATAGCTAGTCGTCATGATGGTGATACAGTCATAGTCAACAGTGGCTCATTGTGTCGGCGTGACCCGCTCGGCCGCGTGACGGTGTCTGCGCGGCGTCTAGCGTCGATCTGGCCGCTCGTAAATCACCCGCGCCACAAATTGGAAACCCACCGCTAAACAGCTCGCCACTATAAAAATCTCAAATAATAACTTCGGATCTAAATCTCATAAAAATATGATTTCCAGTATTTTCGAGTGGGTTTTTAATCCCGTCGTGGTTTTACGATGTTGTAAAATTTGATTAATAACAGTGGTGTGTAGGTCTACAGAGGTTGGACATTGTTGCGGTCGCGGTGACCCATTTGCGGGCCGTGATTGTGCCGTATTTTGGCGGTGGCGCTCCCCAGACCAAACAAGCCGCACAGTGTGACCCTGTAACTTGAACACATGATTCATTTTAATCAAGGCCTTGTTCTGGCACGTATTAAGAAACTGCTTCTAAACCCCTAAAACGACTGTCGCCAGAAATAAAGTTATTTGACTGCTACAGTTAATAACCATATAAATTATCTGTACTCACTAAATTAATCTATCTGTCACTAGGAAAATTTATACGCTTGTATATCTGTCCCTGTTTCGAAGGTTTATGTATTGACAGAAGTAAAGTTGAACTAAATTTTATTACAGTAAAGTAGGCATTTATATTTTTAATTACTCAGATATCAAGAATAGAAAACTGTGTTACTCTGTGGATTCTTACCGTTTGACGTAACGATATTAGAGATGTACCTATAATACATTGCATTAAAAATAAAACAGCTATCGTACGTGTAGGCGTGACAATAAGTCATTATGTGTGTATGTAGGCACAGCCGTCAATCCACGTCCGCTGTCACTTCAATTTTTCTATTTTATTTTTCTCCTATTTTCTGTTGGATTTCCACATAGTGGTGCGTCGCGACGCAGACGTCGGATGCGACGTTATTCCACGATCCGTCACATGATTTGAACGGTATCGGATTTAGCTCTTGACAATGAAGGGACTCACTTCTTTTTTTATTATTACTTTGTTCGATATTTTTAGATTTGATTCCATTTTCAAATTGGTTTTGACAGTAACGAGTTTTGAAATTGGGGACTTTTTTGTGAAGCTTAATACAAATGTTTAAAAGTATCTCATTGTTTTTATGTAACATCAGCAACGAGCCACGTGGAATTCGTTTCCGGATTATCTATAATTACAACCAGTTTAATCCCAAACAAATTAATAGGCCCATCTATTAATAAATCACTTCCCAAAATTAAACATTACTCCACTAATTCATCTCAAAATATTTACACCATTTCCTTACATTGATAACATAACCTGTAATGGGATGCCACAGCCGATACATCTCGTTACGAATCGAATTTATTCATCGGAGAATATTTTATAGTGTTGGCCTTGGGCCTGGGCCCGCCGCGGGGGCCAATAAAATCACACGGATAAATAAGCACACGATCGGGCCGTAATTAAAAACATAACTTATTAATATCGTTTATTAACGCTCGCGGGTCGTACGGTGCGCACTCGTCCCGTGCCTCGTTTGGACGTCTTGCACCAGTCGCACCTCTCCCGATAAATCTACTATGTCTTCGATTTCATTATAATTGTCTTATTTATTGCATATAGCCTGCCTGTAATCGTGTTTGATTTAATTTGATTTGTTTAGTGGTTCGTTTGTAAATGTTGATTTGGTTGCTTTAAGCCAATGCAGTTCATACCACGTTCTTACATATATTGAAAATCAATGTGCAAATGACAAGACATTACGACAAATATTTGACGCTAATTGACAAGTCTAAAAGTTTGAGATTTATTGGTTTTGAGAAACATTAATTACTTTTTTGAATCTTTTAATATGTTACACGTGTAATGTCGAGCTCCGGGCGTTTACAATATCGTGTGTTGTTACACAATTATTTGGAGCATTGCTACGCGGGGTCGAGTAACATGTTTATACTCATTGCCAGGTCCAATAATGTGTGAATGACTACAGCAGCCCGCCGGCATAAATATGCAATATTTATAAGACCACTAGTCACGTGCTCTTCTCAATGATTTATAGTTATTTGAACACATCAAGTTATGTCTAGATTCTTTATTAACGTCAATTTGTTATTTACGAGTTATATTGCAAGAGATGGTAAATTTATGTCCCTGACTAATCATGTAGCTAAATAGACCAAATAATTGACATGCAAATACAGTTAAGCTAGTTCGACTTTGTGTAAATCAGCACCATTGGCTATTTTCCGTTACCTATCACTAATATCTGTGCAGTTTTCGATACTTATAGTTATACCATTACCAATAATAATATTACCACTTATTGCAACCGCTCCGATAGCATATATTCTCCCAAAACAACAATAGTCGCTGAGGCGAGAAGAGAACAATAAACTGGTTGATTTATTTTAATAAAGTAATTTATGGCCCCTTACAAATTGGCCTCATGACGGCCGCCTTATCGAGTGGCGAGAATCGATAAAATCGTTGCGATGTATCGATACAAGGTTATTAATGGAGAGCTTATTGTACTCGGTAATGAGATAACATTTGTTTTGTAACTACATGTCGTTGTAATTGCTGTTGAGAAAGAGAAATTTATAATAGATGAAAAGGTTATTGCAAATGTTATCAAATTATAAGTTGGTTTACGGAATATCCATACCGAAAATGAAACTGAAAACAATAAGTTAAATTATGAATCGATTATATTAATTATAAATTCTGTAAGTAGTAAAATAGAACGATTGACAGCTGAAACAGTTGCAAAAAAACATTCGCGTAAAATGCAATAAACCGCAGAACAGTGTGAAAACATTTTTTTTTTCGTCAATGGCCGTCCCATAAAGCAATCGTATCGACGATCGCTGATAACTCATCTGGCCGGATCGTAAATCGAAACGGCGTCCATAACTCGCGCGGCTTAATTACGAATAAATAAATAAATAATTGAATGTGAGCGGCCGCGGGCCTAATCGATCGTGTTCGGAGGTGTTGGAGGTGCTAACAAGGGCCCGCCAGCATTCGAAACGTTTGCTTTGTGATCGCGTTCGAGTCGACAGCGAAGCAAAAATCCCGCTACCGCACGAGATAACACAATTGGATGCAGCAATTTATTGTTATCACATCTGGTTGCGTTAATTGATTTAGTGAATATTCATTTACGATTTAAATGAATCATGCAACAACATTTTATCGTTCGTTTTGTACCAGACGGGAACTGTTTCCATGACCAAGTCATTGAAATCCGAACGGTACATGTCATTCTAATTCAGATATCTCCTGCTTACTGGGCCCATTCAGCTTTTAAGAAGGTCAGAAGTCAATTCCAACGGTCCATTGAAACGGACACCATCTAAACATAGCAGCACGGAAGCCGCACATTGTTCTTTTCATGACGTTTTTTCTTGTGTCGGACGATTGACGCGTATCCATTTCCTCGGACGAGAATAGTAGCCACCTTCGTGTCGTGCTATAAAATAAAGAGTATCACTCAACGGCCACCGACCATCTAGATATTAGGAGATGGCGCTGATTGCCGCTCGTTAGAATCTAATTAGCCCACGGATCACTCATCGCGTCTATTTCAATGGTTGAAGAAAATAATTTCTATTTGATTCGGCCTTCCCACTCAGTGTGTTATTCGCGAAAAATCAAACGTCTGTCGGCGTGTCAAGTTGAAATGTGCAGCCTACACGAATTCGATCTGCTCATGTGACCATGCATATAATAATATTAACTATATTATTATCGTACAAGAATATCAAGTGCTACATACCTACACAGTGTACCTATGTTCGTAAGTGTTATTGTCATGGCTAAAATGGTCATGAATTTGACAAGATATCCAGACAATTAAGCTGTCCATCAAATCTTCCTCCAGGTAGACATGTTTCACATCAAATGTGCAAAACATTTGCACGTCTTGATTTACATAAACAAGAAGATTCTCTCTTTAAAAATGAAGTAGGTACCTAATTATTGTAATAATTGCATTATGCAAGTAGATTTGAGATTAGCTGTCTTACAAGTTTCCATGACAAGTCCGTGTCAATTTGATGATTGTCATGGAGTCGCGATGGATATTCCTTTGGTGACTCCATGACAACTTACCTTACCAGAGGAGTCAAATTGGTCAACATAGGAGTTTATTTTGTCGTCCATTCACGTCCATTTATATACATATACTTTAAGTTCATATACAATATTATTAGTTGCAACAAATACAAGTATATCATCCTTAAAGACATGTAATCTGAATAAATCGTGGTCCATTAAACTGTAAGATTACAAAAAATCTTAATTGAAAGCTAAATCCAGGTCGGTGCGAAGGTGTGCTTGATGGATGAGCAGCTAAATTACCTCTCCCCTCCTTGTCCCTCGCACCGGCTTCCCCCACTAACGACCCGTTGGCCAAAAGTGATTATTTATACCGGTGATGACAGCACTTCCGGCGTTATAACTGGTGATTAAGACGCTGCTCGATTGAAATCTAGGACTATTCTAATAGACACAGGTGCTGAATATATTCTGAATAATAAAATATGACTTGTGGTTGAAATTGAAGATGTGGATAATAATAATGACGGTCGTGAGAGGTGTCGTTTTCGGAGGAGCTTCTAAGAATGTGTTCGATGACAGGTTTTTGACATGACGAATTTAAGAATATTTTGAAGTTATTATAATTCTCTTAACTGGTTATTCATTCAGAAAACATTTCGTTACATAATTATTTATTCCTGTTTCAACAACTGCGTTTGCAAAATTTGCTTAAAGTTAAATTTTTACATGTCTAAATTTTTAAGCCCAAAACAGATCGGAACCCAGTCGTCATTACAGCCAAACGTCAATCAAATATTGACAGTATTAGTTAATATCCGCTGATCGAATAATCTAAAGGTGCCGGATACCCGTTATCTGCGCACACATGGCAACAGCTCGCTTATAGTCTCTGAAACTCAAACAAAATGTCACGAGTGTACAGCACAGGTACTTTACGTTAGTGGGTTGTATATTATCTCATATCCGCGAAATGCAATAATGTGTGTCTTTCCCACGGATGTCCACGTTTGGGCATCGTTAGTTTTAGTTACTAGTTTAATCATCTGGAGATTGTTAATATATGTCATTGGTAATATTAACCGAAAAATGTGTTTTTTTGCAATAATCTTGATCAGTTTTTCTTTTGGTCATTTAATCAACTTTCGGCCATTCGGTGATATGTAACAATCTATCAAATATAAAGATAAGTTAATTATCTCAATATTAATTTGATCAACTATATAAGCCTTAAACTTAATTAAATGATAGAGCGTAATACGAGTAGGCGGGATCGGACCGCCCTAGATCCCCGCCCGCCCTGCCAGCTGGGCGGATCTCTTAGGGGAAAGCATATTGCATTTATACTACTATTAATTCGATAGGGAGTGGAAATAGAAAAGGAGGAAATAGACGAAACATTTACTACACAAGTCAGTAGGCACTTAGGTATTATGTGTAGGTAAAGTTAAAGCAATAAATAAAGATAAAATCGAAACGTAGTATGATAGTGAATAATCTAAAATCGTAGACAATGGACTAGAAACCTTAAAATAGAAACGAATGAAAATGTTAACGGTATCTAACACGTACACTTTTCAAGGAAAACACACCCACTAGTCAATCAAACTATCAACAAACATCAACCCACTAATACCTACCGACGGAAATCAGTACGCAACATAATATCTACACATATCTAAATGTAATCTATTATATATAGATAGGGTCGAGGCGGGGCGCAGGAAGCGGCCGATATAACGCCACGATAAGCTGAACCTATCACTCCATCGGATTACTTCACAAAGAGTATCGATCCATCTCAGATACAGAATGTAGAACTCTTATTCGATTATTCTTAATGTCAAAGTTCAGGGAAGCCAATTTTGTTGAGCACGATGTCGCAGAGAAAAGGTTGGGGACAGAACATCAGTTATAGAAACTGATGCAATTTGGATGCTCATTGATTATGTTGATACAGTAGAAGGGCATGAATAAAAAGCAAATGAATATGACCCAATCTTAAATCATAGGAAGTAAACAAACTTGAACACTTATATAAATATTCTCAGACCTCATTCAAAATTTAATATCACTAAACTAACATACATCAAAACAACTTCCAGATAGTCAGCCCCTCTAACAATATTCATGAGAGAATCAATAATAATAATTGTCCTTTCTTCTCGTTTATAAACCACTGTCGAATGTCACCCTGTTCCTTCATCTCATCTTCCATCCACTTATGTAAATGCAGCATTGTGGCAGACACCTCATTTGTTCTATCTGCCAAGCACGACCATTGTCAAAACTTCTTGCCCTTTGACTCTATTGTCTGTTTTTTGTCAACCAATACCAGATTATTTTATTTCCGTTATATGTTATTCGTTTTCTCTTGCTGCCTCATGTTTATCAATATTAGCTCCAATCATCTTTTTATTTTGATTTGTACGTTGTTTTATTATGATATGCTAGTTTATTATTTTATGGGCGTGGATCGTTAAACTTGGTTTCAAAGATGACATTTACCACAATAGATTTATTAGACGTTCGGGTTTTACGTAATGTTTAGTTTGGATAGACGTTCGTAACATGAATAATAGTCTTACAAACAACAAAAACTGATTCGATCTTCTTAAAACTGATTCAGAGAAAAATAAAACATACACGCATAATCGTTATGTGCCATTAACCATATTCTGTTGAATAAATGCTGTAGGTGTTGGCTCTAAATGTGCTTCGTCATCACCGGGACGCCGTTCCACATTGTAATTTAAATTATCATTCGAATTACCATTGAGAGGAGACAGTAAACGCGGTGGCACTCGAATTCTCGACACCTCTGTCTAGACACGTCCAAACATGAAGCTTTTATGAATTCTATTATTTGGGCACAACTAACGTGAATATGGAAATGTATCTTAAGCATACATTTTTTTGTCAATATGGAAGATAATTTTATTAGAGTCAAACTAAGGGATAATTCCAACCAAAGGCCATACCTGAAACTTTTTATAGGTTTTCTTCAAAACCAATTTTAGCCCTGGAATATCGTAAACAAAGATTAGCAACAGTGTATTACAACAAAAGAAATGATACACAAATTAAGGGTTTCCATCCCGATGATATTTTACGATAGCCGTGAGCGACAAAACGAGAGTCATAAAAGATAACATGTAGTAGAAGGCATTGCAAACTTATGGAACGTGCACACTAGTTGTAAAGATGATTTGCTTGTTCAATGTAGGCTAAATATCTGCACATATAGAAGTTGTTGTAGTCTAAATTTTGATTAGTAACAATAACATACTGATGCTGGTCGGTATAAAATTATGCTCAGCCGTGGAAACAACATTGTAAGCACCAGACTCGTTCTGTCGGTCAATTTTCTCCGCACCCATAAAAAGCGCAAACATGACTACGTTAATAATAAATTACATACATCTCAGCCAGACGATACTACCATTCGGAAACAACAAATGCTAATAATTACTTTTCAGATATTAAATGTTCGAAGGGTCGAAGCAAACTGAGTTCTGCGTAAGATTCGAAACAATGCTCATTACTGATCGTCTAAGAGACTTATTGAAGAATAAATCCGAGAGGCTTCTTGCGAAGTGCGATCGGATGCCTTTGTTGTGATATTTGGCGAGTTGTCCGACAGGCCTGTAAGTTGCATTAAACCCACATTTTACGGGCTTCATTTATATTGTACGTCGCATAGCTACGTTTTCCTTAGATTTATACTTCTCCCGCAAATAGGTGGAATACGGTAATAGTACTCGTTCGTTAACATTGTATGTGCATGCGCAGTTTTATTACAATTACATTATGTCGGTATTGTTCGTATCTGTCGAGTGTCATAACGGCGGCCGCGTCGTCGGATAGCTCAGCTTTACGGCCGCCGATAGTTGCCACCTTCGTTTGGAGGATTCCATTGTTGCATTCATCGCAATGATCCGGCGTAGTCGCATCGTCGTCTTTCAGCCGCATCCGACATTTCCATTGTTGCAATTTTATTGCCGGTGTTACCGTGCTGGCGGAGATCGTAAACTACGCTCCAGCGCTCGATACTATCGCGGGCCGGCGCAGCGGCGGATGGCTGATGGCTGATGGGCGCGCGACCGCACCAAGCCGCATTATCGCGCGCCACCGCTGCACCGCCACCGCAGCCGCGATTTTCATTCGTTTCTAATAAATTGATACGAGGGCTCTGCGACGCGCCATTGGTCGACTCTCTCCCCGGACTTCGATCCTCGGACCCTGACCGTAAATCAACTTTACAACCTTTAATTACAGATATTTGCCGTCTCATGTGAGCGTACGGGATATCGGAGGGCTGTGCTCGCGAAAATATAGCATAATAATGGGTATTGACCCGTAATGGCTCGCCTGTAGGTACTATCGGCCGCCTTTGTCTTGATTGTTCGAGCGAGAGCATATTCTTTTCTGAATGATTGCCAATTACATCGAATGGCCTCCTGAATTCCACTGAGAGCGATACTTTAATCTTTCTCGGTTTTGATTTGCATTCGAATAAAATGATTTATGTGTTATTGGGATCCAGGGTTTATGTTGTGACGTTTTTTGATTCATTGATGGTTTTTAATGTTGTCAAATTTCGTATTGGGATTATGCTTACCTCGAGCAATAATTACGAATTGAAATGAGTGCAGTCAGTATAGTAGATAGTGCACCGGGCCGGAGTGCCGCGGGCGCGGGGCGACGGTGTTGCCACATTGTTGCACCGGATAGGGCCGACCGGCCGCTGTTTTAATGTCTCTCAGACGGAATTACGCTGGATTGTTCTCAGCTTTACTGCTTTCTTCATGATTGATCGTTGTATCCTCGGCCTTATGTCATTTTCGCGCCGTATCTCCAAGAATTGGTACTACAAGCAATAAATATTACATTGAGTTATGGTAATTTCGCAAAATTATAGTATATGTGACTCCTTTACTGGCTTTGTGTATTATTAGGTCCTAAGTAATGTATAGGCACATATTATGAAATTTAATAAATAATTACAAGATCTTATTAAAGGAGGGTTTGCGTGTGAGCGCGTGTTTTGTTCTGAAGTGTGGAAATTAACACTAGAATGATCGTATTTCTAAATTAAAACCTCGCTCCGAGGAGCAATAAATTCTTCCGCCCATAAACTTATAACGACTGTCTAAATAGAGGCTAGCTGTCGTTTATTGCCTTAATACTCGAATAAGAAATAAAATAAACACTATGCACTTATGTTTTTGATCCGTTTTGCACACCTTTGTAATTGCAAATAATATTATAATAACTGGAAGAAAAAGAAACGTAATTAAATGATTAATCCGAGAGGTTTTATGATCCTATTTTGTATTTGTTATTTCTCAGAAATGGGAGGTGTTTTAATTAAAAATCTCATACAAATTGGAATGAATTTTCCAGACGGTTTGTCTGTTGCATAAATATGTATATACATAATGATGTAGATACAGATAGGCTTTCTTTACTAGACAAGTTTACTTGTCTTACAGTATCTGTTGTAGTGTTGTTGATTTAATTTTTTTTTTTTAAATAAAAAGTTAGATGCCAGTGTCTCTAGATGAAAGTCTATGACCAGTGCGTGTTACCAGTGAAGACGATGATGGTACTGAAATGTAGTCGATTAGAATGAGCCTCATCATACGGCTTAAAGTCATCTTAAGGGCCATGGAGAGGGCTATGCTCGGAATTTTCTTGCGTGATTGAACGAATGTGTCAATTGGAGAACCAAGGTTACCGTCATAGTCCGAAGAATTGCCAAACTAAAGTGGCAGGACACATTGCTCGCAGGACAGATGTTCGATGGAGCTGAGAGGTTCTGTAGTGGCGACCATGTACCGGAAAGTCTCCTACAAGGTGGACTTATGACCTAGTGGGGTTCGGGTAAAGCCGATGTATGCGAGACGCATAGGACCTATCGTTGTGACCACATTAGGGTAGGCTTATGTCCATCAGAGGACGTCTTTCGGTTGAAATAAAATACCAGTGGGGTTTTCAGGAAATTATTTGTAACTCACACTTCTCTCAATGCCTTCGCCCACGTGAATGTGAAGAAATCTCAATAAAAAGTCCTCCAATGTATTATCCGTACAGGTGTATGAGTGTGGAGAAGTAATAAACGTACACACATATGTAACTTCCACCTTTATAACATTAGTGTGAAGGGTGATTAAATAGGTTTATTTATCATATTAGTATTCAAATTATATGTTACAGTCGTTAATGTTTTAATGGTATATAGTTGGGGTAGTTTCTCAGTACCTAGGCATGTATACGCAAGCCAGAATATATGATCCTACTTAAAAACCTATTATTATACTCCTGTGGGTATATTTCATTACTGTTTTGTCATTTATATTGTAATAAATAAAATAATACTTTAAACTGCTGTAATGATAAACCATCATCTTGCCTTTAAATCACATTTTATTGAAGTAGTCCCAACACTGTATAGAACCTCTAACTAATATCTAATTCTAGTAGTGCACGAATTCTCTGAAGTTAATGTGCAATTAAACGCGACTGAGTCCGACCACTTGGAGTAATATCAACACTCACGAATAATTGAGATTGATCGAGTCGTGAATCGAGTTGGGCGGCGCAATCAAAAGCGTATCAGACCAATGGGCGGCCGCGCCGGGCTCGCGGACGCCTCTCATTGGCCCGCCGCGGGGTTGTCGGGTACCAAGGGCCTTGATACTGCTCTCGATAAGCGGGAGGCGTCGAATGTCGATTCGATCGATTATCGCCCGTGTCGTCGCGCGCCGGCGACCGCGACCGCGTCCTGCCGCGCGACTTGACACTTTGATGACCCACGCCAGATCATTAATACCTTTGTGTCATCACACTACTTTATCACCGTATTTATTAACCAAATCACCATTTTACACTAATAAAACGTCCCTCAAAATTTATTAATGCACCTCAGTAAAATTAAATTTCCAACTTAATCTGGCTGTAAAACGGTGCGCAAATCAAAGTTGCAATCTGCAACACTTAAAAGAGATTAGTCGGCTAATCGGGCGTTATTTACTATCCTTTATCAGCACTCGGAGGCGTTCGGTTGGACGATTTACGACACTCGCGAGTTGCCAGCACAAAAGAATTAGCCTTTCTAAGCGACACCGAGTGCCAATAAATATCGGGCGAGGTGCGAATAATCGCGGGCAACACTGTAGCGGGCCACGTTTGGAATTTATCCCTTATGCAGTTCCATAAAGCGTGCCAGTTAGTTCATAAAGTGAAATTCATAATACAAATTTAGCGTAAGGTTTCGTAGGAAAAGCTATAATTTGTCACAATTGGGCACGATTAGATTGGCTCCGCTGGCGATTTGACATAGGTCGTAAATAAAGCTTCGGGCGGCCGAATTGAGTGAGCCGTCAGGCGCGCTACGTTGTGTGGGCCTTTATAAATGTACGAGTATGCAAATAGCGCGCGCGGCTCGGCGCACGCGCATCGAATCGCGCGTTTTCCGCCGCCGGCGAGCCCGCGCGGTTTGTGGAAATCGTTATTGGGGTGATTGCTTTCATAAACAATAGCTTTTGTCCGCGGGTTCTCGTAACCGCTGTGTTATTTAGAAGGATAACGGGTCTGTTCGCGCGCCGCTTGATAACGCACCCAGCGTTTATATGCAATGTTGTTTACAAGCCATTCGATGCTGGAAATCGTGCTTTATCTGTACCATGTTCAATTGCGGGTAATTTGTATTATGTATTTACGATATTCTCGTAATTCACCGTAACCACTGACCCATAAGTTTTCCTACCATATTTAACCATGATTTCGTCATTATTTTGTAAGTTAACTACTACGTGCAAACTACAAAGTAAACGCACTTCCTCTGCTACTTGAACTTTCCTCTGTACTTAGGAACCACTTAAACTTTTCATGTCGGCAACATCCGACAGTGAATTAAAATTTTCACATTTATGATTTATGACTGCAGCATGTCATTAGTATTTATTTAGACGACCTTAACACTATGGTTTCACTTTATGGTGACCATTACACACGTCATGGCATAGAAAAGTTACACATAACCTTGCACATCAAAGCGAGATGCACTATCAAAAGGTGTCCAGTATATCTTGGGCTTTGTCGCCTTTAAGGTGTGAATCAGAGTATTGAAAAGTCACAGGTCATTTTAGTGTGGGTGAAATGTTGGCCATAAAAGTTGCTATCGGGCTCAAAGCAACTTAGTAGGGGGCTATAAAGGTTGTCAACGTGGTGTGACGAGCGTGGGTGGCGCGTGCGCAGCGAATCGAGAGAGAATCGATAGTAAGGATTAGCGATGCACGAATATTGATTTGCGAGATGCAATTGCTGGAGATTTGAATGTAGTTGGTCAACTGGTATACTAAGGTCTAACAAATGTGAGTTATTGATAATCCACCTAAAGCTCTCTAAGCGACTCCGCAACGCTACGTTATAGACACAATTTGGTTACCATTTTAGACAATATACAAGATACTGCATTAATTAAACCTTTCATATAAAAGGAGAAACTCACTGACTGACATATCAACGCACGGCCGCAATTACAGGACCTAGAAGGGTGAAATTTTGTACAAGATTTCCTTTTATGACGTAGGCGAGCACTAGGAGAGGGTTTTCCAAAGTTCACTCCCTAAAGGCATAAAACGGGGGTCAAAAGTTTGTTTGGAGAAACTTTGCTTGAAAGCTTGAAATCGAATTTTTATATGCATTTTTTTCTACCAGACATTATTTCCTTGCTTCTTCTGTTACATCAAAAAACTTGCAAATTCCTCAGGAACCGTCATCATGACTCATCTATTGTTACATTATATTATTGACTACCGGTAACACGACCAAGTGTACGTTATCTTGTTAATATTTAGGTGCCACCGTTAGTCATGCCTTCTTCACGATCATCTTTTGTAAGCACACGGTATTTCCGACCAATTTAGTATCGTATTGTATTTTCATCTCTGTATTTTCCAGAATCGGTCAGGTTTTGTGGTCATGAGTGTCACTATTGATTAATAATGTTAATTCATTTTCTGTACCATGATGTTTATAAGTTAAGTTGATATCAGTAAGGGTTCCGTCATCAGATACAATGTTGACTTCTGTTTATATTATAACTGCTAGCTGTACAGGGAAACTAAACCTTTTGTCTGTATTAGAATCATTAAAAGTTAACTGTTGTTGAGTTCAATTGTTTGTGCCAAGTAAGTGGTCTTGATTCCAGTTATTGCTAACAATATCGTTTGGTTTACATACTCTACGTTCCAAATTGCGTCAAAAGCGATAATATCGCGAATCTAACCAACCAACAACCTTATATTTTGTGACTTTTTAATTTCATCGGATTCGCGATATAATCGCTTTTGACGCAATTCGGAACGCAGGGATAGAAGACATGCGCTTTTAAAATACATTTTACAGCATCTCTGATAGATTGACAGCCATTACCAGCCTAATAACAAAATACCAGGTATCTCGCACAATACCGAACAAGTACTCCACTCCAATTCTGCGCATCATGTTGCTCCATTTACTCTTCAAACGTGGCAATTAATCTGAACGGGTGACGTTGCCTACCCTCCAGCAGCCGCTCCCGAACCCCTTGCTCCACCCCCGCTTACCCCCGGCCCAGATAACCGGGGGAATGATTAACTGCAGACAGGAAGACGGATTGACAAATAGTCGTTTAGGTATTTCGCTAATGTTTCGCTCTCATCAATAAACGATCGAGGCTGTTACATGGGAGGGCTGTTCTTGTTTCGGGTGTTTTGTATTGGGTTGAAGGTTCTATCGGTTCGTCGTTTTACTTTCAGTTGTTATGAAAGAAAATAAATTAAAAGTACAACAAGTCAGTGCTAGACAAGGGCATATCAAATTCAGTAGCATGCTTTTGAATGTACACGTATGTACGCGGTTGAGCTAAGTTTTTGGACAATCATCATTCATTCTCAAAAATTGAGAAGTTCGAAAACGGCTACAAGAACGTCAACAACGTACCAGTTTGTGCAGACCTCCCAGTTTTTTCTCAATAATCAATTGAGTTTATTAGACTATGCAAATTCTGCAATATCGCAATCGAGACATTACCATACAGGAGCAGCCCGTAATGTCGGCAGGCGCGAACAGAGACAGCTTGTAACTCGATATCGAGCGAGCGGTGACTGTGCAAATGTAACGAATTGTTTGCAACAATCATTTAGACAATGTTGATTGATTGCTGCTGCCGCCGCGTTGAGCAAGTCAAATTGAAATAACTTTCAGAAGCTAGCGCTAGAGATGAATGTAATGAATTTGGAATAATTGGTGAAGGTTTTTCTTAATTTCCTCAAAAATCAGCATTTGATGGAGATGCATAGATAGCTCAGTATAGACAGCTCATCTTGTCATAGATAGCTCATCTTGTCAGTATACATAGATATATATATATCATCATACATAGATAGCTCATCTTGTCAGTATTATTTCAAATATGAAATAATACTGACAAGATAGTGAAAGATGAAATTTGACTTCACTTTAAGTTGTGATTATTCAGTTCCGTGGTATAATTTGACAAGCATTTCGTAGTAGCAAGTGCGAGTGTAAGTCCGTCTTCAGTCGGCGAAGTAATGGGATATAAACACTGTTGTTTTCTTGTTCACAAGATGTAAACATCACAAGCTGACAGTTCCACTGTCTCACAAGCGAAACTAAGTGGCTAACAGTTCCTTATTGTAAATCGAAGTGTTAGCGTTGTCGGTACGGATTCGTCACGTCATCGGGTAAGTTAACAGCCAAATTACAGTAAATCAAATAGTCGCAAACTAGCCACATAGAACAAACGGGGCTGGCTTCCGTGGCCACACGGGCTGTGCTAAATCGGGGCCACTAATGCTGCGCGCGCGCGTCGTAAAAGCGCGATCTGACTCGCTCGCGCCCGTAAATCATCGATCGCGCGATGCGATGCGATTTAGCACGCTCGCCTTGTTGCCCACTTGACGCATGTTGTCCTAGCAAGCGCTGTAAAGCTTCATTTGATAGATTATTGGAAAGAACCAGACACATTTTTGTTCGTACCTCATAGAATTCGTCCCATAAACCCGTTTTTTGACAAGATTAATTCATAGTTTTATTGGACAGGCACTTCTGTGCGACACACATCTTTACCTGTGTTGATGTAAGATCACATTAAACCGTGTAATATTGTCGTATAAAGTTGTGATTAATGTCTTCAAAGGGATACAGGTGGCGATAAGTTATGGTTGTCAACGTAATCAGCTTTTCTTCTCACTTTATCGTCACCGTCTATTCGGTATATGCGGTTGGAGCAGTAAAACAAATTCTATTCATCCGATAGCTTTACTCTATTTGATGGACAAGCGTTGAACAAAATAATAAAGTTGATTCTATACTCTTAATACTTTTATACGAGTTTCAGCATTTCTTCAGCTTGATCTAGCGCTGTATCTGTTTCTATATTTCTTATATAGACGTAGTTTGCTTTTACGATCTTTATGAAGTACGCTGTAAAGGGTTTTACAGCTTGCAATAGTGAGGGAATGTACTGCTCTCCTCTATTGGAAGTTATATCGTGATGAACATGTTTCTCGTGTGTGTAAAGACTCTTTTGTTACATGACGATATATTTGCTATCCCTGATTTTGAATTGCTGCTGTTGTATTTTGAGAAATTTTATTGCTGTCGGAAGTTTCAAGTTAATGTTCTTATTACCATTGCTGTGGTTGTTAAGTTATCCTTATGTGGGTAGATATTTCAGAATTGCAAGAGGTTTTAGATATTTTGCTCAAATGTTTCCATTGCTTCAGAGTCTACAATCAGTGTCATTATTTCATCATCTATAGTTTAATCTACATTAGAATTTCACCCAGTTTCAGCTTCTGCATAGTCAATCCTTGTCTATGAAGTTTTGTACTTAATACCATCCATGCCTTCTTCTAATACCTGTTATATTAATTTTGAATTATCTTTGTTTCAGGTACTCCAATCAACCGGCTACCTATAATGGCGAAGTCAGTGCTTGATCTGTATGAGTTGTACAACTTGGTGATCGCACGCGGTGGCCTGGTGGAAGTGATCAACAAGAAGCTGTGGCAAGAGATCATCAAAGGGCTGCGACTGCCGTCATCTATCACCTCTGCTGCATTCACGCTACGCACACAGTGAGTGCTTTATCTTACTTAAATCGTTTTAAATTAAAATTCAGGATAAAAACTGTCATCATCTGGGTTGTCTCTTCTTAACTTTTTTTGGGGTTGACTTTCATTTCAACTGGAGGCTTTGAAATTTGAAAATAATAATCTGTAATAAACTAAGTATGTAGGCTCAATAATCGGTGCAGCGGTGGATGAGCGTTTATCTACAACATTGAAATAAACAACTTGCCTTGCAAAATATGCTAACAAAGCTTAAGAATTATTCAAGGGGATTTAGAATGTATTGGGCTTGTACTCGATATTTTTCAAACGAAATCCTTTCGACCAGCTTTCACTCTAAAGGCTTCATCCAAATCAGTAAACATTATCCTTCAATTTAGAACATGATCTACAAAAGGTGTGTATGTGTGGTCCTACAAGTCAGGAGCTCGCTCCATATTCGACCTGCTTTGTATCACATCCTCATTCAAATTCTCACGAGCTGGAGACAAAAGGTGGCCCACAATGGCACTACGTGAGCGTCCGACGCGACAATATGACAACTTCATAATTAATAACCTTAGCTCATCTCAGCCGATATAATTTCCCATTTATCTCTCCGGAGTTCCTTCACCTCGTCTTTTGTCGGATGTCATAAAGGTGGTTAACGTTTATGATTCAAAATGTACGACGGTTACGCACGACCTGATGATTTCGAACGCAGCTTCTTTTATTTCGATCTGTTTCTGTATGCGTCTTGTTACGTTAATTTTCATAGTCTGTTTGTACTTTAAAGTGATTTTGTAACTAAATATTTCAAACGATGTCGTGAATTGTTGTCCTAAATAGTATTGTGATTGTAGATAGCTCGCTATTGTTTCTTTTGTAAACATTATTTCTTCATTAATGCAAATAATTTTGGAATTGATGTTAGCAAGACGTTCATTTTCTTATATCCAGTCTTTTACTCATAATTTGTCTTCAAGATAAAGTTTGCTAAGCTGCAAAATATTAGTCGTACGTTAAAATTCTATCGAGGTAAAAGTATTTCAAAGCCAATGAAAGCTTTGGCATTAGTAACATTCATATAATTAGACTAACAGTAATGACGAATGTCGTATATATAGATCGCGTGTGACAGTTTTAAAGGTGGCGTTTTTATGAGACGACGACTCTCATTGTGTTACGCATTAAATATGTGACCGCTTAATATGATATATGGAAGGTACACGTGACAATGGGGTCATATAAAATTGACACGTTACATAATAGGATTATCATTGTTATTGGTACTTATTATAACTTGAAAGATAGACTTTTGATAATAATTGAGCTTAGAATATGATTTATATGCTTGTCAAGCCGCGGGCGGAGTAATAAAGTTATTATTAGATTCGTTCGTTCTAAAGGATTGAATGGTGACATCTTTTGATTTATTTTCGAGTTGATAGATGTGGAGATTATTTCGAATGATAAAAGGTTCGAAATGAGCTTTGGTGGTGCCGCTTTGCCTTCAACTCTTGTCCTTAAATCTATTTTTGTTAAAAAAACCTTGTATAATGTTAATAACGCTAAATATATCTTCTACGATAAAGGATACCCCACTAAAAGCTAGTTTTGCATTATTGTCAATATTTCGAGGTCTATCATTATTATAATCAGCAAAATTAGTAGCTGGCAAAACATCAGAACAGGAAATTTTTCTGACAAATGAATTTTTTCTTTAATATTTATACTTCTTTTTTCAGATATATGAAATATCTGTATGACTATGAGTGCGAGAAGAAAAACCTGTCAACCAGAAGCGAGTTGGATGCAGCTATAGAAGGCAACAAGCGGGAGGGGCGCCGTGCCTCGGGACAGTATGACGCACAAGCTGCACTAGCTATGGTAAGAATTATTTAATAATGGTAACGATAATCGACGAGCATAATATTGTCGAGTGCAGTAATATTGACTATCATTTCTACAAATCTACAGTCAGTAATTTACAGACTGATTAGTCGGAACGTAGAACCAAAACCTCTAATATCTCTCAATTTATTTGTAGTTAATTAGCATTCCTATATATGAACTCAACCTAGATAATGTGTTTAGCTGCAAAACTTCTTGCTCTTTTTTTAATTTCAACTTTGTCCCACATAAGAAATTACTCCTGTATCGTGGATTGGGTGCATTAATAAATATGTAAAATTACATACATAAAATACCTAGACTCGAAAGAATGATCTCGGCCATTGCCCCAACCGTACCGTCAAAAGCTTGTGCCGTTTTATTATTATTATATACTTGAACACACACACATGGAAAACTAGAGTAATTGGCAAAAATCCGAATTTTCTTATTCTATATTGTTTGATTATTTAATTTGTCCTTCACACACCAATGTTTCGGAGATCTATAAATGCTGCTATTAATATGGCCAATTAATCCAAAAAATACTCGTACTATCGCAGACAAGAAGAGAAGATCATCCCCTTATACTCCGTCTTCTTGTAGCCCATACTTGAGGGGGGGGGGGGTGGTAGAGGTTTGGGGGGGGGGGTTGGTAGAAGAGATGGTTTGCCGCGTGCTTGAATCTCTTACTCAAGTATTTAAATCAATACTCTAATAGCTAAGTTATGTAGTGAATCCAGTGATGCTTGGCCATCATCACCTAACGCCCCGTCTTCTTGCAGCCCCCACTAAACCGCGTGCCCGCGTCTCTCGCGCAGCTGTCGCAGCACATGCAGCCGCTGTCACTGTCCCTCGGGGGCGTAGCACCCCGCCTGCCGCCGCTGCCGCCGCACGCACCGCATCTCGCGCAGCACGACATTGAGTATAGAGTGCGCGAGTACATGAAGATGATACAGCAGCAGAGAGAGCTCATGAGAAATGGTAAGTTTATTAAATAGTATTAAAAAAACACTTTGGTTGCTCTTGTTAGCGTTTCGATGGAAAATGCAGAAGTAGTTAATTATAAGATCAAATATTATGTTCGACCGAAAATTAAGTCACACGAACTAAGTCCTTATGCGCATCCATTCTGTTCCTTATGCGTTGTCTTATAGATAGCCCATTAACTTTTGTGACAGCACTTTGCAATCAACGAACGCTGTTTGATAAATTCCTCTTAAATTGTCGACAACTGAAATCCATCATCAGCGATTAATATTCATGTTTCAGTACTTACATTTTACTTGAAATAAACTTATACAATTATTTATCTGATTCTGTAGTTGATTACTTAATATTTGATTAACAATGTTCCTTTCTTTACAGGCTCCGAATCACCTCCCAGCAATGGTCCAGCACCAATAATGTCACCCCGCGATGCAGCCGCCCTCAGTGCCATCGATGTCTCCCGCCTCACTCTCTGGTCGCTCTACAACAATAACAATAATAACAGTCCACAACCGGATCTTGAGCCACAACGGTAAGTTGATATAAGTTTATTCTATTCTATTCTCTCAATTAAAAGCCGGCTTAAGATTATTCCCTGGGGAACTCCATGCTTTCTGATAAACTTGACGAATTTAAATCGGAATATTAACTCAGATACCCAATATGGCTTTAAATAAGAATTCAGAGTAGATATCAATTTTATATAAAAATAGAATATAGGATGTATCACAGCAGTTTGCAGATTTTCATATTATCGAAAGCAGTGGTTAGAATGTCTAGAAGAGAATCCGGTGCAAAAAACACATTGGGAATCGATCAAAGGACTGGGATGAATACGTTCCTTTCTCGTTCCATTTGTTGTAAGGTCAACCTTTGGTTGACATATTCTGACACTTTCCTTATCCTCAGTATGGGTTACAGCGAGGCTCTGAACCTGAGCGAGAGCCCCAACTCGCTGACTTCGGGCGGCAAGCGCGAGGCGTGCCGCTCGCCCGCGCCGCCCGCCAAGCGCCGCACGCCGCGGCCCGCGTCGCGCCCCGCCTCGCCGCGCTCCGACCTGCACTCGCCGCCGCAGCACCGCCACAGCCGCAGGGACGCCACTTCACCGCCACAGATCAACGGCATGCCCAATACCAATGGTGTTAATGGGGCTGCTTTCAAAATTACTACTAGAGGTAAGTGTCTACAAAGTAATGTTATTTTCCAGATTTGTGACTGTCTAGAACCATAGCTTTTACTCATGATTACCTTTGCGTAATAATTCATTGTAGTTTTACCCAGGAGAGGATATTGCCACCTAGCTCAGGAGTCAGGAAATTTGCAACCTTATGCAAATAAAGATAAAACTTCTCGGTTTTATTGGATATAATTTCACTTTCTGAAATTCTAGATACTATTCCCTGTGGTCTATAATATTATCGTCTATGTTGAGACTCTTCTTTTACCAAAACAATCTTGCTCTATCATAATCTAATTTAATATTTTATTGTTCCCCAGGAGACGCGAGCACAGGAGACCAGCAACTAGTAGTGTCAATAGAGCTGAACGGAGTCACCTATGAAGGAGTACTTTTCCCCTCAGGAAATGGTCAAAACGGACACAGACAAATGGTGTCTTAAACACACCCACATAGGGTAGTTGTTGACTACTGCGGTTTCAAGCTTCGAGTCACTTCAGTCAGTTCACATCTTGAATTCGGTACAGCACATAATTTTATTTTTGGCGTCAAAGAACAAAAATTGTTGGTCGTTTTTTAAAGTTGCCATTGGTGAAATAAAGCCTAAAATTAGATACTGTTGTAACGCTATGAGAAACATTCTACCATCATATGCAGAATATTGACGAATTGTCCATGTTTAGAAGTTGTATTTAGTGAGGAAGACGCGGTCACTGTTATACTCGTATAGATGACATCATCAAGAACTTCTCTACTTTTTGTAATCTACTTCGAATGAATAAAAAATCATTCAGGATTATTCCAGTTCCTTTTCTTCCCCTCTCCTCTTCAGAGCATAGGAGTTTCGTCATCAGACTGTGTATTAAAGTTGAGTTTCTGTCTTAGTTTCCTTATACAGTAATATGAAGAAAAAGATTATCGATGCACGATCTGTGCACTTCAATGATGGATCAGTTATTTGCATTTCTAAAATTATTTCGATATCATTATCAAATGTGAATTCAACACTGACAGAGCTATAATTTTATATTTTTCTCAGGCGGATTTTAAAGCTATATTTCCATTTAGGACTTGAAATCGTTATTTATAAAAAAGTATCGTTTCAAAGATTGAACTCAAATTATTCGAGATAAGTACAAAACTTTCAACTTACGGATCATCAAATAAGGATATTATCGTACTTAGTTATTTTTAAATGTGATTAAGTTTTTTATTGTATTTTTTCAAAGTATTTATAGTTCTCAAAAAAAATTACACTGCCTAAGAAGAAGGTGAAATTATTTGTAAATAAAAAATATAAAATAATTTCATTGCTGTTCTTTATGGATGTTTTGTATGATAATTTTAATACATTTTTTATTATGTCATACGATAATGACAATTTGTGTAAATATAGATTTTAGTTCCACATTATTTATAATTTGACAGGTGTGTGATGAGTGGACGGGGCGTCTGGGCTTGTGTTGCGCGGTGACGGAACCTATTTAGATTATGTTGGTCTACGTATATTCAGCTGCAGAAGTGAGTGAGCAAATTGGAAATGCAAAGTGCCATTGAACGAGTTAAATATGATGTATGGGTACTTAATGTTGTAATTATAATTTGTTTCCTTATTGCTGCACTGGCGGCTTGTGTCTAGCTTAACTATTAGTTGTAGCACATTATAAATCTATTTAAAAACTCATTAAAGTGACAAGTAATTTTAAATATAATGTGTTTTTATAAGTATAGGCGTGTTGCAACTAATAATGTGAGTTATATTACGTCTATACTTAGTTAACTTAATCTAAATATGTTTTTCGTATTTGTATATTATTGTAAATAGAGATATTATCGTGTGGAAGTAGTGCAGCGTTTTATATACACCATGTTCGTACGTTTGTGATTCTTGACGCAAAAGGTGTATATTTTAATTTTTCTATGAAGATGTCAGTATTGTACTTAGTGAGTAGGTATTTATAAAATGTGGATTGAAACTTTGTACACTTTGAATGGGAGAGTAGTTTGATTACTGACTATTTTCTACCAGCGGCGTGAAAGTAGAAAATATATAGCCTATGCCACTCAGTGATGAAGTAGCGCTCTACGGGTGCAAGAATTTTTAAATTGGTGTAGTAGTTATTGACTTTATTCATTATACACAAAATTACAAATCTTTTTACGATAATTATTATTAGCTTAGATGATCCCGTCTGTCATGAAAAAAAAAGCATTGGGATATCAATTAACATATTTATATGTACATATGTTAATTATTTGATAGAAGGTACTTAGAAATACCTCAATAAGTAATTGAGTAAATAAATAATTGAATGTGAATTGCTCCATTGGTGTAATTGCTGCAAGGCGTTCCAATGTGAGGATAAACTAATAAATAAATAAGTAAATTAACTTTCTCGTGCAAAGTGTACAATATTTTCTTTCTAATTGTAGACGTTTATGAAAATAATGAATGTTACTAAAATCTCTAAAGTACGCGTTTTTTTACTTTTTTATTTCAGCTTTGTCACAGTTTTTAGTTTTTGACATTTCCGGCTGCAAAGTTAATAAATGTAAATTGTGACTAACGCTGAAAGTAAGTGTCCCCACACGGGCCTCAAAAAAACGCCGCCACAAAAAAACGCTAGAAGTGGCCACAAAAAAAGTTAGAAGCGGCCGCAAAAAACAGTTGAAGCGCGCGACACCTTGTATCCGGAGAAGCTTGACGCTTCAAGCGTTTTTTTTTGTGGCGACACCGCCGCACACGAGCCAAAAAAGAAGCTTGAACCGGCGTTTTTTTGTGCCCCTGTGCGGGGACAGTAACTCTCGAATAGACGTTTGAAATAGTCAAACCATTATTTTTATTTTATTTAATAATTCAGAAAAAAGATGTATTATTTGGACGAAACATTTCAGGCTACTTAAAGTTCATAAATAGTTCGTTTAGCATCACAACATGCCATTTTATTAATTATAATTAAGTGTAATTTAAGTAACTTTGTGGAAGTGATTGATTGAGTCCGTTGAGCTGAGCAGTTGAGTCGTGGAGCTATGGCAGCTTGCCGTAATCATAAGTTTTCATAAATTATAATAATCTTAGTGCAATAAGCAATAATCCAAAATTTAAAAAAAATCTGTCCTAAAATAGAAAAAAATCTTATCGTAGCGTTGTTGTAAAAAATATTGAAAAAATGATTTTTTTGTAAATGACTGATTTAATGTTTTTATAATCTTAGTTAATTTAACGTATTTAATTTTAAAGATTACTGTGTAAAATTAAATTTACTGTTAGCCGCATTATTGGAGCTGAGTAGATGTAGATGTTAGTACATTCCTGACGATGTACAATACTTGTTAAGGCAACAATATTATATACTGGCCTACTTATATACAGGTAGTGAGGCCAGGGGATGCGCATTAGCGAATTTCGTATTACACCAAAAATTTTTGATGTATTCAAATAATTATACACAATTAAATAATTATGTATTACGAATTATATTTTTATTTAAACTTCACTAACTCTTAAACTCCCCTATCTAAAAACAGCTGTACAAAACAGCAGTTTTATTAAAAGTAGGTTAATGTTGTTTTTTAGATAGGTATGACTTCGCACAGTTTGTGCATTTAAACAAATTTTCAATGACATAAAATAAGGTGGGTGCCAGATAAACGTGAAATAACGGTCTTTGACCCTTTTACATTTGTTAACATTCATAATAAAGACATAAAGATGTCTATATTGACTAGCCTAGAAGACACATTATAATCGGACAGGAGAACCGAAGCAGGCAAATTGTTCCAGACCTTCAATGTAAGCGGTATAAACAGCGAGGCAAAACGCTCAGTCCAGACCGAAGAGGTGTTAACAATGTAAGGGTGCATATTCGCCGTACGTCGGGTGGTCCGATGGTAGAAAGGTGATGGCATAATCAAGTCATCTAATTCCGCGCGTACTGTCCAAAATGCAGGATGGTTTCCCTACATCTGTGCTAAACCTTGGAAGCTTTAAAGATTGGACTTAACGAAATCAAGATAAAAGAATAATCTTTTGCCTTTCTACTAAGTCCAAAGCTAATTGAGAATCTCTTCCTTTTTTGAAATTGGTTGATAATGACAAGCGTTTGTTTTGATTCGCTAGATATCTATCCCCAATGTTATTGCGCATCATCGCCCCCGCCCTAGCATCTCGGCAGTCGAACAGAGAATTATATGCTTTTTTCACGGTGTTATACCTAATAATAGTTTTTTTTTTTAATAGTACCTGTTTAATTCATGAATCCCCAAGCGACCACCGGTGGCCGCGCATCTATTGTCTTACTATTGTGTCTCTAATTGACGGTATCTGAAGGGTTAATAGTTTAGCGTTTTTTTAGTAATTAAATGTATGTGTTAAAACGTTGGCCTTTGTTTTTAACGTTTAACTTAGCAAATTACACCAAATATAATAATTTTTTTACTTGAATATACCATATTCATAAACTTATTAGATACTTACTCGTACATTAAATAAACACAGAAAATCAAATTCGAGTACCTACAGTATAAAACCAAAAGGTATTTGGTTATTCTTTATAACGCCATCTATGTTGTGCCAATGAAACTCAACTAGCATTACTAGCGACATCTGTACTTACCTTATTGAATGAGAAAGTAGCGGAAAAGTGTAATTGTGTTTCGACTAGTGAGTATCAGAGGGTTAACAAATGGCTGGCTCGAGTCTAAAGGGGTTCCAAGTTTCAAGTATAGATGGCGGAACTAGTCAGATTAGAACTTCATGCTAAAACATTAGGCGCGATGATTAATTTGTGAACAGCCGACTTATTACTTATGACTTAAAAATAAACTGATCTAGTTATGTAATGGAGATGTCACAAAGGATATCTAGGCGGAGGTGCACAAAAAAACGAAGAAATAAAAAAGAAAAAAAATCAAGTTTCACCCATGACAAGCGAATGTAATTCTAAATACCTATAATACTAAATAATAATTATGTTTTATTTATTTTATATTGAAATATTTAAAAATGTAATTTTTTATATGTAATATTGATGAATAAACGAAATAATAATAATAAATTTTATAAATTTTCTCGCCACAACATTACAATATACAGAGTAATAAACATCAGATGCATATAGCTTTTATTCTTTTATATCGTGCTGCCGTCATAACTAAGAATGCAGTAATCGCAAAATGGCGGTTACGAGATAAACGCAAAAAACATATTTCATATCATCTGAGCAAGATATTCGTATTTTATTGGTCATAATATATATCTAAAAATTCGGAAAAAAATCAAGCTTTTACAAGATAATTTTCCTTTATTTAATTTACTAATATATGCAATTATAATACGTATTACTGCGTTTCGGTTTAGTATCAGATCGTTTCCGAGTCACAGGATACTAAAACTAAATGCAGCACTTGCGCGTATTACTGCATTATGTCGTAGCACAAGTCGATTACTGCATTATTTTTTAGTAATTATTGCCATTATTATATGCTCGAAACTAAGTTGAAGTGTACTGTGTCTTCTCAAGGACTTATATAGGTGCATTTTAAGGTTAAGGTTTTTTTAGTCTCTTAGCTACGACCTAAGTTTTTACATCGTGGAATGCAAATAAAGTATTGAGTAAACTATACGGATGTTTAAAACCTACTTCATGTTCTTAAATATGCAGCATTAGGGTGAAATTAAAAAAAACATGTTTTTGCAAATTCAGTTTTAATAAGAAAATAATTATCACGACATTATTAACTAAAAATAACAAAATTCAGCCAGACTGTTAATTAACATTAATTAAGCATCATCTAGGAACCATTTAGCGCTTTCTTAATTTCTAAATTAAATCAGACTCTTTCAATGTAATTCTAATATTCAGTCTTTGTTTTCATTGGCATGACTTAGTAGCAAAAACTAGTTAACTATTTACTTATCACATTCCAATAAGGCAGATCATTATATGCAGGTATGTTCTTAATATAAAAACCTTAAACAACATTATTTAAACGTTGAAAACATTATTTAAATACTATAGCTAGTATAAACAAATAAAATCTAAGATTATAAACTTAAAAAAACATCCAAAGAAAAAATCCTATAAAAAAATATATATATATATTCATTCTGCAGACTCTCTATTTGCAATGAGATCTACAGAGGCATCGTTTACAGGCAGATTTTGCCAAAACAGCAGTCTGTTTTCAGGTATTATGTTAGCTAGTTTTTTTAGTATACCAGTCTTTCTCTCCAATGTTATTCCTCGCGGCTTTTGATTTCTTACTGGCTCAGGTACAGCAGATTGTTTTATTAATTGACTTTTCAGAAAATCTATTTCCAACGTATTTCCATCATGACTTGTCTTAGCAAGTAGTGTCATACGATTTCTTTGTACTTCTACACAAACAATATCTTTTAAATAGGTTCTTTCTTCACACTTTTTTAATTTATACTGAGATGAGTGATCTTTGTATTGAAAAAAATCGGAAACTTCCATGGGCTTTACATTAACTTTACCTGAATTTGCTAACTGTACGCAATCAATAAAATCGGAAAAATCATACACTTTTTTTGCTTTTTGAAGCTGATTTTCAACCTGATGATGAAAATTGTCTGCAGACATAAACGTGTGTCCCGGTTCGGAATATTTAATAATAATTTTTGTTGCGCTGATTAAATGGCTATTAATAATTTGTACCAGAAATGTAAAAAATGCCCAATTTTTATTTTGACTGGTGCAATTGTCGGTCCAAACAACAATTTCATTGCAATCACGTTTACTTTCAAAAAAAGCTCTGTATGTACTAATTATGTCCTCTTGTTTTCTGCCAGATACTGCTTCATGCCATACCGCTGCAAAAGGTTTTTCCTTACTGGAGCCCAAAGGAACAAAGCTCTCGTTAAATGCAATTATTCTCGGGCAGAACATAACAACTTTGAACATGTCTAACCTTGGTAGCATAATTCAGCTGAGTAGTAACATTTTGAGGATTCTGGTCCTTTTAAAGATTCCGTTACATCGTGTTGGTAATGAATTCGTGCTTTTTCGTATTTTTCACGATGGTTACGATATGATGTACAATCGGTACAGTCCTCTGTATCTTTGCATGACATTTGATGCAGTCTATAACTCTCACATTGCTCACACTCTTCATTACCTAACTGTGCAAAAGATATGTTCATATCTTTCTTTAAGAATTTCCTGTAGAGATCATAAGAAACTATAAAGTTTGGATTCTTTTCAATAAAATCAGTATGCATCATGGTTGCGTTTAAATCACTAGGTAGATATCTTCTATTAGGAGCATGTGCTCGTCTGTAATGTGCAATGGCCGGTCTAAAACTTTCAATATGCTCTTTGAGCTTTTCTCTGTCCAATTTTTTCGAAATATCATGCTTCCCACGTCGATCTTTTTGAGCACTTGGAAGTTTTTTCAAAATGTCAAGCACACGCCTATCGTTATTTTTATGGTATCCCAGAGTCGTCAGAAAGAATGTCTTACAAACTTCCTTCTTCTTACTGTCGATTTGAAAAGAATATACATAAGTGGTCTTTCGCATCTGCTGGCTATTCTTAACACGTCTATAAACTTCTTTTTCTGTAACCAGAGACTTGACAAACAAACCTTGAGCTTCATAACTAAACTCCCAAAATAAATTATTTAAACGTTTGCGTTCTAATTCCGTAAAATTTAACATGCATTTTTTAGTACACGTTTCGTTACATCCAGGTTCGACCGCCATTTTCTCCAATTTTATTTTTTTCTTCTCTTCTAACCGTGTTTCTACAGATCTCTCAAATTTACGCCTGATTCTTGGTTTGCCAGATTTTGTTTTTCCGTTCGTAGGATCAGCGTGTTCGACATCAATTTCTGGCTCTATATATCCAACATTCTGCAAACTGGATTCAGTTTCAACTGTATCGTGGTTCAAGTTATTATATTGGGGCCCTTGATTTAACGAATCCTTTGAATTAGATGCGATAGCAATCATGTTGTAGTTTAAATTATCTTCCGTTTGCTGTGTATTTTCCATTGATGCTAAGCTGTTCACGGATTCATCTAATCCTAATGTTATATCTGTGAATGTTAAATCCATCAAAGAACTTGGGAACGTTTCATCACATAACAAAGAAAATGACTCTGTTTCGTTGACCGGAAAAACTTCAACATTTGAAGCAGACGGTAATTCCGTGACTTGAACATTTGAAGCAGAAGGTATTTCCGTGACTTGAACATTTGAAGCAGAAGGTAGTTCCGTGACTTCAACATTTGAAGCAGAACGTAGTTCCGCGACTTGAACATTTGAAGCAGAAGGCAGTTCCGTGACTTTAACATTTGAAGCAGAAGGTGGTTCAGCGACTTCATTCGATTTTCCCAGCACCATGTCTAACATGCTTCGACTGCGGAAGTTTTTGGTACTCATTGTCAAAACAATGATCTGAAATATAAGACATCTATTAGATACTAATTAAGCAAGAACTAGCATAAAACTACTAAAGATACCTCACTACTCACTGTCGAAATCGGTACTAAGTTAGTGTATTGCTTAGGAAGTTTCGTTTATTGATCGAAAAATAACAAAATTAAAACATCCGCACTTCGTAACACTGATTTACAGATACAGATTGATTTATTAAATACTGCATATGGATTAAGTAAGAGTTGATAGGAATAATTTTAAGGAAGAATTATGAAGAAGGCATTAAAAAAAGAAATAGATAGGTACCGAAGTCAAATTCGTTTATGTAGGTACTTCACTTTTCATACCCTAACCTACGCACGGCGCCATGCGCTCGCGCTAGTGTTGTTGAATCCGCAAGTACACCTACCCACCCGCATTGCAAAAATCTTATTCTCCAATATTAACAAACTATTACAAAACAAAATGTTTACAGAATAAAACATACTTAAATCAAATTGTAGGTACATTTGACAATTTGTTCTTTAAATGCAAGACCCTTAATAACTTTAAAACAGATTGATCTATTTACATAACTTCTTTTGCCCTATCGTTTTTATATCTAAACCAATCAAATAACACTAACACCAACACAATGTATACGTAAACAAAAAATCATGTTTTCAACTTACGTAATATTTGGCGGCGCAAAAGAACTAATAGTGTCTTAGAGAAGTCGGTTGAAAACGATAATTCACAACCATCCACTAAATACCTAGTTAGAATTTGGTTTTTGAGGCTCAATTTTTCCATTACAAAGTTCAGATAAACCAATATCTTGGGACGTGAATTTAGATAGTACCTTCGAGTATTAGATTGACTTCTGTATCTACCTATAACTTTCCTGGTACCTTTTAATATCAAACTAATATGAATGTCATTAAATTGCTGTAAACTACTCGGTCGAAGTTAGAGTACACTATCATAATTAGGTATACTCACCCAAACTTCGTTGCGTCAAAAAAACAACAAGAGGCGCACCGGAGTCCCGCTCGTGGCACACGTATTACTCCACCGAATGACGTCGCCGAACTGATTTACTAAGACAAAACGCGGCAATGGATCGCACTGCTACGTCTTCGCAAGCCTTTACTACACTTAAATACAGTAATGTGGAGTACTGCGTTTTAATTTAGCAATTTGTCTACTGAATTTAAAACAAAATAATAAAGTAGTGGATATTACTGCATTCTGTTTTAGGGTATTCTTGCAAGTACTGCATTCTTTCTTAGGCCATGTCTAATACTGCATTTTATCGTATCATTGAAGCAGTTTTTATGCAAGTACGGCGAAAATCATTACATAAAAAACATACTTCGAGTGAATTTTCTTATGAAAATATTTTTTTTTCATGTACATGAACCTCTTGGGATGCCATTTCTGGAAAAAAGTGAAAATCTCAAAAATGTCGATTACTGCATTCTTTGTTATCAGGGCAGCGTGGGAGACTGGTGCCTAAGCTAGGCTCAAGGTCTGTGTTTCAGGACACCAGGATCTCCGCCATTTATATTTTCTTAAAAATTTACTTTAGATAATATACACTCGTACACTGATCACATAAATTACAATATTAGGGTAGCAAGAATAATTTACATGCACTTCAGTCACAGACTCACCAAGATCAATTACTGGCTCAGTGATTTTAAATTGTACTAAGTTTTGTGTGTTATGTGCACGGAAGTGTGTGATGTGGTGAGGTAGGGGTGTGTTTGTGTGTATTGGTGATGCGTTTATGAAAATAGTTTAGTGAGTGTTGTGAGTTGTTGTTATGGATTAAGAAGACCTAATGGAGTATGCAAGTGTATATACAAGAACATTATTACACCATGGTGGTAAGTAATCTTTTAGTACTTTCATAATTTAGGTCCTGGAGAAAAATGCAATAACTTTCTTTTTACACATGATTCTAGGCAATATATAGCCTATGTTAACTGACAGGACCTACAGGTCATACATATATTTGTTTCGTGCGGGAATCGAACTCGTGACAGCACTGTGCCCAATCACTCAACCACAGCGCTGCCCGTGCCGCATTGTCACAATAATTTTTTTTATCGGCGATTTCTCGGGTCATAAAATAAATCCTCTTAGGCCTTCGCCACACTTGGCGGAAGTTCCGTCGCGGATCTTCCGCGTCGGAACGCCAATACATGTTATTGCATATAAATGACTAGCAACGGACACACTACGCAGAAGATCGGTCGTTCGTCGTGGCGAGGCACAACTAAACTGGTACAGCATAGTATAATTTGTGTATTAGAGACACAATTAATGCACAGACAAGAACCTTGGAGTCCTACCCCAAGTATCCAAGAGCCCTTCCGAAAACCTAAACACAAACTTCATCTGACTTCTACCCAGGCCTGAACTTGTAAACTTCCAAATTGTGTACTTCCAAGGGTCTAAAATTAACATTTGAATAGGGCTTAAGTAGTTAAGTTGACCCCTAGTAGTGGCCTTTGAACTCGGGGCCATCCCGGCGCTGTTAGCTTAGGATCTTCGCTGTATGGTTCGAGAAATACGTACAGAATCTCATCAAATATTATTATTAGATAAGGTTTTGATTGATATCTTTATTGGTAGGATGGATTGATTTTGAATTTAATTCATGAATCCCCAAGCGACACCCGGTGGCCGCGCATCTATTGTCTTACTATTGTGTCTCTAATTGACGGTATCTGAAGGGTTAAAGTAAGTAGTAGCTTTATTTAAAGAAGAAGAAGATGTACTATAGGTTGTGTTCTGTGGTGCCAACCCTAAACAGACTTGACAGCTGCTGTCATATTTGACATAAGTACATGTCAACATGTAGCCTTTTAGCTTTTATTTCACGTAGTAACTTTCATTCGTTCGTTTGCCAGTGGACATGACGCAATAAATCAATGCATATGACGCCGCCGGCGGTTGGTCGTGTCAACGATGCCGCAGATTTTAGTGTGGACACGGAATAATTGATGGTGGCACCGCAGGGTTGATCCCGATTGATGCTCTATGGGATAGCTGTCATTCATGAGAAATCAGTGACTGATGTTACCATTCTAGCAACTTGCTCTAAAATGCTGACAACGACGCTACTAGACGATAATATGGCTTTGCTTTTTAGGGTACGCCTAACTAAAGGGTAAAAACGGGATCCTATTGCTATCACGCCACTGTCCGTTTACAAGATACAAGATTATCTATACTTATAATAAATCTGTAGAAGTGAAAATTCTGTTCATTAGAAATATAAAAAAAAAATGGTGTTACTAGACCGACACCGAACCCAAAAATGTGATTTAAAAAATTTTTGGCTGTCTGTCTGTCTGTTTGTTCAGGCATCACGCAAAAACTACCGATCCGATTACAATGAAACTTAGTATAATTATTCTTTAATATCCTGGGCACCACACTGGGTACTTTATATCCCGGAAAAGTATATAAAAAAAAACAAACTTAATTTTGCGGTTCGATCTCTAGACCCGATTATTGTACCAACCGCAAATAATAAGTTTGTCGTAGGTTACGTCACCCGCAGTTCACTAAGGGGTGCTGCACACGGCTAAGATACTATAATATTTAGGTAAATAGTATGTAGTTTCCGTTTTCTAACTAGATGGCGTTCGCGTCAAGTTAGATCGCGCTATGGGAACACTTTTTGGGAATAAAGACAGGAGCGCGTTTTCCTATAACCCTACATAATTAATTACATCGAACATGGAGACATTGGCATCATATCTGAGGTGTGTGCACACTGTCACGCGCGTAAGTGGAAGGGAGAGATCTGGAACGTCTCGAATCGTCTCGCGCATCACTTTGTTTTCCCGTCCTCGGGCTCTTAGAATACGACATCAGACGTTTTAGATCTTCGATTTTGTCGAACCCGCTGTTGCTAGCAGAAGCAACAGGATCCGCGTACGAAGTCGCGGGCAGAAGCTAAACACATAAATGATGATGTCAAGATGTTTGTTATTGTTGTTTTTGTCTGTCACCAGGTTGTAATATTCCCTTCGTTCGTTTGCCACTGGACATGACGCAATAAATCAATGCGCATGAAGCCGGCGGCAGCAGCTCGTGTCAACGATGCCGCAGATTTTAGTGTTGACAGTAAATAATTGTTGGTGGCACCGCAGGGTTGATCCCGATTGATGCTCTATGGGATAGAGCCTGTCATTCATGAGAAATCAGTGACTCATGTTACCATTCTAGCAACTAGCTCTAAAACGCTGACGACGACGCTACTATACTAGACTTTAATATGGCTTTGCTTTTTAGGGTACGCTTAATTCATGAATCCCCAAGCGACCACCGGTGGCCGCGCATCTATTGTCTTACTATTGTGTCTCTAATTGACGGTATCTGATCTGAAGGGTTAAAGGGTAAAAACGAGATCCTATTGATATTACGCCACTGTCTGTTAACAAGATACAAGATTATCCTTACTAATATTATAAAAGCGAAAGTGAGTTTGTTTGTTTGTTACGTCTTCAGGCCTAAATGGTAAAACCGATTTTGATGAAACTTGGTACACGGATAGACCATGTCCTGGAATAGGACATAGGATACCTTTTTATCCCGGAAGTATGTTTCCTTGGGATAATTTTCTGCTATCACGCGGGCGAAGCCGCTGGGAGTAGCTAGTTACAAATAAATGATGATGTCGAGATGTTTGTTATTGTTGTTTTTGTCTGTCACCAGGCTGTAACGCCGTGGTTCGTTTGCCACTGGACATGACGCAATAAATCAATGCGCATGATGCCGCCGGGGGCTGTTGCTCGTGTCAACGATGCCGCAGATTTTAGTGTGGACACGGAATAATTGATGGTGGCACCGCAGGGTTGATCCCGATTGATGCTCTATGGGATACCTAGCTGTCATTCATAAGAAATAAGTGAGTAATTTTACCACTCTCAATTTTTAACCGACTTCTAAAAAAGGAGGAGGTTCTCAATTCGGATATTTGTATTTTTTTTATGTTTGTTCGCGCGTAACTTCGTCGCTTGCTAACCGATTTAAAAATTTATTTTTTTTGTTGAAAAGGGTATACTTCCCAAATGGTCCTATAGTCACCAAGTTAGTATCTGATGATGGAACCTAGGTGAAATCGAAAGAACTCCTCAAATTCAATTTTTTTTTTAGTGAAGTTGGTTATTTTTTTTATATAAAGGTTTTTATCTCAGGATCAATTTTATTTACTTATATTTGACGGGCTGCTTTCAACAAACCCCACCATATTATGGGTCCATATGTGGTAGGGATACATATACATATATTTACACATTTATTTTATACATTTTTTTCTTTAAGTTATTTATAGATTGCTTAACATATATTTTTTTTGTAGGTCTTGTGTGAGTCACAAACAGAGGTTTTTCTTTCATGACCAGTGCGCGTTCTTTCTAAAGACAGTAGGCAGTTTTCTATCGTTTACATTTCGGGGAGTGTGCACTCGAGCTACACAATTTAATTCCACCAAGTCCGTCCATCATCGGACCACAAGACGAACGGCGTTGCGCTACCGGTACATGGTGGACATCCCGCCCATACGTACAAAGCGTTTTGGGAATACATTCATTATGCGTACAGCTAAGGAGTGGAATTCCCTGCCGGAGTCTGTTTCCTGATAGCTTTAACCTTGGGGTCTTTAAGTCAAGAGTGAATAGATTGCTTTTAGGCAAGCGTGTTCCATCGTCGGCCACATCAATGCTTGCCATCAGGTGAGATAGTGGTCAAACGTGAGCCTATACATAATTAAAAAAAAAAGATTATACGACTCTTATAAGACGAGAAGTTTAAGCTCAGTATTTTATCAAGCTTCAAAGCGGAATAAGTTCAAAGCCTCGATCAAAGTGACATAATACGCAGTGCGTGTCAATACCCGCCCACCTCCAGCACCACACCGCGATGTCGCGCATTCCACTCCCGGGGCGCCGAAATGTTCCGCAAACAACAGTATCTAAATGAAACGAAAATATTTTTGCTCAATTATTTTTCCTTGAGAATTTCCGGCTAAACAGGTGACACGGAAAATGAAGAATTTAGTCAACATCTACCTATAGCCCGGAAAATCTAAGAAGTACGGTTTGACATTTCTACATGTAAGGTAGGTGCCAAATAATAGTGGAATAAGTGTCAATAACCGAAATTAAGAATGTGAAATGCTCCTGCATTTATTGACATACTAGCTTTTACCCGCAGTTTCGCCCGCGTTTATTAAAATACTATAATTTCTTCCCTTTTTCGCCTTCTCTCACTTTAAAAAAAAAATTGCCGATGTCCGTTTCCCGGGTCCCAACTATCTCTATCGGTTTTGCCATTTAGGCGTGAAGACGTAACAAACAAACAAATAAACAAACAAACTCACTTTCGCTTTTATAATATTAGTAAGGATTAAAAAAAAACGGAATTAAAGACATAAAGCTGTTTTATATCGATATCTATCGTGATCCTTTACCTTTTCTGAAAAAGAGTTCGTTGATGGTTTTTCAGGTACTTTCGATATATTGGAAATATTACGTTATGGGCTACTTTAAGTTTAACTGGCGCTTTGTATGTAGATACATTTTAATTTGTTATTTAAAATTGTATAAAATATGTTGTGATAAAATAAAAATAGCTTCATAATTCAATGGTATAGGAAAAGATAATAGAAACAACGTGAGTTACGCCTACACAAAGCTATTTTTAACCGACTTCTAAAAAGGAGGAGGTTCTCAAATCGGATGTTTGTATTTTTTTTTACGCATAACTTCGTCGCTTGCCAACCGATTTGAAAAAATCCTTTTTTATTGGAATGGATATACTTCCCAAATTGTCCCATAGTCACCAAGTTGGTATGATAATGGAATCTTGGTGAAATCGAGAGAGCTCCTCAAATTCAATTCAACTTCAATTCAAAAAACCTTTTTTATAAAAAGGTTTTTTTTTTGTAGAAAAATGTGAAATGTCAAACTTAGCCGGCCTTTTAGTTAGATAATATTGATAATGTTCACAGCACGGTTGGTTCAGTGATTGAGCGAACATAAATTGACAGTGGCACATATAGCTCGCAGAACAGTGGTCGATGTGGACGAAAAGTTCTGTAGTTACGACCATGTACCGAGGCCTCCCACAAGGGGGACCGATGAACTGGTAAGGGTCGCGGGAATCCGATGGAGGCGAGACGTACAGGACCGGTCATTATACAGGCACTTGGGGGAGGCCTATGTGGAACAGTGGACGGCTTTCGGCTGAAATGATGATGATATTAATTAATGTTTTAAATACTTCACTAGCGAACTGCCCCGGCTTTGCACGGGTACAAAAAACGTACGAAATTTTATATTCTTCAGACAAAAATTATGTGTTCTTGAAGACTCTAAATAAGGTTGGCGGAGTTGGTTAATTAATTTCCATTTCATCCTTGGGGGAATACCTTCCTAAAGCTATCTAAATATGGACGATATTCATGAGCAATTGTTCTCCGAGACTCCGTGACCCTGTGGTACAAACTACTGTCACGAGGTAGATTTAGTGATCACTGATAAGATATAAGAGTACATCATTCGTAAGGTTCACAGGTTAATCTATTTTACGTTTAACTTGATGAATAAACTAGGAAAGAAGACCGGCAAGGAGATTTTGATGAAATTATTAACCGTCTACATTTATGTCACCAACTCACCATGATAGATGTCGACGAAATAGTTGACTAAGTTTCATCAAGCTAAAAAGTAAAGATGAAGGTACAAAAAATTACCAACTCGTTTTTACTGAATACGAGTTGATAAATAACAACTCGAA
Source organism: Mythimna lalbum (assembly GCA_949319445.1). NCBI lineage: Eukaryota > Metazoa > Arthropoda > Insecta > Lepidoptera > Noctuidae > Mythimna > Mythimna lalbum. Next base: position 14,396,024 of record OX439360.1, read on the forward strand.
CATTCGCAAGGGTGGAGAATATTGCAAGTAAGTGTCTGGAATGGTCCATTCCACCTTATCTACAACATGATAGATTTAACTAAGGATCTGAAAATAGAGACCTTTGATTTTGTCCACATCTAGTTTCAAAATGTGTGTCTGTTTTTCTAAGATAGAAATGTGCTGGAGATGCTTAGAATCCCATGGATCACGTATCGAACCAATGTTTGGATTCTAAATGGGTGCGGTAGATTCGGGACAGACAGACACGAGTGATCTTAAGGGTTTGTGCAAGCACCATACAGATATAGAAACAGTGTCCATGAAGTTTGTTTTGCATTCTTCTCTATAAAGATCTATACGTTTGGAATGTGTAATAAGCATAATTTTTCTGCCTCGCAAAATATAATTTGCCCGATTTCAAGTTCAAGGTATTTTTGCCGAGTCTAGGAACTCATTTTCAGCAGTAGTATAAGCTACCAAAAGAAAAATGAACCAGTTTTTTTTTTAACCATTCAGAAACCAGTGTACCGAATACGGTACACGTCAAACCAGCTTACTAAGCTAACTTTAACCTTATTACGTAATACTAAGGTTTAAGTTAACGGATACCATGGTGTACCGAATTCGGTACACTGGGTCCTGAGAGGTTAAAAAAACTCGTAAAGTAACGAGAATCGTTGAAACCTTTACGATCTTTTAATCCACAAGGGAGTGGTACGTGGCGGTACCAACGTTACGACACGTGTCTTAAAGAATACTGATCGTGCTTTTCTTCTGTGGCTGTTATTCCCTGGGAGTCATTCCTTGCCGGACTTTTATGTGACAAAAGAAAATAAGAAGTGTAAAATGGGAGCAGGTTTTCTTTCGTAAAACTTAACATTAAAGAATTGTTCATGTAATATTATTCGTATAATACATAATGAATTTTGCTGTCCATACCTTTAAAAACAACTGAAGACCGATCTCGACCGAACGACCGACGAATGTATAATATTCTATGTGATTTCAAAATTAGAAACTATAATCATATAAAAAAGACGCGTAGTAAACATGGAATTGTAATACGCAAATGGAGTTTAGTTAAGACGTAGAAATCATTCCGCATAAACAGCATTGGCTGTTATAACAAGCTGCTACAGTCGGTTTCAGAACTTAACGAGGCAAAGTTCAAAATCTACATCTAGTATGTCCTTACCAAAAAACCGTATTACAAGGTTAAAGACTATGTTGAAGACACGCTTGTTTGGCAATGACTGTTTCTGCACATATGGTTTCCTAGTAGCTCAATAACTGTAATATTATGTAAATGTATTCTAATACCCTTTTAACTGCTCCATTTTTGATTTAATTAAATGGAAAGGTATATTTTTTTCTTTATATTACATTGCTTTTGCAATATTTTTTAGATTATTTAGACCCCAACTACCTCAGGCTGGGGCGTGAGGATGTCCTCTCTCTCACGGTTTTCGTCTTCGTTCGCATTACTGCTTCGTAGAAGGAGGCGACTGAAACTTGAGGTATTTTTTTTTGTTTGATGTGGGAAATCATCAACGCTCTAATCAGACTTTTACTGGCTAAGTTCATAGGTTCGATGTCTGGTCGAGCAAAATGTTGTTGAGTTTTTCCGTTACGATTTTCTCTGTGGCAGTTGGAATACTAGATTTATTCCCAATTGGTGATAATTGCTCGTAATTAACTCTACGGGATGAACATTTTTATTTTATTTACTTAAGCAGTTATTTTTGTTCGGCATCCAGATATTTAAGAAGACTTAATAATATGGTTTCAAAGATGCGGATCACTTTTCTTGAGAAGTCCATAATCAACAGGTTCTGAGGATCGCAACGCGATATCGCAAAGTAATAAAGATTATTTGAGAACTTGGAATTCTTGAACATTACAAGACTTACTTTCAACTCTTCTAAAGTTATTTAGCATTCAGTTATTATTGGTGTGTCTTTCGATTATTATAATAACTAAAGTGTCAACAAACTGCTCAAAACTTTAATTGAAATAGTTTGTGGTGGAAAATAAACAAATATATTATTATTATTAAATGTATTACTATTATTTCATTTATTTATTATTATATACATATAAATTATATTTTTAAATAGGTACTCAATAAAAAAAATAAAAAACATTTAAAACTATTATTATTAGTTTATTTATTTATTTTATAATTTATTTACACACAATATACAGGAGAGGATAACATTATTATAAAGCTTTTTGTACAAATGTATTGTTATTATATTAACTAACTAGCTTTTTCCAGCGGCTGTGCCCGCGTAGATAAAAGCCTATGTCACTCAGGAATAAAGCAGCTTTCTATCGGTGAAAACATTTTTAGCAATCGGACCAGTAATTCCAGAGATTACCTCCCACAACTAAAAAAACAAACTTTACCTCTTTATTGTATTAGTGTAAATTTAGGTTTGACTTTCCTATTCTCATTTGGAACGCATAGTATAGTACTATGCGTTCCAAATGAGAATAGGAAAGTCAATGAACTCGATCTGTCAAATTTTGATTGAAAAGTATAGTTTTCAAAAAAATCTTATTTGCGTTTAACCCTTCAGATACCGTCAATTAGAGACACAATAGTAAGACAATAGATGCGCGGCCACCGGTGGTCGCTTGGGGATTCATAAATTAAATGGTTTTGTTTTTGTTTAACTGAGCCTTATTAAGAAATAGATAAAAAAGTTATTTATAACAATTTTTTTTTGAAAACTATACTTTTCAATCAAAATTTGACAAATTGAGTTCATTGGCTTTCCTATTCTTATTTGGAACGCACAGTATTTGCACTACTTCAGGCTTTCAGGGCTTCAAGAGCCGCCGTGGCAGCGTCGACACAGCCCACCATACTTGGAATAAGGGATGGTGCAAACGTGTCAACACAGGTCGCGTCCCACACCAACTAATTAGTGAGCGGTTGGTGAATATAGGCTTAGGCATAATAAATTAATTCTTACTGTATTTATAAAACAGTGAAGAAATCAAATATTTGTAGTGTCTAGAGAAGGAACCCACAACTTGGAGCCTACGACGCTACGAGCTACGTCGTAGCCGCTACAAATAAATCCCTTATATCGTAGCACACCCCTTTTTTGAACGAATCACCATTTTTTCATATTGTGCTTATCAAAGATCTATTTTATTAAATGTAAGGTGACAAGAGAATATTTAACTATCCGTTTTCCATTTATTAAAGGCCTGTCACAAAAATAAACGATGGCGTGATTGGTTTAGTAGATGAGCGATGAGCTGCTGCGCTGCTTGTCACGGGTCTCCCTTCCCCACGGTGCAATTTTTTTTTTAATGGTATAAACTAGTGCTTGACTGCGATCCCACCTGATGGTAAGCAGTGATGCAATCTGTTATGGTGAGGCGCACTAGTTTATTAAGAGCCTATTCACTCTAGCCTTGAAGATACCTAATTTATAATCGGACGGGAAGACCGCAGCAGAGAAACTGTTCCAGACCTTCGACGTACGCGGTATAAACGACGAAATATTTGTATGACCTACAGATTATTATTTCGGCTCTGGATATTTATTGTGATTATTGCCCACCTACAGGACTAATTCCTAGTATCAGGCAACTTATTAAAAAAAAGTGATAATTTTTAGTAATTTTGATCATGACTTTCAATCATTAAAAATTATCAAGATCCGCGCCACGCGAAGTCGCGCGATGTCGTACTACGTCAAATTAAGCGTGTTACCCGTGTGTGTCGGTCTTATGTATTTCTAGCTTAAGGCAAACAAAATTCTGATTTTGACAGGAGTTAAATCACTTACTATATTTTTGTATACGTTACTATTGTTAGAGAGAGCGATTGTTTAGTGCACGAGAAAATTGGTGCCATTGGCAGTTCTAAAGTTATAGACGATTTATAAAAACAAATTATATCAATCTACATAGCTTTTGCCCGCGGCTTTACATTCATAAAATGTAGCCTATGTTACTCAGGAATACAGCAGCTTTCTGTCGGTGAAAACGTTTTTGCAATCAGACCAGTACTTTTAGAGATTCCTACACACAAAAAAACAAACCAGCTTTTTATCATACCGGCTTTTGCCCGGGGCTTCAACTGCGTATATAAAATATAAATATAGTCTATGTCACTCAAGAATAAAGCAGCTTTCTATTCGAGGGATTTTTTTAGCAATTGGACCAGTACTTTCAGAGATTACCTCCAACAAACAAAAAACAAAAAAGCAAACTTTACTTTTTCATAATATTAGTGTACATTATTCACGAACTTTATTAATGAATCCCGCACAGAACAATTATCGAACAGCATTTGTCGGAATCCATTGTGCTCCAGTTCAATGCGAATTAGTCGCAACTTGAAATCCGACACTATTACCATACGCCTGTGTCGTAACTATGGGCGCGGATGAATGTGCTAATTCTCTCTCAAAATAGGTATTCGCGTTTCGCACGGGCATGTGAAATATTCGGGTAGATCAGGTCGATTCGGTGTTATTGGTGAACGGATGATTCTGTTTTAGATTTGTGGAATTTAGGGATAGGGGACAGGAAGTAATTTTGCGTAAATAACTAAACATTTTCACATCACACCACTACACATCCCCTCCACATTTTACTCGTTCACGCACAACTATTACTGCTGTCAAATTTAAACGATAGATCGACACTGTCCACTGTTGTATAAAAATGGTGAATTTATAAGCTGGACACTGTCTCTTAAAATACAGGATAGCCTAGTTTAAGAGGCAGGGTTGCAAAAATTTCTGTACATAGTTATGTACAGAAATTTTTGCAACACACTGTAATCCCTAGTATTAAAGTCTACCCACTAATCTACTTGTGTTTATTCTGTAACTATTTTTGGTAAATAAACTTTATTATTATTATTATTTTAAATTATTTACTAGCTTTTGCCCGCGCGGCTTCGCTTCCGCTCTTCCCTACTCCACCTTACTATACCCTACTCTACCCTACCCTACTCTACCGTACTCTACCGTACTCTACCGTACTCTACCCTACTCTACCGTACTCTACCGTACTCTACCGTACTCTACCGTACTCTACCCTATTATTTTTAGTAGGTATATATGAAACCTGAATAGAGTTTGTTATCAATTAGATAATCGATTCCGATATTTTTTACACTATGTTATATTTTTCACCAAAAATATTCAAAAAACCTACACCACCGACATTAATTCATGAATCCCCAAGCGACCACCGGTGGCCGCGCATCTATTGTCTTACTATTGTGTCTCTAATTGACGGTATCTGAAGGGTTAAGTACAAAACAGGTCACAGTTGGAAAAATTCGAAGACACGTGACATTCACCAATCCGCAGAAGGCCTGCGTGGTAGATTACGGCCCATTTTCTCTCCTAGAGACGAGGCTTGAGTCCCAGCTGTGGAAACACTAAAAGGCTAATTATATTATGATAACTTTAGCTTTTTGCTTTTATTTAAAGTAGAAAAAGTTTTTCAAATCCATTCAAAATTACACTAGTGCCAAACATTTTAAATCTGATGGAAGGGGAAACTGTCAAATAACAGAAAAAGGATAGACGTTAGGTTTTATACAGGGTTATTAGCAAAACACTGACAACCTCTCAGGACTATGTTACTAACATCATAAACAACAACTTTTGTTCATTTACAAATAAGCCTGTAGATAGAGAATTTTAAAACATTCACACTTTTCCTTATCATGTATTAAACGTTTAATACCAAACTCCTAATCATTGTAAAAACTAAATTGTCCAAAAATCCTTATCTTTGTTATCAACCCAAAGTTGTCCATTACACACCCACAAAAACAAGCGAGCCATTATTACACTTTTCCTAAAAACACAAATGTATTTACACAGGTATTGTGCGACTAAGAAATTTGTGTCAGAATGGAATATAAAAAAGATTCGAGAGTGTGTTGTCACGAAACTCCCCGTCGGAAATCAGGAAATTGGTGGAAATGGAGCACGAAGATTTTTATATAAACATAAAAGATAGTAAACTTTATGTTTTTATTGTTAATAGTTACGTAACTAAGTTTTAGGTGTAATTTGGTATCGGTTAGTTTTGTTCATTACGATTTTTTTTTTAAATCAAACTCGCTGAATTTGTTTATTTACCTTTATGTACAAGTAGGTACAAAGTTGAACTTAGCCTACTGGGGCTAGGGTTATCCGAAAGGAGACTCGAGCCCCGGTATGAAGAGGCTAGAAGGAACGGGGTGGGTTTTTAGTCAGTAAGAGATTGACACTACCTCCCGCTCCACCCAAGAGCGGGGGTTGTCATTGGATGATTTTTGCCCACCGTAAAAAAAAGGATTAAAAAAAACGAAGATCAATTTTTCATTACTTACAATATTATTTGGGCATAGCATTCTTCTTTTACCTCTAATTTAAGCCATTGATTTATAAATTTTATGTAAATCAATTAATTCATGAATCCCCAAGCGACCACCGGTGGCCGCGCATCTATTGTCTTACTATTGTGTCTCTAATTGACGGTATCTGAAGGGTTAATTCAATAAACAAATCTCATTCAATTTGTTTAGCGATTTCCAGGACTAGAACCGGTGCGAAGTCCTAACTTTGTTCTGAGTCAGTTTGAAGGTCTTCAGTCAAATCAGTTGCCATTGCGTGATATTGGCACAAGTCCGGATTAATGTCAATAAATAACAAGCTAGAATACTGTTCATTTATGATTTGAGATAGGGGCGAGTAGGGAGGCCATTTTGTTTTTTTTTCGGCGGGTAGTCAAACAATAACTTCACCCGCTCTACGATGGATTGAGTGTTAGACTTTTACTGATTAAAATCCACCTGTGTTCTTTAGTTGCCCAATGCGTTCCAGAACCATGGTAAATCTTTCGAAAAATCCCGTGGTGAGTTGGACGGAGAACATAACTCGAAATATATAGGTTAAATCTTTATATTTTACAATGTTTGCGCTTAACATAACATATTCGGCTTTGTAATGTTCCCACTGCTGGGACTCGGGCCTCCTTTTTAGAAGAGGGAAAGGGCCGTAATCCACCACGCGGGAATGGTGGATGTCTTAGACTTTTTGGTTCTAAGAAATGTCAGTTTCCTCACGATGTTTTCCTTCACCGTTTTGATAGCAGTGATGATAAAATAAATAAGCCCCTAGCTGTCTTTGAACCCTCAAACTATAAACTCTTAAGTCAGGACCGTTACCACTGGTTTTGAGAGCACTATTTTGTGCATAAAATGTGAATGTGTGTGTTCTATCTATAGTTTTGATATGCAAAAAAGAAATTTTATGTATTAAAATACATTTTGAGAGATCTAACAAAACCTGGGTTATGTATTAAAATTCTAAATAGTCTTCAAACATAAACATTATGCTATTAGTATTTTCTTTGTCTTGTAATTACATTTTTATGAGGGCGAGGCGACTTGTCCAGCCCACGCTCAATGCGGCACTAAACATCAAAAATGACCAAAACAACATATTTTTAGACATTTTTCTATTTGTCGAGTTATATTTTTATTTAATTCATGAATCCCCAAGCGACCACCGGTGGCCACGCATCTATTGTCTTACTATTGTGTCTCTAATTGACGGTATCTGAAGGGTTAATTATGCTAAAAACTGGAAGTATTAACAGAGTTTGTTTCAGCATGTCTTGTAGAAAATCGTCAGTTTTTTTAACAGGCAGTCAAATCTTCCAACACAGTGTTAATAGCAAAAATTACTTTAAAAGATGTTTGACATGAAAAAAAAACTGGTCAAGTGCGGTTTGGTCTCGCGCACGAAAGGTTCCGTAACGTCCTTAGGAAAATTCGGCAAAAAAATCGCGTTTGTTGTATGGGAGCCCACCTTAAATATTTATTTTGTTTTTAGTATTTGTTGTTATAGCTGCAACAGAAATACATAATTTGTGAAAATTTCAACTGTCTAGCTATCGTGGTTCTTGAGATACAGCCTGGTGACAGACAGGCGGACAGACGGACAGACAGCGAAGTCAGGATAGGGTTCCAATTTAACTCTTTGGTTCCATACACAAAAACTGCTCAAAATAAGTACAAATATCATTTCATAATCTTAGAAGAAAGTTTTTGAATGAAAACTGTTCCAGAAATGTAAATATTAGTATGTAGGTAGATCTAAAAAAATACACTAAGTGACGTCCTTCATAGATCCCGCACGCAAGTCATCAACACACTATTAGAATTAGCATATTAATGAAACAACAGAATTAAAACATTGTAATACTAGTTGCTGGTTATGCAAACGTTTTTCGCTTGGGCGGTGGCGAGGCGATGGGCGGGCGGGGATCCGCCGACGTCGCCAGTCGCCATGCACCCGCGGCCCGAGGTGCACGTCGCGTTGTCTGAGCCGAGCACCCCAGAACATCGCCGACGCGTCTGAGTATCAGACCTCCCTCGTCTCCCGCGGCTCAAGTGCCACAGCGCGTCAGAGGGGATCGCGCTTCATCATAAAAGTATCACCGTGAATGGACGTGGTGGTTGTCGAAAATTGACGTTTCACGAAAACTAGAGTTGAGTGTTTAATGTGTTTTTGTGTGTTGTGTGTGAATTAGGTAAGTGGGCTCGTTTTTTTTTATTATAAATTTGTTTATTTTGACGTGTTTCGATAGTCAGCTGATTGTTAGGAATGAAGTTTGGAATTGACTCGTAAGAAATTTTTTGAACACATTGAAAGTTAAAGCACTTAATATTCTTTTGTATATCATTTCTTTTTTTTTGCGTAAACCTTTGACGTTGTATCTTTATTTCTAACATAAAAGAACAATAATTGGTAGCTTTTCTTCTGTGTCAAGGAAAATCCAAGAGAAACGTTCGCACCGTGTAATCCCGCCAAAATTAATCCAAGTCACTGTTGTCACTGTTGTTGGCATATCCAAACAATATGTTATATTATATTATATTTAGTCATATTTCAAGTAAAACTGTAGCAAAGTCTCTTATCTAGGTGATAATTTATTACATTGTTCGCGAAGTATATTATAGTAAGCTGATATCATTTTTTCTGTTAGATTTTAATGTTTTAAGGAAGATGGGAAGAATAAGATTTAAAATAAACAATTTTCAATCTTTGTATCTGATTTTACATTAATTTTATAATTATTTTTCAATAAACAATAATTTCCATTACCTCTCCTAGAGAAGAGGCCTGATTCCCAGCAGTGGGAACATTAAAAAAGCTGATTAACTAATATTTTTAATAAACTATAGCTTAACTGCGATTCCATTTGATGGTAAGCAGTGATGAAAACGTTGATAGTGAAGCGCACTAGTTTATCAAGACCCTATTCACTCTAGCTTTATTAAAGATATTCTGTTTACTAAAGAGTCATAAAAAACATCATAAAAATAGGCATATTATTTATAATATTAACGAAATTCAAATTCAAAATCATTTATTTCAAATAGACCAAATGTAGGCACTTTTGAATAGTCAAATGTCGGTCAGTCCAAGAAAAGTGAAGCTAAATTGCACGTTCCAAAGCGTGGAGAAGAACGTGCAAGAAACTCCATGGACACTCTTTTAAATCATATTATGTGTTACATATAATGTTTAGTTACATTATTTTTTGTTGCTTCTATTATGTGAGCACAAAATAATAATGAGAACAACCATCTGGGTATTGAAGTAGTGAGCCAGAGGATACGAGTTTGATCCCCATCTGTTGCACTATTGACGTTTAGAATACTCTTATCACAAACATCTAGTTGAGAGATTTGCACTTAGCTGCTATCTAACGTGCAACCCATTTAATTAGTTATCTTTGTATATAAGATAAAGCAAGACCAATATAATAAAACAATAACTCTTTTAATACATTTTTCAGTCTTCTTAATGACACTATTCACAAATTCATATTTTCTTACATTTGTTAGAGTTGGCAATCGTTTTCAGTTTGATAGGACTTTAATGTATTGAGATTACCTACTTTTTATAACAATGCAAATGGATCTATAGCCCGAAAAACGTTTAATCAACCCCCTGTTGTTCAGTTGTGATAATAGATTTAGATCTAATTCACTAGATAAATAAAAGAGTAAAAATGAAAAATATCTTTTAATCTCTTTTCAAATAATGTTTTAATAATATATTTCTTGGTAGGTAAATAATCATGACAGTGTGTTGAAAAATGACACTAATGTTCTTCTAAAGACGAAAGTTGGTGAGTGTGTATTGTTACTTCTTCACGCCCGAACGACTGAATGGATTTCGATGAAACTGAACTAAATAGCAGATTGGATATGTTTAATCCCAGGAGCAAATCCCCATGGTTTAATTTTCTACCGTTCCGCGGGCAAAGCCACTGGCAGTATCTAAAATAATAACAAGCTTTTAATGAAAATCATTTTTTCATAGCAAGCTTTTATAGCTGAATATACCTACAAAATTAATAATCGTCAAGACGACTCATACGAGCCAAAGTTCGATAGGGTTGTGTCACTTACCAACAAAGTTCCTATAGCCACTAGCCACCTTCCAGTTCCATCATCAGATCAGCTCCATTTCATATTAATTTTGCATTGTCATCTGATTTACACACGCATGCAAAATTTCAGCTCAATCGGTAACCGGAAAGCGGGTCAAATGTAATTTGCAAGATTTGATTACAGACAAACATCGGGACAGGTGAAACTAAATAAAAGCTTGTAAATATGAAACAATTTCTCTTAGTCTCTTAGTTACATATATTTTGTCAAAATATAATTAATATACTTTTGGCAACTACACATGACAAATAATACAATAATATGTAGTTGTAGTTTTTTAACAATCCTGCATGTAGTAGTAAAAAAAAAATATTTAAACTAGCTGCTCCCAGCGGCTTCGCCCGTGTGATAGCAGAAAATTATCCCAAGGGACCATACTTTCGGGATGAAAAGTATCCTATGTCCTATTCCAGGACATGGTCTATCCGTGTACCAAGTTTCATCAAAATCGGTTCTGTCATTTAGGCGTGAAGACGTAACAAACAAACAAACTCACTTTCGCTTTTATAATATTAGTAAGGATTACTGTTGAGTTCCAACTCCTACTATATATTTTAGACGACTCAGTGTCTCGCTGGTTATCTTCAAACATTTTAAGCTGTAATCGTGGCTCGCGTGGAATGTTGAGCACTTTACTATTAAGAGATATCTTCACTGGAGCTAGTGTAATGGAGGCGAGGGTATATAAAATTAATACATTATGTCTTGGAACAATTTAACTTGTTCATTGTAAATGTTCTGATGTGGTTTTGTTTATTTCACGAGAAAAGATAAGCTTTTATTTATTTATAAGTATTGTACCTAGTTCACGCGTATATATTCAGAATGCTAGGAATATTCTATTTTATATACCTTTTTTTTTGTGGGTAAAACTCATCCAAATGACATATCCTTTCAGTCTTTTGAGCATGAAGAAGTAACAAACATACAGACATAATAATTATACTATACTTACATGAAAACTTCATCTTATAATATGTATGTCCTTTCAAGGCCAATGTTCCATTTATACCTTAGGCACATACTAACTTATACCTACATATATATAAGGGTCCGTCACTCAAACCCTCAGCTCCTCAAAAACCTTTTAGACCGTAAGAACTTAAATTCATTCTTGACAAGCAAGTTACTCCGACGTATTTAACTGGAAGGTAGGTAGGATATGTACTTACATACTCCATTATATTACACATATTTAATCAATAGCTCAGTAATTTAGATATTGTATTTTTTTAAACATAGCAATAATATGAAAAATAAAAACACTTAACTAATTAAAACGAAATATATACAAGGTTTAAGGGACAGCCCTTCGCAAACTTTAACCCTTCAGATACCGTCAATTAGAGACACAATAGTAAGACAATAGATGCGCGGCCACCGGTGGTCGCTTGGGGATTCATAAATTAAGGGCTTACTCAATAGACAATACTGAACAACAGACCAAAATAAAAGACAATACAATTGTTTTTCAGAAAACGAGAAAAAAATTCGGCTTCGCCATACAAATTGCCCAATCAAGTTTATAATTTTGTATGGTGAGGCTGAATTTTTTTTTTCGATTCCTGAAAAAAAAAATATTGTGGAAGGTAGTTCAGTTTCGTCTAAGTAAGATGGTAAGACACTGCTTACCATCAGGTGGGATTGGACGACAGAAATGCCTTCCTTAAGAATTGGCTAGAACTGGCTCCTTGCCAGGAAGAATGGAAGGAGTTCTTTGCCCAACAGTGGGACTATTCTACAGGCTAAATTTAATAAATATAGTACACTAGCTAGTATACTAGCTGCCACCAGCGGCTTCGCCTGTGTGAATGTATAAAATTACCCCAAGGCTAAAAGTCGTTTAAGCGTATCTAAAGAAGTAACAAACATACACACTCATCAACTTTAACCTTTAAACTACAAGTATGATGATATATTACTACTAGTGTGATAATATTCGATACAAAAATACGATATACAGGGTGTAAAGAATAGTAGTTATACAACACTATAATAATATAATATCACACTAGTAGTATAGCAAATTTCATAGTTCTTTTACTCTGTGTTATGTTCAAATAACTACACAGAATTTTCAAGAACATTATAAAGCACCCTTATAGGCACTCAAATTATAACCAATCATATTTGCCTGCGAGCCAGAAGATTGCGATGGCCGCCCAAACGTTTGACTTATCTCAATGTTCATTCAGACGATGTACCCCGTTCCTTTTGTGGCATTGTTCACAAGACCGAACAAAAGAAATATAATATACTTCATAAAATTCACTTACATTCCATTATGTAAGGTCGTCAACCCTACCGTTGTTGGCAGAAGATTTTTAAATCAATTTCCACGCCGATGTGGAATTGATGAAAAATTGTGTATCTATAATATATAGAGGGTGTAAGGGACAAGTCTCCGCAAACTTTAAGGGCTTGTTCAGTAGGCAAAATTCTTCCACAATTGTTTTTTCTGAAAACGAAAAAAAAATTGGCCACTTCATATAGACTATCAACACACTTCATATACTCGTAGACTGTCATTTAGATTTTGTCTGACGAAGCCGAGTTTTTTTTTCGTGTCTTGAAAAAATAAAGAAGGTAGTTCACTTTCGTCTACTGAGCAAGCCCTTAATGCCCGCTGAACATGCTAGAGTATACCTGACCGGTTTCCCTATACAGATGAGTGGTACAGGTGAACCTGAGCGTACATATTGCACAACTGTGCGGGTTTCCACAGGTACCAGCTTACCTGACAGGTATAACTGTGCAGGCAAACCTGTCATGTATACCCTAGCGTGTATAGCGTGGCTTTAAAGTTTGCGGAGACCTGTTCTTTACACCCTGTATATAATATTTTTGTATCGAATATTCTCAAAGGTTATTTTGACACGTTCTGAAACCTTTTACTGATAAGTAATACCGTGAATGACGGGACCTTTCATAAAGATTGAAAAGGAAACAATGAAATAAAATTAAAGAAAACAACATTTTGTTTTTTATTGCCGGGTTGTTTTTTGTTAGGCCTTATTGTTGGTCACGTGTTCTTTAAAAGCTTACCGTCTTGTACAATCGTTTTTCACATTTAAGAGGGTTTTCCCCTCTCATCTATTGTCAACGTGAGCATGGTTTAAAAGCCTGTTGTTCCATCTATTGTAACCCAGCGCAATGTTTGGTAAATAGGAAACGCGAAATAAGAGAGAGAAAACTGTTAGCATTCGGTAATTCCGTCTCGAATATCTTACATTTTTTTTCTCCAGGAAATAAGTGTTTTTTAAAACCCCTTAAATGTTTTTGAAAAAGTTTTCATCATTCAGAATCATGATTATATTATGAAGGGCCAAAGAACAGCAGAGGCCCAGCTGGGTCGAATTCTACTGGGGCCAGGGTTATCCGAATGGAAACTCGTGCCTTGGTTTGAAGGCTAGAAGGAACGGGGTGGGTTTTTAGTCAGTAAGAGTCTGACACTATCTCCCGCTCCACCCAAGGGCGGGGGTTTTCATAAGATGATTTTTGCCCACCGTAAAAAAAAGGGCCAAAGAAAAATAGGATAGTTAAAGTATTAAATTTTCACCACTGCAAAGCCGGGGCGGGTCACTAGTTATCGATAAATTAAACCCGAATAAAAACTAGTAGAACGTGTTGATAGAAAATATTCATCGATAGAAATAAACCCCTTAAAAATTCACCTCCATCTCAACCCCTAGCGTGCAACATATGAAATAGGACAGTCCAGCCGCTGACTTATACATCTTTCATTAATTTTGACAAATAACTTTCAGTGGTCCCCTATGTCGACTTAGGTGACTACTCATCCGCAAAATATTTCATCCGCGGATGAATCGTCACCCTTTCAAAATTTTAAGGCGACGAATCATCCGCACGTTCGGATCAGTCGTCGCATAGTTAATATTGATGTGGTCATATCAGCCAAATGACGAACAAACATATTTTGTGTATAGGAACATTGTCTGTTCTTTAGTTTCATCGGTTTCGCTAGCTAAGCACCAGAGTTAAGCGTTAGTACGTATGGGTGCAATATCCTTTATAAGCCGATGGCGCAACGCCGTACGTCTGTGTCCGTAGTGGTCCAGTGATGAAGCTATTGGACCAAAAGTGGCCAATTAAAGTGGTCAGTGTAGCGCTCACCTTAATCGGAAGAGACGGTTGGCTACGTCTCAATGGTACTCCAATAGTTTTCCCTGAGGTGACAGTTCTTGAATGTTTTCCTTAACGGGCGTCCTTTTTCTGTCGCCAACAATTTCCAAGGATACCGGGACTTACGTCTATTAGATTAGTGGTCAGCTGAATCTTTTATATCCTTACTAGTTACCCTGTCCTGGCTTCGTATGGGTGCAAATTATATATAATTGTTTTTAGTTTATGCGACACCTGAATAGAATTTGTTCAGAATCAGTGACTGAATAGATCCATGGGTAGCTCGCTGTCCGATCGTCCGGTAATGGACCGAGCCCAAGACGTCGACGGTGCGCACTGTTCCCGCGCGCCTCAAGGAGTTGTCAGCAACAGGAGGGGCCCAGCTGGGTCGAAGCCTACTGCTGCAGCTAGGTTTTGTCATAAGATAAATTTCCCCATAGAAAAAAAAAGTGACTGAATGGATTCCAATAGTTTTAACACCATGTACAAAATAAAAAATAATGAGTGAATGAATGAAAAATGATCATGAGGAGGCCTGAGTCCCAGCAGTGGGAACATTAAAAAGGCTGATGATGATGATGATGAGGGAATTATAAAATCAGTCACACAATTGTGATAGTGCTTCTACTCCCGCAGTCTATTTCTCGAACAAACAGACCGATACTCGTAAAATTTATATACAGTAACACGGGTGTTTATGTAAAAATGCTTACCTACTACGTTAGATTTTAGATGAGAACAGAGGAACAGAGTGAAAGATGGTTTTAGGTCCAGCATGTTACAGGAATTCTTAACACAAATGAAACAAAGTCTAAATGTTTATTCCGAATTTACTCATAAACAACATTATTTTTAGTTTATGCGGAACCTGAGTATAGTTGGTTCAGAATTGGTAACTGAATTTATTCCAATAGTTTTTACACCATGTTATATTTTTTCACAAAAATATTAATAAGTTCACAAGTTGGACACCACCGACACTAAGTACAACACAAGTTACGGCAGGACATAGCGTGGATTAGGTGCCAGTAAACAGTTGAGCTGCAAGTGCAAAACCACCCCTCAGTCGCCTGGATGGTCTGGTGACTATGTATTTTTGCTGATATAACAAGCTGTGCTATAACTATAAGTTTGTGATATTTCACGATACATTTATGGAATATTGTAAAAAGATTCTTTACATTTTTAAGTACATATTCGACACGTGTTTCAGGTTTCACGTTTACTAAAACTAATGTTGACATACATAACATTTGTTGCCAAAAGGCAACACTCTCACTCCAAAAGCCACCACTTTCACTCTAAAAGCCACCACTCATACTCCAAAAGCCACCACTCACACTCCAAAAGCCACCACTCACGAGTGACGGCGCGCACTGTTCCCGCGCGCCTCAAGGAGTTGTCAGCAGCAGGAGGGGCCCAGCTGGGTCGAAGCCTACTGGGGACGGGGTTGCCGAAAGGGAACTCGTGCCCCGGTATGAAGGCTAGAAGGAACGGGGCGGGGTTTTTAGTCAGTAAGAGTCTGACACTGTCTCCCGCTCCCCCCAAGAGCGGGTTTCGTCAAAGATGATTTTCCCCGTCGACAAAAAAAAAACCACTCACGAGTGTGAGTGGTTCTCCTTTATTTGAAGATTTCTCACCCTCAAAAAAACGAATCACTGTTACGATTTGTTCTGGAAACAATATCAGTCGTTAGGTGTAAATAGAAGGAAAACAATTTTGAAATCTACGTGAATAGTAGAAAATAGAAATCAAACGAATTTGAATCCCGTTCTGAAAATTTTCGATTCATTTTCAAATTCACTTCGTCTCTTGAGCCGCTTCCGAAAAATCTTCTACAGTGAAACATGCTAATCAATTTATTGAAAGTCCTGTTACTGAGCGGAATAGAGTTGTCCAATTCATTCATTAGATTTTTTTGTAATAAGAAAATTGTCTGTGTTAATTCTGTGCTTCTTACAAATTAGTCTCTCAGTTTAAGAAAAATCTGCCCCACACGTAAGAGTATCGTGGGCGCGTTCAAAAACACGTAAACTTCATACGCAAGACACCCAGACCCTGAACACCTAGCTGTAGCCCTTTCTATTTATTTGTTTCGTGCGAGAATCGAACTTGCGTCCCGCAGAGGAGAGGCCAACCGGACGGTGAGTTACCCAGAGCTCACAGGCGGGCATGATATAGGAAGCTCGGCAGGTTACCTTGACGCTTCCATATTGAGTGTGAAAAAATTTCTTCAGCTACACATGTTAGCCAAATTAAACTGCGGAACTACGAGTAGGAACTGTTTTCATCATCATCATCATCGTTTCAGCCGACAGACGTCCACTGTTGGACATATGCCTTCCCCAAGTGTCGGTACTGTTTTCACTGAAATGAAAATTCAATTAAGTACTATATGTACATACACGTACGTACAACAAATAAGAAAAAATACAAGATGTATCTCGACTTCTCCCGTCGATAGCGACGTCAAACCTTTCCTGAACAAATACATACAGTACAAATATTGAGTCGACATCAAACGAGGTTTTAAGAGGGTTCTCAATACGAAGCCTTCTACTGGGCTGTCATCAATTTTAGATCATGATTTTTTCCGCAGTACGTGAGAACATTTTGACTTAAACTATAAAAACCTTTTTTTTTTAATAAATAACCGACTTCACTAAAAAATCGAATTGAATTTGAGGAGATCCCTCGATTTCGACCAGATTTCATCATCAGATCCCAACGTGGTGAGTAATGGACCATTTGGAAAGTATACCCTTTCCAACAAAAAAATAATGTTGAAATCGGTTGCCAAGCGACGAAGTTATGCGCGAATAAACATAAAAAAAATACAAACATTCGAATTGAGAACCTCCTCCTTTTTTTAGAATTCAGTTAAAAATAATTCATATCAGACGAAATCATTCTTCGCCCAAAGAATTAGCACTGCCATTCAAAGTGGCAATGCTGCCAGTCTTCTGGGCTTATTTCAGGATGACAGCGATGTGTGAGGAGTACTTCGACGTCTGAGTGCACTTTGTGTTTTTGTATTATAAATAGTTTTTATGTAAGTACGTATGTAGAAATAATATAAAAAAGTGAAATTAAAATACTTCGATTAAGTTAAAGTTATCTGAAAATAAAACACACTTTGAAGTGTAAATTCCTTTAGACAAAAGATCAACAAACCAAGAACAAATTTATTCAAGTAGGAATCAAACTCGATACACGCTGTGCGCACTGTCTTTCAATATCAGATACACGTTATAGCCAATTACTTCCCAACCTAGAAAAAACGCCTCTGGGGGCCCAAAATGATCGACCATGCGGGCACCGACCTGTTTCCTTTACGATGTTTTTGTGTCATTGCGTTGAGAGCTGAAGGTCAATTCCTGTATTTTTAAGGATCGTTCACATTCACACGTAATCGTAAGATGTATCTGAAATAAGTAATTTATTATGAATTGGTATCAATTTATTCATCTCAGGACTCTGGGGTCCTGGATCTTTGGAAAGCATACAAGGACCTGAAGCCAACTCGCAGAGGCTCCTTAAATACTTTTCTTGGAACGTGATACCAACCGATAATTATCCATGTCTGTCAGGGTCGAAGCCTACTGGGGCCAGGAGTAGTCTGGAACGTAAGGCAAAGAAGGAACATAGGTATGGGGTTATTCAGTAAAAGTCTGACACGCTTACATGCTCCGCCCAAGAGCAAGAAAATTCACTGGATGAATACAACCCTAACGTTTAAGGCCGCGTTCATAGTTGATTTTTACTTGTTTATAAAGTTGTAATAAATACACATTTCCACAGAATTCCACATTTTTTGTGTTAAACAGTGGGAAATCACGCTAACGTCACAATCAAACATCTAGAAAAGAGAACCAATAAGGACACACCTTTATTTCCGTTCCCAGACGTCTAGTGCTCCTACTGCAAATACTCGTTCGACGTGAAGTTATAGTGGAGCACACACGGTTATCGAGGCCATGCTAACTATTTCGTCACGCTGACGTTCAGTTATTGACATAACACTCTTGGGACTTCCTGAATTTATAATACTTGGCTGCCAAACGGTACCGCACATGAAGATATATGAAATTTGATATTTCAGGTAAGAAAATCTCAGTATTTTCATTTTGTAAAATCTTTTTCTATTATAATGAAAACTCACGGAGCCATATATTATCTCATCACTGGCGTGTTGCCAGTGATGAAATATGGCTCCGAAACGTGGTCGCTCACAATGGGCCTCATCAGAAGGTAATGGAAAGGGCTATACTCTGAATTACCTTGCGTGATCACATCAGAAATGAAGATATCCGCAGGAGATAAGACGCAGTGTTTGATGGCCTCCTATAAGGTGGACCGATTATCTGGTAAAGATCGCGGGGATTCTCATGTCCTACGGTGGACGTCTTTCGGCTGAAATGATGATGATGATAAATACTATTGTTTTTTTTCATATCAATGACTAATTTTAGAAAGTAGAAATATAGGTATTATGCGATAAAAAAAAATCTCTTACATCATAGACACCAGTTAGTGCGGTCATTTAAGTTTATTGTCATATCCCACACGACAGTTAATGATGTTTATAAATGTTGTTTAAACACGATTGTTTGTTTGTTTTACACTGATAAGACGATACTTTATAGAGATTTTTATACAACCTATCTGATTTCAGATAGGTTAGAAAATTCACAAAAAAGGTACCAAATCGTTGGTTTTTCAGGGAACTTACCTTACATGGTTTTTTATGGTGGGGAAAATCATCCAATGACAAGCCCAGCTCTTGGGCGGAGCGGGAGATAGTGTCAACCTCTTACTGACTAAAAACCCACCTCGTTCCTTTGTGCCTTCATACCGGGACTGAGCTACCTTTCGGACTAACCCTGGCCCCAGTAGGCTTCGACCCAGCTTACCTTACTTGGTTAACCATTTCACCAACCAAGATCAAACGTTGGCAATATTCTAAAAATCTACTAAGTAAGTAATCTCAGACTTCAATAAATATATCTCATTAAACTTTTGCAACCAAACGCTTTCAAATGCTCCAAAGTTTTGATACACAGTAAAATAAAAATAACTTTTTAGTTCATAGTTGTGACTTTGAATTTACTGTTTATGAAAGCCACAGACAGAGATGCAGATGAAAGGTGTTAGAAAACATGAATATTTAACGAAATATAGAATTAAATAAAACAGTTTCAGTTCATTTAAATAAATATAGAAGGTGAAAGACCCCTTTCAGACTTCAAAGTTTAAATAGTTTTGAAACATTTTTAAGAACTTTTTAGACCAAATTGTTGCAAGCTTATTTTCTCTACTACTTTTATTAGCTACTGTAAACCAATGTGAAATATCTAAAGCAAAATATAATATTTTACCTAAAAACGCTCTTTTTTATAGTCGGTTAAAATTTGTTTTGTTTTAGTTAGAGAGTTATGTTAATGAGTATAATTGTGTAAATACAATTATGTCAGTACCCCAAATATATCTTTTTTACCTTAATCCAACTCTGAATCGCAAGTGGAAGAAAAACTTGCGACAATTTGAATTTTGCAGGTTATCTTGGAGCATTCTACTTATTAATGTTCCATGCAACTGCAAAAACTCTTAGAGTGCTTTTAATATCGTGTGGATTTTATCACACATGCGGGGTTACCCCGCATGCAGAAAATATATATTAATGCTAGACTGCGGTCCCACCTGATGGTAAGCAGTGATGCAATCATTGATGGTGAGGCACACTAGTTTATTAAGAGACTATTC
This sequence comes from Mythimna lalbum, assembly GCA_949319445.1. Classification (NCBI taxonomy): domain Eukaryota; kingdom Metazoa; phylum Arthropoda; class Insecta; order Lepidoptera; family Noctuidae; genus Mythimna; species Mythimna lalbum. Next base: position 14,416,416 of record OX439360.1, read on the forward strand.
AGTATTAACTCTAGCCTTGAAGACACCCAAATTATAATCGGAGGGGTAAATCGTAACAGGTTAATTGTTCCAGTATTTCACTAGAACGTAGTATTTCACGCACTATAATAAATAATTGTATTAAATGGGCAATCCCGTATGCGTGATCGAATCCACATCATATTAAAAACACCCTTTACTGCTTACTGACAGCCTAGTATCATCATGCTATGTGTTCAAGAACTCTTCCTAACTTCCAGTAGATTTAATTCAGAGCTCGTGTGGAATCTAAAGTTATTTTGTTAAGCAGCGGTGGAAAGGCGTGCGAAGAGGCTGATTGGTGATCCAGATATAGTTAAGTCCAATCTTCAAAGCCTTGAGCACAGGCGTAGGATAGCCAGCCTTTCGGTGTTTTACAGGTTGCATTTTGGAGAGTGTGCGCAGGAATTGCATGACTTGATTCCGCCATCTCATTTCTACCATCGGACAAACCGACGTACGGCGAGTATCCACCCGTACGTTGTTGAAACCTCTACGATCCGGACTAAGCGTTTCGATTCGTCGTTTATACTGCGTACTTCGAGGGACTGGAACAATTTGCCAGCTGCGGTCTTCCCGTCCGATTACAATTTAAGCGTCTTCAAGGCTAGAGTGAATAGGCTCTTAATAAACTAGTGCGCTTCACCACCAACGATTTCATCACTGCTTACCATCGGGTGGGATCGCAGTCAAGTACTAAGTTTATATCAGATTAAAAAAAAAAAGCAAAAACTGTGCGAAACAAAAATCCTTTCCACAAAATCCGAGCCACTATTCAACAGGTAGGTAGGGAGCATTAGTTCTAATACATCGTATATGATAAGCGGTCTCATCATTCGTTATCACAGCGATACATAAAGATAAGGGGGTACAGAGCACTTAGTCGAGTTATCTCACCCGGGTCGCACTAGTCTTAAAATAGTTGGGCAATTTGTGACGCACGGACGGAGGATGCATTACTTATATGTTTTATTTTGGAACTCTTGGATTATGGGGCTTATAGATTGGCTATTTTGGTCACTGGCAATCAAGAATTAAATTCTATAGAGTACTTCTAGGCAACCGTGCTCCGTCGTCGACAATACCATCGCTTATCATCAGGTGAGATAGTGAACAAGCTTGAGAAGCATGAGACTATAAATAACAATTTAAAAAAAATAGGAGACAGTGAAGACGCAGCGTTCGGAGGCCTCCCATCCCACAAGGTGGACTGATGACCTGGTGAGAATCACGGGAATCCGATGGATGCGAGACGCACAGAATCGGTAATTATGGCAACACTTAGGGGAGGCATATATCCAACATGGGGCATTTTTAAGCTGAAATAATGACGATGAGGAGACTGGGATATTAGGTCTTTCTTCTTCGCAATAGTAAAACCCTACATCTAGGATTGGGAGCAAACCTCAACGAAACTATAGTTGAAAGAAGCATGAATAGTGACGTAGATAAACCATATCGCGTCAATATTTAGAGAACTGATCATAAACATTTGTTGATCGATTCCTTCAGTCAACAAAATCTAATAATTTTGCTGCCTACTGACCGATGATGTCAACTCACAGTCACAATATCGAGTTCCAGATCAATCGAAGAAACTGTGTGAGAATTATAATGGTTACAACAGCTTGAGATCAAAGGAATAACATCAATCTGAAGTTAATAGGAATATGAAGAGGAAAATGGGCATCAATCGACGATTCGAAACAGATCGGTAGTCACCTCTATTTCAGATCGTCAGAACTAGTGTTTCGTTTTGATAAACCGGTATTATGATTAATGTATTTTTTATCTTGTGAGCCCTAATGTTAGTGTTTTTATGACGTGCACGTTGTAATGGATGCTGTGTCTACTAGTCAAGGACTTGTATTTGTTCTTTTATTTAATTGCACTTTAATTTGTGATATCATGGATTATTTTGTTGCTGTATCACTGTTCATTTGGTTCTTTTTTTTTCGCTGTTAAAAAACCATCAGGATTTTGATGGTTTTTGCATCAATGACTTGAAATAAGCCTTTTTTCTAATGATCCTGCGCTTGACTATGATCTCAGCTAATGAAAAACATTAGATTGATAGAAAATTTTTCATTTGACGGCCTAAACTGAACTGTTAAAGAGATGGAGATATCTGCTATATATTTATTTATTTAAAAGTATATATTTATTGATTTGATGGTTATAGAGTGCTCTATCTCTCTATCTCGCTCGTACGCTGACATTTCATCACGTCATGGTAAGGCCCCAGGCATATTGGGGATATGTGAATTCGGATCTGGATTCGGAGTTTAGTAATAATATTGTATCGGTTTCGCATACATATGAATGTGAAATTATTTCAGATTCTTTGCTAATTATATTATATATTATAATCGATTACGGATGTTAGAATTTATTAATTAATTCATGAATCCCCAAGCGACCACCGGTGGCCGCGCATCTATTGTCTTACTATTGTGTCTCTAATTGACGGTATCGGAAGGGTTAAAGTATAATAAAAATAGCAAGATTAATTTGACTATATTTCTAGTCTAGATTATCATTTACTTAACCGCTCAAAACCAACAAAAAACTTTCGTAATTCGTAATTTAGACTCCGCTTTTATCCGATTTTTTTATAATAGAAATCAGAAACTTTTATTTGAAATTGACAACAAAATGTCGGTAAGACAAAAAAAACAACAGCAAAACTATATGAAAAGTTAAAAAGCGTTGATCTCTATGGAGAAAAACGTGCAAGTAGAGTTTTTTTTCGTTTTGAACATCGGTTTCGGTTACGGTTACGGTTCTGGTATCGGATTCGGTACCGGTACCAGTTTCGGTTTCAGTTCCGGTATCGGTTACGGTTCCCGATATTTTTTACGGAGCTCCCTTATATTCCTGCGCTAGACTGCCGTCGGGGATATTGTGTAAGCCTACATCCAACTATGTCCCTTTCAACAAAATTTCAGTGTAGAAACGGAGAATTTGTAGTAAAAAGGATGTTCCGCAGTAAATGTTGAGTAAACGTGAGGAATTTGATTGAGTTAGGGACACAATATATTCCGAATTCCATACATACTGAATGAGATTGATATATTTTTTTCTTTATTGTTATCGGGATTCTAGAATCGAAAATGGTTTCTGTTTTAGTGTTTCTTTTTGTTCAAGTTGATTTCTAAACTATGTTTAGTGGTATTTACTTAGGTAGGCACTGTTATTTCTTCAGGAGTCTAGGAGTATTTTTTTTTAAATTTTGCTCCTTACTAAGAGATACTCTTGTATAATGGATGCGTCCACAAACATGTATAACTATAATCACATTCACAAAACACCTAGACTATTAAATATTTTTCAATCATTTAATGACTTTTCGCGCTCTAGGGTGGAGCGGAAGTATCAGACTTTTTTTACTGAGTAAAACCACACCTATGTTCCTTCAGTGACTATTTGCGTTCCAGAACCATTCGACTCGAGCGGCTATTATCTACACTAATATAATAAAGAGGTAAATTTTGTTTTTATGTTTTTTTTTTAGTACGCCTTCGGCAAAACATAGCTCTCATTTAACTAAAGTACGACCTTCATGTAAGCACCTATGTTCCACAAATAAATTTCTGATTCTGATCATTTTGTTTGTAGGACGTTATATCTGAAAGTACCTACTGGTCCGAATGCTAAAATGTTGTAAGCTGCTTTATTCTTGTATGTCATAGGCTATATTTTATGAACGTGGGCGAATCAGCTGGCATAAACTAGTCTTATAAAAATCTAATTAAATGTAAGTAGATACGATACACTCCTGATCGTGTTAACGTAAAAATTACTTTTGGGAAGTCGTTAAATGTTTCACAATTTATCTTCTGGAAGTTTCTCGTTCAAATATTATTTTGCTAATACGTTCAATCTGAATCTTTGATGTGTTACGAATATCTGTTAAATAAATAAATATAATGATATCGTTTTGATCAAGATGAGAATTTCTTGCTTTGCTTATCTACAAAGTAAAACTGTATTTGGTGTATCACTGGAAATATTTTTTATAGATTTATCTTTCCGATCTTGTTCTATGTTTCTTGGGGTTGGCAAACATTTTCATTACTCCAATTCTTCTTTGTATGATTTGTCTTGATTGTTTTTTGTATGACTTGTTTCAATTCTGATTGGTATGATATCACTTTCAGCGATAAGACCGCCATTGTACCCATAAATGTTTATTCTATTCTATTTGTCAACCGAAATACTATCTTCACTTTTGTTTAACATCATTCCCCACACACAATCTAGCCTTATGTGATTCTTCATTCGTATACAGGGTTATTTGTAAAACACTAACAACCTTGCAGGACTGTATTATTAACATCATAAACAATAACATTGGTTCTATGGCTTTTAACAAAACTTAATTAATTTACCAAAAACAAACCTTTAAGATTTTGTTACCTATTCTATGTAACACATTTCAACTCTGTATTTTGTTATACCTTCCTGCGTCTGTATGACGTGACGTAAACACATCAAACACCCCCGCCGCCCGAACCCCGCTCCCCTCCGCTATTGTACTATCGCTTGCTTTGCATAGATTTCGTAATATTTAAAACGTTTTTAACTATTTTTATTCTTGTATGAAAATCGAATGAACTAAAATATGATAATTTTTAAAAGTCATAGAACAAATGTTGTGGTTTATGATGTTAGTACGAGTATGATAGTCCTAAGAGGTTGCCAGTGTTTTACAAATAACCCTGTATAAAAGGCGAAGTGCGGATACACCTAGTTTTAGCCGGTTACCACTATATGTGCAGCCAGCCACGCGTGGTTAAACTTAGATGTATCCTGCTTATCTTCGGTTAGAACTAGGTGTAGCCTTCATCATAGTGGCTAGATGTACATAGTTACAGCCGCACACCGGTGGCTAAACTTAGGTGTACCCTATTTACCATTGGCTAGAACTAGGTTTTCAGTATTATAGTTTTGTTTTGAGATTCGTAACCGCATGTGACCTAGCACCTAGTTCTAGCTGGCTTAAACTAGGTGTAGCCGCACTTCAGCTATTAGTCGTAACATATATACTGATATAAAGCTGAATACTCTAATCTTGGGTACTATCAGTTCAATTTAAAAAAGAATATTTTCATGTTAAATAGATCAATTATTTAGGAATGCTATTAGCTATATAACCTCATGCTACGACACACGCGAGCGGAGCAGTAACCAAAGACGTATTTAAAACTGCGGGGGATCTGATCCGAGCAATTCCTCGTGCTCCTCAGATGTTAGCAAGCCGTTGGAGCCCAGCAGGACCAACGCCTGCTGCGCGGGCTCGCGGACGGCGAGCCATGGGTAGCTCGTTGTCCGGTCCTCCGGTAATGGACCGAGCCCAAGACGTCGACGGCGCGCACTATTCCCGCGCGCTTTAAGGAGTTGTCAGCAACAGCAGAGGCCCAGCTGGGTCGAAACCTACCGGGGCCAGGGTTATCCGAAAGGAAACTCGTGCCTTGGTTTGAAGGCTAGAAGAAACAGTGGTGGGTTTTTAGTCAGTAAGAGTCTGACACTATCTAGCTCCACCCAAGGGCGAGGGTTGTCATAAGATGATTTTTGCCCACCGTAAAAAAAAAATGCTTGCTGCGGCTGCGGGGTTTTTTTAAAAAGGAAACTTGTGGTCCTAGAATGTAAAGGGCAACTGACGACACAGATGAAGTTTTAGTCATTAATAGTCTGATGGGGTCTAACACACCCTCCCTAGAGTTGGAGAAGTCAATGGATGATTTCCCACCCAATAAAAACATACTGTTTGCATCATTCATCATATATAGACAGTACATATTTACACTCTGACGTAGCCACCCAGCAGTGTTGCCATAATAACAATCTAAACAAAGCCATACATTTCATCGACCTGCTGTAGTGACGACACCCATATTTCGTATGGCGAGTCTAAAATACACCACCGACGATTCTCTGACGTCATATTATAAATAACTTGCGCTATTGAGCTCGTCAGGCATTCGATGCAATCGAAGGAGAGACTCGAGAACATATAAGCGATTCAATTTACATATAAAGGGTTATATGTAAAACACTAAAAACCTTGCAGGACTGTATTAATAACATCATAAACAACGTTGTTCTATGACTTTTTTCAAAACATAATACATTTACCAAAAACAATCCTTCAATATTACCTTGTCCTATTCTGCGGGGGTGCTTGATGCGACGCTAGTGCATCAAGCATCCCCGCGCGCATACTACCTCTCCTCCGCTATTGTATTATCGCTTGCTTCGCATAGATTTTCGTCATCTTTAGAACATTAATTTAATAATATTTCTTTGTATGAAATCTAATGAACAAAAATATGATAAATTTTGAAAAGTCATAGAACAAAAGTTGTTGTTTTGATGTTAGTAACATAGTCCTGAGAGGTTGCCAGTGTTTTACAAATAACCTTGTATAACATCAGTTTTAGTATATGCGAAAACCGAAACACGTGTCTAGTACGAGTATTTTTATGTAAAGAATCTATGTGCAAAATTTCATAATTGTATCATGAAAAATCACAAAGTTATAAGCTGGTTATGTCAGCAAAAAAAAATACATAGTCACCGGACCATACGGGCGACTGAAAGGTTGTAAAACAACCTCTCAGTCGCATTTGCACCCAGCTATGACTTGCCGTGAGCTGTGTTGTACTCGTGTCGTGGTGTCTGTGTTGTAGTGTCGGTGGTGTCCAACTTGAGACCTCTTTAAATATTTTTGGGAAAAAATATAACATGGTGTAAAAACTATTGGAATATATTCAGTTACTAATTCTGAACAAACTATATCCACGTAAACTAAAAATAATGTTGTTTATGAGTAAATTCGGAATAAACATTTAGAATTTATTTCATTTGTGTTAAGAATTCCTGTAATATGCTGGATCAAAAACCATCTTTCACTCTGTTCTCATCTAAAAACTAACGTAGTAAGTATTTTTTACATAAACACCTGTGTTACTGTATATAAATATTACGAGTATCGGTCTGTTTGTTTGTGAAATAGGCTGCGGGAGTTTTTTTATGGTGGGGAAAATCATCCAATAACAACCCCCGCTCTTGGGCGGAGCGGGAGATAGTTACAGACTAAAAACCCACCCCGTTCGTTCTAGCCTTCATACCCGAGCTTCCTGGCCCCGGTAGGCTTCGACCCGACTGGGCCCCTGCTGTTGCTGACAAATCGTTGAGGCGCGCGGGAACAGTGCGCGCCGTCGACGACTTAGGCTCGGTCCGGACAGTTACCGAACGGTCGACTGGAGTAGAAGCACTATCTCAATTGTGTGACTGAACTCTTATTTACTCAATCACTATTATTTTGTAGTGAAGTGTATAATAGTTTTGCCTGACATTAAAATTAAAGTTTCGTCTGACAATAACACTAAGTATGTGTATGAACAATCAACAATTTAAACATAAAGCTGACTTTTTGAGTAAAAATATCGTTTAAAATTAGCAATTAAGTAAAAACATTTGAATTATTATGAATACCGTAACAATACGGGACAGAAGACGGTAAAATTTTGGCGCAAAAACAGTTTTGAATTTGGAAAATTAAATATTTAAATATTCTTTTTTCAAAAATTTTGAAAATCGATTAAGAATATGGGGATTAAGACTTAGTATACGTAGTAGGAGAGCGAGGGCTCTAAAGTTTTTGCACGAGATCTGTCTATTGGACAAAGCCAGCTAACAAAACTGAAGACCGACGATGGCAGAGTCATTTCCGCCAAATCGGAGCTTCTGGGAGAGATCGAGACCTTTTATGGGCAGTTATACACATCTATCACTAAACCCGCTGCAAATCTAGCAAATGATCCAAGAGCTAGATTGACTCGACACTACACCGAAGATATCCCGGACGTCAGCCTGTACGAGATTAGGATGGCTCTGAAGCAGCTGAAAAACAACAAGGCGTCGGGTGAGGACGGAATTACAGCCGAACTCCTGAAGGCGGGTGGAAAACCGGTCCTTAAGGCCCTTCAGAAGCTATTCAATTCCGTCATCCTCGAGGGAAAAACGCCACAGGCATGGAGCAGAGGTGTGGTGGTACTCTTCTTTAAGAAGGGCGACAATGCCCTGCTTAAGAATTACAGACCCATCTCACTTCTGAGCCATGTCTATAAGCTGTTTTCCAGAGTCATCACGAACCGTCTTTCACGCAGGTTCGACGACTTCCAACCTCCCGAACAAGCCGGATTCCGAAAAGGCTTTAGTACCGTAGACCACATACATACGCTGCGGCAGATTATACAGAAGACTGAGGAGTATAATCAGCCTCTCTGCTTAGCGTTTGTGGACTACGAGAAAGCCTTTGATTCGATCGAGACCTGGGCTGTACTGCAGTCTCTCCAACGGTGCCAGATTGACTATCGGTACATCGAAGTGCTGAAGTGTTTATACAAAAACGCCACCATGTCAGTCCGACTCCAAGACCAAACATCGAAACCTATCCTTTTGCAGCGAGGTGTGAGGCAGGGAGACGTTATTTCTCCTAAACTCTTCACGGCTGCAATGGAGGATGTCTTCAAGGTTCTGGAATGGAGAGGACTAGGCATTAATATCAATGGCGAGTACATCACTCACCTTCGGTTTGCCGACGACATAGTAGTCATGGCTGAGACAACGGAAGAACTCAGTACAATGCTCGGTGACCTCAGTAGAGCTTCCGAAAGAGTGGGTCTTAAAATGAACATGGACAAAACCAAAGTTATGGTTAACATCCATGTAGCACCCACTCCAATTAAGATCGGAGACTCTACACTCGAAGTTGTGGACGATTACGTTTACCTGGGACAGACGGTCCAGTTGGGTAGGTCTAACTTCGAGAAAGAGGTCAATCGTCGAATCCGACTCGGCTGGGCAGCGTTTGGGAAATTGCGCGGTGTCTTCTCGTCTAATATACCACAGTGTCTCAAGACGAAAGTCTATGACCAGTGCGTGTTGCCAGTGATGACTTATGGCTCCGAAACGTGGTCGCTTACAATGGGCCTTATAAGAAGACTCAAAGTCACCCAAAGGGCGATGGAAAGGGCTATGCTCGGAGTTTCCCTGCGTGATCGCATCAGAAATGAAGATATCCGCAGGAGAACCAAGGTTGCCGACGTGGCTCGAAGAGTCGCCAAACTTAAGTGGCAATGGGCAGGGCACATTGCACGCAGAACAGATGGTCGATGGGGACGAAAGGTTCTGGAGTGGCGACCACGTACCGGAAGACGCAGCGTTGGAAGGCCTCCAACAAGGTGGACCGACGACCTGGTCAGGGTCGCGGGAATCCGATGGATGCGTGACGCACAGGACCGGTCGTTGTGGCGACGCTTGGGGGAGGCCTATGTCCAGCAGTGGACGTCTTTCGGCTGATATGATGATACGTAGTAGGTGTAAGGTGAAAGAGGTATACTTAAGAGGCTGCTTTTCCACTCGCCTCTATCATCAACATAGAGCACGGATTAAAAGCTTGTTGCTTCATATAACGCAATCCAACGCGATGTTTGACGAAAAGGCTAAACGAAAAAAGAGAGATAATGCCTGAAAAATCTGTTAGTATTTGATAATTCCTTGATTTACTCGAATATTTTACAAAACTTGTTCTAGATAATATCCACAAGATATTGTGTTTCCAAAATATGTGCAATAACGTCATAATCGCGTAAAAGCAGTTGTATGAAAAACAGTGAAAGTATGTGTCAAGTTGCATCCCCTTAACGTGTTGGAGAGGTTACTGCATTATTATAAACAACTAGATGCTATCAGCTTCTTCGCCCGCGTGATAACAGAAAATTATCCCAAGGAAACATACTTCCGGGATAAAAAGTATCCTATGTCCTATTCCAGGACATGGTCTATCCGTGTACCAAGTTTCATCAAAATCGGTTTTGCCATTTAGGCGTGAAGACGTAACAAACAAACTCATATTCGCTTTTATAATATTAGTAAAGATTTAAGGGAAACTATTTATCATAAGTTCACAAAAAATGGCGATTTATATGCACTGGTTAAACCAAATTAACCCTTCAGATACCGTCAATTAGAGACACAATAGTAAGACAATAGATGCGCGGCCACCGGTGGTCGCTTGGGGATTCATGAATTAAAAACCAGTTTATTGATAGGGAAACATATTATGCTCAACACTTGACCTAATTGTATTATGAAGTCTTTAGAAAAATTTGCTTGCGGTGGGCTAGCTTTCAATATTCGCCACTATACATATGTAGCTACAGTAGGCAGTATGACAATAGCGAAATTGGAAAAGTTTTATATACATATGTAAGAGGCAATGCCTAAAACCTTTATTGGGATCGTACTTGTACCGTAGCACAATTGGTTAAGGCCCTAACTCCCGAGCAGTCCTATAAAATAGTGAATTTCTGAAAGACCTACTCCTCGGTAATGGTTAGGTTAATTGGTTCGGAAAAATATATCTATGTTTATTATAGATTCATGTGTACGACATTATCAACATATGATTTTTTTTTCGTAGTAGTCGTAAAAAAATAATAATTATGTAACATGATATTTTTCTGCTGGTTTCCCTTACTCCTTTCAAATGGCTTTAATTTTTAGAAGTATCTTTACACAAAAAAAAAAATGCTGAATACTCGTATATTGAATATATGCTTCAGAATGTAGGTACACAGCATATGTAAATCAATCCATATTTCGCAAAGTAAAGATGAGCGGGACTCTATCCGGGCGCAGCTTAATTGAATGCACACCCGCCGCCGAGGCGTCACCTTAAAGATGACGATACTAGTATTTAGATTATCATCATCATCTTCCTGCCCTTGTCCCGTTTTATTTGGGGTCGGTGCAAAACGTATTTTTCTTCCATTCTGTCCTGTCACCCGTCACGCTATCACTAACTCCCTTTTCTTTCATATCACTTCTCACACAATCCATCCACCTTTTCTTTGACCTCCCTTTCCCTCTCCATCCATCCACTTGTAAACTCATAACTCTTTTAGCAACATGCGTTTCATCTCTCCTCTTTACATGACCATACCAAGACAAACGGTTTCCTTTCAACTTTTCAGTCACTGGCGCCACTTTCAAACTTTCCCTAATATACTCATTTCTCACTTTATCCATTCTCGTCACACCACAGATCCATCTTAACAATCTCATCTCAGCTACATGCAATCTTTTTTCATCCGTCTTTTTCACAGCCCAACATTCTGATCTATACAGTACTAGCTTTTGCCCGCACGGCTTCGCTCCCGCTCTTCCCTACTCTACCCTACTCTACCCTAGACTACTCTACACTACTCTACCCTACTCTACCCTACTATACCCTACCCTACCCTACCAAACTTCACATAAACCATCTACTAAATAGTCCGAACAAAGCCTAAAAATTTGGTTTGGATAGGTGGGTCCGTTCTTGAGTTATAAATTAACAACGAAAAGTGGCATTGATTTTTATATATATAGATGACATGGCCTTATTACGGACTTGTAGATCTACTACATTAATTTAGTACTCAGATATCGTTGCAAACTATCCCTTATCAGAAATTTCTGGTAGCCTTGTGATGGCCAAATGTTTTGCCACCGAGGTTTCGATCGATCCCAATTTATTTGATTTGCACTGTATGTAGGTACTATTGATAAGATTGTCTGCAGTTGAATGCTCTCGCATATTGCTACATGTTATTAATAATGAATCGGTGTTCGTCAATCACAATCTTTCTGCGAATCGAACGCTTTTGGGCGCCATATCTGAATCGAAATTTTGTGCATCGAACATGATATGATGTCAGACTTGAGTGCTTTTTTTTTGTTCACAGAATTTATATCAAACTTATTACAATATTGCGATATCAAGCGATTTGGGAATAAAAAAAATTCAGTACTTAAGTTTTCGTAGGTTTTGTTTAAGGCGAGGAATCATTCAATGACTTCTCCCGCTCTTGGGTGGAGCGCAAGAGCTGGTCGGACTTTTGCTGACTAAAACCCACTCCTGTTCTTTTTTTGCCTTTTTTCAGGGTCCTGGAGTTCACTTTCGCACAACCCATGGCCCCAGTAGGGTTTGATCCAGCTCGGCTTCTTTGGTTTACTGACTTCTCGGGTGGAGCGCAAGAGCTGGTCGGACTTTTGCTGACTAAAACCCACTCCTGTTCTTTTTTTGCCTTTTTTTCAGGGTCCTGGAGTTCACTTTCGCACAACCCATGGCCCCAGTAGGCTTTGATCCAGCTCGGCTTCTTTGGTATACTGACTTCTCCTTGAGGCGCGCATGAAACACGCGAAAACTACCCACTGCTAGCCGTCCACAAGCTCGCAACTACGGTGGCTGGAAATCGGGATCGGATTCCCGGCGGCCATGTCGCGACATGATACGTCAGCGGAGTTACGCACCGGGCGTTGCATTTCCACGCGTAAATCGTTCATACTTCTTTTGTATACCTACACCTTAATGCTGGTGACGTCACATTTCAGTGTATGCATCCATGTTCTGATACTTGAAAGTTGCCCCTTCCACCAGAATTAGCATGCTTCTTACTTACTTATTTAGACGGAATAAAAAAAATGTATTTGAGATTTTCGATAAAAATAACTTTTTGATACATAAAATAAAAATTACTAGCAGAATGTAGATTTATTTTTCTTCACTGGTATTTTCAAAAACTTATATATGAATGGAACCTCAATCCCTAACATAAAAGTCTAAGCACGTAAACACGCGGACAGTTACATTAGTCATATTGTAATTAACTTTCGCCCGAACGTGTGACTGGCATTAATTGATCATGTACGTCCAATCACAGGTATCCTTAGTACAAATAGAACGTGTCTGTCTGTTTGTTTGAATGACGTCATGTTGTGAATGAAAGGGCTATCGAAGGGTTTCATCTTTTACTGTGGACGGAATACTAAAGAGTGTCAAAAATGATCGTTAAAGAGGTATATCCGGCCAGATGGTTTTTAAAACACGCTTTTATTAGCTTCACCTGTATATTTGCTTGCTTGTTTGTTTGTTTGCTTGTAACCACCGCCTTTGAGCTCAATTTTGCCCAACTTTTGGCGATCAAATTTTCTTTAAGCTTTGCACACCAATCAAAGACCGATGACAATACAATAATCCGATTAATTAAGTCAAAACAGTTTGTGTACGCTACTAAATAACGTTTGTAAATTAGTTTTTAAGTTCTCATGTTAGTGAATTGTAAATTCTTATGGGAAATAAATGTATCTCAAACCTCATAATCCGATTAAAATATTTGATTATCTTGATTAGATCCGCCAGGATAAAAAAAAAGAGTTATTTGAGAAACTATTCACTGAAAAGTGAAAAATAAATATAGTTAAAAAAAAAAAACTAAAAAACACCACAACCATATCGAGCCTTTTTAGGAAGAAGATCGTAAGCGACAGTGAGCGTTTTTGCAGTAGATACTAGTAGATTTTCTCTTCCATAATTAAATAGTATTAATTCATGATAATAAATAAAATAAAAAAAAATATAACTTCATATAACTACCGATCTAATAGAATTGTTGCTACTACATATTTTCGTAAATACTTTTTAATTATCAGAATTTCAAGGAGATGCTGCTTTTACGTGGAGCATAATTAAGATATCGAATTTTTATGACCTTTTTCGTGTGTAGGATGCTGCATTGTACAATATTTTCGTATGGTCCTGTACGATATGATAGAAGCAAGGGACACGGTTACAAAAGCGTCAACCAAACAAAAACTTGAGTCATGTTGTGGTCGTTAATTTTTTATTTGGTTTTGCTTTTAATTCCCTCGGGGCCACTGTCGCCAGTACTGGAGCGACACAGTCTTTATTTTTTTTAGTACTGATCCGTATTCCATCTATCACTGGTCATAAAGCAACAGTGGACAGTTTTTTTTATTATTATTAACTAGCTGCTGCCGATGGGTGCGGGACGCACATGATCGTTCATTGTGGCTCCACTTGGGGGAGGCCTATGTCCAACAGTGGACGTCTGTCGGCTGAAATGATGTTGATGACGAGCTTGCTGTCGAGGTTTGATAGTAGAAATTTTTTCCGAATAAATATAAACACGGGTACAAAAAAATACTATGTGCTATTCCACAAAATAGTTTACCAGTGTGCCAAATTTCATCCATATCCGTTTAGCCGTTCAAGCGTGAAGAAGTGACAAACAAAAGTATAGTAGTATAGAGAGATGGATGACTCTTTACTCTTGTACACCATAAATGTAATTACAGTAGGAGATTAAAATTAGTAGGGTGTCACAAAAGAACTGACTTACTCTTAAAAGCGATTTTTTATAAACAACTTTTGGATGAATTTGACAGAAAAAAGAGAAAACATAATTATATAGACGAAAAGATGCAGAGGACTTCCATGTTAGGACATACAAATGGAAAATAAGAGACACTTGTTACTAGAATTATGTTCACATCTGCAGTGTTAGTCTCATAGTAAATAGTAAGCTAATCCTGGAACAGAAATACACCACCTATATTAATATTATTCTACACTAGATATTTCTCCTAGTTCTGTCGTACCGCTCCATCGGAGTACAGTTCCGTTGCATCGCGTCCACGTGAACAGTCTTATCGTCCGTGTACACTCGTGCACATCAGGCTGTATTGTGTAGAACTAAATATATCCCACTGCGCCGATTCTTCTATTGAAATCGTTTTATTGTGATACTGGTATAAATTCTTCTTTGTTTAATACTAGCTTTTGACCGCGGCTTCGCTCACGTACATAAAAACCTATGTGGTTTTCATAAATAGAAAGCTGCTTTGAAATAGATTCGTTGTTACGAGTATATGTATTAGTTTATTATTATTTTTTAGATTATTCTATGTATTTTGTCTATGGGTCTTAGTTGCCTAAAAATAAAGAATTTTGTTGTTATTATTATTAGATGCTTGGGGGAGGCCTATGTCCAACAGTGGACGTCTTTTGACTGAAATGATGATGATGATTATTATTATTATTATTTATTCCTGAGTAACATAGGCTATTTTATGTACGCGGGCGAAGCCGCGTGAAAAAGCTAGTGCTCCGGAGCTATGTTATTGGACTCTAATTTGGTAAATTAAAACTTCGCTAAAACCAAATCCAAACCCACTTAAAACAAATACGTCCACCAGTGTAATGTAATGTATACACTTAGTTCTCCTGGGACCACAGCCATAACTAAAAAATATGTTAATGAGCAATCAAACATTAACCTGGAGCCCTACTTAAAGTTCCGACCACCAAGCACTCCCCGTAGAAGCCCCCTGGTCATAACAAACATTATAATCTCCATTAAAGTAATTAATAATTCCAAAGTAACCTATGTCAGCCATGACAGCGGGTTAAATCGCCATTTTGTTCAACTAACTCAAACAATTCTAGTTGAATTTCCCTCTTTATTTTACTAATTTAGGGGTGACTTTAGCGTGATGTGTTAATAAAAATCGGCGGATAGGTTTCCCGTGGGTGTATGGTATTGGAATTAAATGGTCCGGTAATTGTTATTATCACTCACTTTTTGCGATTTGAGTACCGAATGTCGATAAATATCATCATTATATATCATCACTGTTGGACATAGGTCTCCACCAAGTGCCGCCATAATGATTGGTCCGATGGATGCGAGATGTATAGCATCTCGCATCCATCTGATTCCCACGACACTAACTGTCACCAGGTCATCGGTCTACCTCGTGTGAGGCCTACTAACGCTACGTCTTTCAGTGCGTGGTCGCAACTCCAGAATCTTTCGTCCCTATTGACCTTCTATTCTGCGAGCAATGTGCCCTATCCACGGCCATATCCCTTTCGGAGTTTCCTGATGAGGCCCATTGTAAACGATTACGTTTCGGAGTCATATATGTCATCACTGGCAACACGCGCTCATTGTTAAGCAACATTACGTTATCGCTGAATAAAATTCAAAAGTAATTTATTCAAATTAGGATGAAAATCAGCACTTTTAGAAAGTTGCCTTTCCAAAACTTTTCACTCATTTAATAAAATTTTATTTTCCTGTGGCAATGTTATAAATTAATTAGCAGAACTGACATAAAGTAAATAATTTTGTTTAATCTGTGCTCCGTGGCAAGGTTGGTGTCACATTTTCTATAACAACTATCAAAGATATTGAAATGACAGCCGGGAACAACCGCTTAGCGTGCTTTCCGAGTCGCAGAGCTGTACTTGCTGTGTCACCCAATCATAACAATTTATTCAGAGTTGACGCAGCATAATATTATTATCTTCCTTTACTTACATATTAATTTCTTACTCAATCCTTTCATCTAAGACCACACATCCCTTTATTTTGTTATCAAATACGTCTAAACATTTGACATCTTAGGCTTTACAAAGTGTTCTCGTTTCGTGACTGACGCTACGAATATCACTTTGTACAAATGATTTTCAGTAATAATGCTTGTAAAACTGTCCAAAACGTAAACCAGAAGTGACGTGCGCCACTGCAATGTCAATTTCTTTAAATTTTGACATATTATATTTATAATCTTCCCACTGCTGGCCAATGTCCGCCTTTCCATCCTTCCTCTTTTCTCTGTCCTTACTTAGCTATATCTACGTGCGTTACTGAAATGCCAATCCCCTACATTTTGACATCGCTAATAGAAATATGTCAAATTTGATCACCGTTAAATGTATGCCATGCAAAATTAATCGTTAAATGTTTTCTTCTATACTTGACCCACTAACGAGCCCTTCAGTATAACATAGGTAAACGCTTAAATAACTCGTGTAAACCTATTAAAGAGATAAAGGGATAAAATTTAACTGTGTAACTCGATTGGGTTCTTCAATTTGAGAAGTTATTTTAGTTATCCTAAAATGTTCAATGGGATTCTGTCCTTCTGTTTTTGATTTAATTATTTCTCTGTCGGCTTTTATTATTTCCTGTTTTATTTGTCCCTTTTATTATGTAATAGTGTTATTTACTGAGAAACTGTTTTGTAATATAATAAATTCGGGTTATGAATTTTAAAAATATATTTTGTACAAGCGCCCCATGTAATCTTTAAACTCAGGGTTTAAAGATAATAACACGGGGCGCTTATCAAGAACAATTTGAATTTTTACTTAATTCATGAATCCCCAAGCGACCACCGGTGGCCGCGCATCTTTTGTCTTACTATTGTGTCTCTAATTGACGGTATCTGAAGGGTTAAAGCTCCTTGTCTTTGTTGTAGCGACATCTATGGTTTCACATATTACCTAATCCTGCATCGCGCAACCAAAGTTCTCCGCGTGATTTGAATATATAGAACAGCCCGAAATCATCTATCGGGCAGTTACCCACCAGACATAACACCCGTCTGGTTGGAGGATCTTTTTCAACGGAGGTATGTAGGACTTTCCTCTCTGTTCCGCTTACCCTCGAATTTTTTTTTCTTTATTTTTTCAACTTTTCAAATACGGAATACCTAATACTTAAAACTACCCACCTCGAATATAACTCAAACTTAACTAAAAATGTCTCCTCTACTTCATTTTTCACCGGATATTTGGAGTCGTAAGAATTAATGAGTTGTCCAAGCATGGCTACACGGAGACAGCTTCAAGTAAACTTCTTTCAGAATATTCTAGACTAGCTTTTGCCCGCGGCTTCAATCGCGTACATAAAATATAATCTATGTCAATCAGGAATAAATCAGTTTTCTATTGGTGAAATAATTTCAGCAATCGGACTAAACTTTCAGAGATTACCTCCTAGAAACAAAAAAAAACCAAACAAAGAATTTACCTCTTTATAATATTAGTGTAGGTAAATTTTTGACTTTTCAAATATGCAATAACACTTAAAACTACCCACCTCTAATACTCAACTGCCAGCTTCAAGTGAACTGCTTTCAGAATATATTCCAGATGGTATGAAAATACCCTACGATAAAATTACTTAACCTAAAGGACATCCAAACGGACTACCAAATTGCCTCATTAATTCACCTGCCTTACCTTAAGGCCCTAGCTCCCGAGCAGTCTTTTTTTTTTTTGTCGACGGGGAAAATCATCTTTGACGAAACCCGCTCTTGGGTGGAGCGGGAGACAGTGTCAGACTCTTACTGACTAAAAACCCCGCGCCGTTCCTTCTAGCCTTCATACCGGGGCACGAGCTCCCTTTCGGACAACCCTGTCCCCAGTAGGCTTCCCGAGCAGTCTGGGGCCAAGGATTTGTTTCTGGGGCCAAGGATTTGTTCCGGGGCCAAGGATTCGGCTCCGGTACAAAACCCATCTAAAAGAAAGCTCTCTAGCAGGGCCATAAAACAGTGACTTTCGGAGGCCTACTCCTATGTAACGGCTAGGCTAAGAGGTTTCATAAACATATAAGTTTATAATAGGTTCATGAAAAACATTATCGAGAAAAAAAAAAAATTAACGTCAAATTTGCTTGTTTTCTCATTTCAAACGGCTTTGATCTTTAGAAATATGTTTACACAAAAAAAAAATGTTTTTTAAGTGTTCATCAGAATATACGTACCTTAATCTGCTAATATTTCTTTTCTTTTTTAAATGTAATAATATATTTACATGCTGAATGGTAAAATGTGACTGAGCTTAAATTTATCCTCAGAACTGTTGTTTCTTACCCATATTTGCAAAATAAAATCCTATTTTATACTGTAAATCAATAAATATTTATGTTTTAAAGGTCAGCGGAGTTCTATGCGGGCGCAAGTGGCAGTACGAGTATGTGTGAATTTAACTCCAGGCTGATTTTTAAGGGACTGTACGCTTTAAATACCACAAAATTATCAGTTAAAACCGTTTCCCTAACGATGTTCTAACTAAATCGAATTATTTTCTAATAATGGCCTCAAGGGAAAACGAAGACATTCCTTTTCCCCCAGTTCTAGCGGTAACAAATACTCTAGAGCTGCTCCCGATGTTAATAGAGGTGTGCTGACTCGGGCTAATGAAGTTGTCTGGTCAATCGAGATGTATTGTGGATCGAGTGGATGTCTTAATTGCTTGCATTTGATAGTCATTGGTGAATCGATCGATTCGTTTCGATTAACGTTTATTTGTGTTAGTTTCTGTGTGTGAGTGATATGAAAGAAACCCTTTTCTTTCACTTCCTATTTAGTGATAGCGTGACGAGTGACAGGACAGAATGGAAGAAAAAAATGTGTTGCGCCGACTCCAAATAAAACGGGACAAGGGCAGGAAGATGATGATGTGTCAGTGCTAGTTTCTGTTTAATGAAAAAGTTTAACTTAGTATTTAGAATTATCTTTTCCAAATGTGTAATAGAATATAACCTAGCTTTTGCCCGCGACTTCACCTGCATACATATAATATAGCCTATGTCATTCATGAATAAAGCAGCTTTCTATCGGTGAAAAAACATTAGCAACCGAACCAGTATTTTTAGAGATTACCTCAAACAAAAAAAAAACATTTTTACCTCTTTATTATACTAATGAAGTGAAGTGAGGACAATATACCTACTACTTAAAAACAATTAAATATTATTAAAAGCTTAATCTGAACAACTAGTTAACACTTCGCGTGATCGAAGGCTAACTTTTACTTGGTCATAGATTAAGCGTTGCCATCCAACCTAGCAATCTTCTTCTGTGCACACTTCCGAGCATATTTTTTATCAATCTACAGTACCGCTGAAATTTTTCGAGCGCTCCGAACTTTGTGCAATTGCATAATGACGATGCATATTGCGTATTTTTTCGAGTATGCGCGATCGTAAGGAACGCCAACTTCATAGTGGTTAACATTATTTTGATGGTACTGTACATAACTCAAAAAAAGTATCTTACATAATTGAACCTTATTTTTGAAACATATTTCTTCAGATTTAAATACCTTCTTTTTGAGTTAGATCTCTTTAGATTAAGCATGCGACATGTTGACGCACTACAGGACAAAGGTCGTCCGTAAAGCCGTCCAATAAAAAAAAAAAAGATGTAAAATGTTTTCACTATACATATTTATCTTTTATCGAAGGAGATCCGCGTGGGTGTGCGGCCGGCCTTATAGTGGGCTATAATTTATAACGATAGCCACAGCAAACGGTCCACTTTCCACTAATTGACCACTAGTTACTGTACAGTTTTAATTCGTTGTAAATCTCACACGTCAGTTTCTCAAGGTGTAAGTGCTTGAATTGATGGTGGCACTAACCATGGCACCTTAGAGTTTTAGCTATAAAATATTTTATATGAAACACAATAGTTAGCCGTTGCCAGCGGCTACGCCTGTTTGAAAGAAGATAATTGTCCCAAGGTAATTATCATCAAGTAAGGATAATTGAACTGAATTCTGGGATAAAAAATATTCTATGTATTTGCTCTTCCAGAAAACGGTCTACCCGTGTGCCAAATTTCATCCAAATCTGAAAAGAAAGAAAGAAAACATATTTATTTTGCCCAAATAAACGCATAATAAAATACAACAATCTGTCGCGCCGTGTGTGAACAATACACTTTTTTTTTAAATTATAATTGATTGGCTTGCGTTAGACCACCATCTCACCTGATGTAAGCGACGTTGTGGTCGACGATGGAACACGCTTGCCTAGAAGTAACCTCACTCTTGACTTTTTCGATTTACGACTCTTTTTGATTAAGCATGAACGTGTATGTAAAACTTTGTTACACCATAGGACAGAACACAGTATTCTAAGTCCCAGGTTATCAGCAGCTTAGTCTGTTCAGTTGTTCTATCGTAAAGAAGTAACAAACATACACACATGCTCACAAACTTTCGCTTTTATAATATTAGTGTGATATTTTTTCACCCTTATTACGGAGCTGTGAGGGACGATTCTTACTGGTACGGCAGCAGCCAGCAGAGACGTGGCGAGCGCTTTCAGTGTTAAATAATTTTAAGCTTTATTCTCACATTAAAAAAAACCAGTATCGCTTGAAAAGTCCGTCACGTCTCTGCCAGCCACTGCTATGTGAATCGACTCTAAAAGTGGCCCAAGGAACACTTGACCGATTTCCATTATTGCCTGGGCCGGGTAAAATGAGAAGCTTGCCAGAAAAATTAACTCTTAAAAGAAAAAAAAAAGTATTTAATATTTTTCTACCCCACAATGCTAGTCCCAAATAAAGCAGAGTTTGTGCTATGATAACTAGACAACTGATAAATATACTATAAATTTCTAATTACGTTCGCTCGCGAACACAGACCCTGCTGTCTTTTTCGTGGTTGTATATTTTTTGAAACCACCTAGAAGTGCATGCCAGGCAGGGCATCCCCCGCCTTGCGTCCAAAAATAACCAGAGCAATGTAGAGTTGTAACCCAGAGTCGTTCTTTTATAACTCAAGTAGCTACCCTAGAGTTAACCCAACTAACTCTAACTCTGAGCAGGGTAGGTTGGAGTAAGCGGCCATATGCTTGACATTGACAGTTGAACTCGTTCGCGTTCAAAAATGTTAGGGTAGAGTACATAACCCTATGACGTCATTAGAGTTAACTCTAGACTCTTTGATCGGACAAAAGGGAGGTTTTAAAATTCTGAAATCGAAAAAAACTAAACAAATTTTTGAACAGCAAACCATATTCCGATTACTATAAATCATAATAAATAAAGATCATTTATTATCAGACAAGAGTCCATAGCCAGTAAGTACATAGACTCATAACAGTGAAATCCTAAAATAAATCAATTCAAATCAAATTGAAGAATTTATGAATTAAAATCAAAATTTAAAGAAAAAATAAATATTAAAATCACAATAAATAAATCAAATTTAAACTAAAATCAGCATAACAACAAATAAATTAAGTCTAAAATTTACATTAAAACCTCAATATACATAATATTAATTTTATATTAAAATCAAAATAAATAAATGTCAAAATATTTAAATTCAAAGTAAAAATAAAATATTAACTTTCCAAGTCAGCAGGCTTACTGGGCCCCCATAACATGAAGCTCCGTAAACCTGCCCACCAGTGCAGTATGGCCATTGACCTTAATAGAATCTATCACATAAAATCTACTGATCGCAGAAAACTGCAAATACAAACTGCATGAATAAATAACACGAGTAGAACAGTATCTAAGTCCACATAAAGTCTATTCTGCTAACTACCTAAGCACACTCGGGTGTATTCCTAGTTAATAAACTGTCTTGGGCAGCAAATAAATGTCCTAGAACAAATATATCAGTCTGCGTCAACAGAGGTAGTGGCTGCGACGCTCTCTGTATTGATGTGAAGAATCTATCTCGTTCTGAATTCTTTTTATTGGATTTTTACGTTTATTAAACTGTGCAGATATTTTCTGAAACTATACAGGGTGTCTCTGACATCGACGCACAAACGAATACCACAGTTCCTGTACATGATTCTGGACCCCCCAGTGGTGGAATTTTTCGTCGAATTTTACCTAGGGGTGCGTCCACATCTGGCGAATGTGCGGCGAATGTGCAGCTTGCGAGCCGTTTGCGAGCTGCCCGCGAACTGCGCGCGTGCATTTTTGTCCGTGCGCCTTAGTTATTAAATGATTGTTTACCCGCTCAGTTCGTTTCTGATTACTAGAGGCTAAAGTATGTGTTGTCGTAGAGTGGATGGAGGAGAATTATTAAAAGCACTAGTGTCGTCCGACACGTTCGAAAGTACTGAGCCAGAAAAAGGAACTGTAAGTGCGAGAATTAAGTGCGCGCAGATCGCGAGCCGCGCGCACGCCTTTTACGATCCTTGCATGAGTTGCGCTAAAGTGGCGCACCAAACCATTGCCGTGACTGCACGAGCGCAGCTCGCGGGCGGCTTGCAAACGGCTCGCGAGCTGCACATTTGAGGCACATTCGCCAGATGTGGACGCACCCTAATAAAAAAACAACAAAAAATTAAACTGTGTACAATCGTTATTCTAACCGACCCCGATGATATTATTAGTAAAAAAACAAAAAAAAAATATTTAAAAATTAATTAATTAAAAAGTCATCGGGGTAAATAAAATCGTTATTCTAATTAATCCTGATGACATTTTTAATTTCAAAGTTAATTCATTCACTAAAATCTAGTCATCTCAGCTCACTCAACAATGACCTATCAAAAAAGGCTATTCTTACTAATATTATAAAACCGAAAGTGAGTTTGTTTGTTTGTTTGTTACATCTTCACGCCTAAATGGCAAAACCGATTTTGATGAATTTTGGTACAGAGATAGTTGGGACCCTGGAGACGGACATAGGCTAATTAAAAAAAAAAGTGAGAAAAGAGGGAGAAAGAAGGAATAAAAGGGGAGAGGAATTAAAGTATATTAATAAACGTGGGCGAAGCAGCGGGTGGCGACATACATTAATTGTGCTTTAAAGTACTTTAGGTTGGGTTCAAAACATTGTAATTCAACGCTTTGAAAAGGTCACGTAGAGGCTAGGATTACAGGGATAAATATGATCAACTAGTAGTCGTCCGTGATTGTGTTTGTATACAAATTTTATACCTTGTAGGTCGCGGGTTCAAACCCAGCCAGGTGTATTACTTTGTGTAATTTATTCATCGCGATTGTTCTCAAAACGGTGAAGGCAAACATCGTGAAGAAACCTACATGTCCTAGAACCAAAAATTCGAAGACATGTCATCCACCAACCCGTAATAAAAAAAAAAAAAAAATCAAATCATTGGAAGAGGTCTTTATAGGTCAAGTGTGGATAGATTACTCCTAAGGAAGAGTGCTCCATCGTCGACCTCGTCATGGCTTACCATCAGGTGAGTTAGAGGACCACCGAATGTAAATCTATCAATAATAATAATAAAAAAACCAGAAGCAGATTAAAGCTCAATGTTTCATTTCACCGTCTTTGCTTTAAGGAAAAAAGATATTCCATCAGCCTCCAAGTAACAGCTTTGGAAAAAAATACACGTTGGACGAGATCAATTTCAATTTTCTCAGACAAACTAAAATTCGTGTAGGTGAGATGAAAAATACAGGGATTACGAGATGAGGGGGGATGACGTTCCGAGCTAGCACTTGACCCACTTCTGATGAAAATGATAAATATTCGCTGCTTGAGAATGTACCGGTATTTTTATTTTATTTTATGGAATGAGCACGAGGTGTCGGCGGATCGATGGCCCGAAATGAGGTGATTTTAGCGTTGTTTCGGTGTTTTATGTTTTAAGAAATTGATTACACAACAGCGTAGCTTAATCTTTTTATATAAAAGGAGAAACTGACTGACTGACATCAACGCACAGCCGAATTTAGTGGAACTAGGAGCGCGAAAATTTTCACAAGATTTCCTTTCATGACGTAGGTGAAAATCCTCTTTTAGAGCTAAGAAAGGTATTTCAAAAAGTCAACTCCAGAGGGGATTTGCCTTTGTAACAAGGGCCCAAAGTTTGTATACAGAAACTTAGTTTTTACGCGGGCAAAGCCACTGGCCGCAGCTGGTTTAAATATATAATAAGAAAAACTGACTGTCTGTCAACGTACAGCCGAAACTTCAAGACTAACGTTATGAAATTTTGCACAATATTACTTTTTATAACGTAAGCGAGCACTAATAGAGGATATTCCAAAATTGTATGCACCCCCTAAGGGAATCCCAAGACGTCGACGGTGCGTACTGTTCCCGTGCGCCTCAAGGAGCTGCATGAAACAGCAGGGGCCCAGTTGGGTCGGAGCCTACTGGGGCCAGGGTTACAGGGGGCCAGGGCCGCAAGGTAGCTCAAACCCCGGTATGAAGGCACGAAGGAGCGGTGTGGGTTTTTAGTCAGTGACGAGTCTGACACTATCTCTAGCTCCGCCCAAGAGCGGGGGTTGTCAGTAGATAGGGGATAAAACGAGGGTTCAAAGTTTGTATGGAGAAGCCTACTTTCACGCGGGCGAAAGCGCTGGCAGAAGCTAGGAGCGGTAATAAAGTTATTCACTGGTTTTGCGTACAAAACCTACCACGACTGTATTGACTTTATAAATGTATAACACGATGTCAAAACTGAATTTCCTTACAGGAAACTTGATTAGTACCGTGGCTTTAATAACCATATGAGGACGCTGACTTAGTTTCCTGTAGAAAAAAATCGTGAGAAAAATGGGTTTCGGACATCCGATTTCCCAAGAATTTATAACTTAATTCATTATTGTCCCCGCACACGGGCTACAAAAAAACTCCGCTTCAAGCTTCTTTTTGTGGCAGCTTTTTTTGTGGCTCATGTGCGGCAGTGCCGCCACAAAAAAAAAAACGCTTGAAGTGGCTTCAAGCTTCTCCGTCAGCATAAGGTGTCCGCGCTTTAGGTGTTTTTTTGCGGCCGCTTCAATCTTCTTGTTGTGATCGCTTTCTAGCGTTTTTTTTTTGGCCCGTGTGTGGGGACGCTTAAACCCCAAGCGAACGCTGGCATTTGTTATCCCATCGTCTTTCTATTGTCTCTAATTATGGTATTCGAAAAGTTTTTTTTTTTTTTGGCGACGGGGAAAATCATCTTATGACAACCCTGTCCCCAGTAGGCTTCGACCCAGCTGGGCCCCTCCTGTTGCTGACAACTCCTTGAAGCGCGCAGGAACAGTGCGAGCCGTCGACGTCTTGGCCTCGGTCCATTACCGGACGATCGGACAACGAGCTACCCATGGTTCACCGTCCGCGAGCCCGCGTGGTATTCGAAACGTTAATTCGCTGTAAATGTATCTAAGCTCTTACCTTAGCACTATAATTATTTTTTGTAATAAGAACATTTATTGTTATCCTTGTAGTTAAAACAATCCAAAAAAAAATTTGTTTAATTTTAGTGCATCATACTTTATAACAAATCTTCAAGAGAGATTCGTGCTACGTCATAACTGTACATATTAAGTTGATTATTGTGCGACAATTTTTATAGAAATAACCGAAAAAAGAACAGCTTTTTTTGAGATTGAGAAATCATCAAATAAATGAGAGTACCGGATTTTACAGGCTAAAAACCACCTGTGTTTCTCCTCACCCATTGCGTTTCAGGACAACTGATGTACTGTACTCGCACAGTTTTGGTGGAAATAATCACACATTTCACAGCGCCTCTTCACATCCTCGCACCGCCTAGTAGCCTTGCATATCTCTAGTGAATAAGTACCCTAACAGTCCTGTAAGATACCTTTCAGACGTCGTGTAAGAATTCACGTGAGACGTGTCGAAGTACAATGGGGTGTCGGCGCGTCGATGCCACGCGACGTGAAGTAGATGTACACTTTATAGTGGCAGTGGAAACATGCCATGCGCTGAAATGGATACGAAGAGAAGAAACTCAGAAATAAATAGAGCATTTATTGGCTACAGCACAAAACATGCACCAAATCACATATTACACACAAGTTATAAAAACTAAGCACTTATACTGGTTATTTGTAAAACAACAGCTTCAGCTTTTGCGCGTTCGCATCGATACAGTCGCGATGCTTAGCGTGATAGCATTTTTTCTATAGCGCAAATGCGACTAACGCGCGTTAGTAGCGATATTATCGCGCGCTTACGAAACGCGCGACAGTATCGCTACAAAAAGCCACCGTTGGCGATGGCCCTTAGATTGATGGACTGCATAGAGCATCGGACTAATGACTCCATAATAACAGAACTCAAGACAGACATGAGACTCACCATCATTTTCCAAAGAAGAACAGCAGAACGGGAACTTCATTTTCTAGTTTCAAACTTTACTTCATGTTTAAGTGACAGGAACAGTAAATAGGGGAAAGACGCGAGGGGCCTTAAGGTGGTGCATCACGACTCAAATTTTCACTGTTTTTCATACAACCGCTCATAACTGATTATGACGTTATTACACACTTTTCATTAGATATTTTGGAAACACAGTATCTTGTGGATATTATCTAGGTTTCTAAAGAAACCAATTTCTAAATTTGTGTAAAACTAATCCAGTAAAAACCACTGAAAATGTCCTATTTTGTATGAACTTTGACACTTCATAATTTGCCTAAAAATTAAAAAAGTCAAAAAAGTAATCCTCTAGAGACCTTGCAAATTTTATTAAGATTCTAAATGATGACAACTTTTTCTAAAAACTTTTAAGGGTTTAAAAAAAACAGCCATTTCCTGGAGCAAGTTTTGTGAAATTTTCGAGTAAATCTCGGAATTACCGAATACTAACAGAGTTTCCAGGCGTTATCTCTCTTTTTTTGCGTTGCCTTTTCGCTAAACATCGCGTTGGATTGCATTAAATGAAGTTTTAACAACAACAACAAGCTGCCAACAACCTTTTAAACCATTTTCAATGTTTACGATAAGCGAGTGGAGAAGGAGAGGGTCCTTCTCCACTCGCTAAATGATTAATGTCTATTTCAAAGAGAATTTATTATGGAGTAAACATTATTCTCGATAACACCCTGTTACAAGTGTCAGTATAGATTGTAACACACATGTTACCTTGTCGAGGTATCGGAGTACAAAAGCGTCCCGGTGTTGCCGCGCCATGCATGTAGGTGAAAGGAAACATGTGCTGGCTGACACCACGATATGTTGGATCTGGTTTTATTTTTTATGTATCGAAATACAATCCTGAAATCATATAGAATATTGGAATTAAGGATAGGTAGGAGGAAGGATAGAGACACAGGATCGTTCATTGTGGCGACGCATGGGGGAGGCCTATGTCCAACAGTGGACTTCTTTTAAGGAATTAAGGATTGTTCTAAGATATAATATTGTTACCTAAACGTGAAAATGTACTCTACATACTTGATATCTTTTTAATAAGCATTGCCTTTTTAAAGAAAAAAAAATTCTAACCATTTATCTTCATTTCAGTTTCCACTGCTTCTAAAAATGTTTTACAGTAGGTGTGAAACCTGCATTTCACATCGACCGGCCCGTATACAATACGGCTATTAACTGTATTCTCCATAATTAGAATATAAACACTTAATTAGTGCAATTAGTTGAAATTGTTAGCTTAGCCCAGTTCGCATAGGACAGAAATACACCTTTGATATATGATGTGCGCAAGGCCACGTGTGCAGTATCGATTTAATCATTATAATGGAAATTAAAATGAAGTATGTGTGTGATGGTGTCCCAGAAGGAGATTTTTTTTTACGGTAGCAAAAATCATCTAATGACAACTCCCGCTCTTGGGTGGAGCGGGAGATAGTGTCAGACTCTTACTAACTAAAAACCCACCCCGTTCCGTCTAGCCTCTTCTTACCGGGGCTCGAGTTTCCTTCTGGATAACCCACAGGTCACAGGTGAACATGTTAGCACATGTTCACATAACACTTCATATTAGCAAGTTGAAAGTTTGTAAGGCATTGCTAATCAGATGGTCGATGGGGCCGAAAGGTTTTGGAGTGGTGACCGTGTACCCACGGCATCACTCTGGCAGACCTTGAGAAAGGCCTTTCTAGCCAATGCTTGGAAGACCTTCCTCAAGGTCGAACGATGGCCTGGTGCGGCTCGTAGGATCCGATGAGACGCACAAAACCAGTCGTTGTGGCACTGTCACTTGGGGGAGATCTATGTCCATCAGTGATGATGATGAAAGTTTGTATGTGTATTTGCTACATTAAAGTGATGGTTGTTTATTAACTACGTTAAAGTGACACACACATGGGCGAAGCCTGAGGTGTAGGTACGTAGCGTCGCGTGGCGTGGGTCTTATGTAGCTCTACAAGTCTAGTTTCCATATAAAATGTATGGAGACCGACGCGCCCAGATTGGTGTACTTGGCCCAAGTGGACCTTTACTTCTTCATGGTTAAACGACTCTCACAGGTAGACCATATCGTAAAATAGCACATAGCCCTATCCCGGAAGTCTGTTCCCTTGGAATAGAATGGTATATACTCTTTGGCGTTAAGGTATACACCAGCCCTCTTAGCCGAGTTACAACCGTTTATCTTGCGTCGAACGCCTCAAGTTGGCCACGCCCTCGTTTCTTTTGTGCTGACAACGTGACTGAGCGTTGAGATGACGTCATTCCCGTACATTTGAAGTTTTCTACTAGCGTTAACGATTGCAGATTATCAACTTAGCTAGGGGCTCAAATTCTCATAAAATTATCCAAATATTGTTGGAATTTCAATTTTAAATTCCTTTCTAATTTCAAACTCATGGTCTCCATACGGCAGTCATTAGCATAGACAAGACAGGACTTTGATAAATATAACGGAAAATGAACGTAGCGCAGTTTAGCCCGGTGTGTAGACAAGTCATTTGTCATCCACTTATATGCGACGGGAACGCATTTAGAAATACTGGCTGTATTTTTTTCTTCACAATTTTGAATGTTATGCTTTCTTTTTAACCCTTCAGATATCGTCAATTAGAGACACAATAGTAAGACAATAGATGCGCGGCCACCGGTGGTCGCTTTTTTTTCGACGGGGAAAATCATCTTTGACGAAACCCGCTCTAGGGTGGAGCGGGAGACAGTGTCAGACTCTTACTGACTAAAAACCCCGCGCCGTTCCTTCTAGCCTTCATACCGGGGCACGAGCTCCCTTTCGGACAACCCTGTCCCCAGTAGGCTTCGACCCAGCTGGGCCCCTCCTGCTGCTGACAACTCCTTGAGGCGCGCGGGAACAGTGCGCGCCGTCGACGTCTTGGACTCGGTCCATTACCGGACGATCAGACAGCGAGCTACCCATGGCTCGCCGTCCGCGAGCCCGCGTCTACGGTGGCCGGAAATCGGGATCGGAATCCCGGCGACGGCGGCGAGGGCGCCGTTGCCTGATGCGGTCGGCCTCCTCCTTTGCAAGCATTACTGCTTCGCAGAAGGAGGCGACCGCCTGCCATTCCTCCTCACTCCGGACCATGGCCTCGACCAGGGCCCGGCGCGAGAGGTCTCCGCCGCCGATCGCCCCCACGAGGGCACGGCGATGCTCCGCCCAGGCAGGGCACACCTCGACGGTGTGCTCCACCGTGTCCTCCGGGCGTTGCGCACAGTGGCGACACCCGGGCGTCTCTTCCGCTTGAATCCGATGCAGGAACCTCCCGAACTTGCCATGTCCGGTGAGGACCTGCGTCATGCGGAAGGTAAGGACGCCGTGAGGTCTTTCCAGCCACGCCTCAAAGAGGGGACTTACCGCCATAATCGTGGCGTGCCCAACTGGTGGTCGCTTGGGGATTCATGAATTAACTTGCTATTTTTACTGAGAAATGAAAACTCTTGTTGCATAAACATAGAATAGCATAATCAGCCTTTTAATGTTCCCACTGCTGGGACTCAATCCTCCTCTCTAGGAGAGGGGAATACTCATAGTCATAGTAGTTTATTGATAAGGGATTATTACAAGTCATATGAAAAAAAAAGAGAAAAAGATCAAATAGTTCCTGAGATAAGTGCGTTCGATCAAAAAAAACATCTCTTCAGCTTTATAATATAAGTCTAGATATGTTATACAACCTAAATATCTATTCAAAATATTTCTTAGTCTGTTTGCACAAAATCTGAGTCATGTGGCTAATTTTTGACAAATTATTTTTTTATATGACTAAAACTTGGCACGGTCTTAGTAAATACGCCATCCATCCGACAACCACAAATTAGTGATTTAACTAATTCCAACGTCCGTCATATTTTATTAATTATAATATGAATCCAGTCGCTCATATTTATTTCAAGATTAAGCTTAGGACACATTTACAACAGAATATGGATGGTCGTTTGATCCCCTGATGAAAATACTGCTGTAAACTTGCTAGTACATATTACAAATCTGTTTGCTTATAGTAGCTATTAGAGTAGGCAGTATTTTAGTAATTTTATTGTTCGTCTACCGGGGGAGGTTACATGCACGTACTTTTTTGTGCTAAATAAAATTCTTATTACTTCTGTTGTTGATTGGCCTGTTGGCCTAGTGGTTAGTGGCCCTGACTGCTATGCCGGAGGTCGTGGGTTCGATTCCCAGCCAGAACAAATGTTTATGTGATGAGCATAATCATTTGTTCTGTGTCTGGGTGTAATTTATCTATATTATGTATGTATTTAGAAATATAGAAGTATGTTTATCAGTTGTTTAGTACCCATAACACAAGCTCTGCTTAGCTTGGGACTAGGCAACGTTGAGTGATAGTTAAAAAAAAAGTAATATTATTATTTATATTTAATTTACGGATGTAGTATGTGAAATGTTTCCTTACGACTACGTTAGTATTCTAAAGCATCATTATTAATCTACTTAAAAAAATTGATACTTATGCGAATTCCTACTATAGCATGAACACTCGACGAGCTACGCATGGCTCGCGGTCCGCAAACCCGCGCGTACGGTAGCCGGTAGGTAGTCCTGCGTCGTGCATACTCCCTAGATAGAAACTTACATAATTGTATTGTGACTTAAAATTCAAAGATGGATTCAAAGTCAAAGTCAAAATATTTTATTTCACATAGGCCTACATGGGCACTTATAAAACGTCAGAAGCTAGTGCACGGATGGATGACAACGTAATCACAATTCCCTTTCGAGCTGACAAAACATATATTAAATGTTTAAAAAGAATAAAACAGAAAATAATAGGTACAAAGGTGATGTTTATTTCAGAAGAAATTTCGTAAGATTACACAAAAAACTTACCTAAGCCTGCTCAGATTTAAAAAAGCGCCTCCTCGTTATAAATGTGTTCCCACCTTTTCTCACTAATAATAAAACGTGTTGAAACACGACAGCTCATGACGCAGGTCGTCAACAACTCAAAGCTTTTCTATATTAACATTTAATTTTATGTCTGTCTGTGCGTCGAATGATTTTACTCTAACGACCGGTCTTGCGTTTGATGATTCTTTTGAAAGGAAATAATTCGCCAATTAGCTTCCGTCGTAGCTTCGGTTGGTTCTAAATGTTTTGTTATCCTAAGGCCTTTGTCACACTTTACGGAAATACCGTCGCGGACGGAAGATCGGCGACGGAACTTCAATACGTGTTACTACTACGCGGAAGATCGATCGCTCCGCGTAATGTGCCCGCTTTTCGTAATTTATAAGCAATAACATGATTGTATTGACATTCCGTTGCCGATCTTCCGCGACGGGATTTTCAAGTGTGGCAAAAGCCTAAGAGAACGCCATTATTCGCCCAGAGGAGATTGAAACTCTTAAAGCTAGGAGTATTCTAGACTTCCTGCAAGCCTCCGGGCTAAAAGAGTTACTCTAACAAGGTAGCAAGTCACAATAGATCTTTTAGGTCGCAGTGATTACATTCCCTACACTACGGGAGATGCATAGTCTCTTATCTTCAAAATAGTAATAATAATTTAAAAAAATGTACAGGCTATTTGTCTGCAATCAGTTTCTAATAGCGCAGGCTTTAGGGAATGCTATAATCCAAATGGTAATTGATGTCAATAGAGAATTATTAGTAGGTTGAAAAGGATCCCATTGCCTAATACAGATCTACACGTGTGCTAAGTTTCATACAAATCCGTTCAGTTGTTGAGACATAATTGAATGAACCCATTAAATTCCGAAATTGGTTACACGACCAAAGTTGGTTGCCACCATACATTTATCTATTTACGGATATATCCGTGTATGGCATCAGCGCAAACAAACGCTCCTTGGTTGCCAGTATATAGATAAACTTACCTTAAGCCAGCGGCGTCCCCCGCAATTAAGTAGGTTTCTCCATACAAATTTTGGAACACCGTTTTATCTCTATAGGGAGTTCGAGCCGTCTACTTCATAAAAGGAAGCCTTCAAAAGCAAAATTTCGTGTTCCTAGTCCTAGTAGACTGTTTATATGTCAGTCATTCAATTTCTCCTTTTATATATTTAGTTATAGAAGATACGTATAATTTTCGTGTTTCTAGTAGTTTCGACTGTGTGTTTATATGTCAGTCAGTCAGTTTCTCCTTTGATATATTTAGTTATAGAAGATACGAGTATACGTATAATTTTCATGTTTTTAGTAGTTTTGACTGTGTGTTTATATGGCAGTCAGTTTCTCCTTTTCTATATATAAAAGATACGTATACTTTCTATACATATAATTATCCGGCATCCTTGAAACCTACCCGCCCTGAATACTTCCTCTTATCGTATAGAAGTCCTTCACATATAGGTACCCGTATCCGGCGTCCTGCATTGAGACCATATACGAATATATCTGTAGGTTACGAATATATCCGCATATGTTTTAACGCTTTGTATGTCGACTACGGACCGTAGTAGGCATATACAACGTTCACACACAATCAAATACTGGCCTTTCACTTTAAACAATTATTATATCAAGAGATTACACAACGTTCCAAGAAAATAGAATATTTCGTGGAAACTGTTAGGTATTTGTGTAATTCAAATTCAAATTAAAATTCATTTATTTAAAATAGACCAAATGTAGGCACTTTTGAATAGTCAAATGTCGGTCAGTCCAAGAAAAGTGAAGCTAAATTGCACGTTCCAAAGCGTAGATCTCTATGGAGAAGAACGTGCAAGAAACTCCATGGACACTCTTTTAAATCATATTATGTGTTACATATAATGTTTGTTTACATTATTTCATGTTGCTTTTATTATGTGAGCACAATGTAGATAATAAAATTAAAATAAAAAACATATTAAAAGATAAAAACTGAATTAAGCTACTAGCAGCTAAGAGATGACCAGTCTCAACTGACGGCACCCGTTCACGAGCATGACGCGTGCATCAGCCCCACTCAGCTCAACCATTTTCAAGGGAACCGAATGACCCAATACACGCGCCACCAGCAGCGAGACATTTAAGTGAGCATGACAAACTCCTAACTGCCATGCTCGTAATGTCAAAAACAAAGAGAATAAAAAGTCGTAACCCAATAATAATGCTTCATGGTTGAGGTACCATTAGAGATACCATTCACAAATAGGAAAAAAAAGTGCTTCTACATTAAACAATGCTATGGTTTTCAATAACAAAAGTAATAAATGATCACAAGTTTAAACTACGAGTATATTTTCAAATTACAAAAAAAATAAAAAATAATTATAGTTTCCAAACTAATCAATACACCCTAGTGTGGTACTGGAGCTGGACCAGCATTGAGCCAAGCATTTTTATCTTGTATATAATCTTCCAACTTATAATATGCCTGCCTGCATAGTGTGCGTTTAATACAAAATTTAAATTCTGTTCCATTGAGTTCTAAAATTTGGGGAGGTATTTTATTATAGCATTTTAAACAGTACCCCATGAAAGAAG
The DNA here is from genome assembly GCA_949319445.1 of Mythimna lalbum. NCBI lineage: Eukaryota > Metazoa > Arthropoda > Insecta > Lepidoptera > Noctuidae > Mythimna > Mythimna lalbum. Next base: position 14,450,504 of record OX439360.1, read on the forward strand.
AGGCCACTTTTGCCAATCTGAAGCCTGGTTGAACTAACTGGTCCCTATGTCTTGTAACATAGTTATGTCTATCGCCTCTTTTGCTAAAGAGATGAAGATTTTTTCTAACGTACATAATGTAGCTGAATTCCTGAATTAGAGGAAGTACTCGTATAAATCTGTCAACAAATAATGTACCGTTTACAGGATTTATCACGGTCATGAATTTAGCAATTGGTTTTGGAATATTTATATTTGATTGGGATATTATTGCTAGGTCATCGCTTTGTGCGGTTAAGTGACAGGCAAGTAAGGTAAGATAGCTAGGATCCAATAAAAAAATATCTTTTGCGTTTTAGATTATTTTTTCAAACGCAAACCCTAGCAGGCATCGGCCCTGCTTCGTTTTGCTGCAATCTTTTTGGATGGAACACTACGTATCGTCAACTCGGGCTTAATTGCCAGCCTTACCAGATGTCTAGACGGAGAGTTACTTATTGCTTGTCGTCTGTAATCCCGCGCTTACGATGGCCGGAAATCTGCCTGCGACTCCCGATACCCGATGCATCTCCTTCGGCGTTGGTTCTCCTTCAGCGGTTCGTTCGGTGTTGCGACTATACATTACTGCTACGAAGAAGTAGGCGAGAAAAAGATATACGAGTAGCTGAAGGAAATGAATGTTGAGATGATGGTAAATGACGTTCTGTCATTGTCTTTCTATTGGAACTAGAAGCAGCCGACCCTAAATATGTTGGGGTAAGTAGAAAAGAATTTATGGATATCGCCGCATCAATTCACCACACTTGTTCTAGACTAGCTGTGCCTCGCAATTTCTCTCGCTTCATTGGTTATAAGACATAGACATTGATAAATACGACGGAAAATGTACACAGCGAAATTTATCCCGGTGTGTAGACAAAGTAATTTGTCACCCAGTATGAGACGGGAACGCATTTAGAAAGAATTACCGACTGTACCTATATTTTTCTTCATAATTTTTTCCTTGTTGTAAAACGCCTACCTGGGTTTGATACCGCGATGTATCTTCACCACTACGTTATACTACAACACCACTTCTTTTTAGGTGAGAAAATCTTCTAAATGACATCTCCTTGGGCGGGTGACCGTGGCAGACTTTTACTGACTAAAAACCCATTTCTGTTCCTTCTTTGCCATTATTCTAGAACTCTGGGGGTCATTTTTGCCATCACTCATAGCCCTAGTAGGCTTTGACCCTAATGGGCCCCTACGGTTGCTGACAACTCCATTAGGCACGCGTGGAGCACTATGCGCTGTCGACGACTTGGGCTCGATCCGGACGGTTACCGGACAGTCGGACGGCAAGCCTTCAATCGCTCGTTGTCCGCAAGCCCGTCTACACCACCACTACGGTCATGTTTTGACTGATGGTCTCATCATTATCATCATCAGCCTTTTTTTAAATGTTTCCACTGCTGGGACGCAGGCCTCCTCTATAAGAGAGGGAATGGGCCGTAATCCACCACGCGGGCCCAGTGCGGGTTGGTCTGATGGTCTAATCAAAATCAATCTTCCCATGGAGATATTAGAGTATCTCTGAAAAAAAAAAAAATGGCTACCTATCAAATTCTAAATCAACGACAGTTTTATAAGCAACGTGGGCGGTCGCCACTTCATCTCGAGATTGACAGCTAAAATAACAAACGCAGTTCTTTTACAGCCAACATAAAACTTTAATTACGAATCAACATCACAAATGTAACGCGAACAAATTGAATTTACTGCCAATAAAATTGAAGAAAAATATATCACGTATTAATTTAGTCTTACTCGATGCGCAGACGTGCGATTTTCATTGAGCCGTTAATGATAGACTAAAAATTGAGATATTATGAAGCTAGAACTACATTAGACCGACGCGCACGTGTAACACGCCTGATTTGTTTGTAGAATGACATCGCGTGGCGTCGATCAAGTGTAGCTCTACAAGTCTAGTTTCCATATAAAATGTATGGAGACCGACGTGCTCAGATCGGTGTGTCACACGTGTGAGCAGTGTAGTTCTACCTTAAGTCAAGCCACACATATTTTTTCTATTGGACGATCAAACTTCTAATTTTCCGGACCGAGCCAAGGCGTCGACGGCGCGCACTGTTCCCGCGCGCCTCAAGGAGTTGTCAGCAACAGGAGGGGCCCATCTGGGTCGAAGCCTACCGGGGTCGGGGTTATCCGAAAGGAAACTAGAGCCCCGGTATGAAAGCTAGAAGGAACGGCGCGGGGTTTTTAGTCAGTAAGACTCTGACATTGTCTCCCGCTCCACCCAAGAGCGGGTTTCGTCAATGATGTTTTCCCCGACGACAGAAAAAAAAAACTTATAATTTTATAACATAAATAAAGTAGCCTCTGATAAACAAACAAATTCAATCAATATTTACAACGCCAACTAAAGATACGAAGAGCGAGCGAAACGAGCTCGGAATCGTAGGGCAATCCGACACGGACAGTTTAGCTTTCGTGGTTATTTTTTGTATAAATTACCCAGAAAGTGGCTTACATAGAAGATAGTTACTAGCAGCATTCAGATATGCAGTGGCCGATTTAGTCATTTAGAAGGTAATGTAGATTTTTAAAGGTGAATAAAAAGAAGTCTCTTTAATTTGTTCCCCAAAAAATTTACTCAAGTCAGGTCATCAAGAAATGTTCCAAGGACTAGTTTTCAACGAACGAGATGTAACAATTTCAGACTCTTTCTCAGTCACCGGCAAGGTTTCTTAAGCAGAGGCGTAGCGTGGACTAATTTAGACGTGGGCGAAAGCACATCAGCGAGGCCATTTTCTTTCATAAATTCGAAAACGAGACAGCGACTGTCGCAACCCAGTGTTCATTCACATCGTCGCTTACCTTCAAGTGAAATATAATATATAATATAATAATATAATATTCCAAAACTATCACACAACGCCGTCTAGTCCCAAGCTAAGCAGAGCTTGTGTTATGGGTACTAGACAACTGATAAACATACTTATATATTTCTAAATACATACATATTATAGATAAATTACACCCAGACACAGAACAAATGATCATGCTCATCACATAAACATTTGCCCTGGGTGGGAACCCACGACCTCCGGCATAGCAGTCAGGGCCACTAACTACTAGACCAGGAACAGGCCAGTCAAATAGTGGTCAAACGCGAGCCTTTCAATTACATATATAAATAAAAAAAACCTCGTTCTTAAAATAATAATAATAATAAATCGTTTATTTTCAGGCATCTTGACCCAAAGATACCTTTGATGACCTTACAGACTAACATATAATAAAGTAAATTGATTACAATTTATTGTTAGTACAATATTACAATATTATTACAGTCATAAACTTATGACCATGTTAGTAACACTTCACGTTGCACTTATTCACTTTGTTCTCGGAAAAAGACCCGGCTCAGCTCAGTTAACGGGCCTTTTGGTTAGGAAGCCGTGGGTGAGGGCCCATTTCGCCCACGCCTATCTACGCTCATGTTCCTTAGCATAAACGAGGGTTATTCATACTGTCCGATAAGGATCAGGCCCGTGTCGCCGGTGCGTTATGTTTCACGCACGCCTCAAAGAGATGTCAGCTTGATTGACGGCGCCCGCTGGGGCTGATGCCGGCTATAGCTGCGGGATTGTTCAATAGTCACCATGACCTTGGAACGCAAAGGATAATTGAAGGAAAATGGATTGGTTTTAGTTAGTGAAATTGTGTAATTCTCTCGCTCCACCCAGAGCAGGAAAAGTTATATGATGATTCTCGAAAAAAGGTGTAGCGACATCTATGGCGTCACATAAGAACTAATCCCGCATCGCGCAATCAAAGTTCTCCGCGGGATTGAACATATAGAACAGCCTGAAATCATCTGCCGGGCAGTTGCCCACCAGACATAACACCTGTCTGGTCGGAGGATCCTCCCTTTTCAACGGAGGTTTGCGGGACTTTACTCTCTTTTCCGCATACCTCCAAAAGGTTAAAACCATAATTCAGTTTCAACTCTCCGTATATAATCTACACTCGTGCAAGAGTTAGAACTGACAGTAAAGTTTTCTATGGTTTTGTGTTAAAACAGTATTTTTTGTAGATTTATTATTTTGTACTATGTAGCAACTCTATGTTTTGCGAGTGTGTGTGCCAAAGACTGTCGCATTTCTCATTAGTGTGCGTGATAGACCTGTAGGCGACTGATTTGTGTAAAGACCTATGTCAACTTAGGTTTGCAAAATCATAGTGTAATAATCATCCTTAAAATGTTCTCACGATTCAAGCCTCTAGGAGAGAGGAATGGGCCGTAATCCACCTTGCGGCCCTACTGCAAATTGGTAGATGTCACATGTTTTCAAATTTTTGGTTCTAGGACATGCCGGTTTCCTCACGATGTTTTCCTTCACCGTTTTTGAGAGCAGTAGTGAATAAATAAATTATACAAAGTAATGGACTTGGCTGGATTTAAAACTGCGACTTCCAACTCGTAAGTCAAGTCCCTTACCATTAGGGCTTTTTTTAAAGGGTTGAAATCATCCAATGACTTCTTTCGATCTGGGTGGAGCGGGAGGTCGTATCAGACTGTTAAAACCATTTATATTTCCTTCAGTTTAGCCTTTTTGCGTTCTAGGACCGTAGTCTAATTTCTGAAAAGTATCTCCCCGGTCCTAGCTAGCGGGCATCGACCCTGCTGGGCACCTACGGTTTGCTGGCATCTATTTGAGAAGCGCGTGGATCACTACGCGCTGTTTACGACTGGGCTCGGTCCGGTTAATAAACGGACGGCCGGACGGCGAGCTACCCATTGCTCGACGTCCGCAAGCCCGCGTCTAGTCAGGGTCGGAATCTCAGCGGCTGGGGCGGCTACTAGGTTAGGGCTGCCACTTTGGTCTGCACCCAGTCTTAATTAAAAAAAAACAGACATTTTCGTTGTTTCACAAGTTGGTTATCATCTGTTTTAATTATGTTATCTTAGCGCTGACGTTAACGGTTGAAGAAATTAACAGTTTTTTCCTACAAAGTGGAATGTTAAGATAAATTCAGTTGCGGGCTATTACGATAGGGAATGGCGTTTGCGTCATTGGAATGATTTAAATGGGTAACACACCAGATGGTTTGTGTTCTTTTTGCACGATCATAATAACATTGTTTGTAAACGTAAGTATACGAGTATTCCTACGACGTTGACTTTGAATGAATGAATTTCAGAAATTTACTTGGAATGTCAGAATTTTACTGACTAAAGCCACACACATGTTTATTCAGTTTGCTTTTGCGTTTCTTCTGTGATGGCTAATATATATTAATATAAAATCTTAAGATAAAATATTATAGTATCGTAGCCGTGTGCAGCGCCCCTTATACATATACTAACTTCGCCCTAGCCTCTGCTAGCAACTTCACCCGCAGGTTTTTTCGTATAATATTTGGACCTACTTTACGACCCTTTTGGAGACCAAATTTGAAAAAGCCTCTCTTACTGCTCGCCTACGTCATAAGAGAAAACTATGTGCAAAACTTTCAAATTCCTAGCCCGAATAGTTTTGGCTGTACGTGAACTCAATTAGTCAGTTTCACATTTCACATACATACATATGTATATAGATATCCATATGTTACATAACTTTTTGTTTATAACAGATATTTGAGATCAGTTTTTAGACAAAATTGATATTCGAACCACATGCGAAATAAAAGTTGATTTGTTTTTTTATACAAAAACATTTTATGCATATCGCGAGTAGGTACTCCCAAACGAAGCCATTATTTGATGCCAGTGAATTATTAATTAATTTTTTACCAGTTTCAAACTTTTCAGTAGATTTTTTTTTTATAGATTGAGTGTTAAAATTATATGAATAGCCAATACGACGAAAGTCTATGACCAGTGCGTGTTGCCAGGGATGACATATGGTGCCGAAACGTGGTCGCTCACAATGGGCCTCATAAAAAGGCTAAAGTCACTCAAAGGGCAATGGAAAGGACTATGCTCGGTGTTTCCTTGCGTGATCATATCAGAAATGAAGATATCCGCAGGAGAACCAAGGTTGCCGACATAGCACGAAGAATCGCCAAACTTAAGTGGCAATGGGCAGGGCACATTGCTCGCAGAACAGATGGCCGTTGGGGCCGAAAGGTTCTGGAGTGGCGACCGCGTACTGGAAAACGCAGCCTCCTATAAGGTGGACCGATGACCTGTTGAAGGTTGCGGAAATCCGATGGATGTGGGACGCACAGGATCGATCATTGTGACGACACTTGGGGGAGGCCTATGTCCAACAGTAGACGTCTGTCGGCTGAAATTATGATGCCAATACAAAGTCTAAGACAGGAAGTAGTCAACTAATAAATTTTACCAAAGTGTAAGCGACATTGTATTATAAGGTAAGCTACCTTTTTAATAAAACAGATTAATTTTACGTGCTAAGAATAATAATTATAAAATTAATTTCTGTTGACAATTCATTTGGAGTATAATTAATTAAATGCAATATTTTATTACTTGTGATAAAAGGCTTGATGGGACATGTCGCAGACTTAATTAATACATGTTTATTATTCATTTGATTAGTTACAGTTTAATTTGGGATTGACGGCATTGTAGAGCGTGCACTGGTGCATTGTAGAGCGTGTAGCGACTTGTATGGCATCACATAAGAACTAATCCTGAATCTCGCAATTTAAGTTCTCACGCGCGATTTTAACATACAAGGTATAACTTTAAATGCGCAAAGCCTGAAATTTGTTTGATCAGAATAACGAGCAAAATCAAATAAACCACGTTTTAATATAGATTACATTTTTCAAAAAAATCTTCATTAAAAACTTCGACCTGTCTATTTGTGAATAGGCAATTTATCAAGCCATCACTGCGCAAACCCGTGTGAAATAGTTAAACAAACACTAATAGTTGTAATCCAATCAAATTTTCTCATACACGGGATAATACAAGTTCTTATTTCAATGCAGATATGAATTTTAAACAAACTAAAACTGCTCATATCTCCTTTAATTTTTTTAAATGTTTTTTTCTCACATAATTAGGTTAATCGAATTAAAAATCATTTAGAGTGTCTGAGGTTTTGCGCAATTAACGTTACACGTTGTATAGCCCGAAATGATGTATAGGGCAGCAGCATCACTGCTTACCATCAGGTGGGGTCGCAGTCAAGCACTCATCATCATCAACATAATTTCAGCCGACAGACGTCCACTGTTGGACATAGGCCTCCCCTAAGCGTCGCCACAATGATCGATCCTGTGCGTCTCGCATCCATCGGTTTCCCGCAACCCTCACCAGGTCATTGGTCCACCTTTTAGGAGGCCTTCCGACGCTGCGTCTTCCAGTACGAGCTCGCCACTCCAGAACCTTTCGGCCCCAACGGCCATCTGTTCTGCGAGCAATGTGCCCGGCCCATTGCCACTTAAGTTTGGCAATTCTTCGGGCTATGTCGGCAACCTTGGTTCTCCTGCGGATATCTTCATTTCTGATACGATCCCGCAAGGAAACTCCAAGCATAGCCCTTTCCATTGCCCTCTGGGTGACTTTGAGCCTTCTGATGAGGCCCATTGTGAGCGACCACGTTTCGGCACCATATGTCATCACTGGCAACACGCACTGGTCATAGACTTTCGTCTTGAGACACTGTGGTATATTGGACGAGAAGAACAGTCAAGCACTAGTTCATAAGAATAAAAAAAAATAAAAAAATGGGTACAATTTCCTTACGGAACAAATAGTAAGATATATGTTTCGGATCTAAGTTTCACAGTGGACAGAAAAGAAAAACTTAACAAACTCTAACAAAAAACAGGGTTTTTTATTCAATTAATAAGACAGAACAAGAACTTGTTTACAAAATATTCTACATTAAATATTCAGAGGATGGTTCCATGTAAACAAATCAATTAGAGCACATCAATCAGTGTTAGGCATAACGTAATCTACATAATTATATAACAGGAGAAACTGACTGACTGACATATAAACGCACAGTCGAAACTATTGGGACTAGGCTTGTGAAATTTTGCACTAGGTTTCCTTTTATGACGTTTTTTTTTCTGTCGACGGGGAAAATCATCATTGACGAAACCCGCTCTTGGGTGGAGCGGGAGACAGTGTCAGAGTCTTTCTGACTAAAAACCCCGCGCCGTTCCTTCTAGCCTTCATACCGGGGCTCTAGTTTCCTTTCGAATAACCCCGACCCCGGTAGGCTTCCACCCAGATGGGCCCCTCCTGTTGCTGACAACTCCTTGAGGCGCGCGGGAACAGTGCGCGCCGTCGACGCCTTGGTCCTTTTATGACGTAGGTGAGCACTAAGATAGGACATTCCAAAATCGGGCGACCAAAGTTTGTATGGAGAAACTTGCTTTCACGCGGCCGAAACCGCTGGCAGAAGCTACTACTAAAATAAATCGTGATTTTATATTCTGCATCATCATCCATCATAATCATCAGCCTTTTTAATGTTCTCACTGCTGGTTTTTTTTTTACGGTGGGCAAAAATCATCTAATGACAACCCCCGGCTCTTGAGTGGAGCGGGAGATAGTGTCAGACTCTTACTGACTAAAAAGCCACTCCGTTCCTTCTAGCCTTCATACCGGAGCTCGAGCTCCCTTTCGGATTACCCTGGCTCCAGTAGGCTCCGACCCGGCTGGGCCTCTGCTGTTGCTGACAACTCCTTGAGGCTGCTGGCTACCGAGTTATGACGCCTAGGATATAGCATAGTCATAGCATAGTCAGCCTTACTTATAATATTCCCACGGCAGGGACTCAGGCCTCCTCTCTAGGAGAGGGAATGGGCCGTAATCCATCACGTGGACCCTGTGAATGTTGGTGGATGTCACAAGTCTTCGAATTTTTGGTTCAAGGACATGCCGGTTTCCTCACGATGATTTCCTTCACCATTTTGAGAAAATGTATAGCATAGCATAGCCAACAATATCATACAACTATACAAACATAAGCAATACCTAGTACAGTACAAAAATAAAACCATTTCCGTGTCGCTCTTGTCTGTACATATCGGGGGTCATTACTCGACCCATAAACAATAGCGCGGTGCCCCGTGCCCCCCTGGCCGCCTGCCCCGCGCTAACCAGATTTTATCACATCACTACGTTTATATTTTGTTGACTGTCAATTGCGACTTCTTGAGATGAAACACTCTTTTAAGACAAAGCTCCTTAAAAAAGATTAAAAAAAAAAAAAAACACTCTTTTGAGTTTTTGGCGGGATATTTTCGAGTACAATAGGGTAGTTTCCAGGGTCAAAATAACTACATTTTATTTAGTCCGTACATTTTTTTTAGATTATAAAAAAAATATTGGACACGTATTTGTTATTTTTTCGATTAAACAAAAAATAACAAAGATATAGCCCATTAAAGTTACGTGTGACGTCACACCGTGCGAAAAAATGCAACACGGCGTGACATTACACGTAAATTTAATGGGCTATATCTTTGTCATTTTTGGTTTAATATAGAAATAAAAAAATACGTGTCCCTTATTTTAGAATAATCTAAAAGACGGACTAATTACATTTTTTACGGCAACTAGCCTATTCAGTAGATATTCTGGTTATTTGCAAATGAATTCCTAGTGTACTTGTGTTGTGATGTAAAATTGATGTAGTGTCTTCAAAATTATTAAGTACACAACAAGACATTGACTTATAAATATTCTTGTGATAGACGTTCATGGAAACTATTTGGAAAAATACTGAAAAGTTAAAACAAAAGTTCGCTGCAGCGCTACATTGGCATTATCTCGTCTAACAAAACTATTAAAACATAATTATAGCGCTTAGACCGTAATTTTTTGCTATCACGCGGGTGAAGCCGCTGGGAGCAGCTAGTATTATATATATAATTAAATATATATCGATAGCACACACAAGGCACATATAAATCTGTACCATTGAAAAAAAAATCCAACATGTTGGCGTAGGGCTGCCAAAAAACCCAAATTACTTTTCCATCACGTAAACACATTCAGCGCTTTCTCCTTACACAATCACGCACATCGCACGTTGATCAGATAAATAAATTATTCAACTTTGCATTCAGCGTCCCCACCTGAAAGCCGTTCATCACTCACAATAACTCACCAAGTACCTCTTCAGAATAAGATATGAGAACAATTGTGCAAGATACACTTAACTTTGGCAGGACCTTGGCATGTGGGTCTCTGCCCTTACTGGTTGTGTTTACAGAAATATACTACGCATTTTAATGGCGTATTATACTGTGGACTTGGCTTTAGAATTGTGATCAGCAGATTTTTGACATTGTATAGACTTGGGTTTCTTTATGATGTTAGTTAGGGAGCAGTGGTGGCCGGGGAGCAGTGGTGGTCGAGTGGTAATGGCTCCGACTTATGAGTTAGAGAGTAGGTCTTTGTGTAATTTATTTCATTACCACTGCTCTCAAAACGGTAAAGGAAAACATCCTGAGAAAACCGGTATGTCCTAGAAACAAAATTATTCGAAGACATGTGACATTCACCAACCCGCACTCTCCTAGAGAGAGGAGGCCTGAATTCCAGCAATGGGAACATTAAAAAGGTTGATGATGATGATGATGTTAATCAAAGATTTCGATTATGTTGCGGGAATATACAAAAAAGTTACCAAGACCCTGGAATGCAAAGGGTAATTGAAGGACACAGGAGTGTTTTCGCCAATAAAAGTCTAATACGCCTTCCCGTTCTACCCATATCAGGATATATCATTTTTATTTGATTATAATGGTCCTCATTGTAAAGGCTTAAATCAGCCTAAGGACAATGATTCTTCCCGTCCGAATATAATTTAGGTGATTTCAAGGCTAGAGTGAATAGGCTCTTAATAAACTTGTGCGCTTAACCATCAGAGATTGCATCACTACTTACCATCAGGTGGGATCGCAGTCAAGCACTAGTTTATATCAATTTAAAAAAAAATCTAAAACTATGCTCTGAGTCTTCTTGCGTGATCGAATCTGAAATGATGATTTGCTAGAGAACCAAGGTTACCGACATAACTCAGAAATTTGCCAAAATTAAGTGGCAGTGGGCACTTTGCTCGCGGAGCAGATGTTCAATGAGACCGAAGAGTTTTGGAGTGTCGACCGCGCACCGAAAGACGTAGCGTTATGGCCTCGTGGGCCGCTGACCTAGTGAAGGTTGCGGGAATCCAATAGATGCGTGACGCACAGGACCGGACACTATGGCGACACTCGGATGAAGGTTATACTCAGCAGTGGACGTTTTTCGAGTGAAATTACTGTGATGATTATTTGATGACTTAAGTATCATCATCATTTCAGCAGAGTGATGTCTACAGCTGGACATAGGTTTGCCGCAAGTTTTGTCACTTTGACTGATCTTTTCATTGTTAAAACTACAAAACAGCAACTACTTCAGTTCTTGACTTCAACTCTAGCAAAATTTTTTTGTCATAGCTGCGGGTTCAACAATACCACTTATTGTCATAATTTTCCATTTACACACGGAAACGGTTCACAAGTTTCAGTAAACAGAAAAGCCAATTCCTGATTACTCAATGTCATGACGCAAACAAGGAGTACAGTCCATCCTTTCCAAAAATAATACCTTATTCACCTTTTAGAATCTATTTCAGGCGCGGATCACACAAGATCGACCGTTTCGGACCAAACATATTGGATTTTCGTTAATTATTTATGAACGTGATACGGTACTGTTCGTGGCCGTAATTGTAACTTTTGGCAAAAAGCTGGCCGGATAAAAGGCCAGAGTTTTGCGGTGAAAAAGCCATTTCGGTTCGTGAAAAATTTGCTGGTTTTAATAGCTTCTGAAAATTGAAAAGTGGAGATCACGTACTTCTATAAAGGGTCATTGAAGTAGTTTGTACCTTTGCCCGAATTATTGTCTATTTATTAAAGTAAAGATACTTCTTTACTATTAATGGCTTATTGGTCTAGTGGTTAGTGGCCCTGACTTCTATACCGGAGGTCGATTTCGGAGGGGTTCGATTTCAACCCAGGACAAATGTTTATGTGATTAGCATGATCATTTGTTCTGTGTCTGGGTGTATCTATAATAATATGTATGTATTTAGAAATATATAAGTATGTTTATCAGTTGTTTAATACCCATAACACCAGCTTTGCTTAGCTTGGGACTAGACGGCGTTGTGTGATAGTTGTGGAATATTATATTATTAATATTAACCGTGAAATCTTGATACGTAGATAAATGTTCATAAGACGAGTGAATATTGAAACTATTATCTTTATTAATAAACTAACCGAAATTCCGATAACCTCGCGATCACGAGACACGCTTCGGTAGTTTACAAGATTAGCTCACACATAAAATCAATACTACCAACATCTTACTTAAATATCTACATATATATATAAAAGGAGAAACTGACTAACTGACTTATTAACGCACAGTCGAAACTATTGGGACTAGGCGTGTGAAATTTTGCACATGGTTTCCTTTTAAGATAGGCGAGCACTAAGAAAGGATTTTCCAAAATTCACCCTTAAAGGGGTTTTTTTAGGTGGGAAAATCATCCAATGACACCTCCGGTGGCCGGAGTGGGAGATAGTGTCAGACTTTTACTGGCTAAAATCCCACTACTGTTTCTTCGTTACCTTTCGTACCGGGACCGAATCTTCCTTTCAGAAGTAGATTCTTGGCCCCAGTAGGCTTTGACCCAGCTGGGCCCCTACGGACCCTTTAAGGGGTTGAACGGGGGTTCAAAATTTGTAGGCAAAACCTACTTTCACGCGGGCGAAGCTGCTGGCAGAAGCTAGTTAACTCTAAATAAATGAAGTCACAACAGTCACTGAAACATTTCAGCCCAACTAGTAGGATATATAAAATCTTTGTTTCAGCCTAAACAAACTCCAAAAACAAAAGAAGGCTTCGCGGATGGAAAAAGATGGCGGCCGCATTGGCGGGAAAATTAATTAGTAGCTGTCAAAAAACAGATATTTTAATTTAACTAGCGTGCAAATTGTTTTAAAGCAATCATTTCAGAAGATAATTTGTTAAAATGCGTGAAAAATGAGAAATTTTCTCGGTTACCGTGTCATATTGTTGTTTTAATCGTGTGGTAGATGTTTTTAGTCACATTATTGAGTCTTGTAGTAAGTGATTGGTGTAGCCAATGCTCTAATTTGACAGGCGTGACGTGGAGCGAGGTCCTTGACATACTGCTGTGTTACCTTGTTGAGAGGTTCGCTTATGTGTTCGTGATAATATGCTTTAGATAGTTTTTGTTTTTATTATAATAATAAATTGGGTTTATGTTAAAAAGCGATCGAGATTAGCTTTGTTTTAAAGTATGTCGTACGTTTTAGAAGATGATTCAAATAATGAAAGGCAAAAATGCCAGGTAGTTGATATCTGTTTTTTTCTGGAGTGAGAAATCATTAAATAACTTCTCCCGCTTCTAGGCGGAGCAAAGAAAGTGTCAGACCTTCATTTTTTATTTGTTACATTTTTCATTCCAGGGCCACAGAGTTTTTTCAAATCCAGGCCAGGGCCCGATTTAGCTATTTAGTCGCTCTGGGCAAAGAAAATTTTTACCGCTAAAGAGCGGCGAAAATTATGTAAAGATATGTCTTTACACACAAAACCAAACCACCATTATCACCACTATCCACGTTAGTCCACTATCTAACTTGAAGTAGGTTGGAAAGTGGCACATAAAATTCTCAACCTGCCAACTTGCGTGTGGTTGGTTAATAGCTAGGTTGGAAGAGAGGAATAAGTCAATTTGGCCGCCCAACATTTTTTGTGGCTCTGGGAAAATGCCTGGCTTGCCCCCCCTTAATACGGGCCCTGCCTGCAGCCCAGGTGCTTACTCCCTTAAATGTTTAGCCTTTTCTGGAAATTGTAAGCCTATAAGTTATATTATTGTATTCGCGTCGGGCTCGGAAGTCCAGTAGCTCCCTCCTAAAATTCGTTCCCTTTTCATAAATAAACCAATTTGATTCGACCTCGTTAAAGAACTTGGCTGTACCCCTAGCCAAGTTGATAATCTGCAATCGTTAATAGAAATCATATTTAAACACGTATTTGGTGTAAAATATAAGCAGAATTTATTAAGCACAAGACATGACATAAAAAAACATTTTTTGACAAGTCACAGAACACAATATCAGTCATTTCAATAAATTGGAGTCGGCCAGGATTAGCAATAAGGTTTGAACCCTCCAACAATCGTTAACGCTATTAGAAAGCTTCAAATGTTCGGGAATGATGTCATCTCAACGCTCAGTAACGTGGTCAGAACAAAAGAAATAGGTGCGTGGCCAACTCGAAACGTTCGATGCAAGCGAAACGGTTGTAACTTGGCTAGAGGCCCTGGTTACGTCGGTGTCCGTAGTTATTGGGAGTCTTATCACAACAATCAGTAAGGAGTGGAATTCCTTGCGGGAGTCTGTGTTTCCTGATGGCTACAACCCGGGAATCTTTAAGTCGAGAGTGTGAATAGGTTTCTTCTAGGTAAGCGCATCCCATCGTCGACCGCATCTTCGCTTTCCATCAGATGAAATAGCGGTCAAGCACGAACCTATCAACAATAAAAAAAAACAGCGATGATTATTGAAAGTGGTCACTAAACCGGTCGCACGTAACCGGGCTGAAATACTCGTAGCTTATACAAAATAAAAATGACTTCAAATGCTAACTAGATTCCAAAGTGTTTACCAGTGCAAAAAAATAAGCAAAATAATTATTTTAATCAATCTCTCAAATCATTCCGCCGGCCATAGACAAGCCGGCGCCAGTCCCGAGTGACCCTCGTGTCATGACTGACGCGTGATGAAGGTACCATAATGAGGTCTCGAGTAATGCAGAGTAATAATCTGCCTGTGAATATTAAGTATGTGAAGGACATTAGCTGTTTTTCGCAGTTTCACTCGTATCTTCGTGGGCTCTTTTTAATTTCTAATGAGCCCACCCTTAATCTTATATTTGGGCATCTTATTTAGGTTAAAGATAGCATAACGTTTTCATGGAAGACGTACACCCATACACCAAGCCATTTACTCCACTCGATTTAGCTTTGATTTTGTCAACTTCATTCATTTATATTGATGATACAGCTTGTAACAGAATGTGTTACATCCGCATACAGATAGAAAACCAAGTGACTATTTTATCATGTAGCAGTAGTCATGGCTCAAAGGACTTAGTATCCAAGCCAAAAAACATTATATAAAAAAACTCTATTAGAAGGCTGAAGTGCCTAACTTTAGTATAAAGATACAACTAGTACAGCCACGCTGCAAAAAAGGCATAAAAGAGTTTACGAGTTTATGAATACAATCTTTTGAGACTAATCTTATGAGTGTAAATAGAGCAGTGGTGGCCGAGTGGTATCGGCCACGACTTACGGGTTGTCGGTCGCGTGTTGAAACCCAGCCAGGTGCATTACTTTGTGTAATTTATTTCATAACTACTGCTCACAAAACGCTGAAGAAAAACGTCCTGAAGAAACCGGCATGTCCTAGAGCTAAAAATTCCTAGACATGTGACATTCACCAACCTGCACTGGACCCGCGTGGTGGATAACGGCCCATTCCCTCTCCTAGAGAGAAGGCCTGAGTCCCAGTAGTGGGAAAATTAGAAGGCTGATTATGCTTATGGTATTAGGTTTCCAAGAAGGTTTTTACACTTCACTGTCACATTGTAAACGACAATTTTGTAAATGGAACAAGATCGGTTTCCTAATAAACAATTTTCTTCGTGGCACCTGTGACCTGAGAGTATCTACACTTTGTAAAGTTCGAAACAGTTCAACAAAGTGTACTCTACATCTTTAGAGACCTTCTGGATTTCACATTTCTAAGAACCATTTGATCGCGTCGTCTTAACCCTTCAGATACCGTCAATTAGAGACACAATAGTAAGACAATAGATGCGCGGCCACCGGTGGTCGCTTGGGGATTCATGAATTAATCATGATACCGTTACCAATGATAAGGTATTTCTTATTAGTAGTTTCAAATTGAAAGGTAGGTATAATAGTGTTGTTTGTGATGTATTGATCACATTATATTATATTATTTGTACTAATATTATAAAGCGGTAAAAGTTTATTTATTTAAACTTCATGTACAGTAGTGGTGCATAGGAGGACTTAATGCAATAAGGCATTCTCTACCAGTCAACCTTAGCTTTGGGTTAAAAAGTTGTTTTATTATTGGTTTGTAGGAGGCTATTTCTGAAAGTACTGGTCCGATTACTAAAATTTTTTCAACGATAGAAAGCTGTTTTATTTCTAAGTGACATAAGCTATATTTTATGTTCGCGAAATAAAAAGCAAAAGCTATATATATATATAATCTATAATATTATATCATAAAATAGTTCACATAATAAAATAATTCACATATAAATAACACACACATTCACAAACTATTAGGCAATAGTTTGTGAATGTGTGTGTATGCTTGTTACTCCTTCACGCCAAAACTGCTAAATTGATTTAGATGTAATTTAGACCATGTTCTGGAATAGGACATAGAATACTTTCATCCTGGAAGTATATCTCTTTGGGACAACTTTTTACTTTCACGGAGGCGAAGCTGCTGGAAGCAGCTAGCACTAAATAAGTTAAGTATTTAGAATGTACTTAACTATGCCGTACCGGACCGAGCTCAAGTCGTTGACGGCGTGTATTGTTCCACGCACGCCTCAAGGAGATGTCAGCAACCATAGGATAAGTCCAGCAAGGTCGAAGCCTACTGTGGCCATGGGTTATGCGAAAAAGATCCCGGGTTACAGGAACAATGTCAAAGAAGAAACAGGAGTGAATTTTTAGTCAGTAAAAGTGTGAAACGCCCTTTCGCTCTTCCCAAAAACAGAGGATGTCAGTAAACGATTCTCCCACCTAAAAAAAAACTGCACCCATATATTAATTTTCGCAGTCCACTGCAGTACAAGTCCTTCGTTCTAAAAGTATACATGAAGTATCCATTAAAACATAAACGGTGTTAATTAACATCCTCCAGATTATTTTAAAAGCTTACTTCTAAAATACCTCGTAATACTCTACGTCCATTAACAACGCTTCACAGACAAATGGACAGATTACGCTTCTATTTAGATAAGGCACAGAGTAAATAACCTTTAAGAGAAAAAAGAAAAAAAAACTGTATATTTTATTATATCTGTTCTGTGGACTCTTAGGCTCTTCGTTCACGGCGACTTTTTGTAGCGATGCTGTAGCGCGTTCGTATCGATACAGAGACAGGGAATCAAAACAAATGAAAACCCGCCTCGTAGCCTTGCGATACCCCGTGAAGTAACAGACCCTGTGATATTTTCGAGTGTCAACAATGTATGGGATTGACTTACGTTACCAAAATGTCACATGGTCAATCTTAAATATTTTTACAATCGATTTCGTCGACAGAATATCAAAATGTCTACGTACTTCGAGCTCTTCAAGCAACAACGCGTCGCGCTGCTTTTCGGGGTAAGCGACCCTTAAGGTTCTCAAACTGTACATCGCAACCCCCCAGGGTGTCGGCGTCGTGATCCTGTCCATGAGTGTGACAAATCATATTGATTTGCGAGACCGCTCAGGTTGCAAACACTTTCAACTGATACTGATAATAATATTATAAAGAAAAATAACATCATAATAGTACAGATTTTTTAATAATATATTTTTTTAACTCGCACAGTCATTTAGTCTTTTTATAAAGACGTAAAAAAATGAGATGTAGTGTAAAAAAGATTGGGAACCCCTGGGCTAGTCCATTACCTTGGAAGTCTCAACTAGTTATGATAACAAATAGATGATGTCGGCGACATTTGTATGTGGGTAGTACCTTTTAGGCGATATAAAGCTCGTGCACACAATAGATGTTTTGTTGCTATCAGCTCCAGGAATCCTAGGATTCCATGCGAATGTGATTTCGCCCACAATTTAAACTGTGGCTGGATTTTTCGCACCATATGTTCCCTTATTTATTTTTACGAGGTTCTCGTAGCTAAGTAACAACAGTCTTTATTACTTAACTACGAGCTCACAAACTTTTAACTCACAATCTTTTTACTCAGGCCTAGAGGAGGCCTGAGTCCCAACAGTGCAAGTGGGAACAATAAAAGGCTGATTATGTTACGTCATAATGTTGCTTGCTCAAACATCGTCTTTTTAGCAAAGGTTTAAGTAACTATCCTGATACTGAAACTTTTTTTGTTGGGGTGAAATTGAGCATCAAATAAGTTCTTCCTTTTTCTGCGGAGCAAGAGGTAGTGTCAGAATTTTACTGACTAAAATCCACCCATGTTCCTTCAGTTGGCTTGGGCCATGGTGACCTTTCAAACAATCCAATGTGATAGACTCATTTTGTAATACTCGAATTGAATTAACAAGGAATGTATTATTTATAATCTATATATATAAAAATGACCCCCGTTTTCCGTTGTCACGACTTGGCATGAAAACGGCTTGACCGATTTGGCTGATTTTTTTTTTGTTGTGATTGTTATTGCGAGGAGAAGGTTCTTATGGAAAAAAAAATTAGGGTAGTGTAGGGTAGAGTAGGGTAGAGTAGGGTAGAGTAGGGTAGAGTAGGGTAGATAGAGTAGGGTAGAGTAGGGTAGAGTAGGGTAGAGTAGGGTAGAGTAGGGTAGAGTAGGGTAGGGTAGGGTAGAGTAGGGTAGAGTAGTAGGGTAGAGTAGGGTAGAGTAGGGTAGAGTAGGGTAGAGTAGGGTAGAGTAGGGTAGAGTAGGGTAGAGTAGGGTAGAGTAGGGTAGAGTAGGGTAGAGTTGGGTATAGTAGTGTGGAGTAGAGACGAGCGGGAGCGAAGCCGCGCGGGCAAAAGCTAGTTAGCTATAGATGTCAGTATTGTATCAGTTAAAGTATCTGCTTTTTTATCGCATAAAGTATCTGGGTATTGTGTTTCCTGATAGCTACAACTTGAGGGTCTTTAAGTCAAGAGTGAATAAGTTACTTCTAGGTAAGCGTGCGCCATCGTCGACCACATCATCGCTTACCATCACGTGAGATGGTAGTCAAACGCGAGCCTATCAATAATTAAAAAAAAATGGGGATGAAAAAAAATACAGTAAAGACGAACAAATAAATAAAATTCACCAACTCTGGCAGGCATCGACCTTAGCGGGCCCCGTCAATCATGCTGATATCTGCCCCCTATCACCTTAAACTACATGACATTTCTCAAGACATCTACGATTTATTTCAATCTAGGCCAAAATGGCTAGGACATAGAATATTGAATCAGTGACTAGCGTGGTTCAGTTTGCATAGGTTTGAATGGATCGCTCTATGGTCTGCGGTAGAGATGTTCAAATCGATAGTTTTGCATATTTTATCTATGGCACGCTTATTGCTATGGGTGCCGAGGTTGAAAAAGAAAATTGATTTTCTACGTATTTATTTTGCTTGCGTTTGATTTTTGTGTTTTTACTATCCGCTAGGTGTTGGATGACTGTTTTCTTTTTCTACGAAAGCATAAATGTAAGACACATTTTAATTATAAAAAATAGTAGATCAGCATCGAAAACACTGGCTACCAGTGGTTAGGACTCCTTAGAGGGGTATTCCTAACTATAAGCGCTGTATCCAAGAGTACTTGCTTTCTGTATAAAAGCCCTTGATCCGACTACCCAGTAATTATTTAACTTATTTTTTCTACACGTTCTACGATCGTATATGTTTCGTTTGAAATAAACCAGATAATGTTAAAATAAATATTTAAATAAACAAGTTTTTAAAACAATTGTCAGTTTTAGTGTCACGTAATTATTTTATTCGTATTTTTTACAACATGCCGTATTCATTAATATTATATAAAACAAAGGTTGCGTAAAAAAAAAATTGCTAGTCGGTTATCTTCAGGAGTCCGCTCTATTGGATTTAGAACTACATTACCTAGCTATGCATTCGTTGTCATCCAAATTGAACATGTCCACAAAATTTCAGCTCAATCGTTTAAGGAAAACTGTTCTGAAATTCCGATCTAAGATTTGATCTATATAAACAACTAGCTGTTCCCAGCGGCTTCACCCACGTAATAGCAGAAAATTATCCCAAGGGAACATACTTCCGGGATAAAAAGTATCCTATGTCATATTCCAGGACATGGTCTATCCATGTACCAAGTTTCATCAAACAAACTCACTTTCGCTTTTATAATATTAGTAAGGATTAAACATACTTACAAACTCTGCAGGTTAAATAAAAGTGTGTAAAAAAATCAATTTTCAATAACCGTCAACCTGGCATAAATCATAATTAAGCACATTCTAACGACACTAATCAATCATACTAATCTTCAAACACCTGTCCGGTGCCATTGTTCTTCACTCCCGTTTATTTGGTGTCACAGAACTCAACATTATCGTAATTCTGCTTCCGATAATATTTTGTTTCTGGCAACTTTCCTCCGAAGAAAAGTTTGGGTAAACTTCAGAAATGACTTGGACGGCTTAAATCGGATTTTGAGAAGAGCCAGTGAACGAAAAACTTGTTATAAAATTATGGAGGTATCTATCCCATTTCAGGATTTCCTGAAATAGGATACCTCTTCAGAAGGTCACTAGATATTTATAAACAAATAGTAGTCTCCTGCAGTTTCACCCGCGTGTTTGATTACTGCTCCGCTCCTATCAGTCGTAGCGTGATGTTTTATAGCTTATGGCTTCTCTGATAATTGCTTCTCATTTTTTTTTTGAATAATTTTAAAGGCTCTCGTTTGACCACAATCTCAGCTGATGGTAAGCGATGATGTGGTCAACGATGGAGCACGCTTGCCTAGAAGTAACCCGTTCACTCTTGACTTAAAGACCCCTAGGTTGTAGATATCAGGATACACAGACTTCGGCAGAGATGATTAATATGTTTCGACATTCTCAATGAATGTTTTCGAGTCATTAAGAGACTGTTTTCTGAATTGGTTCCTGTGTTTATTCTCAGGGTAGTCAGTGAGTACGTAAAACTCGATCAATTGTTTGTTTCTTTAGAAGATTGTATCGGCGCAGGCGCATCACGTTAGCTCCCTATACAATATTTCCCAGCTTCCTATTTTAAGTTACAATGTCGCAAAACATAATCATATCATATTGAAAAATCTTTGTTTTCCATATCACGTGTTGGACCTTTGAACTTCATTGTCTCATGGGTCAGGAGTCGGCTTGAAATGGCTGACAATTTGTTGTTTTGCTCAATAAATAGCGAATGTTGTAGTGAAATGATATTGTAATGGTGAGATTACGTGGCGATGGAGTTCCTTGATTGGAAGAGTAAGTTGCCGAATAGAAGAATACAGATATAGATCTATAGAACTATGAATAGCTCCGTCACTTATCACTAGAGGTTCATTGGAAGACCAGCGTCAGACAGTATTTTTCTGTCTGGCAACATTGCTGAAATGAACCTTTTTAATGCGACAGGGAGGCACACACAATGATATTGTTTTTATTTACTTTTTTTTTGTTTTATTTATTTTGTGTATGATACTGTCGCGAAATATTTTTTTTTTCTTTCTCAATTTAACGTTTTTGAGCTTCCCCGCCAAACCCTGCGAGATTCGCTGCTGGTTTTTCTACTGGGAGATGAATCTAAGCGTCCCGTGCAGATGTTAAAATTTTTCGGGAATATTGGGGGTAACTCTGATCGTTAATATAGGAGTAAAATATTGGTCAGTAAAAGTGTAGTTTGAGAGCATCGATACGAAAAGAAGAAGAATATATGGAGTTGTTCTAAAGAGAATATGCGATGGTATGAAAGAGAATATGCGAAGGTTTTTTGCTGTCGGGTATATAATATCCCAACGAAGGGTTCATTTTTGGGGTGCACACGCGCAGTGGGCATGGAGTCCTGAAACGCTTTATCTTCACCACTCTAGAACCTTTCGGGCCTATGGACCATCTATTTTGCGATTTCAAGGGTTCACGAAATACAACAGCAAAACGTAATCAATATCATTTACATAAGTGGTTCCTTATCATAATATTCCTAACCGTACCTCAATAATTGATGCTAATACAATTCCCACTATCGTAGATAATTCTGTTGAGAGAATATTCAGGAAACGACAGTCTCCATTAGCATACCGATAGGAAAGGAAACTAATTATCAATACGTCTGATGTTGACTGTGACTGTATGTATACCTCCAGCGGTCCTGTACTATCATCATCATCGTCTTCCTGCCTTAGTTCCGTTTTGTTTGGGGCCGGCGCAGCACGTTTCTTTTTTTCATTCGGTCCTGTCACTCGTCTAAAATAAAAATGGAAAAAAAATGAGAAAAATAATGGAGAAAGTGAGAAATCCTCCTCCTCCTTAGTCGTTCACTCTTGACAGAGTGGTCGTGGTTGATGATGTTGCATTTTCGTTGGCAAGTGAGGCTTCCGCGATGCGTCTCCACTTGTCCCGATTCACGAGTGTGAGAAATGAGTATAGTAAAAGAAGTTTGAAAGTGGCGCCAGTGACTGAAAGGTTGAACGGGAATCGTTTGTCTTGGTGAACAGACAAAGTGTTATTTATAATATTAGTTAAGATAAGCCAATACCAGATGAACCTCACCGTCCACAATCGATTATAAAAAAAAAAAACGAAAAGAGCCATCATCAATAGGGATTTTTCAGATACGATCTTTTTACAAATTATATACCTACCTAATTTATTCTATTAAAATATTAAAAAGGCACTTCTAAATGTGTAAAGGTATACGGAAAAAAAGAATATTGATTCTCAATTGCCAGCTCATGAAACTTCCTATAGGAAATAAATATCCTTGACTCAATCTCAATGGACTTAATAACATAAATTGAAAAGTTCCAAGCGCAGAAGTTATGTGAATTAGCGTAACGATTTTTCGGAATTGGGAACTCAACAAATAATTAGCAAGGGGCGGAAATATTTCAACGATGTGGTTAATTAAAAGTAGCTAATCATGAAACTCGAAACATTTTGCCATAATTTCATTGCTAACAAGATTTTCTTTTTAAAAACTTCAACTTGGAGTCGGAAAGCATGACACTTTTTTTGACAGGTAATCATTAAATAAAAACACTCATACTTACAAACTCTAAATATAGATGCCAAACTTTACTTAAGTCCCGATTTCCGGTCACTGTAGACGCGGGTTTGCGGACGGCGAGCGAAGAATCACTCGCCGTCCGACCGTCCGGTAACCGTTCGGACCAAGCCTAACTCATTGACGGCGTGTAGTGTTCCACGCGTGCCACAAGATGTCAGCAGGGTCAAAGCCTACGGGGCCATGGATTCGCTTCTGAAGGGAAAATCCAGCCCTGGAAAGAAAAGCTAAGCTAGAAAAGCGAGAGATGTCATTAGATCAGTTTCCAACTGTAAAAAAAAAAACATCATCATTTCAAAAGACGTTCACTCTTGGAACTTAGACCATCCCCAAGTGTCGCCAAAATGAACGGTCCTGTTTGTCTCGTTTAAGTTTAGCAATTCTTCGGACTATGTTAGTAACCTTGGTACTCCTGCGGTTATCATCATTCCTGATGCAATCACGTAAGGAAAATCCGTGCACAGCCCTTTTTATTTCTCTTTGGGTGACTTTAAGCCTTCTGATGCGGCTCATTGTCTGTCAGATGAATATAATAAAATTGTGGCGGGGAGAGCACGTGCCTATCTTCACTAGTGTGGAAAACAGTCAATTTAGTGCCTAAAAGCGGTGGGATAAGAGCGCGTCTTCGGAAGTGTTCTGAATAACGTCGTTGATACACATAGCAATTTGTCACTGCAGCACTCGGCTCCAACAATACCCTCGCCTACGGCTCGGGCGAATTCCGCCTCGGTGGCAATGACAGACTTTCACTTTTATCAAAATGTGCTATTTCTACTTTTACAGCGCAGGAAGGTAATTTTATGTGCATATAAAAGCCCACGGTAGTATAACTCTGCTATGACTTAACACGTTATTATTACAATATTTTCTCAGTCCGCAACAAATCTGCGTCCACGCCTAAATCGTATTTTCACAGTCACGTCAGTTATGATGCCAAGGTTTCAGTGAGTTCACTGGAAATGTTGTATCTTATAAACAATGTCCAGCGTAACGAGGTCTGTTTATAAAAAGCAGAGGCCAGAACGAACTTCGGCGTCAAGGAATATTTACTACGGTGAGGTGAGGAAAATTCCTAGGATATTGTATATATACTTGTATAACAGGCAGTTTAAGAAGCGTTTAGAATGATATACTTTCCTAGATATGGCTGTTTTTTTAACACTTTTTCGTAAACTCAAACTCAAAATTATTTATTTAGCACAGGCCTAAATAGGCACTTATAAAACGTCAGAAGCTAGCTCGCGGCTCCGAATGATGTATTAAAATATTTTACTATTTATTTATTTAATCTTTATGCAACACAAAGTACATAGGCGGACTTAATGCCTTAGTCATTCTCTGCCAGTCAACCTAGGGTGAAGAACCAGCAAGAAACTCCATTGTTACTCTTTTAAAAATATCGATACCAGAAATATCAAGTGTCGATATGGCTGTTTTTACAATATTTTCATATTACAACATTAATAGATATTAGAGGACAATGACGACTAGTCATACACTTTTGTCAGTGGATTCGGCAGCGTAAAGTTGAAAATTATCCTACGCGAAAATGTATTTTTGTTCAATCTAAGAACTTTTAATAAGCATATTGTTGATAAATATTCATATTACTGG